>JAYESA010000007.1:25224593-26437093 GCA_036927795.1 Iris macrosiphon | reverse complement strand
ACACGACCTCATGTGTCCGAATAGAGACATGTACTAACCCCCAAGACACCCAATCATGTCTACCTAGGTCCGTCTAACCTAGGGCATCACCCAAAATTGGGCCAATCTAGGATTTCACCCAAAATTGACACAAAACCTAATGTCAAAGTCTCCAAATACCTCCAAACAAGCTCCAACTTTCTCCCACGGGTAGCCCTAAGGTCTAGGAAGGTTCTAAACTACTAATTACACTATATTAGAGTAATCACAAGGAGAAAAATTAGGGTTTATCTCTTGGGAGTTGGAATCCCAAGGCCAAAGTCTCCAAAACCCTTGAAATCACCACCCTCAACTTCCAAGCCTCCAAATCAAGCCTCCACACTAAGTCTAGGCTCTAAACACCTAGGTTAGGGAAAAGCAAATGGTTAGGGTTAACATCTATGAAAGAAATGGAATAAGGAAGAGAAGAAATGAAGGAATACTTACTTGGAATGGAAAATTAGAAGAAGAAGGAAGAAGAAAGAGTGGAGAATGGAGAAGAAGAAGAAGAAGTGAAGAAGATTGGGGGGCTGCTAGTTTCGGTCCAGGTCTGGGAATAGGGGGCCAGCCATAGCATAAAGATAGGTTTACATGAATGCAAAATGACCAAAATGCCCTCTCCTTAAGTCATGCTAATTGGGATTTGGGTTTGGGGTTCCAAATGCACTCAAATAAATCCCTTATCACTCTAACTAGCTAATTAAAATATAAATAACTATCCTAAGCTAATAAATAAGTCTAACAAGGGTGTTGGCTGGGTCTGACATGGGTTTACTAGGGTCTAACATGGGTTCAGGCTAGCCAAAACCCTAAAATAACTAATAAAAAATAATACAACCAACAATTAAATATTAATACAATTATTTATGATAAATACACAATTAACCAAATTAAAAAAAATACCCTGCTCTGGAAATGGGGTAGTGACAACAGTCTAGATAAACACTAAAGTTCTATAGTCTAGATAAACACTATCTTCTTATACAAGTCTATAGTTGGCGTCATTCAATTATACTTTATTAATGGGGCAATAGGACTATATGTTACTAGGTTATGAGACATACTATCCAACTTACAATAATTTAACTAATAGTGTTATTGAATACTAGAGGGTATATACCTAGTACAAGTCATCTTCCTAACCTCTATCAAGTACGAGAGAAGATTGACGTTGAGAAGGTATCAAGCAAGATGCAACGCAAGCAATCAAATGAGAATGCGAAATAAAATCAAGGAAGGTGATAATTAAGTGGATGATATCTTATATTCTAATCCTATGCGCAGGATTGCTCGGTACAGTAACGTAACCGAGATAATATGCTCTCGACCTGTATGGGCCACCACAAAAAATGTCACGCCCCAGTCCCAAATTATGTAGGACTAGGAACATGTAAGAATGCCAGCCGTATGTATATGGCAACTCTAATATATTGATACCATAATACACACGTACGCTATAATATAAATATAAACTCACATGTGGTATAAATATTGTCACAAGTTACCGATATACTAAATCTCATCCAAACAACAAGTCACAAAAGAAAATAACTAAACTAGAATAATGAGTCAGAATAATCCATAAATGATAGTCGGATGGAGACAAATCAACTACCAATGACTATACCAATACTAAAATAAGAGAGGGATATAAAATCTCCAATACAAAGTAAGGTGATGATAGAAGTGTATTAGCAAAGCGATCCCTCGCTAGAGATAATCACTGATGCTCAGAGGATAAGACCTCCTCGGAAGAGATAAGTTGTAAGTCATGATCCGTGCTTCTGTGAATAGTCATTAACATCTACACTTGAAAAGGGACCAGGTCCTCAGAGGGACGTAACAAGATACATAGAAGCAAGCCAATTGAATACAGTAAACATGCATAATGTTTGAAAATATATAAGTACGCTGTACAAGATAATCTATATGAATGCAAATGAGGAAAACTTTTCGACGTATGGGCAAGGGTAGGCTACCCGATCTAAGCCTCACAACTCACACACACGTCAGGGGACATCATCAGCCGACATACCGCGGGGGTAGCGACCCTCGTGACTCCATCAATTGACATACTGCGAGGGTAGCGACCATCGGACACGACTACCATAGTGCGTGCTAGTTACTACGGTTCACCAGAGTGGTTATAGCCCATACGCCTACTGATTGTCCTCTATGATACTAAGTGTCAAGTGTGTGTCAACATATCTAATATATAGTAATGACTGAAAAAAACTACACATGCAATGAATATACAAAAATGTAATGAATATACAGAAATATAATAAGAATGCAAAATACTGTAAGCAATTTGACAAGGTATCTTGCCTGATCTGAAAAAGAATGAAGTCCCAACTCAAGGCGTCGTCCGATCTACCCATCACATAAATTAAACAAGTTAGATTACAAAAGTGGGTGAATAGGTTACTCCATTTTAATTTATTTTAATTCTGAATAAAATAACCTAAAATAGTATTTTAATCTTATTATAATCTAATTTATTTTAAACCCTAATTTTGGTCCAAAAAAAGTCAAATTTACTGATTTGTGATATGTGGCACGCAAATCGAGGCAATCGGTTGAACAAAAAGTCAACCAACTCAAATCCTAGATTTGTGTATAGAGTCCTATATATTTCAATGCTATATGAATACCGGAATCGATGGTTTCATAAAATCACAAGTCGGTAAAGTGTTATGGCCACAAGGGCACACAAATAAAAGTTTTCGATGGTTTCCTACTTACGTCTACGTTGCATGAATTTTACAGTATATTAAACTTATATGTTAAATTCTAGAAATATTATATTATGTAATTTCATCATGTCAACTTTCCGAAACTTCAAACAGGTCGTAATTCCGAATTCAAAATCTCCAGAAATCTCAAAAATACGAAAATGCGTCTGATTTCGGACAGCTGGCACTTTTAGAATTTTTTGGAAAAATAGGTTCATAAATTATTAAGATAATTTATATACTCAGAAAACTAACCTTGATATAGTTCTAATAAAAAAAATGGAGTGCGTTTGGAGTCTGGAGCTAGGAGATATCGTCCTTTTAATTCGTCATAACATACTAAAAAATGAGGCTGAATTTATGACGAATTTTGACTCTTTTTGGACAAAAAAGAGTTGAATTTGGGGAAAAAAAATGAAGGATGAGGTATTTATAATGGTGGAGACTAGTTAATTGAATACGACTAGGATTGGCTAATTTGGATATGAATAGTATCAGTTTAAATAAGGATAGAATATGCATGAAGTTGCTTTCCTAGTAGGCTCAAGATTTGAATTAATTTAAAATAGTGTTTAATTTTATCTCAATAATTTATAATCTTAAATAGAATTAAAGATAATATAAATAATTTATATATAATCTTATTAAAATCTATTAACACTAAATTAGCATATATCTAATATTAAGACTATATATATCACAATAAATTCTAAATAATTTCAAAAATATAAATAAATTTCTTAAAATTCTAAATAAATTACAGAAAAATATAATTAAATATTTTAACCTAAAATAAATATTTTGGTAGGAACAATATGCAAGTATGGTCTCGTAGTAAATCATAGAAGTCCTAAAAATTTATGTTCCATATGTTTTAATTACCTAAAAATTCTAGAAAAATCTCCAAAAATCTAAAATAGTCTAAAAATATATCTAAATAAATATTTACATAAGTAAATATACTAAAAATTTATTTTCTAATTAACTAAGAGAATACTCTAAAGTAATTCAATATTTAAAATAATCTATAATAAATATAATAATATAAAATATACACAAAATACCTATTTTGGGTAAGGGGGTTTACAGTTGTGCAATAGTGTCGGTGGCAGTCGAGTGAGAGCAGGTGCAATGCACATCAGGTGGGGGTATGGTCATCTGATAAGGTGTTAACATATGATTCATTGGTCATGACAATGTGAGGGGTAGTTATGTATGTGTGTATGTATATTAGAGGTAGACCTGCGCACTTGGTGCACATGTAATGGGGGGAGCAGCAGTGGGCCTGTTGTACATAGCTTTAGGAGGAGTCCGGCATGGGCTTAGCAGTAGTAGCATGAATGCAAGGGACTATATCAATCGGGTTCGTTAGGGAATCAGGTGCATTGCAGGCAGTGTTCAGTAAGTATTAGAGGTGTAATGGTGGGAAAATGCAATTCCAGTATTAGTACCAAGTTAGTTTCAGTAGCAAGAGGGAGTATCAGTGATGTTTTGGTGTCAGGTATTTGGGTCTTCTAAGTACATGTGGTGCATTAGTGTCAGGGGTATAGGTAAGGGTTATTGGGACTGATACCAGGACTTGCACCAGGGTGTTGGTTTAGGAGTATTCCTTGAGTGATGTGACTAGTGTATAGTATCAGTAGTAGTGTGTGAGGGAGTGGGTACATTAACTAGTGTAATGTTAGGATAACACATGTATCAGTGATGAGAGAAGTTCATGGAGTGTTAATTATAGTTGTAATGTCTAAGGTATTGGTAGTGTTTAGTGTAAGTGTTACAGGGTATTAATGTTTAGAGTATCTTGAGGCATGTGATGGAGTGCTTATATGCAGTGTGGGCAATGGCTTGGGGAGGTGGCAATGATACTTGGGAGCAGTAACAGATTAAGGGGGGACTCTGTGTGTGTATGCTTGAAGTAAGAGCAAGAGATTGTTAATTAGGCTCAGTTTGATAGCCGGTTGGGAAGGTGCTTTGTGTACTGCAACAACTGTGGTTGTAGTGTTAGAACCCCCAATAATAGCAGTTGGTAGCTGTCCAATCTACAACAACTAAAATTGCAGTGTGTGAACTTAAGGTGGCAGTGTGCACTGCTGTAACTTAGTGTGTATCAGTGCAATAAGAATAGCAGTGCACCTTGTGTAATATATGAAACAATAGCAAGCTAGTGTGTGTATCGGTTATCAGGTGTGAATGTGTATTGTTGTGTGTGTGTGAGTGTGATACGCAAAGTATTTTGGTTAAGGTATTAAGTATTAAGTTTGGTTGAGGTATTGGGTAATAGGATATTGTGTGGGTAGGTGTTTTAGGAGTAGTGCTACTAGTAAGGATGAGGGGTTAGCTATAATTGAGGGATTAGATACTTGGTTTATAGGTAATGACTGCAAGAGTAAGTGATATTAAGGGGTGTAACACTGATACATAGAGTATCAATGGTGTTAGCAGTTGGGTTTGGTAAGGATATTGGCATATCAGTCTATGAGGGTATTATGTTTAAGTTGTGTAAGGAAGCAAGTGAGGTGCATCAGATATTAGTATCTGTTGCATCAACAACTGAGGTAGAAAGAGCTCGGGTATCACTGATACCTGGGAATGCTGGTGTCAGATAACACTATAAAATTGAGTATTCTATTGAGAAAGTGTGAGTGTCAATGTCAGTGTTAGTTAAATATAGTGTAGTGACAGTTGAGTAGTGCAAGTTAGGTTGGGGTAAAATCAGTAACAGTCGTAACTACCCTTTTGGATTAGTTGGTATTGGTAATAGAGTTGTACTAAGGTAATATTAGATAGTACTAGTGTATTATAAGTTATATAAATAAGTACTTAGTATCATTAGCTAGTTTATCTAGTACCTTCAAGGTATTGACCTAAGAACTCAACCATATCCTATTATCAACTTATAATCAACATAGAAGTTAGGTATGACCCTAAAATTAAGGTATTAGCCTACAAATAACCAAGTTTGACTATTTTGACTTATAGATGGCCTACAGACCTAGAAATTGACTAGTTTAACTTATTTATCATTTCAAACAATGTGTTGATGTAATATTTCATATATTTAGGTCCGGTTCAGATTGATTTAGTATTCATTGCTCTCGACCACAGGCGAGTACTTCTCTGATAGTTTCCATTATTTGATAAATTATATGATTCTGGTTAATAGTATTGGTTTACCTGATTCTTCGACACTTGGATACACGAATTAGTATTATCTGGATTCACTTTCTTGCGACACGTACATTATACTGGTCTGGCCTCTACATCGGGACTCACTTACTGGCATCACATCGGGACTCACTTACTGGCATCACTTACTTTTATCTGGCTGGACTCATATTTGATTTACGTGTCGGGACATGGATTCATTTATACTAGTCGGGACGGTGAAATACTCAAGTAGACATGAAAATATTTCCAAAATCTAGAATCACCTCTTCTGGTCTAATCAGGAATGATAGCAGTCGCACACCAAGTGTGCGATGAGCCGTATTACCCCCTAGCCGTTTACATGTCGAAAGGGGAATTTCAAAACATACTAGTTTAGTTACATTCTTGTTGGCTTCACATTACACTTGCTGGACTCTCATCATATCTATTTAGTTTAGTTCTTCTTTATTTACATTCATTATTGCCATGCTCTCCTGTTCACCATATTTACCTTCATTGCTCTTTAGATAGATGTTGCTTTATTTCATTCTCTGATTCATTCTCTTTCCTGCTCATTAAGTTTTACTTACTATAACTGTTTATAGACTTTGTCAATTAATTAGAATTGCTATTGGGTTATAATCGCTCCATCCTGATTGGATATATTTTTCAGATGACTGTTTAGATGACTGGTGTCCCACCTACCAATCTGAACCAATCGCTTTCAATCTGAACCATACCAATCCGAACCAATCACTTTTAATAGAACCATACTAGTCCAAACCAATCGCTTTTAATCGAACTGATGGTCTGGTAACATTAGTGTTAATTTTAATATTAGGTTCAATATTGCTGAATTTTGTTATTTTTATGTAGTAGTCAATTATACTTCTAATTTTTTTTTTTTACTTTTTCACATTTTATCAATTCTATCTGGAGTGTGAACATATGGGTCAAACCAACCTTATCATACCAAATCATACCAAGCCAAACCAAACTTGGGGCATATATAAAATGGGGCTATGGCTCGGGCTTTGTTAGTATTCGTCCGAACTCGTACGCTAAATATAGTTGAGCTCAATCATTTCGAGAACCTTATTTGTGATTACCCACGGTTATTACCAATCTGAACCAATCATTTCCAATCGAACCATACAAATCCAAACCAATTGCTTTTAATTGAACCATACCAATCCTAACTAATCGCTTTTAATCGAACCGATGGCCTGGTAACATTAGTGCTAATTTTAATAATAGGTTCAATATTGATGAATTTTGTTATTTTTATGTAGTAGTCAATTATACTCTAATTTTATTTTTTATTTAATTTTAATTTTAGTTTTTGCCATGTAATCAATTCTATCTTGAGTGTGAACATATATGTCAAACCAACTGCATCGTACCAAACAATACCAAACCAAACTCGGGGCACAAATAAAATAGGGCTATGTCTCTGGCTTTGTTAGTATTCGTCCGAACTCATACGCTAAAAATAGTCGAGCTCTATCATTTTGATAACCTAATTTGGATTGCCCACGGTTATTACCAATCCGAACAAATCGCTTTCAATCGAACCATACCAATCAGAACCAATCACTTTTAATTGAACCATACCAATCCAAACCAATCTATTTTCATTGAACCGATGGTCTGGTAACATTAGTGTTAATTTTAACATTAGGTTCAATATTGATGAATTTTGTTATTATTATGTAGTAGTCAATTATACTTCTAATTTTATTTTTTTATTTAATTATAATTTTACTTTTTGCCATGTAATCAATTCTATCTAGAGTGTGAACATATGGGTCAAACCAACAGCATCGTACCAAACCAAACCAAACCAAACCAAACCAAACCAAAAATTTTAAAATATTATTTACTTGGTTTAAATATATTTAATATTTTTATAATGTTGTTTTTAGAATTTTGGATATTTATTTAGATAACATTATTTACTTGGTTTAAATATATTAAAATAGTTAAAATTATATAAGAATTAAAATTAGGTAGAAATTTACAAAATTGTCCGTATGAGAATATACACATGACATTTACAAGAATTAAAAAATTTGTATTAAAACTTAGCTGGAAAAATTTGTACCTAATAAGGTTTTTTTTAGATGCATACCTAACAATGTTAAAAATATATTTCAAATCAATGTTGTAGTCTAAGTTTACGATAACTTGCATGCAATAACTACATCTCCCCCCTCCTCCAATGGAAGCTAGCAACGTGGCAGTTGTAATCCTCCCAGATGGAAGGAAGCACGACCTTGCTGCATGTTGACATAGGAATAAAGCATTTCTGTTTGGAAGACTAAAAGCTACCTGGGGAAACTGACTACATATAAACTATTTTTTATCAGATTTTAAAAATTATCGCATTTTTGCCCTTCGTACCACAACCCAAGACGTGCCTCCCCTGGCAATAAATTTGAACCAATAAAGGCCTTACACGTGGCAAGTGGAAATCCATTATGGCGGTGCATAGAGCACTGATCATGACCGGATTAGTACTCAACAATGATGAGTAAACAGTGTAATCATAATGAAAGATTCGTTCTTTTTTGCATCAAAAATGATGATACTTTATCATCTTCAAAAAGGTATAAGGTAAAACAAAAATGTGTCAGTTTTATCTTCTTCAACAAGATTACCACCAACATTTTAGTTTCATCTTCTTCAAGATTCAGTACATCAAAAGAAAAAAAAACCCATCACATTATAATAATTAATTATACTATATATACAAAATACAATGAGGTAAAAAAAAACTATCGTGATTCAAGATAATAGTATGATCCAACAAAAAATTGATGATTGCAGCAGAAATCTTTATGATACCACGAAGAAAATTTTGATGACTAAATCATGTTTTTTTCTTTTTTTGCAAGATGGGCAAAAGGAGAATCATCATATAGATCGTAATCCAACCAGGGCTTCTCCACTACAGGTGAATAATGATCCTCCCAGGGGTTCTCACCTACCCATTTGTTCTGGTCCTCCCAGGGATCCTTAAACGACCCGAACATCCCATGCGCGTACTTGAGGCCCCCTTTGAGCTCGACATATTTGTACCCATGTATGTCGAGCACGCGGAGAGGCTGAAAGTTGCTGATGATAGCTCGCAGCCCTTGGTCACTGAACATGCCGAACTTGAGCTCGAGGTGCTTGAGACTCGACATCGAAGTTGCCACGGCATTGGCCTCAGACTCGTCGAAGCTGTCCATCTTTAATCCATTTAAGACCATAAAATCTGGTGGAGGTATGTTCCAAACCAGGTGGATAAGACGCTTGCCCTGCTTGTCGAGGAATTTGAGGTCGTACCCCAAGATAATGAGACAGTGGCTTATGTCGAGTACTTCCAATACCGGGAGGGACTCCACGTACTTCTACACCATTTGATCACTCAAAAAGCTCGCCGGAATACATAGGATCCTTAGATATTTGCCACTATTTTATAAACAGCAAAAAAAATCTAAATTCATAACTTATGCATAGGCTCCATTAAAATGAACCAAGTAAACATAATTTTTTTTAAGAAAAAAAACTTTTAGAAACAAAAAAAACGTGTAGCATTTTCAAAAAAAAGTAAAAACTAACAGAAAAAAGAACTCGCCTTGAGCAAGCAAAGGAGAACGCATGGTTGCTGAGCTTGTACACAGAGAGGGACCGCAAAATTTCCTAGATCCGCGTCAGGAACTTCATCACTGCCTCATCGATCTTGTCCATTTTGTTGACCTTGTGGCACCACAGATCCAAGTCGACGTCGAACGAGCAGCAAGTACCGCTGAGTGAATTCCCCCACGAACGACACACGAAGGAGACGTTGCAAACGACCTTATCCGCCGACATCCCCGACAGTACTAGTACCATCACGAGGATCTACATAACGATGATGGCTGATCCGCTGCTGTTTCTCTTATTGCTCTTACTCTCCATTGTGACTCTTCCTATTATTTCTCTATTCGGTTGGGTTCTCTTTTGTTTTATCTTGCGAATACTCGGCTGGGTTCCCTTTACGATGATATAAATAAGTTTTGGACGGTTTGATGGCGCTTGGGAAACCTAATGGATTGTATTCTCAGACTTCCTAATTCCTATGAAGGGTTGCGGAACATAATGGATTGCTAATACACGGTTTGACGGTAGGGATTTAGGGGCTTACCACGTGGGCGGGGAAAAAATTGGAGGGGCCATTAATTGTGATTAAAAGCTTTCTTTATAGTGGAGGAAAGCCATGCTCATTGCTCCCTAATTAATGGTTACATCTACAGTGGGACCTAGGGGTAATGTCGGTGAAACCGATACCTTAGTGGGACGTGGCAATTTTTTTGTAAGTGTGTTGTTCAAATTTTTGTGTACTCTAATTCTGAAATAATGCCTATAAATTAAAAAGTTCTTATTAAGATCTTCCAATAGAATCTAATATAGAATATATTTTTTAGTAGTGTTAATTTTTGGGTTATAAGTTTTTTAGTAATAGGGTCTCATATATATATGGAAATTAGGGTTTGGGTCGCTAAAGTGTTCGGTGTTAGATTTTTGGTCTCCAAAGATGTCCGACGATATGCACGGGACTTTGTTCATGCTGCGTTGCATGCCAGTTGGGCCCACTGCCCCCACCTCCCTTAAAAGCCTACTTTCGTAGAGGAAGTTGAAACTCGGCCGGGCTAAGATACCTTACTTGAATCGGTTCCACACTTAACCCTGGAAAGGAGGGCTCGAACAACTCATCCCCAGTTTCCACAGATGGAGGGGCGAACTCCTCAACAGGTGGCATCTACTTCTACTTACTTTGGATACTCACTCAGGGCCTTTAAAGGAAGGGCAAATACGGCAATGAGTTTGAGCGGCCAGGTCTTCCTTATATGATCCCAAGACCGTCCGCCTAGCCAACGTGATCAATGATTTCAAAACCCAATTAAATTCTAACGTCGAACACTTGGGAGACCCAAACTCAAATTTCAATAATTTTGTAAGACCCTATTACACCCTATTTTTTTGTTGATTAGATTCTCCAAAGTACTGCTTGATAGTTACAATTTTTGTGTACTCTGATTCTAAAATAATGCCTATATCATTAAAAAGTTCTTATTAAGATCTTCCAAAGTTCAAATAGAATGTAATATTAAATATATTTGTTATTAGTATTAATTTTTTGGTTTACTAGATTCAGTTGATTAATAGAATAATTTTTAAATAATTTGCCAAAAATTAATAGAATAACATCAAACTTTCTAAAATTAAAATACATTGACTTAAAAAAATAAGTACATCAAAATTTAGAAAACACCACCAATAACAATATTGAAATTATAAGGTCTAAACATTACAACAACATTGAAATTAAAATTATTCCTAGCAGATAAGTGAAATACATCTTTATCGTTGCAATTTTATTTACAATGTAATGGAGCTCCTTATCTAAATCAGATGAGCTAGATGAAGATAGTACTTGAGCTATGTGAAGTACAACTTTATAATTGCAATTTTATTTATAATGTAATTGAGCTCCTTATCTTAGTCAGATCAGCTAGATGAAGATAGTACTTGAGCTAAGTGAAGTACATCTTTATAGTTGCAATTTCATTTACAATGTAATAAAGCTTCTTATCTTCATCTGATGAGCTAGATGAAGATAGTACTTGAGCTAAGTGAAGTACAGCTTTATAGTTGCAATTTCATTTACAATGTAATGGAGCTTCTTATCTTCATCAGATGACCTAGATGAAGATAGTACTTGAGATGGACCGGCTCAAAAATTCATTGATGAAGAAGGATGGTATGAAAATAATGAAAGAAATTTGGACGAGGAAGTAGATGGTGAAATTAGCGGCGGTACGTAACCTTTTTATAGAAAAAAAGTTAGTTGGTTAGAGTTGTATTAAAATTAAAAAATAATAAAAAATATTAAATAATATAAATAATATAAAAAAATTAATATTATCTCGATAAATAATCTTAATAATATAACATTAAAGTATATGATTATATTAAATAATTGTGAATAAATGAATTTTAAACCCAAGATTGTGAAGAAATAATTATATTAATAATATATACATTTAATTTTAATGTAAGTTTAATTTTAAACCCATTCATAGGTTTCCAACCGTTCACAGCGACCCAACCGTTTATATGTTCTCACCGTTCATATGTTCCCGTTCTAAACTTTCAAAACCTTTTCATAGGTTCCCAAGGCGTTCAAAACATTTAAAATTCAAAACCAAGTCCTATGATAACCCAGCGGTCAGTATAACCCAAGCGCAATAATAGATAGTGAGAGCAGCACGAGAAACAACAGCGGATGGGCCGTCATCCATACGGAGGTTCTCGCGATAGTACTGGTACTAGCGGGCATGCCGGCAGACGAGGTCGTGTGCAACGTGTCCTTTGTGTATAATTCGTGGGGAAAGGCGCTCAGCCTTTCCTGCTTCTAGTCCAACGTTGACTTAGATCAGTGGTCCCGCAGGGTCAAGGGTACGGACAAGATCGACGAGGCAGTGATGAATCCCCTAAGGCGAAGCAAGGTGATTCTGCGGTCCCTCTATGTGTACAAGCTCAGCAACCCCGCCTTCTCCTTTGCTTGCTCCAGGCTAGTGCATGATTTTTATTTCTTTCAACACAAGTAATTATTGGATATATTATGAATATACTACATGATATTAATTAGAAACAAGTAGTGACTACTCTCGTTGTTTGACTTTCTTAAATTTTCCTTATAAATGTGGTTTAAGTTAAATGTATTTGTAATATCTACATTTGTAAATAAGTTATAAAATTTAAATTTTTACCATGTTTATAATATAGTAGAAAATTTCTAAACGTCCTATGAATTCCAATGAGCAAGGTGAGACATGCAATGGTGAACCATTATGTGCTATCCTTACCGGTGTTGAAGGAACTTGACATCAGCGACTGCATCAATATCTCGGGTATAGGCATCCATCTCCTAGGCATGCGATGCAAAAATTTGGTCAAGCTGAAGAGGAACATGCCCCTTCTGGAGTTCATGATCATGAAAGGATTAAGAAAAGAAAGTTCCGACGAATCAAAGCCGTGTGCGTGCCCCTTTCGATGCCGCGTCTCGGGCACCTTGATCTCACTTTCGGCTTATTCGACGACGATGGGCTCTCAGCTATCCTGGGCCACTGCAAGCATCTCCACGTGCTTGAAATACGCGGGTGCTGGAACGTGCGTTTAGGCAAGGACCTCTTGTACATGTTTAGTAGAATAGAAGATTTTAATGACCCGTGGGAGGTTCAAGAACCTTGGGAGGGTGAGAACGATATTTTTCTATAATTGTTATCCATGTTATTAGTCCTAATACATCTTATCTACTTATTGCAATAATTGTTGGTATCCATACTTTTGCACTTCTTCCAATATTAGAAATATATAAGACTCGATGGGATTATGATGCAATCGAATATTTTACTACGTCATTATAATGGTGTATGCTGTCAGCGATACATTCTTGATGGGATCCAACAGTTATTGCCATTGTATTAACAACAATTCCCCAAAAAATTCTCAATTTTTATTGGCAAATAAATTAAAAGGTTAATTTAGTAAATGTCTCTATTAGAAACATACAAACTAGCGTATAACCCCATAATTAATTTAAACTAGCAAATGCCCACATTCCTTTGTGTAGTCTAAAAAAGCTTCTCAAATGTTAATATTAAAATAGTTAATATCTATCTATATCTACCTATACTACTATATAAAGCAAAAAGTTAGCTTCACCGTGAAACTTTTTTCCCAACTATACCCTTTCATATATTGACTAATTAAAAGTGTTAATTAAAGTCAATAGGGACAGCCATGTAATTACAAAAGTTGTCCTTTGTTCTTCATAAATAGTCTTAAGTATTAAATAATATCTATATATAATAACATAATAATAAATTTAGAATAGTTAAGAGTTGACTTCCTAAGTACTCTTAATAAATATTTCACTTAAAATGTGTATTGATAAATGTGTATTGTACATTACAAGGCACGTGCATATATACTAGTTTGTATTTATGTTAATTTTAATATTAATTTTATTGTAAATTTGATCTTAAACCCATTTATAGGTTTCCAACCATTCACAGCTACCCAACCATTCATATGTTCTTACCGTTAATAGATTTCCGTTCCAAACTTTTTAAAACATATTCATAGGTTCCCAAGGCATTCAAAATATTTAAAATTCAAAACCAAGTTTTACGATACCCCAGCGGTTTGTATAACCTATGCGCAATAGCAACGGATGGATCGTCATCCCTACGGAGATCCTCTTGATGGTACTAGTACTAGCGAGCATGCCGGCGGACGAGGTCGTGCGCAACGTGTCCTTCGTGTGCCTTTCGTGGTGGAAGGCACTCAGCCTTTCCTGCTGTTGGTCCGATATCAACTTGGATCAGTGGTCCCTCAGGATCAAGGACACGAACAAGATTGATGAGGCAGTGATGAATCTCCTGATGCGGAGCTTGGAATTCTGCGGTCCCTCTCTGTGTACAAGCTCGGCAACTCCGCCTTCTCCTTTGCTTGCTCTAGGACAGTGCGTGATTTTATTCCTTTGAATACAAGTAATTATTGGATATATTATGAATATATTACAAGATATTAATTAAAAATGAGTTATGACTACTACCATTTTCTCACTTTCTTAAATTTTTCTTATAAATTTAGATTAAGTTGAACGTATTTGTAATATCTACATTTGTAAATAAGTAGAAATTTTTTATTTTTACCCTGTTTATAATAAAGTAGGAAATTTCTAAAAGTCCTGCTAATTCCAATGAGCGAGGTTAGTGATGCAATGGTGAACCGGCACTTGCTGTTCTTACTAGTGTTGGAGGACCTCAACATCAGCGACTGCATCAATATCTCATGGATTGGCATTCCTCTCCTAGGCTGGAGCTACAAAAATTTGGTCAAGCTGAAAAGGAACATGCACCCTCCGGAGTTCATGATCATGAACGGATGAAGGAAAGAAAGGTTCGACCAATCTGAGGCCGTGAGCGTGGCCATTTCGATGCCGCATCTCGAGCACCTCGAGCTCGCGTTCGGCTTCTTCGACCACCATGAGCTGTCAGTTATCCTGGAGCACTTCAAGCATCTCCGTGTGCTTGACATACGCGGGTGCTTGAACATGCGTCTATGCAATGACCTCTTATACTGTCTTCGTAGAATAGAAGAATTCAAGGACCCCTGGGAGGTTTAGGACCCTTGGGAGGGTGAGAACGATATTTTTCTCTGATTGTTATTCATGTTATTAGTTCGAGCGCATCTAAGCTACTAATTTCAATAATTTTTTATATCCAGACTTGATTGGTTTATGCTTCAATCAAAAATTCCATTACGTTATCATAATTGTGTATGTTGTCAGCGATACTTTCTTGATGGGATCCAACTTTAATTAATTTAAATTTTAATGTATATGTAATTTTAAACAATAATACTTAACCAACGAAAGGGGACCTTTGCTGAAAGTAATTTTTAACATAAATTTTATACAATGCTTTTACCCGTACTTGAAGCCACGTATCAGCTCCTGTCACGCCCCAGTCCCAAAATATATGGAACCAGGCCACGTGGCAATAGCCAGCTGACACGTCTCCGAGGATATCCCAATTTAATGGATCCACGAAGAGTGCTACGCTGTCCTATAATACTAACATGTCCAATATCAGTCAATAACAGGTAATCTAATCTCATCTACAATATAAAGAGCAAGAAACACTAAATAAACTGCTGGTTAATAAATACCAGTCTCAAGATATCATAGTACAACCAGTGATGTCTGGTGGGAACAAACCCACTACTATGATGAAATAAAGTACTGAAATGAGATATAAAAGAAATGGCTATGGTATCAGCTGAGAAGATAATGATGCCCTCCATCTAGGCTAAAGGCCTACCAACTGGTCACGGAAACTCTGATGGTTGTACCTCCAACTCCTCAGCTGTAGCAAATCTCGTCTCCTATCCTGGGCTGTATACGGTGGGGTAGTGAGTCTCGTCTAAATCTGGAAAGGTACCAGGTCCTCAGAGGGACGTAACAAGATACAAAAAAACAACATGCTATATATGAATACTGAAGAAAATAAATACAATAAGGGTGTGCTAGCCATCTAAGTGAATGCAATGTGAGGACAACGCTGGTACGTATAGGTAGGTGTAGGCATAACGTCCATGCTCTGAAGAGAGTGGCATCTGTACAGTATATCGTCCATATCGCTCCGAAGAACGTGGCATCAGTATAAAGGGAAAGTCATTGGATCCGAGGCTCTTCCGAAACTATGGTTCCAATGTGTGTACCCCATACGCTTACTAGTTGTCCTCCCCGCCCAATATAGATACGCAAGTCGACTACTCGACGTGCATACCATATATCTATATGCCAAGTCTCTAAACTATCTCCGGACTACATACTAACCGTGATGTAAGTGATACGCAACGATAGCTAGTCGAGTGCGTAAACCCACATCCTAATATGAATATGTCTCAGTAACCGTGTAAGGTGTCAGGTCTCAGACGATAACAGAGTATTGTCCAATGGGTGGAGTCTGCTAAGAACTAAGTCCATATATACTAATAATCGACGTATCCGTCGAATGCACCCGAGACAACTCAGACGCGCACAGTTGTATAAACTACAAGCAACAAGAATATAATACAACTTATGCACATTTAAGGTGGAGTCTGCTAAGAACTAAGTCCATATATACTAATCATCGACGTATCCGTCGAATGCACCCGAGACAACTCGGACGCGCACAGTTGTATAAACTACAAGCAACAAGAATATAATACAACTTATGCACATTTAAATTAGACAGTAAATATAGCAAGGTATCTTGCCTGTGTCCTGAAGCTGGGAATGCCAAAAGCCAGTTCCTGCAGTATCTCCTGGCTGATCCAAAGGTCCTAAACACAATATAGTATAACAATCTAATATTAGACGCTAAACATTAAATGCACACGACTATGACTCGACGTTTGAATATTATCGCAAGTTCACATCTGTTCGAGTACAGCTTCACCTGTGTGCGTAGCTAAGGTGCACACGTGTTCTGTACTCGATCATCCTGGCCCTTTAGATAATAATTTCAAGTTATCGGTTGACCACGATCGCTGTTCTGTGCGAACACATGCTCCTTGGTTTCTATGTTCATTACATGCGGTTTATGTACAGGTTTTAGGGTGAAACGCTAGTCCTTTCAGTTATGATAGTAATTAAGCAGATTCTACACCTTAGTATTCATTATTCCAGTTAAACATAATTAGAGTTGTGTCCGATATCATCCTCTCTTGACACGTCGATGCGACGCTACGATATCAACCTGAAGAAACGGGGTTTGGTGTGGTTACCTCTACGTGGCTTGCATGAACAGGGGCTGCTCCTGTCGAGACGTACTCCGGTGAGGTGACAGCGGCTCTGGCGAGATGGCAGCGGCGGCGACGCAGCAGTAGACGCGGCAGCGGCAGCACGCACAGTTCGGTTCGGTTGAAGGGCAGCGGTCAGGGGATGTGGCGGCAGCGGTCGGTCGGGGTAATGGGCAGCAGCAGTCGGTCGGGTAATGGCGGCAGTCGGTGGTGGTGTATATGGGCAGCGGCAGTCGGTGGTGGTGTATATGGGCAGCGGCAGTCGGTCGGGTAATGGGCAGCAGTCGGCTGAAGTATGGGGACGCCGGTGGTGGTGATGGGTTGGTTATGAGTCGGAGAGGAGGAGGGCTGGTGGCTAGAAAGGTTCGGCTAGGGTTGGGGAGGGTGATGATGGATTTCTTAGGGTTTTAAGGGAGAGGTTTCATATATATATGTATATGTGTGTGGAGGTTGTGGGCTAGCCTCGACTTGGGCCTATCTGGGCTTATTAAGGTAGGCTGGTCTAAGGGTTGCTTGAGGTAAAATTAGCCTTAAATAAAATTAAATTACAACTTAACTAGGTAATTTCCTATGTATTGTAGGGAACTAGACTTTTGGGTGGCACACAGGAGTCGCGGCATAACAAGCTTGGTGTAGACTGATACCCTAATTTGGGTACGTGGGATTTGGGTTGTGGTTGATCTCAAATTAAAATACTCAATTAAATCCTACTTTTGACGAGGGGGTTTACAATCTACCCTCCTTAGAGCATTTCGTCCTCAAAATTTAAACATACGCATGGGTAAGACTAAAGGAAATACTGGAACGTACCTAGTCCTTCGAAGAGATAGGGATAACGCTGCCGAATATCCTCCTTGCGTTCCCAAGTCAATTCGCCTGGTGCATGGTGTCTCCATGCGACGCGGACTAAGGAAATAGTCTGCCCTCGTAGTACCTTCTCACTTCTGTCTAGGATCTCCACAGGCTCCTCTTGGTATGATAAGCTCGGGCCGACTGTGATCTCGGAATGGTCAAGCACGTGGCTAGGATCCGATATGTATCTCCTCAATTGAGATACATGGAAGACGTCGTGGACTCCTTCCAAGGTCTGCGGTAATGCTAATCTGTAAGCAACCTCTCCAACGTGTTCTAACACGTCGAACGGTCCGATGTACCTCGGACTCAGCTTCCCTCTGCCTTCGAATCTAATAGTCCCTCGAGTAGGTGAGATCTTTAAGAATACGTGATCTCCAACCTGAAACTCTAAGGGTCGGCGGTGTGCATTCGCCCAATGCTTCTTTCGGTCTTGTGCTGCTCGAAGGTGTCCTTGGATCTTCTTTACCTTCTCTACCGTCTGAACAACCAACTCTGGTCCGAGAATCTGTCGCTCGCCTATATCACTCCAGCATACTGGAGAACGACATTTTCTTCCATACAACGCTTTATAGGGAGCCATCTGAATGCTAGCTTGATAGCTGTTGTTGTAGGAAAACTCGACCAAATGTAAGTTATCCTCCCATTATCCTCCGAAGTCAAGCATGCACGCTCTAAATATGTCTTCCAGCGTCTGAATGGTGCGCTCCGACTGGCCATCGGTTTGCGGGTGATACGCTGTGCTAAACTTTAGGCGAGTACCAAGGCTCTCCTGCATACTCCACCAAAAATAAGACGTAAATCTCGTATCCCTGTCAGACACAATGCTAACTGGCACTCCATGTAGGCGCACAATCTCTCTCATGTACATATCTGCTAAAGCCTTCGTCGATTGCCCAACTCTAAAGGGTAAAAAGTGTGCGGACTTGGTGAGTCTATCCACGATTACCCATACTGCATTTCGCCCACTAGGACTCCTCGGGAAGCCTGTAACAAAGTCCATAGTGATGTGCTCCCATTTCTACTCCGGTATAGGAAGTGGTTGAAGCAATCCTGCAGATCTCTGGTGCTTGGCCTTGACTTGCTGACACACCAGGCACTTGGCCACAAAGCGTGCTATCTCTCTCTTTATTCCGTGCCACCAGTAGTACTGTCTTAGATCTCTGTACATCTTTGTGTCTCCTGGATGAATGGAGTAGGTGGAACTGTGTGCCTCTGACATCAATTCCTGCCGAAGTTCTCCATTTGGAACATAGAGACGATCTCCACATCTCAGTGTTCCGTCTTCATGTATCCATAATCCTGTCTGTAATCCAGCCTCTGTCCTCTGTCTGAGCCTCTGAAATCTGGCATCTGTCGGCAAAGCAGCCTTGATTCTCTCTACCAGTGTCGATTGTAATTAAAAATTCGACAACTGTCCGTCTACTCCGGGTATAACAACCTCTATAACCATCTGCTCTAGATCTCTCAACAGATGTTGTTGGGTAGTCAAGAAGAATGCCAAAGGTCTTCTGCTCAATGCGTCTGCTACTACGTTGGCCTTTCCTGGGTGGTACTGTAGCTCTATTTCGAAGTCTGTCATCACCTCGAGCCAACGTCTCTGTCTCTGATTTAGATCCTTCTGAGTGTAGACATATTTCAGGCTCTTATGATCAGTAAATATCTCCACTCTTTCTCCATATAGGTAATGCCTCCAAAGCTTTAACGCAAAGATCACCGCTGCAAGCTCCAAGTCGTGGGTGGGATAGTTCTTGTCATGTGTCCTCAACTGTCTAGAAGCATAAGCTACAACCTTTCTATGCTGCATCAAGACGCATCCTAATCCTTTCCCGGACGCATCGCTGTAGATTACGAATCCTCCGGGTCCAGAAGGTATGGTCAAGATGGGTGCTGTAGTCAAGCGTTTCTTTAGCTCATCGAATGCCTTCTGACACTCCTCTGTCCAAGTGAACTCCTGCTCCTTACGGGTCAAGCGGGTCATTGGCTCTGCAATCTTCGCGAAGTTCTCTACGAACCTCCGATAATATCCGGCAAGTCCTAGGAAACTCCTCACTTCTGAGACATTGGTAGGGGTTGGCCATGTCTCTACAGATGAAATCTTTACCGGATCTACTGAGATGCCGTCTCCTGAGATGACGTGTCCAAGGATGGCGACACGATCTAGGAGAAACTCGCACTTGCTCAGCTTGGCATAAAGTCTCTCTCTCCTCAGCGTCTCTAACACTAGCCTCAAGTTCTCTTCGTGCTCCTCGTGGCTCTTCGAATACACCAAAATGTCGTCGATGAAAACTGCCACGAACCGGTCTAAGTATTGATGGAATACTCTGTTCATCAAGTTCATAAATACAGCTAGCGCATTCGTCAGTCCAAAAGGCATCACTAAGAACTCGTAGTGACCATAATGTGTCCTGAATGTTGTCTTTTGAATGTCTTCTCTTCGCACCTTCACTTGATGATAACCCGATCTTAAGTCGATCTTTGTGAACACCACTGCTCCTGTCAACTGGTCGAATAAATCGTCAATCCGCGGTAGGGGATACTTGTTCTTGATAGTCAAAGCATTAAGGGCTCTGTAATCAATACACATACGTACTGTTCCATCCTTTTTAGGCACAAACAATACGGGTGCTCCCCATGGTGATGCACTAGGACGGATAAATCCCTTGCTCTGCAACTCCTCCAATTGCAGCTTCAGCTCATCTAACTCCTTCTTCGCCAATCGGTACACATTAGAAGATACCGGTGCTGCTCCTGGTACTAGCTCAATGGTGAACTCCACGTCTCTATCTGGTGGTAAGGCTGACAATTCTTCGGGGAAAACATCCTCGAATTCTGCAACTATAGGTGGGGGCGCAATCTCCATAGTCATGCAAGTTCCAGCTGTCTGTCCCACTCCTTGTTCGACGGTCCCTCGCATGTACTCGAACTCCGGTTGATCTGGTGGTCTAAAAGTGACGCTACCCTTCCGACAGTTCAGTACAGCGTTATACTGGCTTAACCAGTCCATGCCTAACACAACATCAAAGTACGGCATAGGCAATACCAGGAATCGCGCTCTCATCTCTCGACCACATACGACTACCGAGCACGTTCTAATGGTGCTGGTAACCGGCACGATACCTCCTCCGGTAAGAATCTTCCAACTCTTAGGTAAGGGAGAATTTGCTACTCTATGTATTGCTACAAATCTACTAGATACAAATGACAATGTAGCCCCAGAATCAAATAATGCTGTCGCAGGTAAGGATGCGACTAAAATGGTAGCTGTGATTGCTTCTCCTTCTTTTTTCTCCTCAGTAGCTGCTAATGCAAAGGCCTGTCCCTATCTCTGTCCTCCTGCCTGCTGTCGGGCCCGATCAAACTGTGCCTGCTGTGGGGGCAAGGGTGGTCCCCTCTGGAATCCTCCAGGTGCTGGTGGACGCTGGCCTCCTGGTTGGGGTAGTATCCTCGGGGCTGGTGCCGCTGGCCTTTGTCCGACCTGTGGGGCTGCCTCCCTGCGTTATGGACAATCTCTGGCAAGGTGCTGGCTTGCTCCACAAATCATGTATGTCCCAAGCCTCTTTCGGCAGTCCTTCTCGAAGTGACCTCTCTTACCATAGAAGTGACAAGTCGAAAGTTCCTGGTGTGGATATGGTGCTGCTCTCTGTTGTGTCTGCGCTCCTGGACGACGGATGGGTCCTCCTGCTCTGGGCTGGACTCTAGCTGGCGTGGTCATGCTGGAACGTCTAGATCTTCTGACGATGGCCTCCTGGATCCTCGCCTCTGCTAGGACCTCCTCATAAGAAATCCTCGCCTGTGCGGTGGTATATCTCTGTAGCTCAAAATTGAGGCCGTGGTGGAATCTCTGAGCCTTCTCTAGATCATTGGGTATCAGAACGGCTCCAAATCTGCTAAGGCGGCTAAACTCTGCGTCATATGCGTCAACAGTTATGTTCCCCTGTTCTAGATGTAGGAACTGGGAGTACAGGGCATTTCTGACTGTTGCTGGAAAATACTTCGCATTGAAGTACTCTAAGAACTGTTCCCAAGTCTGGTTCTTGCCTACACTGCGCTCGATGGAATCCCACCAGTGATGGGCGTTGCCTTTTAGTTGGGCCCTCACTGTGGTCATCCAAAGGTCTGGTTGCAGTTGTGAGGCCTCTAATAGCATTCCATGTTGGCGATCCAATCGGAGATCTGTTCTGCACTCTCATTGCCTGTGAAGGAATCTGGTCCCATCTGTCGGAACCATCTAACAGTGCCACCTGTCGGGGCTGGTGCTAGTGTCGCGGCAGGTGTCCTCTCTAGTACTGTCATCAGACTCTGTCGCAATGTCTCTGTCTGCTGCCATTGTGCTTGTATCATTGCCTGGAAGAACTGAAACATCTGTGGCTGGCCATCTAGCTGTGGCATCTGGGGCGGATAAGGTGGAGGCGGTGGTAGTGGAATCTCTGGTTGTGCAGTAGGCGTCTCCTCAGATGTCGGCCTCTCTGTCTACGGCATCGGTGTAGCTCCTGAAGTCTGGCCTCACAATGCTGCGTGGGGATCGTCTGGGAAGTCTGTCCTTCAGGCTGCGGTATAGGATCGCCCTACGATGTCTCGTGCCAATGTATCAGCGGGGTCTGTAGCGGTGGTTGCCCTTGGGGTACCTCATCTTCTTGAGTGGTGTTGTCTGGTACTGCGGCACGGGGTGCTCCTCGTCCACTGTGCAAATTTATCTTGCTGCAAGGGATAGAGCTTCATTAAAAGAGTACGAGAACCAACAAACAGGATGCAGATATTTAGAAGCAGTACGAAGGAAGTTCAAAGACGAATCAAAAAGTGGATGAGACCTAATAATTTCTATCCTATTGCAGGCTCGCTGGGCATGTTACCATACCACAAGCGAAAAGTCGACCTGCATGGGCCACCACTAAAACTATGTCACGCTCCAGTCCCAAAATATATGGAACCAGGCCATGTGGCAATAGCCAGCTGACCCGTCTCCGAGGATATCCCAATTTAATGGATCCACGAAGAGTGCTATGCTGTCCTATAATAATAACATGTCCAATATCAGTCAATAACAGGTAATCTAATCTCATCCACAATATAAAGAGCAAGAAACACTAAATAAACTGCTGGTTAATAAATACCAGTCTCAAGATATCATAGTACAACCAGTGATGTCTGGTGGGAACAAACCCACTACTATGACAAAATAAAGTACTGAAATAAGATATAAAAGAAATGGCTATGGCATCAGCTGAGAAGATAATGATGCCCTCCATCTAGGCTAAAGGCCTACCAACTGGTCACGGAAACTCTGACGGCTGTACCTCCAACTCCTCAGCTGTAGCAAATCTCGTCTCCTGTCATGGGCCATATACGGTGGGGTAGTGAGCCTCGTCTAAATCTGGAAAGGTACCAGGTCCTCAGAGGGACGTAACAAGATACAAGAAAACAACATGCTATATATGAATACTGAAGAAAATAAATACAATAAGGGTGTGCTAGCCATCTAAGTGAATGCAATGTGATGACAATGCTGGTGCGTATAGGTAGGTGTAGGCATAACGTCCATGCTCCGAAGAGAGTGGCATCTGTACAGTATATCGTCCATATCGCTCCGAAGAATGTGGCATCAGTATAAAGGGAAAATGATTGGATCCGAGGCTCCTTCGAAACTACGGTTCCAATGTGTGTACCCCATACGCCTACTAGTTGTCCTTCCCGCCCAATGTAGATACGCAAGTCGACTACTCGACGTGCATACCATATATCTATATGCCAAGTCTCTAAATTATCTCCTAACTACATACTAACCGTGATATAAGTGATACGCAACGATAGCTAGTCGAGTGCGTAAACCCACATCCCAATATGAATATGTCTCAGTGACCGTGTAAGGTGTCAAGTCTCAGACGATAACAGAGTATTGTCCAATGGGTGGAGTCTGCTAAGAACTAAGTCCATATATACTAATCATCGACGTATCCGTCGAATGCACCCGAGACAACTCGGACGCGCACAGTTGTATAAACTACAAGCACCAAGAATATAATACAACTTATGCACATTTAAATTAGACAGTAAATATAGCAAGGTATCTTGCCTGTGTCCTGAAGCTGGGAATGCCAAAAGCCGGTTCCTGCAGTATCTCCTGGCTGATCCAAAGGTCCTAAACACAATATAGTATAACAATCTAATATTAGACGCTAAACATTAAATGCACACGACTATGACTCGACGTTTGAATATTATCGCAAGTTCACGTCTGTTCGAGTACAGCTTCACCTGTGCGCGTAGCTAAGGTGCACACGTGTTCTGTACTCGATCATCCTGGCCCTTTAGATAATAATTTCAAGTTACCGGTTGACCACGATCGCTGTTCTGTGCGAACACATGCTCCTTGGTTTCTATGTTCATTACATGCAGTTTATGTACAGGTTTTAGGGTGAAACGCTAGTCCTTTGAGTTATGATAGTAATTAAGCAGATTCTACACCTTAGTATTCATTAATCCAGTTAAACATAATTAGAATTGTGTCCGATATCATCCTCTCTTGACACGTCGATGCGACGCTACGATATCAACCTGAAGAAACGGGGTTTGGTGTGGTTACCTCTACGTGGCTTGCACGAACAAGGGCTTCTCCTGTCGAGACGTACTCCGGCGAGGTGACAGCGGCTCCGGCGAGATGGCAGCGGCGGCGACGCAGCAGTAGACGCGACAGCGGCAGCACGCACTGTTAGATTCGGCTGAAGGGCAGCGGTCAGGGGATGTGGCGGCAGCGGTCGGTCGGGGTAATGGGCAGCAGTAGTCGGTCGGGTAATGGCGGTAGTCGGTGGTGGTGTATATGGGCAGCGGCAGTCGTTGGTGGTGTATATGGGCAGCGGCAGTCGGTCGGGTAATGGGCAGCAGTCGGCTGAAGTATGGGGACGCCGGTGGTGGTGATGGGTTGGTTATGAGTCGGAGAGGAAGAGGGGTGGTGGCTAGCAAGGTTCGGCTAGGGTTGGGGAGGGTGATGATGGATTTCTTAGGGTTTTAAGGGAGAGGTTTCATATATATATGTATATGTATGTGGAGGTTGTGGGCTAGCCTCGGCTTGCGCCTATCTGGGCTTATTAAGGTAGGCTGGTCTAAGGGTTGCTTGAGGTGAAATTAGCCTTAAATAAAATTAAATTACAACTTAACTAGATAATTTGCTATGTATTGTAGGGAACTAGACTTTTGGGTGGCACACAGGAGTCGCGGCATAACAAGCTTGGTGTAGACTAATACCCTAATTTGGGTACGTGGGATTTGGGTTGTGGTTGATCTCAAATTAAAATACTCAATTAAATCCTACTTTTGACGAGGGGGTTTACAGCCCCTATTGGCCGGGAACTTTTTTTTTGACGTTAGTAAGTGGCTAGCTTTTTTCTAATTAACTTACCATATTGTCTAAATTATAATTATAAATAATATAATTGTAATTGTAATTAAAATTTTGAGGGAATGATGATAACATTCTCATTTTTATGAATTACATAACTATGTTAATATCCTCAATTTTATGCATATTTCGTGATTAAATGTAAATGTTAATATTAGTTTTAATATTAATGTTAATATTAGTATTAATGTTAATTTTAATATAAATTTACATTTAATATTAATTTTAATTTTAGTTATAATGTATGTGTAATTTTAAACAATAATACTTAACCAACCGAATGGAGGACCTTGGCTCAAAGTAATTCTAAATAGTAATTTTATATAATGATTCTACCCGGACCGAACGAGGACCTGACACGTTGACCAACGCCACGTGTTGGCCCCCTATTGGTCATGAACTATTTTAAGACGTGATTGGGGGGCTGGTTTTTTTGTAATTTCCATCCGTTCACAACTACCCATTTGTTCATAGGTTTCGTTCCAAACTCTTCAAAACCTATTCATAAGTTCCCAATACGTTCAAAACATCAAAATTAAAAACCAAGTCGGCGGTACGATAACCAAGCGGTCAATAGAACCCAAAAGCAACAATGGATACTAACAACAGGGGATGGGTCTTCATCCCTACGGAGATTCTCGCGTAGATACTGATACTGGCGGACATGCCGACAGATGAGGTCGTGCGCAACTTTTCCTTCATGTGTCATTCGTGGGGGAAGGCCCTCAGTCTTCCTTGCTGCTGGCCCTCAGTCATCCTTAATCCTTGTCGGTGCTGGAGAAACTCGACGTCAGCAACTGTATCAATATCTCGTGGAAGGGCCACCATCTCCTAGTCAAGCACTGCAAAAATCTTGTCAAACTGAAGAGGAACATGCCCCATACGAAGTTCAAGCAAGGATTAAGGTCGGAGATTGGATTGGACCACGAAGAGGAGGCTATGTCCGTGGCCTGTACGATGAGTCGTCTCTAGCACCTCGAGCTCAAGTTCGATTTGTTCAGCGACCTCGGGCTGCAACATATTCTTGACCACTGTAAGGATCTCTGCGTGCTTGACATATGCATGTGCTAGAAAGTGCGTCTCTATTGCCTACCTCTGTCTCCTAAAATAAATGAACTAGAAGAATTCAAGTGTCCCAAGGAGGATCCATACCCTTTTGAGCATGATTTTTTTAGTGAAGAGGAATTGAAGGTCCATAGGGATCAAGACCCTTGGAATGGTGATTTTTTATGTGAAGAATAATAATAATAATAATAATAATAATAATAATAATAATAATAAGAAGAAGAAGAAGAAGAAGAAGAAGAAGAAACTAAAGAAGAAGTTAGTATAGAAGAATAATCTTTTGGAAAAGAATGTCAAAATTGAAACTTTATATTACTTTGGACTATATAATTTTACTGTTATTATGTCTTCTTTAAACTTGATTTAGCACAGTTGGGTGCATGGTTGAGGACCCTTGGTAGGGTGAGAACGATGATCTTTCTATGATTGTTATCCAATTTTTAAAATAGATGCTCTATGATATTTATTCATGTTAATAGTCTGCACAAAGTTTTCATGTGACTTGATGGGATTATGATTGAATCGAATTTTTTTTTCAGCGCCATAAATGTTTATATTACAAACAAAATAGTTTCGATGGGAACGAAAATTGTATTATTATATAGGTTAACACATATTCGGAAGGGTAGAGAAGATTAAGAGTGTTGGATTGTTAGATTGACGGATGTTAGATTTTTTAGTCTGACTAATTTATTTCTCTTGGTATTCTTCTATATGACGTTTAGATATCCTATAATAATAAAAACAATTATGTGGAACAAAATGATTACAATGAATTTACTGGGATTTTTTTTCCAAATTAGTCTTGCATTGATTAGATAGTATAAAAATTGGTGTCCTCTAAAATTTTAGGGCTTAGGATACCACCTCATATGCCTCATATCAAGTCCATAATAAAGTTTCATTCACATTCACGGGAGGGATGGTACAATGAGAAAATTGAAACAAATGATAAATTCCAGGGTCTAAACTCAAATTAGAACTTTAAATAATATTATTAAAATTGAAAATCAAAAAATTAATTTGTATGCCTTCAAAAAGATTTATGCTGCAATCGAACATATCTTGGTGGAATCTAGAAATTTAAAAAGCATAGAGTGAGGGGGTGGTTGGGGGTGGGGGAAGGGTGGAATTTCAATCGCCAACCCAAAAGTAAATATCACTTCTTTTTATATATTACCAAACAGACATCTAAAATTTCTCAGCACTGTACATTTTCCTCCTCTTTTTCCAAACCCTCCCAAAATCGTCCCCAAACGACTGCTCAAATTTTACCAAAATGCCGATGAAACAAAAACCAAAGAAAATACCATTTCCAAAGGGGAAGTATATACGAGGAAGAAGGGACACGATATTGGCCGCAAGGGCAGAGGCCGCAAGTGTAGAGTCCGCAAGAGCAGAGACCGCAACGGCAGAGACGATAACGGCAAATACGTCAAAGGCGGCAATGGCAATGGCGTCATAGGCAAGACTTCTCTTTCTTATGTACCTGAAGGAACCCTAGAGTGGGGGGAGTAATAGGGTAATAAAACTATAAGCATAATTAGCAGTAATAATGAGTAATAAAAAGAAGGAAGCGGGAAATCAAACATGCGATGTATCTTGGTATTCTTCCTCGAAGGCACTCCAGTCCCAGAAACTCTTGTCCATCCACTATTTAACCAAATAGTACATCATGAGCTTTGATCCGAAGGCTCGACAACTTCTTGCACACGATTTTTGATCCGAAGCCTCGCGAACTTCTTTCACACAAGAAGGGGGTTTTGATCTTTTAGAACACGTGAAGATCAAAGTTACAAATCTTAGATAACTATAACACTTTTTAGTATATGGCAAATTAAAATCTTGATAGAGTTAAAGAGCAAAGGCTTTTGGTGGTCGAGAAAAATTAAAGCTCAAAAGGATACTTTGAATGAAGAGATTCAATGTCCTTAAATACAAAACCAAAAGGCAAAAGGCATTTAATGCACAGAACTGTCAGCTAAGTATACCGACGGTATACCGTTCACTCTACAGTAACGGTTATAAATCCATCCGTTGGGTGCAATAAATGCATCAAATCTGACCATTGGAGTTTTTTAGAATTCGAAAGATTTTATAACCAGAACACCGTCGGTACGATATAGTGTACCGTCGGTATGACGGTCCAAAGATAGAGAGCACAAAAATATAAAACATCGGTATACAGGCGGTATGATATAGTGTACCGTCGGTATGCCGGTCTAAAGACAGAGAGAAGAAATATATAAAACATTGGTATACCTATGGTATGAACCAGTGTGCCATCGGTATGCCGCTCCAACGAAAGAGAGCAAAATATATAAAATATCGGTATACCGGCGGTACAAACTAGTGTGACATCGGTATGTCGCTCCAACGACAGAAAGAAAAAATATATAAAATTTTGATATACCGACTGTACGAACCAGTGTCCCGTCGGTATGGTGCTCCAACGACAGAGAGCTCAGATATATATAAACCGACATACCGGCGCTACGAACCAGTGTACCATCGGTATGCCGATTTTGTACTAAAGATTGTTATAACATATTTCTAATCTAGCTTTCAAAATTTGTCAACCATCATGAGTTTTTCACATGTTTCCTAAGACATTTTTCAAATTATATGATGGAGAGACTTGAGCAGGCTGGTCTTGAACTTTAGCCCTCCTTTTGCAAGTTATTGACATATTTTGTTGCGCGTCTGATTCAAGGATTTTAGAAATGTTCATATGGATTATTCTAAGTCCAAGGAGTCCATTTTTGTTTCTGTAATTTAAGAGAGAACTAAAACAACAGACATATTAGTCAAGTATGAATTAATCAAAATTAATGTGCCAACAGTACCGACAGAGGCACCGATACCATCTACTTAAACAAAGGAAGAGAAGTCAAAATCTCAATCTTAGACAATTAGGAAGAGACATCGGACTCAGAAGGATCAGAGTTAGATAAAACTAAATCCGAATCAGAGGAAGATTTAGAGGCAGACATAAAGGCAGAGCCAACTGCAAAAGAATGGAGGAGAAGGTACCAATTTTCGAAGAATCTAAATATAGAAATCTTTATAAAAATTATTTCAAACATAAAGTTGTGAAACCTGAAAGAGGGATTACCATAGCTGATGTCGAAAACCAAGGTTTCCTAGAAGTATTAAATTTTTGTAAGTTGGAGAAACTCAGCAAATCCCGCAATAACAAGGTTTCTGCAATCATAGTAAGAGAAATTTACTCAAATCTCATACCAAAAATTGAAAAAAAGAAGAGGATCAAAAGTTGGAATTTGTGAGAGGGAAAATGATAAATTTAAATGCTGCCGTCATAAATAAATTTTATGGGTTTGATCCTTTTGGAGATTTTGATGTCAACGATATAGATAATGTGTCTATGGTGGATGTGCATAGCTGAGCTTACCAGTATATCTGTTGGTGGTGGGAAGATACCAAAATATGTATACAAAGATAAATTGATTAATATGAATAAGTTGTTGCATGTCTATGTTTCTCAAACACTCAAACCTACTCCACATAAAAATTCCATCCATTATGATAAAGTCAAATTTCTCTATTATATGGGGCAGAAAAAAATTTGATATAGGTTCTTACATGTTCAATAGAATAATGCATTTTTTGAGAGAAAAACTGACTGCAAGGATAGCTCTTCCTTACGGGGGATATATATGTTTAATGGCTACTAAACATGGCATCCCAAGATTAGAAGGAGACATTTTTACTAAAAATTTAGGACCCATAAGAAAACTACCTTTCAGTAGAATATTGAGAGATCAGGAACAAGCTTCTGTTCCCCAATATAGCGATCCACCGAGGTAGCCAGCAGAAAGCAAGATAAGGACATCAGGAATCCCAACCACCAAGGAAAAAGGTGGATAATTTGTACAACTTTGTGGCTACAAACTTTGAGAAAGTCGACAACGAGATGAAGACTATATCAAATAAACATGACATGATTTTGGATAGGCTGCAACAGTTAGGAGTGGAATTAGTAGACGAAGAAGAACAAGAAACAAGGTGAACATGGGCGGTTGCACAGCGCCCACTACTAGATTTTTGGAGGTCTTAGGTAAATTTTTTATTACTGCTACTTTACAATTTTTGTTATTATACTTCTTTTGTTGCTTTTTGTAATCTAACTGAAACATTGATAATCAGGTATTATCCAGAACACACTGATTCACTCACGGTCATAGAGTTCACTGAATGGTAATTTTTGAATATACAATGAGCCCCTACTGACTATAATTTCTGAATCTGTATCTGTAGGTGAAAGTGAAGGAGAAGGTGCAGGACTTGCAAGTTATTTGGATCATGAAAAACTTTATTGATTTGGAATGTAATCATTTAAACTTTAATTCATTTTGTGATGAATCTGGGTTTGGAATGTGGTTGGATGAATCTGTGAGAGAAATATTTCATTTTTGGATGACTATGTGGAATGTAATCATCTAAACTTTTATTCATTTTGTGATGAATCTGTGTTTGGAATGTGTTTGGATGTGTTTGGATGAATCTGTGGAAGAAATATTTCATTTTCGGATGTACATATGTACCTATTATCGGGTGTGAAGAAGATATTTGGAATTTATTTGAAATATGTTTGGATGAATATATGGAAGAAATATTTCATTTTTTGATGTACATATGAACATGTTATCGCGTGTTCTGTAAAATTGACTCACCGCATGGTTGGGATTTGCATATGGGCTTTGAATTTGCATTTGGAGTTGAAATGTATTTGGATCATTTAAACTTTACTTTATTTTATCAATATATATTAAACTGTACACCGTTGGATCAATTTTTGGATGATTTAGATTTACAGATTTTGAATGTTGTGGCTTATTTCGTGCATGCTTTGTATAAGCCATGATTCATTGTGTATCGATCCAAACATTTAATCATTCATTGAATATTAGACTGATGTTACCAGGCATTTTAGTGATGTACTTCATGGGATGATAGAGTTTGAAATGGTTGAATCAGTGATGTATTACCACGTGAGTGAGTTGGAATCTATGTATCAAGATCATTTCGATGACATCCAGATCATTTAGATGACATCAGTATCATTTCGATGGGAGCGTAAAACAAATTGTATTAAAAGTATAAATTTTATAGGATACTTTCGCAAATGCCCCACTATAAATATAGAAACTAGCATAATAAAGTTGTATGTTTTTGGAGTACTTGTGATTTGAATACCAATTACACACGTTGAAATTTTTTAATAAATAAACGTAATCAACAACCATAAAATTAATTTGAAAATATCACAATCTATAACTTTTTTCCCAATATATATAGTTTACCTGGGAAAGAATTAACATTGAAGGAAAAAGATTATTGAGATTAGCGTGACTTATTTTTATATTTTCGTCAATGTATTATAGGTTAATGAGATTCTTTAAATTCATAATTATGAGATTTGCCTAAACATTCGATAGCAGGTTAATGATATTCATTTAGATTAAATATTCTAATATACTTTTCAAATTGAAAGAAAATGATATTCAAATTGACATAAATATTAGATAGCAGTTAAATATGATTAAACTTTCCAACGAAAAAAAAATCTGTTAACTTATCTACATTAAAATCAAAATATACTATCGTTAAAAAATCAATAATATGTTTAATTTATGAGGGAAAGATTTAAAATTGAATAAAAAAGATTATTGAGATTAACGTAACTTATTTTCATATTTTTGTCAACGGGTTGTAGGTTAATAATATTTTTAAAATTCATAATTATGAGATTTGCCTAAACATTCGATAGCAAGTTAATGATATTAAAGGTAGATTAAATATTCAAATATACATTTCAAATTGAAAGACAAAATGATATTCAAATTGCCATATATATTTGATAACAGTTAAATATGATTAAACTTCCCAGAAAAAAAAGCCTGTTAACTTATTTATATTAAAATCAAAATATATCGTTATTAAAAAATCTATAATATTATTATAAAAATTAATTTTTATTAGCATGTTAATAAAAATATCTATATTATTAATAAAAAATTATTATATAGCATGTTAATGATATTCATTAAGTTATTCAATAGCAAACTGTTATTATCATTCAGTTTAAATAAATGTCGGCACAATTTAAAAAAAACTTGACAACACGTTAATATTATTGTTAATTTTTATTATATCCACACATAGTTAAATATTCGATAGCATGTTAATGTCTGTCTAACGTCTAATTAGGAGACATTCCAAGCGCTGAATCAGGTAAATCATAGAATACACTAATCAAAGTTTTCGCTAGTCGAGGAGTCCAGGTTAATTAATTAGAAGTTAATCTAGGGTGTTGAATGAAAAAAAAGAATACTTGGAAAGAAGTAAATTAAGGTAAACTAGAGGACTTTTGTGATAAACATGAACAGGTAAATATGACCTGCTATAACAAGTAAATTTAAAGTCAAAGAAACAACTTTTACAATTTATAATGCAATTGTTCCCCATGTATTCCTATCGGGAAAAATCCGCATGTATTGTAGAATCCCCTTATATATAATATTTCAAAGATGATATAAAATAGGATGTAATAATTTTCCTACCTAAAACTATTAGACACGATGTAATAAGTTTTCTGTTAGACCTACTATACATGATGTAAGAAGTTTTCTGTTATACCTACTAAACATGATGCAAGAAATTAACAGTCGGAAGTTTGTAATAAAATAATATTTAATAGGAAGTATTTAACAATAAAAATTTAAAACAGAAAATATGATGTAAACAAAATATAAAAAGTAAAATTTGAGATGAGCAAGCTCCCCTCAGAGCATCAACAAACTTCAAGGAAAGTAAGAGGTCCTGACATGCCTAACAATTTCGTAATGCTGTAGATTTATCCACACCACCTCGATGAACCTATCTACGTGCAGCAGAAGAAGTGATACTTTAGAAATCCAACAACTACGAATAGATATAGATGGAGAACGGATCAATATCTATAGGATAAAGAATCAGTACGTATTTGTATAGGAGAATGAATCTAATTCTCAATCTAATTATATTTTAACATATCTTAATATTGTAATTTTATATATACCAAGTACAAGCAATGATAGAGTGGTTTATTCCTAGATCCTAATTAACAAGTACAAGCAATGGCATCCATGCTATTTATTAAAATAATGTAAGATTTCTCTAGCCTTAAACCCTTGGTAAGAATGTTGCTCCAAATGGAAAGACACCAAAGGACCTCTCAATCCTGAATTGGACGAACAAGCAAGAATACAATATTCTCTTTCAGCTGGCCCTCAGGGTTGGTGTATGAATCTTCATGCTTGTAAATTACTTCGATCATACGAGTAAAATTGAGAGCCAACTGGTTAAGATGTTTTTGTGAGGGAATTGGGTTAAGCCGCTCCTTATTGATGTCTTTCCACGCATTCTCGATCATTTTGTTAAGCTTGGCAACTACCTATTGCTCCGTGATTCCTTCATCTCTCATGCATATCTACAAACTTGAGTCCAAATGCATTCTCTGTTGTTCAAACTATAAAAAAAAAGAAATGTATCAAAACTAGCTCAGCCAAGTAATTGGAAAGAGATGTCAAATGCATGTAATTGCTAACCTTAGAAGAGACAATATCATCAATTAACCTACCAACCATGCCAGAGGCTATCACGATCTTAGGCATTGTTAGCATCCAGTCTAAAGTAACTTTGCTCAAATCTTCTGCGATAAGGCATAGTGAGACAGAAGTGAGCATAGGGTGTGCACCGCTCATAAGTGAAACAGTGAGATATTCTTTGAATGTTGGTTTGAATCTTGTGTTCGTCCATGCAGCTTCCTGAAAGTATGCTCAAACCATAGGCTTGAACTGGTCATGAGGTTGGATTAGGTACCTTAGCATTTCTACCAAATCCAATAACTCATGAAATAACACGTAATTTATAATTCATATAGATATTCACTGCAATTATTTTTGAGATAAAGGCCTATTTTTCTTGACTATTTCTTGGCTACTTGATGACCTCCCCATATTAAATCTTGTCTGAGTTGGAATTAAAATTCCATGCCCACTCAGTTCCTTTCTTTTCTTGCTAGTGTTACAACTTGACACTTCTTTGGCGGTTGCACATTGAATTCATTAATTCATATTTTCCTTCTATTTCATGAATTATTCTTTTATTTTGGCAATTATTTCTAGAATTATATATATGTTGCAAGGAATTAAGTTGTGTAACATATGTACTATTTTTTTATTGAAATTACTGTTGTTGCACCAAAATACAAAGAGGATTAAAGGCAATAATATCAATTTTGTTAATATGAACAATTGATCTTACCTCTTTTAAAGAAATGAAAAATCCATGTCATCTATGAATTTTACACAAGTAAACTAGAAACTATCAATAATATTGAGGCAAGCTATCAACCAATTACCATTTTAAAGAACACAGAACTACAATCTTTTTTCAATTTGGCACATCTTGGAAAGAATTCGTGACTTCTCGAAAATAATCAATCTTAAATAAAAATCAAAAGTACCGATTCTATTATGTAGTGCTTATGTTGGAGTCTTCTCTTCTACAATTCCTTGTCAATTTATGTCATGAAGACTGCAAACGCATTCAGAAAGATCATCATGTACTCAGGTAGGCCATTAATATCCTGGAAATCCTTTCTGATTGAGTGGAACACTTGTCAGTCCAACTTATTATTACATGTGCTAATGACCATTAACAGAAACTATACAACATAAAACTTTTTAAAGAGGCTAAAATGACTATGTAATAAATTAATATTTTTATTTAACCAGCATTATATTAGAAAAGGATAGTATGTATATAGCTATCCTTTCAATTACATCAGTGAAGAGTTGCAGCTATTCAACGGTTCCATATGCGTCATACATGTCGTCGATCACTGTTATCAGGTATAACATCTTGGCTCTGGATAACCTTCATGTAGAGTACCGTGGTTCAAACCACACTCCTAAGCTCCAGAAGTAGCACACTGCTACTCTATCCCGAGTGAAACTTAGGTTGTTCATAAGGCCCAATTCTTTCCACCACCTGTTATACATAAGTAGCAGAAGAGGAATCCATGTTATACATAAGAAACGAATGATCTATTATTGTGCATGTAATGCTGCAACTAAAAATTGAGATAAAGGAGGTGATTTTGTCCCAAAAATGTGATGTATTGAAAGTTCATAATAGTGATCTTTTTTTGTTATTATTGTGTATCAATATTTTTAATTAGGCTAAATTTCAACTTGATATGCTAAACTATTCAATTTTGTCAACTTGATATCCTAAACTTTAATATTAGACAACCTCAACTATAGTTGTATAACATAATACCCTAACAGTATTAATAGAAAATCCAAAATGACATAAATACCCTTCATTCTTAATCACTTCGAATACCCGCCGAGGAAGGATAGGGTAAATTGGTTAAAAAAAACTATTATTTATTTTTGTTGAAAAGAAAAAATTAGCCCCTGAGTGTCGGACGACGTCGACATAAAAATATTCAATAGTTGAGGGTAGTGATTGATTTGGTATTAAAGTTAAGGGGTATCAAATTAAAAAACTTAAATAGTTGAGGGTATCAAGTTAAATTTAAGCCTTCAAATTATTAGAAGTCTCATTAGCTTTTGCTAATCAATTTCTGAGAATTAATTAACTTATTTCATCTAACTATTATTTGGTAGAATATATTAGTCTATTTCCTTTAGTTAACTAAGTTACTAATCATAATCACTAGTTAAATTCCTTAATTAACTAACTAAGCAAATCATACCCCACCCCCCTTTCCATTCCTTGTTAGGAATCAACCAAGTATTTCTCTTATGTTTTTGTTATGTTCTTGTTTGGAAAGAAAAATTTAAGCTATACTCATGAGACTACATGAAAAGATCACTATCTATCAACATCTCATTAAACCATACTCGTTTTGAGAATAGTTATCCAATCATTAGAGAATATGAAAATGTTGATGTCGATGCTATGAGAATACCAAGGATGAGAGAGAGAGAGAGAGAGATAAAGTTGATGAAAAGAAACATACAGGGAGAAACTCTGGATCTCGGCCTGGTGGATTACCACGCCCCAGTCCCAAATACTTAGGACCAGGACACGTAAGCATGCCAGCCGTATGAGTATGGCACTCCAATATATGGAAACCATAACACACGTACGATGTAATATGAATAACAATTCACAAGTGGTAAACATAGATGTCACAGGGCATAGCAAAATCCCATCCACCGAAATCATATACAAATGTATAACCAATATCTATAACTAGATCTCAAAGTAAAGCATCTAATGAGGGCAGTCGGATAGAAACAAATCCACTGACGAACTAGAAGAAAGAATAAGCAAGTTACATATACATAAGAATATCAACTACCAATCATTGTCACTACGAGAAGACCTCATCGCAAATGACTAGCAAGTCCGGATCTGTGCTCCTGCGAATATTCATGAACAATACACCTGGAAAGGTACCAGGTCCTCAGAGGGACATAATAAGATACATAAAAGCATGCCATAAAGTAAATACTTAATAAATAACTCCGGGGTGACCTAACCATCTAAGTGAAATGAAATTAGAGGACAACTTGAGTGCATGGGAATGTGTAGGCTAGACATATGCTGACATAATTCACCAATCGTGACAACTGGCTAGTATATGCCACATATGCCTCCTATAACACGGGCGCATGAATATAATAACGTCCAACATTCTCTAGAGTGTGGTACCTGCAACGTCAATCATTCCGAAGAATGAGGTATCTATAAATTCACCAAGTAACGTCCAACACTCTAGGGAACGTGGTATCTGCATAAATAATAACGTCCATATAACTCTGTCGAGTGCGATATCTGTATAAAGGAGGTGGTGTCCCATACAACTACTAGTCGTCCTCCACGTCCAATGAACTAAGCATGTTGTATCCACAACATGCGTCAGCTACTACGCCTCGGCGTCGTAACTCTGGCTCATAGTCTATCGTTAGAGCAAGGGTCCATCCTTACAACCAAACAAGAACAGGGATGGGACCATCGTACCACGCTAGTCTATGTTCCGCCTATCAATAACTGCTAAGTGTTCTAACATGCATCACTATTAGCAGTTATACCCTATCCGTCGCACGCCTACACGTACAGGTGGCCAACCACATACGCAAGACCGTGCCCTACATGAGTCTCATAACACGTGTAAGAAATGTGTCAAGACCTGGGAAGTCATATTGATAACTCCTCAACTTTAGGTGGTTCCGCTAGACACTAGGTCAGACACAAGTCCTAACGTCAACGCCTTCGTTGACTGCACCCGAGTCTTCTCGGACGTGCACAGTTAAATCATAAATATGCAGCTAATAATACCAAATTTAAACAGTACAATAAGGCAAGGTATATTTGCCTGGCAAGAAGGTTGCGTGGTACCAATATCCGGCTCCCGAAGTCGATCAGATAAATCCAACAGATTGGCGTGCACAGGTATATAAAGTGTGGTGACTTCTGTGTGTTGTCTGGCAAGGGTGACGGTCCACGATAAACACGATGACGGGGTTGATGGTTAGGGTTTATGTGATGAGAATGAAAGATGATGATGATGGTTCGAGATGATGGTGAGGACAATGTTGAGGATGATAGGGATGATGATAATGTTGATGATCCTGATGATTGGGATGATGGCGATAGTGATGACGATGATAACGACGAGGACTATGGAGGTGATAATAACGACGATGGAGACGACTACGATGATGATGGTAGTGACTGAACTCCGGCCAGGGGGAGGGTGCTCGATTGAATTCAGGCGGAGGATTGACTGAGAGAAGAGAACGGCGAGGAGAGGCTGCTAGACGGTGGTGTCGAAGGAAGATGATGGCGGCAGTGGTTGGGGTTAATGGTGGTAGTGGTGATAATGTAGGTGGTGGTGGTGGTGATATTGTAGGTGGTGGTGGTGACTGCTGCCGGAGTTCGGCCAGTAGAAGGAGGAGGCGGGGACAGGAAGGAGGAAGAGAAGGAGGAGGGGAGGATGACAATGGTGGTGGTGGTTTTGTCGACTTTGGCGGCGGGGAGTCAGGGTCGGGTTGCCGGAGGGGATGACAGTGAGGTGGAGAAGAGAAAGAGAGGGAGCTGTCGAGGGGGCGGCTGCTGCTCGACTTCGGCGGCGGGGAGTCAGTAGGGAGGAGAGGTCGACGAGGTGGAGGCTTCAGGTGGCCGGGGTCGGGACGGCGGTTCCCGGCAATCCTCGGCTCGGTGAGAAGGGGGTTCATGCACGGCGTCGAGGGGTTCGTGCACGGTGTCGAGTCCGGCGATGGGCTTGGGTCTCCGGTCAGCTGGCTGAAGGGAGGAAGGAGATAGAGAAGGGAGCAGGGACAGCGGTCGAGGGGCTTAGTGCAGCAGCTCGGGACACCGGGGATGAGGTCGGGTTCATCGGAGGTTGAAGAAGGAGATGGTGGTGGTGTTAATGGGGATGACGGCAGTGCTGCCGGTAGTGGTGGAGGGATTATGGCTTCTCCGGTGAGGGTGGCCGAAATTTTGGGTGAAGAATAGGGTTGGGTTAGGGTTTCGGTTGGAGTTGAAGTAGGAGGGTGATGGTGATGAAGGAAATTAATGGAGGAGTTGGTTTTGCATGTGGGGGATGAGGATGATGGTAGCATAGGGTTTAGGGCCGGCCAAGTACACATGGGGATGTGGTTTGCATTGGGAGGGGGGCTATGAGGAATATATATATATATATATATATATATATATATATATATAGGTGAAGGTATTGAGTGGTGGAGATGGCTCCATTTGAATGAGTGGTCTAGATTCAACATGAGGGGAATATCCAACCAAGGCAGGAAAGAGGGGATGAGTGGAACGGTCAAAGGGAGGGGGCTTGGTTCTTCATTTGATTTAAACCAATAGGATGGTGACACCTCGCTACACTTTTGCAATTAAGTCCCCAAAATTTAGAAATTTGCACAGAAAGTGGGTTTAGGATTTTGTTGACCTAGCAAAACTTGACTTGGTCAACACTCTCCTTGGGATGGGCTTTGGGCTCACATGGGGAAGATGGGAGGGCTAGAAATCACATTAATTAAATACAAGGCTAGAATTTAAAATAACGGGGCGATGTTGCGCGTTGCACATCCCGAAAATTATAGAAAAATTCACGTGAAGGGGAAATTGGGTTTCTTCACGTATTGTCCAATGGGGGGATATCTCAACGCATTTTTGCATAAAAGCCCCCAACAATAGGAAAAACTGTACAAGGATGAAAATTAGATTTAATTAATTAAAATTACTCCGCACGATGTTCCGGAATTAATTAGGAGTACCTGGGAATAAAATTAGGTCAGACACAAGTGTCTGGGGCATAGAAGATACAGTGTAGAATAATAAAATTCGGGTGGTACAAAACGGTCAAGATTATGTCTCCAATTCCGATTGGAACGCACAAGGGTACAGAGTTGGAATTTATTTTAGAATTAGGAAATAACGGCCGCGACGTTTATTGTGCGATTAAAATGTCGCACCAGAAAGCATGATTATAAATTATACAGAGGTCAGAATAGATCGTGGTCAAGTCTAGGACAGGGTTGTGAAATTTGTAGACAGATAATGGCCAGTGAGGTGCTCCAATTATCGAGGCAACGGTAAGGTATGCTACGTGTCATAAACAATACAAAAATTAAATAAACACTGAGTCCTATTTCTATTTGGATTCAGTCTAGCCCTAGTTTCTCTATTTATGCCAAGTAAACCTAATTTTGGGTGAGGGGGTTTACAATCTATCCAACTTAAAACAATTTCGTCCTCGAAATTAAAATAAGGCATAGTCTGATATTCATTTACCTACATAAGGCAAGTTAATCGCAACATCTTTGTGATAACTAAAATTCTAATCAATCCTTTGTAACCACTTCAAAATTTAGATGGTTACTGTTCGAATCAAACTTCAACCTATCGTACTTCCTCATCATCATCCAGTTTTAATTTTAATCCGTACAACATCTTCGCATATCAAATTTTATATCGCGATCTTAAAAAATCTTTTTTAGAAATGATTCTAATCAATTTTTCCTCCTATTTTTCAACATATGAACTTTCATACTCTTCCAATTTAAATTTCATTTATATCCTAAATTGTTCAAATAGGTAATCCTGTAATCAAAAATTTCTTTTAATTTAATCCTCAAATTTGGAATTTAATCCGTCCATGTCCATGTTTAGAGTTCTATTTATGTTCCTCGAGGTTTAAATCGTTGATTCAACCCTCAATATTAAAATTTTAAATCATATGCTCATATATCGATATTTGGTTTGCCATATCCCATTTTTTTAAAATTCATCAATCCTTTATCATATTAATCATTCTTCTAGAATTCTCAATTTTAAAATGACTTGAACCTCTACATCCAATTTTTCTCGATCACAATCTAAGAGAAGTTTCTCTTGAGTTGATAATGCAACTACTACCCAACTTAGGATCTACCCCTCTATCACGTAAGGCTCTCACATTTGAGAAATCTCATTCCTCAATTTTTACTTAATCCTGTTACTCAATCCTCAAAATTTTAACACCAAATATTTTACTTGTGATATGCCCTTGGTTACAAAATAATCATCAAATAACGTATTTGGCCTATGGGGTACATCTAATACTATATGTGTATCAACTTATGCTAAGCACGATGTTTCGTATTTCCAAAATAAGGGAAGACGAAAAATAATAATAAAGAGTTCAAGGGAGAGGTAGTAGATTAGGAGTATGGGGGTCAAGGCGTTTAAAGAATTCAATGGGAATTGTCAAGGCAGTTGTGGATTGAAATCCTATTTTGGGTAATTTCTATTCACATGCTCGCATCGGTACAGTTATGTAACGGATACGATATTCTCAGACATATCTAGAGGGCAAGTACATTCGTCTTACTAATCACTATATATCTCAATCCACGTAAAGTAATTATACGAAGGGCGAACCAAGCGCACTATGGTTGATCAAACCGTAGTACACTGATTCTGAAATGTATTAGTGTACGCGTCCAATAATACATATGTCATGAACAAGCTCGATAAAAGACTAAGCTTGCAAAACTAGGCTGTAACAACAGTATAAGTCGAGATAGTACAAAAATATAAGCACGCTAGATTATGATGAGAGAAATTATAAAATAATTTAAGTTTACAAAACCAAACAAGAACAAAATTAAGATTCTATAATCTCTACAGTTGTCATACTCACTCCTTGTCTAAGTCGCTAGTTGACAAATAGGGGTATGGACCTTTAATTTCTACAGTCTGAATAAACCATATCTTCTTACGCAAGTCTAAAGTTGTGTCATCCTATTATACTTCATCAATGGGTCAATAGGGCTATGTGATACTATGTTGTGAGGCATACTACACAACTAAAAAAATAATAAACTAGTACTGAGACAGTCTAAAGGGGATCCTACAAATTAATAAGGTTCTTGTAAATAAAGTATAGACTCTTATTGGGGTATATGCGGAAAAGGTCTTGGTGCTTATTAGGGTCTCCTGTTGTATTATGCAGGTAATGACCAACTTAAGTCTTAGTCATAGTGTTCATAGAATATAAGTGTCAATAGTAAGAATGGAAGGGTTAATGACTTTTCAGAGAAAAAGGGAAATGTAACTCGTATCGAGTTACGGATTCAAATTATGCGATTTCAAACTAAGAATAATCAGATCACAATCTAAGGAAACCACTCCAACTATCAAACTCTAACTACCAAGCACATAATTCAAAGTTCAAATTACCAACTATAACCCTAGCAAACTATATATCCTAACATAGAATAAGATCACCTGGCCTTCAATCATAGGAGTTATGTGGCACGAGTTAAAAGATGGAGAAAAGAAGAATCATAATTTAATCGTCGCGTAATTAGCGAACGCTAAGGTTTTGGAGGAACGAGATATGAAATTACAATAGAGGGGCTCAAGATAATATCATGGTTTCCTAAGGGGAAGGTGGTGGGCAAATCTCTGTATTTGAGGTATGACTAAGGGGAATGTCATACTCGTTGCTCTGGGCTTCCTGAGGTACTGTCTGCTAATATCAAGACAAGGACCTACATCCTAACATTATCTCACTATGCAAATTAGGTTCAGTCCCTACATTTGATCTCGGATTTCCTATTGGTTCCTCAATACTAGGGTCAACATTAGGGTCAAATCTTTAACTAGCTCAAGTAGTGCCTATACTACTCTTAAGTCATCCATAATTGCGTCAAGGAATAATGGTAAGCCATTCTTTAGATAAGGTTACTAGGGTTTACTTAAATATTCTAAACTTAGTAACGTGTCAGGGTTCTAGTTACTCTTACTAGGAAGGTTACCCTACTTATTTTCTAACAACAGGGTCTTTTATATTCTAGGAGAAGGCTACACTCAAGGAACTATCAGGGATGCACATGAATCAAGCAGGATGCATTCGTTCAAATAGAATGGATTGGAAAGAAGATGAGTCATAGTCAGATGTGGATGAGATCCTATACTCTAATCCTATTTGTAGGCTTGCTCGGTACAGTAACGTAACCGAGATAATATGCTCTGACCTGCATGGGCCACCACTAAAAATATATCATGCCCCAGTCCTAAAATACTTAGGACCAGGACACGTAAGCATGCCAGCCGTATGAGTATGTCACTCCAATATATGGAAACCATAACACACGTACGCTGTAATATGAATAACAATTCACTAGTGGTAAACATAGATGTCACAGGGCATAGCTAAATCCCATCCATCGAAATCATATACAAATGCATAACCAATATCTATAACTAGATCTTAAAGTAAAGCATCTAATGAGGGCAGTCGGATGGAAACAAATCCACTGTCGAACTAGAATAAAGAATAAGAAAGATACATACACATAAGAATATCAAATACAAATTATGTGCTCTACGAGAAGACCTCATTGCAAATGCATAGGAAGTCCGGATCTGTGCTTCTGCGAATACTCATAAAAAATATACCTGGAAAGGTACCAGGTCCTCAGAGGGACATAACAAGATACATAAAAGCATGCCATAAAGTAAATATTGAATAAATAACTCCGGGGTGACCTAACCATCTAAGTGAAATGTAATTTGAGGACAACTTGAGTGCATGGGAATGTGTAGGCTAGACATATGCTGACGTAATTTACCTATCGTGACAACCGGCTAGTATATGCCACATATGCCCCCTATAACACGGGCGCATGAATATAACAACGTCCAACATTCTCTAGAGTGTGGTATCTGCAACGTCCATCATTTCGAAGAATGAGGTATATGTAAAATTACCATGTAACGTCCAACACTCTAGGGAACGTGGTATCTATATAAATAATAATGTTCGTATCACTCCGTCGAGTGCGATATCTGTATAAAAGAGGTGGTCTCCCATACAACTACTAGTCGTCCTCCCCGCCCAATGATCTAAGCATGTTTTATCCACAACACGCGTCAGCTACTATGCCTCGGCGTCATAACTCTGGCTCATAGGCTATCGTTAGAGCAAGGGTCCATCCTTACAACCAAACAAGGACAGGGATGGGACCATCGTACCACGCTAGTCTATGCTCCGCCTATCAATAATTGCTAAGTCATCTAACATGCATCACTATTAGCAGTTATACCCTATCCGTTGCACGCCTACACGTACAGGTGGCCAACCACATACGCAAGACCGTGCCCTACATGAGACTCACAACACGTGTAAGAAATGTGTCAAGGCTTGGGAAGTCATATTGATAACTCCTCAACTTTAGGTGGGTCCGCTAGACACTAGGTCAGACACAAGTCCTAACATCAACGCCTTCGTTGACTGCACCCGAGTCTTCTAAGACGTGCACAGTTAAATCATAAATATGCAGCTAATAATATCGAATTTAAACAGTACAACAAGGCAAGGTATACTTGCCTGGCAAGAAGGTTGCGTGGTACCAATATCCGGCTCCCGAAGTCACGCAGATAAATCCAACTGATCGGCGTACACAGGTACGGAAAGAGGGGTGACTGCTGTGTGTTGTCTGGCAAGGGTGACAGTCCACGATAAACATGATGACGGGGATGATGGTTAGGGTTTATGTGATGAGAATGAAAGATGATGATGATGGTTCAAGATGATGGTGAGGACAATATTAAGGATGATAGGGATGATGATAATGTTGATGATCTTGATGATTGGGATGATGGCGATGGTGATAACGATGATAACGATGAGGACTATGGAGGTGATGATAACGACGATGACGATGATGGAGACGACTACAATGATGATGGTGGTGACTGAACTCCGGCCAGGGGGAGGGTGCTCGATTGAATTCAGGCGGAGGATCGACCGGGAGAAGATAACTGCGAGGAGAGGCTGCTAGATGGTGGTGTCGGGGAAGACGATGGCGGCAATGGTTGGGGTTAATGGTGGTGGTGGTGATAATGTAGGTGGTGGTGGTGGTGATAATATAGGTGGTGATAATGTAGGTGGTGGTGGTGACTGCTGCCGGAGTCCGGCCAGTCGAAGGAGGCGGCGGGGACAGGAAGGAGGAAGAGGAGAAGGAGGGGAGGATAACAATAGTGGTGGTGGTGCTGTCGACTCCGGCAGCGGGGAGTCAGGGTCGGGTTGCCAGAGGGGATGACAGTGAGGTAGAGAAGAGGAAGAGAGGGAGCTGTCGAGGGGGCGACTGCTGCTCGACTTTGGCGGCGCGGAGTCAGCAGGGAGGAGAGGTCGACGAGGTGGAGGCTTCAGGTGGCCGGGGTCCGGACGGCGGCTCCCGACAATCCTCGGCTCGGTGAGGAGGGGGTTCATGTACGGCGTCGAGGGGTTCGTGCACGGTGTCGAGGGGTTCGTGCAGGAGCTCGGGACACCGGGGATGAGGTCGGGTTCACCGGAGGTTGAAGAAGGAGATGGTGGTGGTGTTAATGGGGACGACGGCGGTGCTGCCGGCAGTGGTGGAGGGGTTACGGCTGCTCCGGTGAGGGTGGCCGAAATTGAGGGTGAAGAATAGGGTTAGGTTAGGGTTTCGGTTGGAGTTGAAGGAGGAGGGTAATGGTGATGAAGGAAATTAATGGAGGAGGAGTTGGTTTTGCATGTGGGGGATGAGGATGATGGTATCATAGGGTTTAGGGCCGGCCAAGTACACATGGGGATGGGGTTTGCATTGGGAGGGGGGCTATGAGGAATATATATATATATATACCTAGGTGAAGGTATTGAGTGGTGGAGATGGCTCCATTTGAATGAGTGGTCTAGATTCAACATGAGGGGCATATCCAACCAAGGGAGGAGAGAGGGGATGAGTGGAACGGTCAAAGGGAGGGGGCTTGGTTCTTCAATTGATTTAAACCAATAGGATGGTGACACCTCGCTACACTTTTGCAATTAAGTCCCCAAAATTTAGAAATTTGCACAAAAAGTAGGTTTGGGATTTTGTTGACCTAGGAAAACTTGACTTGGTCAACACTCTCCTTGGGATGGGCTTTGGGCTCACATGGGGAAGATGGGAGGGCTAGAAATCATATTAATTAAATACAAGGCTAGAATTTAAAATAACGGGGCGATGTTGCGCGTTGCACATCCCAAAAATTACAAAAAAATTCAGGTGAAGGGGAAATTGGGTTTCTTCACGTATTGTCCAATGGGGGGGATATCTTAATGCATTTTTGCATAAAAGCCCCCAACAATACGAAAAACTGCACAAGGATGGAAATTAGATTTAATTAATTAAAATTACTACGCACGATGTTCCGGAATTAATTAGTAGTACCTGGGAATAAAATTAAGTCGGACACAAGTGTCTGAGGCATAGAAGATACAGTGTAGAATATTAATAAAATTCGGGTGGTACAAAACGGTCAAGATTATGTCTCCAATTCCGATTGGATCGAACAAGGGTACAGAGTTAGAATTTATTTTAGAATTAGGAAATAACGGCTGCGACGTTTATTGTGCGATTAAAATATCGCACCAAAAAGCATGATTATAAATTATACAGAGGTCAAAATAGATGGTGGTCACGTTTAGGATAGGGTTGTGAAATTTGTAGACAGACAATGGCCAGTAAGGTGCTCTAATTATAGAGGCAACGGTAAGGTGCGCTACGTGTCATAAACAATACAAAAATTAAATAAACACTGAGTCCTATTTCTATTTGGATTCAATCTAGCCCTAGTTTCTCTATTTATGCCAAGTAAACATAATTTTGGGTGAGGGGGTTTACATGGATTGATTGCAAATGATTGAAATCGAGCTTGGCGAGCTCTAACAAAATTGTGTTGCAAGCCTTACTCTTTGTATACACGGGGATATTGAGCCTTGCCTCTAGCCTTCTAATTCCGTGATGAAATGGTGTCTCGAGGGCTCTTCATATTCGAGCAGTACTGTGTGGCTCCTCCCTGTGCATACGCTCGGCCATATGGTCTATAGCAAAATCCATGGCTTCTTTAAGGATGGGTTTGTCATTTGTCCCTAGCACGTTCGCTTTGTACAACTGTATTAGGCCCTCTACATCATAAATCAGTTCCTGCTTGAACTTTCCCTCGCTATCTTTGAACTTACTAAACACACATGTATTAATTTGCAATATTAATTAGTGTATACTATTTCTTAGGCTGTTCAATATTAATTTTGTATCCGCGTCGAGCATCGACTAACTGATTACCTGGGGAGACAGCATAACCTTCTTGCCTCAATAATCAGAATCGCAGAGCAACCAATTGTAAGCCACCAATGTTATCATCGACATGGTCATTAATGTTGGAGTGGGTGGGGTTCCCAACCTATGTGAAAAATACTTCGGAGTAGGATTGACTATTTTTATTTATAATAGGAATACCTCAATTTATTTGAATTGGATATTCCTAAATATAATAGGAATATTTTAATGGATTTTGATTGGATATTCCTACATATAATAGGAATATGTCAATGGATTTGGATTGGATATTCCTATCTATAATAGGAATGCTAGTTGTGGGTTTAAGGCTATATATAGGTGTCTCTTGGCCCTAAAATATCTCTCTCTCTAAAAAAAATATAGCAACAAGGAGAGAAAATGAGATAAGAGTGACATTGCAACATTGGAGAGGAAAAAAGAAGGATTGGAGACCGTTTTAAAGAAGGAGATCAGTTTTGGGTATTTTTCGCTGTATTTCTTCTTCGTGGTAATAATATATTTTCTGTTCCAAAAGAGTTGTGGTGATCCGTTTGGATCGGTGAGAAACTTGTATGGAGTCGGTGTATTTCTTATTCCATTAGTGGAGGCTTTTTAGGGTTTGACTCCGATAGTCCCGTGGTTTTTTCCGCAAGGATTTTTCACATCAAAAATCTTTTTGACTGTAATTTGTGTTTGGCATTTTTTTGTTTGTGTATTGTGCTCGATTCTCTCGTAGGTACTCTCTAATTTGGGGAACGATTTTTGCACTTTCATTCCTAACAATGTGGTATCAGAGACAGGTTCTGGAATTTCAGAAGGGTGTCAGGAGTTGACAGGAAAACCAGGAAGGAGAGATAGATACGAAGCCGGTGCGCATGGTAAACCTGAACGGTACCAACTATCATTACTAGAGGAGCAAGATAAAGGATCTGTTATTTGTCAAGAAGCTGCATCTGCCGGTATTTGCTTCTGAGAGGCCAAGTGACAAATTTGATGAGCATTGGACTTTCAAGAATATACAGGTGTATGGGTACATCAGGCATTTCGTTGATGAGAACATGTATAACCACGTTGAATGTATTGAGCATGCGAGGATACTGTGGGATATGCTAGAATCTTTGTATACGAAGAAGACTGGGGTAAATAAATTGTTCCTGATCCAGGTGATGATGGGTCTGCGGTACAAAGATGGGGCATTTATTACGGATCACTTGAGTGAGTTTCAGGGCATGGTTGACCAGCTATCCTCGATGGGAGTCAAGTTCAACGACGAGGTTTAGGGACTATGACTGCTGTATATATTGTCAGACTCGTGGGAAACCGTACAAGTGTCTATGATCGCTTCTGCTCCGGAAGGCATGGTCAGTCTGGAGTTTGCCAAGAGCGGGGTACTGAATGAAGAGATGCGGAGACATTCTTAGGGCACTTCATGCACATCCCAATCAGAGGCTCTTGATTCAGAGAGCCGCAGAAAGGGTAAAATCAGGGGTCCATTGGCAGATACAAAAGTAGTGGAAGGTCCAAGGGTCGATAAAAGGACTCGGAGTGTTACCATTGTGGCAAGAATGACCACATCAATTGAAACTGTTTCGCTTAGAAGAGAGAGAAGAAGGGTGACAAGGTGAAGCAAAGTGAAAACACTATAGCAGCAACCTTGACACATGGAGGCGACGTGATCATTGTAGGTGATGAGGTAGTTATGAATCTCGCCTACGATGACAACTCTTGGCTGGTGGACTCAGGTGCTTCAGCACACGTATCTCACAACAGGGCACTATTTGCTACAAACACAATAGGCGACTGTGGAATGTTAAAGATGGGCAATATAGATGTGTCGAAGGTGGTTGCTATTGGAGATGTGCATTTGACGACAAAGAATGATGTAGTTCTTGTTCTCAAAGATGTCCTCATGTCCCTGATATCCGTTTCAACCTAGTGTCGGTTGGAAAGTTGGATGATGAAGGTTTCTTCAGTCTCTTTGGAAATAATAATCAGTGGAAGCTTTCTAGAGGTTCGATGGTGATTACCAAAGGAACCAAGAGGTCCGAACTTTACTATATGGAAGGGAGCACACAGGGGGCACATAGGATTAATGCAGATACTGATGCGTCTACTGTGTTATGGCATAGGTGGCTCAGCCATATCAGCAAAAAGAGGATGAGCTACTTGGTGAACAAGAAGGTAATTTCAGGGCTAAAGTCTACAAATTTAGGGAAGTGCACGCACTGTTTGGTAGGAAAGCAAAATATGGTATCTTTCCAAAGTCACCCAAATTCAAGAAAACCGACGTTGCTCGAGTTGATTCACTCGGATGTCTGCGGTCCTACAAAGGCAAAATCCATTGGTGGTTCTTCTTATTTTGTAACATTTATTAATGAATGTTCCAGGGAGGTCTGGGTCTATACCTTAAAGACTAAGGATCAGGTATTGCCTACTTTCAAGGAGTTTCAGGCCTCTGTTCAAAAGGAGACGAGCAAGAAGCTGCTTTGTGTTCGGTCGGACAATGGCGGCGAGTACATCTGTCCCTTTGATGCTTATTGTAGAGAGGAAAGGATATGACACCAGAAGACTCCACCAAAGACACCACAGCTCAATGGTGTAGCGGAGTGGATGAACATGACGCTGTTGGAGAGGGTGCGGTGTTTGCTGTCAGAAGCAAACTTGTCAGGCAGCTATTGGGGTGAGGCATTTTATACAGCTACTTATGTTATTAATTTATCTCCTAGTGCTACTTTGCAGGGTGATGTGCCTGGCAAAGTATGGTATGGCAAAGAGCCGTCATACAATCACCTGCGAGTGTTTGGTTGTAAGACTTTCGTACATGTACCAAAGGACGAAAGATCCAAACTTGAGCCAAAGACGAGGTGGTACATCTTTGTCGGCTACGGTCGGGATGAGTTTGGATATAGACTCTACGATCCAGTGGGAAGAAAGCTCTACAGAAGCAGGGACATGGTATTCGTCGAGGATCAGACCATGACCAACACTTAGGATTCTGAGATGCCTTCTGAGGGTGAGAAATTGCTTGAGTTAGAGTTATTTTGCTTCGAGCATTTTTCATAGGACATCGCAGAGGATCTAGTTATAGGGGAGCCAGTACATGGAGTTGCTCCCAACCTTGATCATCAGCCTGCTATTGGTGGTCAAGGTGACCCTCAAGAGGATGAGCATGCCTAGGAGGCAGTTCTTGGAGGGGAGGAGACTGTAGATATACAGCCAGCATCAGTAGTTCCGTTGAGGAAGAGCAATTCTATTATGTAGTGCTTATGTTGGAGTCTTTCCTTCTTCCTTAATTCCTCATCAATTTCTATCATGAAGCCTGCAAACCCATTCAGAAAGATCATCATGTACTCAGCTAGCCATCAATATCCTGGAAATCCTATCTGATTGAGTGGAACACTTGTCAGTCCAACTTATTGTTATATGTTCTAATGATCATTAACAGAAACTATACAACATAAAACTTTTTGAAGAGGCTAAAATGACTATGTAATAACTTAATATTTCTATTTAACTTGCATTATATTAGAAAAGCATAGTATGTATATAGCTAACCTTTCAATTACATCAGTGAAGAGTTGCAGCTCTTCAACGGTTCTATATGCGTCGTACATGTCGTCGATTACTGTTATCAGGTATAACAGCTTGTCTCTGGATAACCTTCCTGTAGAGTACTGTGGTTCGAACACACTCCTAAGCTCCAGAAGTAGCACTCTGCTACTCTATCCCGAGTGAAACCTAGGTTGTTCATAAGGCCCAATTCTCTTCCACCACCTGTTATACATACAGAAGAGGATTCCATGTTATACATAAGAAACAAATAATCTATTATTGTGCACGGAATGCTGCAACTAGAAATTGAGATGAAGGAGGTGATTTTGTTATAAAAATGTAATGTATTGAAAGTTCATAATAGTGATCTTTTTTTTGGTATTATTGTGTATCAATAATTTTAATTAGGCTAAATTTCAACTTGATATCCTAAACTATTCAATTTTGTCAACTTGATATCCTAAACTTTAATATTAGAAAACCTCAACTATAGTTGTATAACTTAATACCCTAACAATGTTAATAGAACATCCAAAATGGCATAAATACCCCTTCATTCGTAATCACTTCGAATACCCCCCCGAGGAAGGATAGGGTAATTTGGTTAAAAAACTATTATTTATTTTTATTGAAAAGAAAAAATTAGCCCCTGAGTGTCGAATGGTATCGACGTAAAAATATTCAATAGTTTAGGGTAGTGATTGATTTGGTATTAAAGTTGAGGGGTATCAAATTGAAAAACTTGAATAGTTGAGGGTATCAAGTTAAATTTAAGCCTTTAAATTATTAGAAGTCTCATTAGCTTTTGCTAATCAATTTCTGAGAATTAATTAACTTATTTCATCTAACTATTATTTGGTAGAATATATTAATCAATTCCTTTTAGTTAACTAAGTTACTAATCATAATCACTAGTTAAATTCCTTAATTAACTAACTAAGCAAATCACACCCCACCCCCCTTTCCTTTACTTGTTAGGAATCAACCAAGTATTTCTCTTATGTTTTTGTTCTGTTCTTGTTTGTAAAGAAAAACTTAAGCTATACTCATGAGACTACATAAAAAGATCACTATCTATCAACGTCTCATTAAACCATAACTCATTTTGAGAATAGGTATCCAATCATTAGAGAATACCAAGGATGAGAGAGAGAGAGATAAAGTTGATAAAAAGAGAATAGTTATCCAATCATTATGTTATATACTGGATAGGCGCATTAGGATTGGACGTGTTGAGGATTTGACACATTTAGTACATTGGGAGGAGAGGACAGTCAGTAGACGTAGGGGCTACAAGTAGTGTTCACTATGATGTTGCTGCATGACGGGCGCCCGGAAGGAGCGCTGCTGCACTAGTTCCCTATTTGAGACTGCCCCGTACATCTAACTTTGTCCTCACTGCATTCAGACTAGTTCCTAGAGTACCCTGGACTATTATACTTCTATTACATTTTTGGCTTGTATTTTTGTATCTTGTTACATCCCTCTGAGGACTTTGTTCCCTGCCAGTTTGCAAAGTTGATTGTCGTTGGGTTTTCTGGAGTTGTTGTTGTGTATCACCTCAGTATTCAGTTATCGTTATTAGGTATTTGTATCATTTCTTTTGTTGCTTATTTATTATGTTCTTATTGCTTATTATCTGCTAATATAGCCTAGTGTTTATAGTCTCTTATTTTCTTTTAAGTTTATTCAAGTATATATGCTAGTGGGTTACAGATCATAACACATGTTGTTCATTCTTATATTTTGTATCGTTGTGGATTGAGATGTAATTATAATTATTGAATTATCTAAATAGTAATCCTCACACAACAGTTTATACGTATTTGAGTTAGACTGGAGTCCACTTGATACCTAGCTGGCCATTTCCACGTTGTCTAGTCCCGTATATTTTGGGACTGGGGCGTGACAAGTGAATTATCAGAACATAAAGACAATCAAATATTCCTAGCCTCTGTAGCAAATTCAAGATGTTACCGATCAAAATGCTTCTATACTTGTCCATCAGAAGGATAAGATAATTCTCCTCCATCCATCTTTCGTTCCTTGCTATGCCATGTCATGTGTTGTGGTGTATTTGCAGACATATACAACCGTTGTAGCCTTTTTATGATTGGTAAAAACTACATGGACTTATAAGGACGCTACCTTGCTCAGGTAGTAGACTTTTCTTTGCTCCGAATTGGCTTGTGTAGGTCCTCATGATAGAAAATGCATCTTTCTTTATCATTATTCTCCTTGCAGTACAACCTGCAACTGTTTCAATAATAATCTATCTTTTTATAGTGTCACGCTCAGTCCCAAAATACGTAGGACTAGGATTACATAACATGCCAGCTACGTATTCGACCAAACTCTGGTCCGACTCAAATACGTATAATCTCTAATAATCTAAATATCACTATAAAATATAACTATATCTCAATCCACAGGAACACATAATATCAAGAATGAGCTACAAGTACTAAAGTCAGCCGCCCAGTAACACGCAAACTCGAATAGACTTGAGAAAGAAATATGAGTCTATAAAACTAGGCCATATCAGCAAAAATAAGTAACGCGAATTGATAAACATAAATGCGGCAGAAATGATAATAGTACCAGAGTCCAATGACTGCATAACTAGGCGATGCGCATCAAGAGCTCCAGAAAACTCATCAACCATCTATGCTGCAAAACTGACAAGGGACCAGGTCCTCAGAGGGACATAACAAGGTACAAGAAACAGCATGCCAAAGTAACAATAAAATATGCCAAGTGCACAAGGGTATATATCATAACCAACTATGTAAATGCACATGAAAATAATACTCATACGCTAGACCACCGATATGTAAATCAATGTAAATCTCCAGGCTCCGTCAAGGAACCTGCAGTAGCGTGGCAATCTCCAGAACTCTCGTAAGAGCTCAAAGTAACATAGTTAATAGTAGTAGCCCAACATGCCGAGTACGCTCACCACACCCAATGTAACCTCATATCTCATGTCCATGATGTCTCATGTCTAAAACACACAAGATCAATCACTAACTAGGATCGAGTCAATGGTGTAAATATAATTATGTCAATTATCACATGTCTCGGGTCCTATCTTGACACAAAAGCCGGAATCCCTGAATGTCTAAAGTATGGCTCCTGTACATGCAAGGCATGTCCAGTGTCCTGAGGTCTTTAGTCCGAGAGTCAGCACGAATAAGGAAATACGATGACAATTCTATCTAACGATACCCGAGTCCGCGTACAAAAGTTGGCACCCGAATATAATTCAGACGCTAAGTATCGTATACGGTCCTAGGGTCTCAACAAAAAACATGCTAAAATATAGAACTATGGTCAATATCTAGTAAATAACATAAGCACAAAATTTTGAAAATATTGGCAAGGTACACTTGCCTAGGTCCTGGGTAATGGTATGACGATTTTCAGGTAGCGAACTCGATAAGCCAACTACTCCAGGAAAGGTAGAATCTGCACGAAAGTCTCCGGATCCTGAAACAGAGATCACCAATATTTCCAAAATATAAGAAATATCTAGGATTGACTAGCCATAAGTCCAATTTTTGACATAGGAGCAAAACGACAGTTTCAGATAAAAGCGGGGTCCATGTATGACCCATTTGGCACCGAAAAATATATCGGAGATAAAATTCTCCAAATTAGGAAAATTTAGAGTTTATGAGTCCAGAATGATGATAAGAATCCAACGGAATGTCCAGAACTGGATTTCGATGAGTCGGTCAAAAAATTATCCGTCAAGTAGAATCGTGGGGCCCACAAAATGATATTCTGGTCAATGTTCTCAGAATCACACGAAACTTGGGTCATAGGACCAGCGTAACACTTCGAATCCGATGGCGCATGTTTCATTACGAAACCACAAGTACACACGAAGTTAATGCACAAACTTGAAAAATGTCGATATGGTATTTTCTAGTGGATACGGGTTAATTTTGACGTGCACACACGTCCAAAGCAAGATATGCGAAAGACCACACGTCCGCGTTGACAATACGCATCTTTCGGTACAATTCGCACGCGACGAAGTTGCCTCGTTTGGCGGAACATATCCCGTATAAAAAAAATTTGGTTTTTGAAATCATGGTTTTTCGTCGATTTTGAACTGAATTTCCAGGAGATATTAATCTGATAAATTAAAACTATTTAAAGGGGATTAATCTTGGTTAGGTTGTCTACAAGCCTATTCAATTAAAATTTTAAAAATAATTCACGATTTTGAATTAAACATCACGTAAACAGGGGTGGTTGGGCAATTTCAAAACTATTGAATTACATAATTTTTGGCCAACTTTCGAATCTTTTTTCTCATGATATAAACCGTTTAAAATTGAACTACTTGAAGAGAATTATAGAGGGTCATGTTGTGAACCAAATGAAATAGACAGATCAAAAAATGGATAAACGGAGGAGGAGAAAACATCCCTTGAAGTAGGGGTTCCGGCTTGTTGCTGCTGCTTGCGGGTCGAGTGCAGTCGACCGTGGTTGGTGCTCCGGCTGACGGTGGCATCCAGGGGGGTCACCTGAAGTCGGCGGCGAGATAGAGAAGGAAGTTTAGGGTTTGGGTTAGATTTTTTATTTATAAATATATAGATAAAGGGAACGTCGAGCAGGGGGAGGGAACCGATCGGGCCTAGGTGGGGGTGGAGGGGTGGGGAGGTTCGCGGGCTGAACGCAGGGGGGTGTCGGGTAGAGTTTTTGGTTTGGGTTTAGAGTTAGGATTTTTGGTTCTATTATTATTACTTTTCTTTTCTTTTCATTTTTTCTTTTTCTTTTTCTTTTGTTCTTATATATATATATATATATATATATATATATATATATATATATATATATATATATATATAGTAAGCCAAAATAACTTTGTACATGAAATAAATTGTAGAAAATTTTATTACATTTTATTTAAGAAATTTTCACCCAAATATATTTACATAAAATATTTTTAATTGATAAATATAAAAAAAAATTATATAAGTTTATAAAACCAAACATTTTATATTTCTTATTAGGTAATTTATAACCAAAATTCCTATAAAATAGTAAAATAATAAGTTTTAAAGATTTAAAAAAATTGGTTGCTCACAATCTACCCAACTTACAAAAATTTATCCTCAAAATTTAAGATAAGCATGGTAGAAGAGAGTTCCATGCAGAAGGAAGTTAAATACGACTTGTCATATCAAGTTTCTTGTTATTAAAATAAGGCACTATCTAAAGATAAGGTTTACACAACGGTATAAAAGAATTTAAGTAGGCAAGGTCCTACCTTGATTCTCGGAAGATTGTGGGATATATTTACTAATGGGATTTAGTTTGATGTCATATTCCACTACCAGAAAAAGTCAAATTAGCGACGTCTAAAAACGTCGCTAAATAACCAAAAAACGTCGCTAAGTAAGTTTAGCGACGTAATTAGCGACATTTTAAAGAAGTCGAAAAAAATTCAGTCGCTAAAACAAAAAATATCGCTAAACGTCGCTATACCGACATTTTTTAGCGACTTTAATGTGTCGCTAAATTTAGCGACGTTTAGCGACGCCGAGTCACTAAATAGAGACGTTTATTAAAGTCGCTAAACGTCGCTAATTAGCGACTTATATAGCGACGTTACACCGACGTCTTTAATGACCTGGCAATACTGCCATGTCAGCTGTTTGTGACGTACAGCGACGATTTTAGCGACGTCATTAGCGACGTATTTGGCGACTTATTAGAGCATCGCTAATTAGCGACGTATTTAGCGACATAAATGAACGTCGCTAAACGTCACTAAACGTCGCTAAATACGTCGCTAATTTAAAAAAAAAATATTACTGAATTGCATTTCTGGGTTTACCAACCCCCTTGGGTTCATTATCAGGTATATGATGGTAGTAGAAATAATTGAATAAAGAACACAGTAGCAGCACCAAAGGGGGAAATTCTAGTGCACTGGGTAGTTGTAAACCAAAATATGAATAATATAATAAAATTTGAAGAAAAGAAAGCATCCAGCAAATCTTATCGTAAACTTAAAGAATATGGCAAATTTATATCCATACATCATGAACCATTGAATTCTGTATCATCGTCAGCCTCTCGCCCATTGATAGATGTGACGCCTGCAGCTCCATGATGTTGCGGTCATTGGAGGCTCTAATATCATTTGTCAAATCCCGGAGCTCCGTCATGCTGCGGTCGAGCATATCGAATCGTGCGATGAGCATCGAATCGTCCACCTGCGGCTGGGACCAGGGCTACTCCTCCAACCTTCGTAGCAACTCGTCATGGAGAGACGTAATCTGACGGTCAACGGTCTTCTGGACGGCCTCTTGGACTCTGGCCGACGACTGCGAGGGCTGCGACTGCGAGGGCTGTGTGGAATGCGCAGCTGTCGGGGAGGCCCTAGATGAATGCGTCACAACCAAGGCGCCATAGGAGCCTGTACCATAGTACGTACCCCTCTGGAGACCACAGGCTGCGGTCACCCACAGGTCGTCCGTCGACGGAGCTGGAGCGGGCTGCGACAAAGTACCAGCCTCTCCAGGTGTATGTGCACTAGCAGTCACCCGCTTATGCAGCCTAAGATACTCGGCCTAGAAAGGTTTGAAAACTCGATAATTGCCTAAGTTATATTAAAATTAACACAAAGTAAAGTAATACTTACATAGTTCTGCGAGGCCCTCTCATCAATGAGATTTCCGTCCTTGCGATGGGTGGCCAAGAATACGATCACCATGTTTGCATCCTCACCTCTCTGTACCTCTTAAAAATATATTATTTATTACTAAACTTAAACATTTTTTCCAAGTACCATTTTATGGTACTTACATTAAAATAATATATTTTAAAAGAAAAAATATATCAAACGATGGAAATGTTCCGTCATCGGAATCGAGCCACCATACCACTTGGCAGCATTCCGCCTAGCCGCCTTGGCCTTCTCAGACCTTTCCTTGTAGCTCGGATCGTCGAATCTAGCCCTCATCGCAGTCCACTGCTCAGACGTGATCCAACCTTGGATCGGTTTTCCAGCACGATCACGAGCCTTCTGGTCATCCAGAGCATCTCGGATAAGCTTGGCGGCAACGGTAGGAAAGAGCCGCTCGATCAACTAGGCCCGGTGGGGAGGATAAAAATACATTTGCTACAATAAATAATTTAGTAAGTGAGCATCTCGGATAAGTTATATAATATGCATAAATTAGAGGATTTATTTAATATACTTTTACCTGGAAGTACGTAAACCAGAATGCCTTCCTCTTCTCCGGAGCCTCAGAGTAGTTGATCCAAGGGCCACCGTAGTTGTTCCTCAGAAATTGGCCCAGGCGTCTCTGAACCGACGATGGACGATATCTATAGAGAGATAATAATTTAGAATACTGAAAAAGTCAATATACGATGAATAAAGAAATATACTATATATATTATACAAAACTATCTAATTGACTTACTTTGTACCGTCGGTCCAAATCTCTGTCCTCGTCTCCTCCGGAGGTGCGCATGGAGGATCTTGCAGATGTTGGGACAACGTGGGCACGACCTCCTCGACATGCTCATCTGTCCCCATGGTTCTGTCAGCAGGAGGAACGCTGGACGAGGGTGTACTATCACGCCTGGAACTACTTGTCCCAACAGTCGGAGATGTGAGTGATCGATATACTGGAGTACTGGGAGACGATGATCCGGAACCCACAGTAGGCAGTACCGGAGGAGCACTCTATCTACCTCGGGACCTGTCGAATCCTTCGCGTCGTCCTGTCATATCTGATAACAACATATGATGAATATAGAGAAACACAAATATATAGTACATTCTACAGTCGAAATGTGATGCATATCTCAAAGCATTCTACAGTCAAAATATAATACATATATTCGTTAATGGAATACATTTTACAGTCAAAATATAGTTACATTCTACTTCGTCAAATTTTCAACCTTGATCTACATTCTACAGTCAAAATATAGTTACATTCTACATGCAATATATTTTATTTTCAATCATCTTCAGAAAATTTATCTTGTTCGCCTTTCTCGTCCTCATCTTCCTCTTCCTCGTCTTCACTTTCATCTACTTCGTCTTTCTCTTCGAATAATTCTACATCTTCTATATTATTACTCGTGTAATGAGTAACTTCCGTTGAGTCCACATCTACAATATTTGTTACAAGAGGTAGATCGTCCTCCTGATAAACTATTTCGTCAATGTCAAAGGTATTTCTAGCTTTAGTCTTGCATACTGCCCACCAATCCGACCTCGCTGTCCCCCGTCTAGGATAAGTTGCGAAGTACACGAGCTGAGCCTGACTTGATAGGATAAATGGTTCGTAGCCTTAATATCTACGCTTGTAGTTTATATCCACAAAGCCATGCTTCTCAATTTTCTAACCTTGATCTTGAATCCGATCGAACCATTCACACCTGAATAGCATGATATTAGCAGGTTCTGTGCCATAATTATATGTCAACTCCACAATCTCTCGTAAGATGCCAAAAAAATCATTGCCCGGATTGACGTCTTTGTGGTTCGAAGATTTGATACACAAACAACTATTTTTCGTGGAATCAAGATCCAGAAAGCTGTCTCTGATAGGAGCATTTGTTGACTTGAACCTGAACCCATTCACACAGAAACTTGGCCATATTTTTACGGCAATAATTGGTTCCTTGGCTAGAGTTCTAATAGATTCAGTCTCGGGTGTTATTAGACGATCGACCTAAATACCAAAGTAGCGATAGTAAGTTATTTGTTTTGCAAGTACAGAAATAAAAAGTAATTACCAAGCATCTTACATATGCGCTCAACCAAGAAGGAAAATGGCATCTCATATCTTGTTCTACTTCTTCGTTTGTTATGTAGGGTCTAACCGACCTCAACTCATCATTATATGTGCTAAAAAACAATAAAGCAACTGCTGATTAGTAGCATAATAGTATCTTATACTATTACATTGAGATGATGTAAACGTGGACGTATTAATTACTTACCCCTCTAGCTTCTTCACTTTATCCTCGTCGCAATTGAATAATATATATAATTGAGCAGCCCTTAGCTCATCGTCATTCAAATATCTCTTCTTCATTTTTCTGGAAGGCTTTCCGGACGCATTGAATACTTTGAGTATTGCATTATTAGATTCCTGATATGCGTCATCGTTTCTCTTTGCTTTCGTACTATTAGTAGCAACATGCGGTTTGAAATACGTCGAGCAAAAGTTTGTAATCTTCTCGAGAACATAAGCTTCACAAATAGAGCCCTCAACCCGTGCCTTGTTTTTCACCTTTCTCTTTAGGTGATTCAGATGCCACTCGAAGGGGTACATCCATCGATAACCGACAAGACCACCAACACGTGCATCATAGGAAAGATGAATTGGCAAATGCTCCATAGAGTCGAAGAATCCAGGAGGAAACACCTTCTCGAGCTTACATAGTGTTACCGCAATGTCCTTCTCTTGCTTTTCTAGACGATCGACGAGCAACTTAGTACAACAAAGATCTCTGAAGAATATGCTCAGCTCTGTCAATAGTTCCCAAACGACATGCGGTAAGAATTTCTGAAATGCAATCGGAATTAACCTCTCCATGAATACGTGACAATCGTGGCTCTTCATACCCACTAGTTTGTTCTTCTTGAGGTCGATGCATCTTCTCAAGTTCGACACATACCCGTCTGGAAACTTTAGACCCTGAATCCACCTACAAAGTCTACCTTTATCCTCTTTCTCCAGTGAGAAAACTGACTTAGGTTGCTTTAACTTTCCATTCCCCTCCTCCTCTATTAAATGCAATGCAGGACGTCTACATATTTCTTCTAAGTCCAACCTGGCCTTCGAATTATCTTTCGTCTTCCCCTTTACCTCCATTACAGTATTAATTATGTTATCAAAAACATTCTTCTCGATATGCATGACATCAAGGTTATGTCTGATCAGATTGGTGCTCTAATATGGTAGATCCCAAAATATACTCCTCTTCGTCCAGTTATGGGTGCGACCAAATCCGTCACACTTGTACCCCTTAGCAGGCTCTTCGATAGCACTTGGTAAATCTTTTACCTCTTTTCATATCGTGCATCCGGGCCACCTTGGCGGTGGATTGGCCTTCTCCACAAATCCCGAACGAAAAGCATTCCGGTTCCTCCGGTACGGATGATCCTTCGGGAAAAATTGTCGATGACAATCGAAGAAGCACGATTTGCCTCCGTATTTCAAACGGAAAGCCTGAGTACGGTCTATGCAATACGGATATGAGAGACGACCATGGGTGCTCCATCCCGATAACATTCCATAGGCCGGAAAGTCGTTGATGGTCCACATAAGTGCTGCCCTCATCTGAAAATTCCGCTTTCTAGAAATATCGTACGTGTTGGCACCTACTTCCCACAGCAGATTCAACTCATCTATCAAAGGCTGTAAATACACATCGATATTCTTCCTCGGATTATTCGGACCCGAGATAATAATGGTTAGGAACATATACGGAGACTTCATGCACATCCAAGGCTGTAGATTGTACGGAGTGACGATCACAGGCCAACACGAATACTGGGATCCCGAAAATCCGAATGGGGTAAAACTGTCAGAGGAGAGCCCCAATCTGACATTACGCGCTTCCTCGGCAAAATATGGATACTCTCGATCAAAGTTCTTCCATGCTTCTCCATCGGATGGATGATCCAATACTCCTTCGATCTGTTTTTGCCTCTGCCAACTCATGTTTTCTGCAGTATCCTTAACCATAAACAACCGCTGCAACCGCGACGTCAAAGGCAAGTAGTGCATCAAATCGGTAGGCTTCCTTGCACCGACATACTTTCCTCTAACAGTGGCCTTGTAGCGATCAGCACCAAAGAATCTGCACGCATCTTCATCCTTGTCGTCTTTGTAGTACAACATGCACCCGTTGCGACATGCATTAATTTTCTCGTATCCCATCCAAAGCGATCTCACAATCCTCTTAGATCGATTGAAGTCTTTAGACAACTTTGCACCCTCGGGCAAGATCTCTATAATCAAATCGAGCAGTCGATTATAGAATTCTTGCGACATATTAAAATCGGACTTGATGCTCAATAATCTTATAACCACCTCCAATGGTGAATGATCCTCACAACCAGGATATAGTGGAGTCCTTGCATTCTCCAGCAACTCCATAAACTTTGCAGCATCGGCATTTGGTGCCTCCTCAGCTACATCATAATTTTCCGGATTGAAACTAGGTCCCGCCGCATCATAATTGTCCGGATTGAAACTAGGCCTCGCCGCATCATAAACCATGTTCACCAACCCGTCGTCGTAAGCATCGTGGTCATGGACATCCATATACGCCTCCACATAGGGCTCCGACTCTGATGCTAGAGATACAAGTTCTCCGTACGCGGTCCACTGATAGTAATTCGGCGTGAAGCCCTTCGAGTATAAATGATATGTAACTTCCACTTTTGGATGATATTTTCTGTTGCAATATCTCACACACGGATACTTAATTTTGGCACCGTCCATGTACTGAGGGAAAGCCTTGGCGAACTGCAGGAGCTGCTGTACACCCTCAATGAATTCATCCTATACACCGCATATATCATCAGGATGACGGTTGTACATCTACGAACGATGATGCAGATAGTAATTCATATCCATTTCTGCAAAAATGACAGTATGTATCATATAAATCATTACATACAGTGATTTATCACCTAACTTCATAACTTAACCGTACTATAAAAATCATAACTGATATAATACATACTTTCATTTATCAAAGTCTAAAATAAGCAATATTCAAAACAACTAATATTGATACCATAGTATCAGTTAAGGGCTGTATTGGCATGCAACAAGTGACCGGTGAACACCTACCCGATACTTATCTATACCTTAACCCAAACACATGCCTGCAGACCCTAACTAAGTCTGCAACCTCTGATACTTTGCACTGCTGCTGCAGTGGCTAAATCTTTCCTTCACTTAGTTGTTGTTTCCAACTGCCCTTAGCTACTGCCATGGCTCACAGCAGTGCTTGTTGCTGCCTTGCCATTGCTCAAGCATGCATGTTTTTGATGCTGCTCAAGTGTGCACCAACACTCTCCCACTGCAGAAGATGACAGGAACCAATCCCCTCCTCACAGTGCCAACCCGACACCACTGTAACACATTGCCAGCTTGCCTAATGCACTAGGCCAAACTGAATTAAGTTCAGTTCCTGAAGCCTCATAGTTCAGTAGTGACACCCACACACAACTCGACTCTTCTACCCTCTCCCACATCAAGCATAGCTAAAAGACACTATGAACACCAACACAGATAACAGTAGCTATATATATACCTATCTATATATATATCGAGATACACCTATATATGCATACACTCTCTCATATGCAAATAGATAATACACCAATTTATATATACATATCATATGATACTCTAAGGCATAAATAGACACACACACACAACCACTAGTCCAATTCACAAATATTTGGTGTGCAACACCAAGATACTCTAGGATACATCCTCCGTACACCACACCACCATGATACCAACCCTCAATTCACATTGACACATCCAATAGATCAAATATTGTGTGTGTGTCAGTGTGTGTGTGTGTGTCGTGCCTGTGTCAGTGTCAGTGTCTGTGTGAGTGTGTGTGTGTGTGTCTGCGTCTGTGTGTGTGTGTCATGTGTGTCTGTCAGTGTTTGTGTGCGTGTGTCATGTCTGTCAAGTGTGTGTTGTGTCAGTGTCACATGAGAGAGAGAGAGAGAGAGAGATTACCTAGAGCTCGAGGAGGAGGAGGGGGATGCCGGAGTAACCGCAGCCGAGGAGAGCCGGTCGCCGGAGAGGGGGGGGGTGGAGGAAAACGAAAACTTTCGAAATTTTTTGACAGATTGGGGAAAAGAAAACTGAGCCCTAATTAACCAAAATTTAGCGACGTTTAGCGACGTCAAATAAAAACATCGCTAAAACAAAATTTAGCGACGTCAAATACGTCGCTAAATACGTTACTAAATATTTTTGATATCTACGTCGCTAAATACGATGCTAAACATCGCTAAATCAGATATATTAGCGACGTTTAGCGACCTTAATTGAACTTATAGCGACTAATCTTTTAAAATCTTAATAAAAGTCGCTAAACGTCGCTAAATGTCGCCATTTAGCGACGTCTAGCGATATTTTTTATGTAGTCGCTAATTTTGTGACGTTTTTACTTGGAGTCGCTAAAATACGTTGCTAATCCCGCTTTTTCTAGTAGTGTTCTAAAGCAAGAATACACTTAGTTCCAGTCACTACCCAACTTATAGAGATTAAGTTGGCCGTTGAAAATTTTGGTCATGATCATATTTACAAGGGTTATAGAAAGTCTAACTTCAAGAAGGTACAAGATGATTAGGCTGTTTTGACAGTGGTCACAGACTATCAAAGAAAATCTTGGTACTACAATAGTGTTTAATGAGTCAATAAATCTATAAAAAAAAGTTTACCAGTTCTCATTGTTCCAAATTAGGTCGTGAGTTTACAAGATAATAGGTAATATCTTAGTCAAAAAAAACTATGGTACAGAGGAATATGTTCATCACATATCATGGATGCTGATAAACGGTTCAAAAATAAGTGTCAAAAGGTAACATAATTTGTCAAGGTGATTAATATTATGTAGAGAGTACAAGGGGGATCAATCTAATGCAACACAAGTATCATGGACGTAGTTTGCCTCGAGTGGGCTACAGGTATATCAGTGGTTAGGGTAATTGGGTTGTCGATATACAATTTAATTTAATTGCAATAGAATTAAATATTTAAGTATATATGTTTAAAAAGAGATATGCCATGAATGTTGTGGGGTCTATATGGGACATGGGAGTATATATTTGGTTGTAAACGCTAGGTCATGAGTGAGTAGGTCCAATTAGGTTCATGAATATCAAATTTGTCGAAAGAATTGAGTCAATGTTGCGTATTAAAATCGCCCGCTACGGAAAAGGATATCTATGAGTCATTTTTGTGCAAATATGTCACGAAGGTCGAAAAGGAAAGAATATTGTGGGACTAAAATGAAGAATGTAAAGGTAAGTGTGTGAGTGATGGTCAGGTCATGGGTGTAGAGTGGCTAGTCAAGGTCATAAGGGTAGAAGTTGTTGGAAAGAAAATGATAGTGTTGTGCTCCAAATATCCGAGCCACAACAAAGGGTATCAAGGATGAAAAATTAAAGAGGTAATTTAGTCTGTTTGAGATTAAACTTAATTAATACCATATAAATTCAATTTACCATGAAATTTGAAAAATAACCCTACACTAAAATCAAGAGCTTATACTCTATCCAACATATAAAATTAAGTTGGTATCAAAACTAAAGTCATGGTTCTGCTAACAATATTTCTGGAATGGCCTATTTTCTAATAAGGATACAAGAATTCTAGGATTTACTAACCGTAATCACAGGTTCTCTAAGGGAACCTAGATACTATCAGGGTTCTATTGGTCCTATTGGTTTATAGAGCTACAACTAATTCTATGATTTTAACTGGGTATTCTTTCAAATAGTGACCCTAGTCGTCTCAGTCATTACAGAAATTCTATACCTATCCTGGCCAGTACTTATGATTGGTAAAGTTCTAGTCCAACACTAACCACTGGCAGTAGTTATAATATCTATAAGGGAAAGTTCTCTGCTAAGGCCAATCCTTGTGTATAATTTTAAGCTATCCTCTCGTTCTAGTAGTCTACCTAGTACAAGCATCTATCTTACCCATTTCTAACTTAGATAACCCCTCCTACGAATTATTATACCACCCTGCTTAACCTATAATGAATATATAACTAAAAGTTAAACGCGAGTGTTCATCCTTCCAAAATAGGAAATAACGAGAATCAATGATAGGGAGTTCAAGAAGGGTATCATCGAATAAGATTTTCGAGGTTCAATTACGATAATAGAAATCAAAAGAAGGTTCAAAGAAATTATGGAATTAGATCCTAACAAACATATCCTATACAGGCTCGCTCGGTACAGTTACGTAACCGAGACGATTTAATCGGGACCTACATGGGTCACCACAAAAATATGTCACGTCCCAGTCCTAAAATACGTAGGACTAGTAAATACGTAACATGACAGCTATGCATTCGACCAGACTCTAGTCTAACTCGAATACGTATAAGTGGAGGACCGTGATGACAACTCTAGAGGAGGGTGAATAGAGTACAGCGGAATAATCTATCCAATTAAAAAATAATGTGTGGTAAAGGCAGTTAACTACTAACAATAATAAGCAAGACAAATATATGAGAGTAAGGGTAAGTGTGCAAATGTAAACACCAAGATTTTATCCTTGTTTACCTCTGAGAGGACTAGTCCAGGCCCGTGAACTCTTGTTCGGAGTTGTATCCACTATAATCATCAATAGTGAATCACAAGCTTTGATCCGAAGGCTTGCCGACTTCTTTACAACTATGAGATTTGATCTGAAGGCTCGAGAGACTTCACACACATGTGCTTTTGATACGAAGGGAATGCGAACTTCAAAAAGAAGAGGGGCTTGATGAACCAAGCTATTACAACTCTGACAGACTTCTAACCAAAATCGCACTTGGCACTAGAAGGCTGGGAGTTGATCTTGGAGAGAGAAAAGTTTAGGCTCAGAGGGTTTTATTCACTATAGGATAGAAAGAATGAGAATGGTTGAGTGAGTTGGAATCTGAATAACCAATCCTATTTATTGGGTATTACCAAACCGAATTCGGCTAGAGTTTGGTCTAGGTATTTTGAATTTTTGAACTTTGGAACCACAAAATCAGGGATTAGCAGCTAGCCAGATTATTTATTTAAGGCAGACCGAGTTCGGTCCGAATTTGGCCAGATTTTAGCCCGAGTTCGGTTGGCCTATTTCAGAATGGTTTTAGCTTTGGTCAAGTTTGTTTTGGTCTAATTTTGGGTGGATAGGTTTCAGGCTATTTTAGTATACTGCGTTACTTTCTAGTTGCCAGTGCGACTCGATGTAGATAAGTCTTAGACTTAAATAAAATATAAGATTATATAGATAAAATCCAAGAGCACAGATGACACCAATCTTCTGAAACGTTCGCCGACTTGAAGATGCATTTTCCTTTGACGACAGTTGTCGAAAGATAACCAGATCTGGGAATCTGAATACCTTTGGGGGGCTTCTTCCCATAACTCCCACTAGGGGTGCTACCCCATCGGCCCCTATCCGCTGACCGGGCAGCGAAACCCCCGGGTACGAGGCTCCGGATAAGTCGTAAGCGGTTGGACAAAATCTTATATATAACGTCGTCTTTGGCTCATCATCATTTCATCGTTGCATATGTCCATGCTGGTTTTGCTTATTGCTTTCTGCAGGTACATATTAGACGAACAAAGCAATATACAGAACAAAATATTACAATATTAATATTTATATGGACAATATGAAGTTTAAGTAGAAGGTACTATAGTGATTAACTTGGACGACTCATTTTTTGAGCCATTTCTAAGCCGTATTATATATATATATATATATATATATATATATATATAGTAAACAAAAATAACTTTGTACATGAAATAAATTATAGAAAATATTATAATATTTTATTTAAGAAATTATCACCCGAATATATTTTCGTAAAATATTTTTAATTAATTAATATAAATAAATCTTTATATAAGTTAATAAAACCAAATATTTTATATTTCTCGTTAGCTAATTTATAACCAAAATTACTATAAAATAATAAGATATAAAGATTTTGAAAAAAATTGGGTGCTCACACATAGCCTAATTCGAGTTTTTGTATTATTATCTTTGACTTGAAGAAGTTTTCAAGCAAGTCCTTTGATCCTTTTGGCATTAACTCTCTACAAACTTAATTATACGATCGTAGCATTCATGTGGCAAATTAAATTAGACTTGAAGTTCAACTGCCATATCACTACCGACATGACAGAATCATAATTACAACCTAGGTATAACAGAGTATCTGCATCCATGAATATATCATAGAACTTCATTGCATCATGATTCAAAACTTTCGGGTCAAAACTAGGACCGGCTGCAACAAATAACAACTCACGTGCCAGATTTTGCTGCCAATATTCAAAGTGATCTCCGAGAGAGAACTTTACCACCTTTGTATTAAAGGAGAACCGATATTACGAAATCAAAGGTTCTTCTTGAGTCGCCCATTCGGTACTAAACTCTTCTTGTAGAGATGCTCCCTCACGAGATCCACCTCTTTGAATGGTCTATTATGAAATTTGACACAAGGGCACTTGATGAGCCTCTTATCCATGAAATAAGGTTGGCTAATGTCATATTTGAGATATTTCTCAACGTGCACCTTGAAATCATCCATCAAACTAATCTTTCTATCACGACATCGATTGTACATCCATGAACGGTCAACTAGATTTTTTTTTTACGTGAATGATTCTGCATGTACCATATAAATATATATTCAAAAAATATGGATTAGAACCCTAATGAAATTACAAAATTAAGTACATAGGTACATGGTTACCTAATCTATACTAAATTGATTAATTAGTTAGGAAGATTAATAAGAAAACTTCGATCACATAATTATTTGTGTTATACTAGACTAATCTAGTTAACATAACTGCATCATGTTCTTACAGATGCCACTTGTTAGGAAACTTGAATTTTTGGAGACTTGCATTTCATATGCCAATTGAACCAAGAATCTAATACTTTATGAAGTTATGCTCATCTCTACCTTTTTTGTATTCGTTAAGTACCCTTTAATCTATCTACATACACTTCCTGACTTTGGTTACCAAACATAAACGTATAATCTTAAAGTTGAATGTGGTGTTATATCTAACAGATACAAGTCAACTACTCCGGATGCTTGTTTCTTTTTTGCGCTGATAATTTTCTTGTGATTGGTCACAATAATGGAGATGTGTATATCCTTTCCATATATCATATTTATAATTCATGTAGTAGAATGGAAGAGGGAGAAAACTTGCAAGAGTATTTATGGTTGGATGACATGAAGAAGAGGCTTCTCAGGTTAAAAGATGTTGGTGTGAATCGAGAAAACTTGTAAGAGTATTTATGGTTTGTGCTTTGTTGGAATCGAGAAATATCATATGAGGAACTCTTGTGTGTATCTCTGATCTCGACGACAACTTGGGTTCCAGTAGTGAGCGGATCTTCGGATCTCGCTAGCAGCTTTGCTATGGCCCACGTTCTACCATCTCTGATCCGCCTCAGGACTAAAAATATCAACGCAAGATCCGAAGAAAGATGTAGAACATCCGATCAAATCTTCTCGGCAACAAGTTTTCACAAACTTGAGAAGATTGACCGGATACACTTCGAACATTTGGATGAGGGAATGAGTCATTTGTCAAATATTGAATGTGAGTTATCAGAACCTACCATTTCCTATGATGGAGGAGTTAGCGTTTGAAGGACGCATATTCTAGTTGGAAGAAAGATTACAAGTTGACCAAGGATTCTAGAGTTTGCACATAACGAGACTTAGCGCATGACAGTTCTTGGCGGTTGGCAAGACTTGGCCGCATAGCAGTCTCTTACCGCATGAAGACTCTTGCCGCATAAAAGACTCATGCCGCATGGAAGACTCTTGGCGCATTGAAGTTCCTGACGCATGACAGAGCTGGCCGCATAGTATCTTGGATGCATGCAGGACGCATGGAGGCTTATGCGCATGCAAGATGCATGGAGGCTTATGCGCATGAAAGGACTTGGCGCATGGCTGGAATTGGAGCTTGAAAACAGAACCAATTCGAACCAATATAGCAAGGTATAACTAAAACTTGGTTCCTTTGATTACTTAACTTGGTTGCAATGATTACGCAGGTTGAGTTATCTAGCGTGGTTACTGACTGATGGGTAGACACTAGTGCATTCGGCCACGCATGCTCTGTGAAGGAGCAGTTCACCAAGAAAGAGCACTATCTACGAAGAAGGTCTATATGGTAAACAAGTGTCAAGCAGAAGATCGAGGGATCAGGATTATGATTCTGGACTTCCGGCTTGAGGAAGAGATTTCTCTTATTGAGTTGTGTCACATCTGACTAAGACATATCTTTTTCAAAGATGTCTAAGTTCAGGAATATCTCCAAGATATGGGGGTAAGGAGGTAGAGACGCATAATGACTACGTTCAGACAAAGGTAGTCAGGAAGCCGTTTAGACGGATGACTATAAGTACAGATCCTATGGAGCTGGTGCGCTCAGATATCTGTCACTTCTATTCACCATAAAGGGTTGGGGTAAAGTTTATCACTTCTTTCTTTGGCAATTTATCGGCAAACACGTTCGCGTATCTTCTCATAATCGAAGGATGAAGTGTTCGAGAACCTCAGGGACTTCAAGTTTGGAGCTTAGCGTCATATCGATCCATAACTTAATTGAATCAGAAGTTTTTTATACGAAGAGCATCATTATTTGGATTCACATCATTCATCATAGAACATAGAATTGACTATGGAACATTCGTTGTTCTTTGGATTCGCATCGTTCAGCTTAGAACATAGAATTGACTATGGAACATGCATTATTCTTTGGATTCATATTATTCAGCTTGGAACATAGAATTGACTATGGAACATGCATCGTTCTTTGGATTCACGTCGTTCAGCTTAGAACATAAAATTGACTATGGAACATGCATTGTTCTTTGGATTTACATCGTTCAGCTTAGAATATGGAATTTACTATAGAACATGCATTGTTCTTTGGATTCACATCGTTCAGCTTGTAACATAGAATTGACTATGGAATATGCATCGTTCTTTGGATTCACATTGTTCAGCTTAGAACATGAAATTGACTATGGAATGACATCTTTGTACTATTCTAGTCCATTGAAGGTGCAGATAGGAAGGACGAGCAGTTAACAGTAATGATGACTTTTATATTATTGTTCAAATGGCCTTCCAAATTGTCTGTGGAAGAAGGTTGCACTTACGATCATGTCCCTAGTATAGTTTGTCACTTCTGGTGTAACTCTGGTTCAATATCAGATCCACATGAATATCGTTCGATTGTGGAGGTTTTTTAGAGGACCGTATCCGCAAAAGTTGTTGGCACTTCTAAAGAAGAAGACGTAGGCCAGAAAGGAGTTATCTTTTAAGAGACAATATTTTAACCAAAACTCGAAGAGCAGTCAGCTAGAAGAGTCAGGAGGTCAAAGGAGCAAAGATGATCTTATCACTTATCATATAGAGGTCGTATCACTTACCAATAATGAGCTGATGAAGAACAGGAACTCGGTCTACTGGGAGGAGGCATTCCATGAAGAGATTGACCCCATAACAATATTTGGATGTTGATCAATCTGCCTGAAGGAGCTAAACCAATCATATGCTTATATATATATATATATATATATATATATATCTTCAGGAGAAGAAAATGGAAGCAGACAGAACAGTTGAGTTCAAGAATAGGCTTGTAGCCTAGGGATTTTCTCAGATAACAGGGGATTGAGTTCTTAGGCACCTCGTTGAGGGTGTCATATATCAGGAAGATGATTGTCATAGCTGCTATTCATAAGCTGATTGTTTATTAGATGGACGAAGATAGTCATGAGAGATTCATGGACAACAGTCAGAATTATTTGTCATTCAGGTTTGAAGACAGTTTGCGGGTTGGTGATATCTCGAAAATGGTCTAAAGCAAATCCCAGGATGTGGCAGCAGAAGTTTGATAAGTAATCTATTCAAAATTGTCACAGGATCTGTAAGACAAACATGTGTGTGTACACAAGGTTCACTGATAAAAAGGAGTCATCTTTTGTATCTATGTGGATGACTTGCTAATCTCAGTTGCGGATATAGATGTGTCACTAGAACAAAAATATCCTTTCGTCCAGGCTTAGGACATGGGATTGCGGATCTAATCCTTAAGGATATAAGATAATCCGGATGCCAGGTGGGCTTGCTTAGTCACAAGCTCTCTGCATAAGAAGATTGGTCACATGCTTTAGGTATCAGGGTCGATACTTCTCAGGTGTAACATGAAGATGAAGAAGCCTAATCCAAGGGGAAGCATCAGACAATTGATGTACTCAAGCATCATCAGGTGCATGATTCAAGCTGCGAGTACCACTAGGTCTGATATAGCTCTTGCTATAGGGATGCTGAGTCAGTTCATGAGAAAATGCGTATTGTTGAACACTAGAAGCTGTGAAGAGAGTCGTCAAAATTCTCAAGTAGACACAGTGGTATATCTTGCACTACAACAGTTATCCAGATATGATGGAAGGCTTCAGTGATGTCATTTGGTGCTCAGGAAAGAAGAGTGAAAGATCCATAAGGGGACGTGACTTCTCCAGGAGTAGTGCTGCTAGATCATAGAAATTGAAGAAGCAATCTTTACTCTCAGAGTTCTATGCACTATCAACTGCAGTATATTAAACAGGATGGCTTTGGAAGATCTCAGATGATCTTTCTATGGTTAGTACACCGATTCGGGTGATACCGACATACTGTGAAAACCAGAAAGCTACAACAGTGGCATCCATTCATCTCTTCAAGGGTTAGAAGAGAACCGTGTAGATAAAATACAGAATACTGAATCAGCGTAGTTAGCGTTGATCATTATAGTGGTTAATATTTGGAGCCAGATGATTCTGGCGGATCCGTTCATAATAGGCCAGTACAGAACACAGAATGAGCGCAGCTAGTATGGATCATTACAGTGATTAATATTCTGAGCAAGGCAATTATGGCGGATCTGTTCATAACAGGCCACTATAGAACACTGAATGAGCACAGCTAGAGTGGATCATTACAGTGGTTAACATTCGAAGCTAGGAGATTTTGGCAGATCTGTTCATAATAGACCTCAAGTGCCAGCTGATCGTAAGAACTATAAAGGAGTGTGATACTCCATGCTACCGTAGGGTGACACCACCAATAGGTACCTCGATAGGGTAAAGCCTCGGCTTCGGGCCATGTCACAGCGGTAGTAGCACCACATATTGTAGTGCCCCACGCCACGTAGGCACTATGTATATGTGATATCGCTTTGTTTGCTCGAGCGGAAGCCTTCTCGAAGAGTTTCTAATCTAACCATAAGACAATTGATCTAAGTGAGTGGGCAGAACTTCATTCTCTGATTCTTGTACGCCTTAATAATGAATTTGAATTTTTGTAATGTTTGTTTGCTTAATAAGATAATGTTCGCATTGGAAATGATAGAACGAGAACCTGCATGCTTAACTAGAGAACTTGTATGCTTGTTTAAAAAGAGATAGAACCTTGACATGCTAAGTCAAGATAGAAAAGAAATTGCTTTAACAAGTCCCTTTTTTATATGCTAAGTAAGATGCATGCTTTAGTAAAAAGAGATAGAAGAACTACTATCATGCTTGCATACATAGAGTTTTGTATGTTTTTTATCGTATTGAAAGCGATAGATATTGCATGCTAGTTGTTATGAAAATCGTTATCGTGCTTGCTAATATATGTTTTGCTTGGCTGTTTTCTTATATCGAATTACTATAAGATATTGATTCGTATAAGCAGAGACTAATAGTGCGCCTTGAGGTACAGTTCTTGTGATCTAGTGGGGTGTGGTATTAGTTGTGGGAAAAAAGATTGAACCTATTGCTTATTTTGAAAAGAAGAAAAGATATGTTTTGCTTGATCATTGTTTTGCTTGCATTATAGATGTTTTATGCCATGCATTGATCTCGAACCACTTGTGCATAAGGTCTTGTCTCTGAAATAATTCCTGGGGCACTAGAAATTGCTCAATCTGGAAGATATTTTTGTTTCACCCTGAGGATACGGTCCTACGGGGTCTAGTGGGGTGATGTGTCTATTAGTGTTATACGGAACCCATGATGTCACAGCTGCTAGTACACTATATGTGTTGGTGAAGAGCTGAACCTTGAGTCACACTGCTGACACACGCGCGTGCTAGTGCAGAGCTGAACCTTGAGTCACTGCTGCTAATCATGGGGCTACCCGTGGACCATCATGTAGTTAGGGTGCATGCTAGGTTAGCCTTTTTGCATACCTAACTATTTGATGCAGAGACGGACATAGAATAGAACATATATGTTTATGTAAATTATTGCTAACTAGTATATCTGTTGCAGGGATAACCGTTCGGCAAAGGGTAAGAATCACTGAATAAATGAGGCATTGATTTTAGATTATGCTTTGAATCTCATTTTGCCCCTAGACTTGATGTTTCATTGCTGCCCCTTAGTAATGAATTGATTTTTCTACTAGAATAACTTGTGTTCCTAAAGAGTTAGTAAATATGGTGCACGATACGTGCTACGTACTACACGATAGAACATTATCCCGATTGTATGCTTAAATATTTGAATATGCAAAATGTTTCCAAATCTATATTTTTGAAAGAAGTAAATTGACTTTAACCCTTTGCTATATGAAATAAACCTAGGTAAAAGTAGCAAGATCACTAGTAATGTAATATTTTGCCACATGTTTACTTAGTGTTGGTTTCAGGGAGTGTTGCTTCTGTTCGTTGATTTTTATACTCACCAGTACTTTCTCCAAAGTACTGACCCACCAACAGTTTGCTTGTTCGCAGGTGATGGATCATCCGAGGAAGCGATATCAGTGCCTCATCCCCATGACCCAAAAATCTGGAGTCGATGCCTTGAGCCGTATCGAGTTATACTTTGAGCTACTTTTGTATAAAGGGATGTAATGTAAAGAACGATGTCATTGTATTCGAGAGAGTACTTGAGCAATTTGTAACCTAGTCTTAAAGTCGCTTGTAACACTTTTGAATATCAATAAAGATGATTGTTTTCTTATGCCATTGTGTTCTTTACTTTTCTGTAAAATGTGTCGCTGCTTCCGTCTTGAATAGCTTACTTGCCTTGTTTAAGGTTTGGTCTTGTGCAAGCGCAATTTAGGCTTGCACGACATCACGCCCGTGCGAGGATGGTCGGTCTCGCAAGGACCCAAGTGAGGATGAACGGCCCTACGGGATTGGGGCGTGACACATATAGTCAGAGTCAAGCACTATAATGGAGCATAGTACTACATGTTACTATGGGGTGACACAACTATGAGGTACCTCAAGGGGGTAAAGTCTCAGCTGCAGGCCATGTCACAGTGGCAGTAACACCGCACATAGTCAATGACACAACAAATATGGGCATGGAGGACCTCTGGTATTATATCTCTGTAATCCTACCATTTAGTTTTATGCTATTGGTTAAAAAAAAAATCTACCAGGCATCTAGCTATTGGTTCAAGGGAGGACCATTGACTAGGAGAATATCATGTACAGTAGGTAGTCCTCAGGGACATTGTGGGATACGTACCCGAAACCACTGTGGTCTAGTATTTGTTCTTGATCAGAACATTTCCTGTGGGAGGATGGCTTTGACGCCTTAATGAGTTCTCGGGCAGAGTGAATGTTCAGCGTGCGTTGCTAGAAGCACGAGTAGTTTCAGCACTACAAGGGAGTTGTATTTCATGCTACAGTGGCATAACACCACACGAGGGAGTAATCCTCGACTTTGGGCCATGTCACAGTGGCGGTACCACTGCACATAGGCAGGTAGCCTAATGCTGAAATGAAAAAGAGAGTGGTAGTACAATACTACAAAGAGGCATGTGTCCTCATGCTACAGTGGGTGACACCACATGAAGGAGTGAACCTCAGATTCTAGCCATGTCACAGCGGCATAGCACAACAAGGAAGCGCAAGGCTTCATGCTTGAAAGTAGTAAAAAACTAATAAGAGGATTGTGACCTCATTCTACAGTAGGTGACACCACATGAGAGAGTGAATCTCGGCTTTAATCCATGTCACAACGGTGTAGCACCGCACAAGAGCACAAGTCTCCATGTTTTGTATAGTAACGGCACTACTAAGAGGCTTGTATCCTCATGCTACAGTGGTATGACACCACAAGAGGGGGATCCTCGGCCTTGGGCTGCCATGTCATAGCGGCGTAGCAGCATACAAAAGTGCAAGGTTTTATGTCGGATAATAAACTCTCTATAATAAAATAACTCACATAAATATATGGATATAGGCCGTCTCTTGAGGGAAAGATTGTAGACGCCCAAGATACATATACTAAGACCAGGTCAGCACAGGACCTTTAACGTGTGACCGGATGACAATGCTGAGGTCGTTGTATGCGTGGAAAGAATAGCAGCTATGGTCAGAATTCAAGGCCTAGTCCATTCTTGTATCGTACTTTTGTTTGACCCATGTGGAAAGATTCAAGTCGTCGGCGACATCTATCCTAATGCATGATGGCAGTCACTGTGAGGAACGCTCAACCATATATTGTGATATATATGGGGGATTATTGGTATTTTCTACTTAGCTTTGGGAGTTTTAGTCCCACATTAGAAAACCACCAATGTGTATATCTCAATATATAGCTATTCTTAGTATTGGTATTTGCACATGGCATGGAAGCCCATGTAGGTTGACTTTTCTTAGAGGGATTAAGTGTGAACTCTATTATGACAATCTTTGTTTCGTCACCAACTTTGGAAAGTTTTCCATAGGATCTAAGCCCCGCAGGGGCTTAGCGACTCGGACTCGTGCTCAAGGGAACAAAATGGCACTTTGTTGGCACACTTTGCACTTAGCACGTCAGCATTGTCGCATGGCGCTCATGCGCGAGTTGCATGTACGGTTGCTATCTTGGGAACATGCTTCATGGCATATACAGCCTGGCGCTTTGCGTCCAGGCGATATGCGGCCAGATGCACATGCACATCGGTGCACATGCGGTTCGGTGTGTATGTGGCTCGGTGCTCATGCGGCCTGTGTCTATGCAGCCTGGTGCCCATGCGTCCTGTTTCCATGCGGCCAGGGCCTTGCGGCCTGGTCGACATGAGGCAAGGTGCTATGTAGAGAGTCTGATGTGGAGGGGACATGGCCTGCTTTTGGCGTTTGGCGGCATTGTCTGCCTCGTGCAGTACAGCATGTCAGGTGGCACGAGCGGCTGCTTTTGGCGTTTGACGGTGTTGTTTGCATCGTGCAGTGCAACGTGACTTATGGTACCGACGACTCTGACACCAGAATTTGGGCGATCTGGTCGGTCAGCGCTTATGCGGACTGGAGTTTCCTTCGGCCGCATAGGTGTTATTTTCCTCTATATATAGAGGAACTCCTCTTTCATTTGAGGAGAGATAATATAGATAGAAAAACCGAGAACACCAGTTCATATGCGGCCCAGAGTGTCTCCCTCTCACATGATATTTTTTGAGTATTTTTCGAAGGTGATATTGAGCGTTCCAGAAGTTCATTTGTGAACTTGCTGGTTCCTAGGGGCAAATCATCTGTACGGCAAATCTTGCTTTGAGAAATGGTGGTTTTGACCACCCTAGCAAGGATCTTCTCTTCAGTTTTTTCTTTGCTTCGTTCTTTCTCATTGTAGCGTCTGCAAACGTAAAAAGAAGAACATTTTTCTTGTTGCTTGTTGTAATCTTCATTGTTCTCGAAGACAGTTTGTAACCAATTCTTCGTTCGTGCTTCATTGGAATCGAGAAATATCATATAAGGAACTCTTGTGTGAATCTCTGATCTCGACGACAACTTGGATTCCAAAAGAGAGCGGACCCTCGGGTCTCGCTAGTAGCTCTACTATGGCCCGCGTTCTACCATCTCTGATCCGCCTTGGGACTAATAAAAAACAAATCTATTAAACAAGATGAAGGTAAACAAGTCACTTGCAGGATTTCGTGTCTCATATAAAAAAAGTTTTGTTGTTGAGAAAGCAAGACAACAATATATCTAAGATGTTGAAAACTGTCTAAAGTTAAGTATATATGGGAAGACCTATGAGTTGTGCCTTACAACACAAATGAGAAAGAGATTTCTAATCATAAATCCTCTGGAACTCTATCTTAATTTAAGATATTGTAATCCAGCTCCATATGCTGCCTGGTTATAATATTTGTTGCTCCTTACTGATGAAAGGGTACAGAGAATTGGATTTTCCTTGGCAACAAAAATGCCTTTGTTTTGGCAACAACAAAGAGGAGACTCTCCCTCTCAAGGCCAAATGCTGAATGCTAAGCTAGGTTTGTGAATACATTGAAAGGATGTTGGGTATTAATCCAATTTACATAATCAAACCAACCCAAAAAGTGGGTGTCCGTGTCTGCGTCCGTGTCCCAGAAACATATCTTGTCCGTGTCTGTGTCAAACATTAGAGGAGGCAAATTTAGGGCATTACCAAATGTCAATTGGAGGAGGAGGATGGGGTTGGAAGAGGTCATCGGGGAGGCTGCCATCGCTTTTCAGGGGAGGAGGGGGTGGTCGGAAGGCTGCCGCCGCTCATCGGGGAGGCCGTTGCTCGTCGAGAGAAGGATCCATCGCTGTTAGTGAGAAGGAGGAGAGGAGATGGTGTTGGGGTCGGAGAGGAGGCCAGATACGAAGGAGGAGGGGGTCGAGTAGGAGGCCGAAGACGAAGGAGGAGGGGATTTGAGGAGTGCGAATACTCGAAAAGGATTTGGGGGAGGGAAACTTTTCATTTGTTTCAATATAAGAAAAGTCATATGGCGGCGAGGTTTTACATTTCACAACGACAAAAGTGATCCGTCGCTAGGTTGTCACAATGTCATTTCTGAAGTCCTATCATTGAACCAACGACGAAATATGGTCTTCAGTTTCACGTAAAAAATTTTGTCGCTGGACAGTCTATAATCCGCCGCTACTTAGCGGTGTATATATTTCGTTGTTGCAGTCCGTCACTAGTTTAAAATATTTTTGTTGTGTTCCTTCTAAGTAATTTACTAACTGAAGTGGTGGACACAAAATCGATTTCTTTACAAATTGTCTGGTCTCACTTGTAGTATTTTGACGTATCATAACATGTAGCCTTCTATGTTCATAGCTCTCCATATCCATTTCTTGATAACGGCAATGTTATTACTTTCCTACGATTTTATCACTCAAAAAATTTGTTTCATGGTGCTATATATGAGAACATGGCATGATCATGAACACTGTACACGAAGGAGTTTTTTTTTTTAGGTTACACCACAAATTTTCAAATCGTTCTTAAGTGGAGGGATGTCGGTTGAGGTGTGTGCTCTTTTTTTACTGATCACTCTTTTTTGATGGGGTTATGGTTTTAGGCTAGTGAATTATAGATTAGGATACGCCTATGTAATCCTTTTAGCACCGACATTTTTATTGGTTTCTAGATCTTAAGTTTCTATTTTTTAATTATTAATATTTATATTATTTATTATCTTTTCTGTGATTTTTAGTGAATTATGTTTTATTTTTTGAACATTTAAGGGAGGAAAGGCGAGCTAGGGTTCTGCGCAGGAACGAGACGATCTGGTCATGCTAGATCCGGTTAATAAACTAGGTAGTGACAGTACTGGAGACGGGGTTGTGACAGCCAGCTCGTTGTTGTTCATATCTTCCAAGAGTTGTGATCTACAATGGCGTTGAGAAGATACAAAATGAGGTTTTTTTTTGTTTAATTATACTTTTATTCTTTTAAAATTGTTTAATCTTCTTGCATGTAGTTGGTATTTTTTTTTCTGTAATTTATTTTGACATGGTGGTCAGAAATGTACAATTTAGGTTCTACTAATCTAATGTATCTTTAGCGTACATATATTTGAATTTGTTTTCTATACTAATATAAAAAAAATCATTTGGACTATAAATATTTATACAGCTTGAATAATCCGACAAAGATGCTAAACAGAGTGGGCTCCATGTTCTACTTTGATAGAACAGTATTATTAGCGATAAGCATGAAAGGTGTGTCGAGGGACTCGCGGTGTAGCGCTACACCGTGACACAATGAATGTGTCCCAACCACTAGTATTTCAGAATCCAAATAATTGTTATTCTTCATGAAGAGGGCATCAACTGTGATCTATTATATATATATATATATATATATATATATATATATATATATATATATATATAGAGAGAGAGAGAGAGAGAGGTAGATTTCAAGATTCTAATTAACAAGTACAAGCAATGGCGTCCATACCATTTATTGAAATAATATAGATCTTGCTACTCTTAATCCCATATGACCTCTCAATCCTCAATTGGGTGAACAAGCAACATTGCAATGTTCTCTTTCATTTGGCCCTCGGGGTTGGTGTATGAATCTTCATGCTTGTATATTACTTCCATCACACGAGTATAATTGAGAACCAACAGGTTAAGATGCTTTCGTGAAGGCAATGGGTTAAGCCACTCCTTATTTATGTCTTTCCATGCATTCTCAACCATTTCGTTAAGCTTGGCAACTGCCTCTTGCTCCGTGATTCCTTCATCTCTCATGCAAATCTGCATGCTTGAGTCTACATGCTTTCTCTGTCGTTCAAACTACAAAAAAGAAAAATACCAAAATTAGCATCAGTCAAGTTGGAACACATTATTCTTACGAAAGAGACATCAAATGCATGTCATTACTAACCTCAAATGAGACTATGTCATCCATTAGCCTACAAACTATGCAAGAGCCTTCCATGATCTTTGGCACAGATATCCAGTCTAAAGTATCCTTTCTCAAATCTTCCGCCATAAGGCATAGTGAGACAGAACTGAGCATCGGGTATGCACAGCTCGTAAGCAAAACATTAAGATATTCTTGGAATGTTGGTTTGTATCCCGTGTTTGTCCATACAGCTTCCTGAAAGTATGCTCTAACCACTGGCTTGAACTGTTCATCAGATAGGATTTGGAACCTTAGCATTAATGAAATATCAACTTTTCTACAAAATCCAATAATTGCACATGACATGCAACTAAGGCAAATTACAAGTAATTCATATAGATATTCACTGATTTTTTTTATGATAAAGGCTAGTTTTTCTTGACCATTCCTCTCCTAGACTACTAGAACCAAGTCATATTTCTTACTAAATCTTCAAACCCCATGCCCACTCCTTCCCTCCTGCACGTGGTTGAACATTGAATTCATTAGTTCATATTTTCTTTCTATTTAATGAATTGGTCTTTTGTGGACAAATATTTCTAGAATTATATGTTGCAAGGAATTAAGTTGCGTATCAAATTTACAATTTTTTAAGTTATTGTGACTACACAATAATCCGAGAGAATTAAGGACAAGGAAAGCAATTTGGGTATGACACGCCCCGACCAGCCAACCTGCCTTCTAAAACAATTTCGGGTTAGGTCTAAACGGGTTTGGGTCAAAATTAGTCAAACTTCGTAACTCGTTTATTAAATGAGTCTGCTTTTGGTTTAGGAGGCAATTCGTTTAATCCATTTTGACTCGTTTACTTAAATCACCCTTTTCCAAAGTCCACTTGGCATAACCAAATAATATATACATTTCATAACCTAATGTTCCAAAAGGCCAAAATTATAGAGTTCTTCTTCTCCAATGTACCATCAGTGCCTTCTACAATGTGCCATCAATACCACTATACAACCCTCCCCGGCCCACCGAAGACTGCTCTTTCTTCTTTTTGAATTGTTGATTCAAATTATCAGAATTCGATATGAAAGAAGAAATAGGGTTCAATATTGTTAGAATAGGGTTTAATTCCCCCCCAAATCCGCAACAACTCTAGAAAGTAATTAAGAATATATTTTAAATGGGTCAGACCAGTTTGCTCAGTTTATCTAAGGGTTCGATTAGGATTTAGGTTAAAACAAATGATCATAAACGGATCGTGTTTGGGTTAAGCCTTAACAGCTCAATCCACATCTGACCCGACATGACCTGATTACCACCAAAGTTTATAGTTAATATTTATATTATTCAACACGTTTCACTAGTCGAAGAATGATTTCATGAACCAAGACATGTATTCGCATAGTTGTATAATGATATTTATAAACATAAAATTTTCTACAGAAAAATAAAATATAACGAAATTAGTTTGAGAGAACAAAGTTCTAAAAAATTGCAACGAGAGAACAAAGACGCACTTGTTAAGTGCGTCTAGCGTCTTTATAAATATAAAAATAATTAAAGAAACAAAAATGCACTTAACAAATGCGTGATTAAAAAAAAATTCCCTCTGAAAACGCATATGCTCATGCGTTGTAAAAGAAAACGTGAAAGCGTAAAGAAAACAAAAAAATTCAAACGCACATAGTACATGCGTTCACTCTTTTTCTTCTTTTTTTAGGAAAATCTGAAAAAAAATAGAAAAAAAAAATGGTAAACACATTAAAAAAGAAAAAAAAATGGTAAACGAACATAGTACATGTGTTCCCTCCCATTTTTGTTTTTCGTTTTCTTAGGAAAATCTGAGAATAAAAGAGGAGTGAATGCTTGTACTATGGTAAACGCATTTGTTTCATTATTAATTTTACATGCGTTTACTTCTTTTTTTCTATTTTCATTTTCAGATTTTCTTAAAAAAATAATAATAATAAGAGAGTAGTGAACACATGTACTATGTACGTTAGCTTTTAAAATTTGCTAAAATTTAGGTGTCGGCCGACGCTTGTACTATGTGCGTTTCCAATTATTTTTTAAATAAAATCACGATAACGCATGTGCATGTAGCATGTGCGTCTTCAGATGGGAAATATTTTTTTTTTTACGACGCATTTGTTAAGTGCATTTTTGTTTCTTTAATTATTTTTTTATATATAAAGAGGCTGGACGTACTTGTTAAGTGCGTCTTTGTTCTCTCCTTGCAATTTTTCGGAACTTTGTTCTCTCAAACTAATTTTGTTATATTTTATTTTTCTGTAGAAAATTTTCTGATTTATAAATCTACACTAGAGATTCAAAATTTGGTTACTTTGATACCGTAAAATTCTAAAGTGTCGATGAAGTTAATATTTTGATTATTCAAAGGTTTTCATTTCATGGGTAGATAAAGAAAGTTAATTAAGTTTGAGAAATGACTAATCCATGCCATCTATGAATTTTACACCAGTAAACTAGGAACTATCAATAATTAATGTTGAGGCAAGCTATCAACCATTTACCATTTTAAAGAAAATAGAACTAACATGACTTCTGAAAAGTAATCAATCTTAAATAGAATATCAAAAGCTTAAATTAATGACTTCTGAAAAATAATCAATCTTAAATAGGATATCAAAACTACCGATTCTATTATGTAGTGCTTATGATGGAGTGTTACCTTCTTCCTCAATTCCTCCTCTATTTCTGCCATGAACCCTGCAAACACATTCAGAAAGATCCTCATGTACTCAGGTAGGCCATCAACATCCTGGAAATTCCATCTGATTGAGTGGAACACTTATCAGTCCAACTTATTGTTACAAGTGCTAATGATCGTTAACAGAATCCAGACAACATCAAACATTTCGACAATGATAAAATCACTATGTAATAACTTGATATCTACATATAACTTGCATGCATTACATTAGAAATATATATATATATATATATATATATATATATATATTAATTTAACCATAAATTATTATTGCCTATATTAAGTTATTGACTTAGTCTTTCTCTGATTTGTAATTATCTCTAACCATGATTGTAGGATTCAGTTGTAACCTCATGAGTTAGTTTATTTTTGTAATTATCTCTAACCATAATTGTAGGGATTCAGTTGTACCCTCAAGGGTTCACTCGATTCCGGCCGCTTCTTCCGTCCTGCTCGTGATACTCGGCTTGTTTGCTTTACTGATGCTGGCTGGACTTCTGATCCCGAGCACTGCCGCTCTCAACATGGGTTCTCGGTTTACTTTGGAGGCAACCTTGTGAGCTGGTCTTCTCGCAAACAGAATGTGGTTGCTCGCTCTAGCACTGAGGCTGAGTACAGGGCTATTGCCTTTGCCTCGACTGAACTTATTTGCCTTCAACAGCTTCTCAAGGAAATGGCGGCACCATCTCCTGGTCCTCTCATTCTTCTTTGTGATAATCTCAGTGCCACTTTTCTTACTGCAAACCCGGTCTTTCACCAACGGTCCAAGCACATCAAAATCGACTATCACTTTGTCCGGGAACAAGTTCAGGCAGGTGCTCTGATTGTTAGGCATATCAAATCTCCTGATCAGATAGCGGACGTTTTTACCAAAGCTGTTGGCTCCTCACGGTTTCAAAATTTACGGTCCAAGCTTCTCGTTCGTACTCGATCGTGAGCTTGCGGGAGGATATTAAGTTATTGACTTAGTCTTTCTCTAATTTGTAATTATCTCTAACCATGATTGTAGGATTCAGTTGTAACCTCATGAGTTAGTTTATTTTTATAATTATCTCTAACCATGATTATAGGGATTCAGTTGTACCCTCATGAGTTAGTTTTGATGTAAACTCTGCTATATAAAGGCTCACGCATCAAAATAATAAAAAGCAACATTTTTCCATATTTATCATTTCTTTACAGCCTAATACCCAGGAAGATCCCATATATATATATATATATATATATATATATATATATATATATATATATATTGCTAACCTTTCAAATACATTAGTGAAGGGTTGCAGCTCTTCAATGGTGCCATACGCATCATATATGTCGTCGATCACTGTTATCAAGTTTACCAACTTGGCTGTGAATAACCTTTCTGTAGAGTACCGAGGTTCGAACCACACTCCTAAGCTCCAGAAGTAGCACTCCGCTACTCTATCCCGAGAGAAAGATAGGTTGGTCATAAGGCCTATTTCTTTCCACCAACTGTAGATAAAAGAAAATATGAAGAAGAAAAGCAGCAAAAGAGCTTACCATGTTATTTGAAAGAAACATATGATCTATTGTTGTGCTCGCAATACTGGAACTCGCAATTGTATGCATGGAGGTTATTTTGTTACACAAGTCTTTTATGATTTTCTATGAAAGTTATGATACTTAGAAATAATAAGATTTACTGGTATATTTTCATAAAATGTGTTCTTTACTGGTATATCTAATTGTAAAAGGCTTCATAGTTCAGGGCATTAAAGTGGAATTTTTATTAGGACTTGCCCATAAAAATAGTTTCAGATATTAAAGTGCCAAAAGTTAATAGTAAGATATTTTATGTATTTAAGAGAAAATTACAATATTAAGAGAGAACAAGTTTTTGCCAGTGCCAAAGTTCTATTTCCTCAGTGACTTGCGGACAGATCGTTCCCATCTGCTTGGGTTCAAGTATTTCTCTTATGTTTTTATTCTCTTTGGAATTATGCCCATCTATTTAAGAAAGAAAAACCCAAGTTATACTCATCAAAGTACATAACAAGATTAAATCATAACTCGTTTTGTGTATAGTTATCTAATCATTAGAGAAAGAATGAAAATGTTGATGATCTGAAAGAAAAAGTTGATGAAAAAGAAACGTACACGGAGAAACTCTTGATCTCGGCCTGGTGGATTGATTGCAAATGATTGAAATCAAGCTTGGCGAGCTCTAACAGAATTTTGTTGCAAGCCTTGCTCTTTGTATACACGGGGATATAGAGCCTTGCCTCTAACCTTCTCATTCCGCGATGAAATGGTGTATCGAGGGCTCTTCGTATTTGAGCAGCGTGCGGCTCCTCCCCGTGCATATGCTCGGCCATATGTCCTCTAGCAAAATGCACTTTTTCTCTTCTTTTAAATTTTATGACATTGAACAACCCTACTACTGTTCTTCTATTCTTCAACCATCTCAACAACAAATTTTATGATGAAATTATTTATATTGAGGTTCAGTAAGTCATGTCATGTGTGTTTCCAGGCTATTAAGACTATGGGGCTCCACATATATGCCACAATTTGTCGTCATTCCATTCCGTCGTCCCGGGCCACTCCGTACCCCATAGTCTTACTGATAATTTCATCATAAAATTTCATCATAAAATTTGTTGTTGAGATGGTTGAAGAATAGAAGAACAGTAGTGGCGTTGTTCAATGTCATACTTCCGCTGTGCAACATCGTTGTGTACTCTGCTGCCTGGCCAGCAAAGGATCAAGTGTTCCATTATATATCCTTTAATTCATGGTTTGTCGTAAAGTACATAAGACGTCGAGAGTTCAACTCTATCTCCTTAACTAAGTTCAATATTGAATATTTTGTTGCATTGATCTTTTTCTGGCTATGAGATGAAGGAGAAAGTTCAATAATGAAGATTTTGTTGCATCGATATTTTTCTGGCTATGAGATGAAGGAGAACTTGCCTGTGCCATCGAAAGCGAAGGAGAGTAGTGAAGGAAGAAGTCCCCCCAAACGCTTGGTTTGAAATCTGCTGTTGGCCTGACAACCTCCATTTGTCGCGCGCTCTCTCTTCCAAACTAGAGAAGACTGCTAGAACCTGTGAGTGCAAAAGGCCTCAATTGCGCTGTCTTATTTATAGACCTTGGAACTGAGAGCATCAAGTTGATTATTTATTTTATTTTATTTATTTATTTATTAATTAAAGGGAGAACAGGAATAAAACCTTTTTTTTTTTCAGTGTTTCGTGAAAGAGATGTTCAACGAAACCAAAAAGTTCCAAGTAGAATATTATAATCTGAATACAAAAAATACATTTGCCCATAAAATTAAGTTAAAAAAAATGTTGGAAATGAAAGTGCGAAAATCGTTCCCCAAAACAGAGAGTACCTGCGAGAGAACCGAGTAAACGCACAAACCAAAAAAAGGCCAAACACAAATCGCTGACACAGAGATTTTTGACGTGGAAAATCCTTGCGGAAAAAAACCACGGGACGATCGGAGTCCAATCCTGAAAAGCCTCCACTAATGGAATAAGAAATATACCGACTCCTTACAAACTTCTCACCGATCCAAACGGATCACCACAACTCTTTTGCAAAGAAAATAGATTATAACCACGAAGAAGAAAGACAATGAGAAATACCCGAAACCGATCTCCTTCTTCGAAACGGCCTCTAATCCTTCTTTCTCCTCTCCAATGTTGCAATGGCACTCTTGCCTCCTTTTCTCTCCTTGTCGCTATATTTTTATTTTTATTTTTATAGAGAGTTGTTTATTTTAGGGCCAGGAGACACCTATATATAGTCTCAAACCCACAAACAACTTTCCTGTTATAGATAGTAATATCCAATCCAAATCCATTGAGATATTTCTATTACATCTAGGAATATCCAATACAAATCCATTAAGATATTTATATTATATTTAGGAATATCCAATCCAAATAAATTGAGGTATTTCTATTATATGTAGAAATACTCAATACTACTCCCAAGTATTTTTCACATAGGTTGGGAACCCCACCCACTCCAACAAATCTTCCCCTTCACAACTATGTGGAAGGGGTCGTCATCCCGACGATCCGCCTGCAGTACTCAAACTTTCTCCTTGGTAGAACCTTTGTGAACATATCTACTCCGTTGTCATCTGTTTGAACCTTCTCAAGCGCCGCTTCCTTCTTGTCAACCATATCCCGTATCCAATGATATCAGATATCAATATGCTTGGACCGGCTATGAAATATCTGGTTCTTCACAAGGTGAATAGCACTCTGACTATCGCAAAGCAAACGATACTGCTCCTGCTTTAGTCCAATTTTCTGCAGCAGCTTCTTCATCCACAACTGCTCCTTGCAAGCCTCCGTCGCCGTAATGTATTATGCCTCTGTCGTCGACAAGGCAACACACTTCTGTAAACGCGACTGCCACGATACTGCTCTACCAGCAAACATCATCACATATCCTGAAGTCGATTGCCTCGTCTCTATATCTCCAAGCATATCAGCATCGGTATATCCAACCAGCTTTGGCTCGTCACCACCAAATGAAAGTCTCCAATCGACAGTACCCTGAAGATATCGTAGAATCCACTTGACCCCACTCCATTGTACAGTTCCAGGATTGGATATGTACCTTCTAACTGTGCCGACTGCGTGAGCAATGTCTGGCCTCGTACATACCATAGCATACATAACTCCCCACGTACGGCTGAGGCATATGGAACTCGCTCCATATCTTTCTTCTCGTCCTCGGTAGATGGACACTGCTCCCCAGTGAACTTAAAGTGAGCCGCAAGGGCGTTACTCACTTTCTTCGACCCATCCATCCCGAAACGCTGAAATATCCGGTGAATGTACTTCTTTTGGGACATGTGTAGCAGCTTGGACTCTCTCTATCGGCTGATCTCCATCCCAAGAATAGCCTTCGCTGTGCCCAAATCCTTCATAGAGAAGGCCGCGCCCTGTTGGCGCTTCAACTCTACTATCCTGGTGGCATTCTGACCCACCAACAGCATGTCATCAACATCAAGCAACAAATGATGAAATCATCCTCGGCGAAGTACCTCACAAAAATACAATGATCCGATATCATTCGTGCATAGACATGCTACCCCATAAACTACTCGAACTTCCTATACCAGTGCCTCGGAGCCTGTTTCAGACCATAAAAGCTCTTCCTCAACCGACAGACCAAATGTGACTTGCCCTTCTCACAGAATCCCTCTGGCTGCTCCATGTACAACTCCTCCTCAAGCTAACCATGGAGGAATGTTGTCCTCACGTCCATTTGCTCGACCTCCAAGTCAAAACTGACTGTCAGTGCTAGCACCACCCGTATAGACGACTGCTTGATGACTGGCGAAAAGATTTCATCATAATATATGCCTTTCCGCTGACCGTAGCCTTTAACTACCAACCTCGCTTTGTATCAAGGGCGAGTAACATTATTTGTCTGCTTCACTCTGAACACCCATCGATTCTTCAAAGCCTTCTTGCCCTTTGGCAACCGCACCAGATCATAATTAGAGTTGGCCTACAAGAAACTCATCTCCTCCTGCATGGCCTCCATCCACTCATGTATGTGTTCATCTTACAAAGTCTCAGCGAAACTTTCGGGTTCTCTCCCGTAAGTCAGTAGCATATACTCACTCGATGAGTATCTCGTAGATGGTCGACGCTCTCTATCGCTCCTCCTCAACGGAACCACTGGTGCTGGCTGTATATCTACTGTAAAATCCCTAATCCTAAAAACTGTAATTACCCTTTTTAATTAATTAATAATTGAATTATAGTAATTATGAGCTAATTAGAAGAAATATATTTTATTTAATTTTTATTTTAGGTGTTTGTGAACTTAAGGGATTTATGGGGCCCATAGAAAATTTTTCTAATTTATTTCATGTAGGAGACCCTTTGGACAGTTGCTAGCTTAATGGTATGCATTAATACAAATTCTAGATTTTTCTATGTATATATATATATATATATTTATTAAAGGAAAAACAAAAACAAAAACAAAAAAACAAATTCCTTAATCCTATTGGATCAACCCTACCATAATACCCATCTACCTGCGTTCACCCATAACCAGTTTAACATATTAGCAGCAACAGTAGCTGCCATATTCCCAGGCCGCGATCAATTCTCCCCCCACGCGTTATCTCTCTCTCCCTCTTTCCTATATATCAACCCACAATCCTAAAACCCTAACCCTAATTATTTCTCCTCCATCTTCCCATCGACCCAGCGCCGCCCTCGACGCCGTGCCGCCCTCCATGCCCGTCGACCGTCGCGGCAAACCCCGGCCGACCGCACGAGCACCACGCACCGCAACTACAGTTTTTAAGCAGCAACTTACCTGTGTTCCAGCGCTGTTTTCTGTCACCTCGCTCAACCAAACTCGACACCGTCTTCACCGGTAAGATCCTCACCTATCCCCCTCCCATATCTGTATGTTATTTTCCTTCGAACAGTGCGTAACCCTAGGCGAAAACAGCGTCCAAGTTGCTGGAAAAAGATAATTTTTGGGTATCGCAGAAAACTGTGGTAAAGTACCTATGTTCCCGGATTCGTATCTCCCATCACAGAGATCCGAATTCAAATTTTCTTTTTGGTATGCGGAGACCACTTGACCTAGTTTAATTTCTGTTAATTACATTAATTTTTTAACTGCTGTATGTAAAATTAAATTCGTTAGAAAACTCCAAAAACCCACTTTTTTCAGATTTCAAGAAATTGTGAAACGGAGCGCGCCCCGCCAAATGGGACCGCGCCGCCGTGTACCAAGTGTACCAAAAGGTGCGCGCAGTGTACCCGAACATGTGAGATTTTACGGAAACTGATTTGGACGCGTGTGCGCGTCAGAATCAGCCCGTATCCGCGGACAATCTCTGTGTCGCAACTTTTGCGAAAGTCGTGCGCATTTTGTTCATGTTCGTCAAATTTCAACGAAACTTACGCCACTGGAATCGTGGTAACGCGCTGGTCCTGTAACCCAATTTTCACGCAATTTTGAGATAGTTGACCAAGTCACCAATTGGCGGTTCCCACGGTTGACTTTTTGGGCAAAATTCTGTTCGGCTCATCGGAATCCATATTTGGACATACCGTTGACTTCGTGTTGACATTTAGAGTTTGTTTGACCGATAATTTATCTCATTTAGAGACTGTTACCCTTGGCACACTTTTCGGTGCAAAGTGGGCCACACGTGGACCCCACTTTGACCCAAAATTACCATTTTGCCCCTGTGTCCAAATTGGACGAAAGGGAAGTGCTTTTTAGCTTTTTGCTTATTCTGGGAACGTTGGTGATATCTATTTCAGCATCCGAAGATATTTGTTCTGAGGACATAGCTTCTGATCCTGTTCGCGTGATATCTGGACGTTACACTTTGCAGCTTTCTTGCCAAGCAAGATACCTTGCCAAATTGCTTATAGTATTTTGCATGCTTAGTATATTTCTGTATATTTATTGCAGTTTTGTTTATTCATTGCATGTGTAGTTTCTTTCAGTCATTACTATATATTAGATATGTCGACACACACTTGACACTTAGTATCATAGAGAAGAATCAGTAGGCGTATGGGCTTTAACCACTCTGGTAAACTGTAGTAACTAGCACGCACTATGGTGGTCATGTCCGATGTCGCTACCCCCGAGGTATGTCGGCTGATGATATTCTAGACGGGTGTGTGAGTTGTGAGGCTTAGATCGAGTAGCCTACCCTTGCCCATACGTCGAAAAGTTGTCCTCATTTGCATTCATATAGTTTGTCTGGTACAACGTACTTATTATTTTCAAATATTATGCATGTTTACTCTATTTCAAATTGGCTTGCTTCTATGTATCTTGTTACGCCCCTCTGAGGACCTGGTCCCTTTTCAGGTGTATCTGTTCTTGAGTATTCGCAGGAGCGTAGATTTGGATGGTTACATATGTTTTGAGGATGTCTTCTCTTCAAGCCCCATGGTCGTTAGCTGGTATTCTTATATTGTGTTTGTTGTGTTGTACTTATATGGTATTTACTTTTACATTCGAGTTGGTAGTGGATTTATTTTCATCCAACTATCATCTTTAGATGCTTTGTATTGAGATCTAGATTCATAGATATTGGTTATTTGTTTATATTTGATTTTCGTGTTTGAGATTTAGATTATACCCGGTGACTTGTGATATATTTTATACCACTTGTGGATTTGATATTCATATTACAGCGTACGTATGGGTTATGGTTTCCATATATTAGAGTTGCTATATCCATGCGGCTGGTATGCTTACGTGTCCTAGTCCTATGTATTTTGGGACTGGGGCATGACATGTTTTTGAGGTGGCCCATGTAGGTCGAGAGCATATTGTCTCGGTTACATTATTGTACCGAACAAGCCTGCACCTATGAATAGAGTATAGGATCTTATCCACAATTGACTATGATTTGCTCTCCTTCCAATCCATTCTATTTGAATAATTGTATCCTACTTGATTCCTGTACTTCCCTGATAATTCCTTGAGTATAGCCCCCTCCTAGAATATATGTCCCTGTTGTTAGATGATAAGTAAGGTAACCTTCCTATTAAGAGTACCACTAGAGTGTTGACACACCACTAAGTTAGAATATCTAGTGAACCCTAGAATTCCTCATCTATAGATTGGTTTACCATTACCCCTTGATGTATTATGAAGACTTGAGAGTAGTATAGACACTACTAGAGTTATCTAGAAGTTTTACCATAATGTTTGACCCTAGTATTGAGGAACCAATAGAAATCCAATGTTCAGTATTAGGACTAATCTAGCGTTTCGTGGTGAGATAGTACTAGAGAACTATAAATTTAGCTTTTGTTTTAATAGTAGCAGACAGTACCATAGAAAGCCAAGAGGAATGTATAGAATATTTTCTTGATCATACCTCAAACACAGAGATTAGCATAGCATCTTCCTTTAGAAAACCATGCCATTATCTAGAGTCTTTCTATTTAGTTTTATGACTTGTTCCTCTGAACCCTTAGCGCTCACTATTAGTGAGACGACTAAATTTCTTTCCTTCACCTTCCAATTCGTGCCACCTAAACCAATCTGACTATAGACCAAGTGATTTTATTCTATGTTAGGATATATAGCTTGCTAAGATTATAGTTGTAAACTTGAATTTTGAAATTGTGTGCTTAGTAGTTAGAACTTGATGGTTTAAGCTATTCTTGTAGATTGAGACCTGGTGCTAATTCCTTAGTTTTAAATTATGTAACATGTACCCCCACCTCAATACGAGTTATATCCCCTTTCCCCTTGAAGGCCAGTAACTTTCCATTCTTACTATTGATACTTGCTCTATAAGCGCTATGACTAAGACTTAAGACGACCATGACCTATGTAATGAAGGAGGATACCCTAATAAGTACCAAGACCCCTTCTCGTAGACCTTAACAGGAGTTCTACGGTATCCTTAAGATAGTACGATATTAGTTCAATTTTTACAAGTTGGGTAGTATACCTCACAACATAGTATCACCTAGTCTTTTGACCTATTATTGAAGTATAACTGAATGACATTACCTGTATGCTAGCATAAGACGATAATGCTTATTCATACTATAGAACTTAGAGGCTATAGCCCTATTTGGTCGACTATCAACTTAGACAAGGAGTTAGTATGACAACTATAGAGATTGTAAGAGCCTTATCTTCATGGTGAACTTGGATTATTTTGTAACTTCTCTCATCATAATCTAGCGTAATTATATTTTCTGTACTACCTTGACTTATGCTGCTATTATAGCCTAGTTTTTACAAGCTTATTCTTTTATCCAGCTTGCTCATGACATATGTATTATTGGGTGCATACAATGATACAATTGCCTAATCAGAATCTGTGTATTAAGGTCTAGCTAACCTTAGTGTGCTTGGTTCACTCTTCGCATGACTACTTTACGTGGATTGAGATATATGGTAATAGACGAATATACTTACCCCTAGACATGTCTGACATATCGTATCGGTTACATAACTATACTGATACGAGCATGTAAATAGGAAATTACCAAAATATTATTTTAATCCACAACGGCCCTGACAACTCTCTTTTCGAATTCTTTAATCTCTTTGAACCTCGTACTGGTATTCTATCACCTTCACCTTGAATTCTTTATTATTGCTCTCCGTCTTCCCTTATTTCGGAAAGACGAAACCTCGTGCTTGGTATAAGTTGACACACTGATAGTACTAGATATATCCCATAAGGCTAATCACATGACCTAGTGATTCTCTTTTATAATTGATTAAGGGCATATCATAGGTGATATGTTTGGTGTTAAAACCTTGAGGATTGAATAACGTGGTTAAATAATTGCTAGAGGTATAGCCGTAGGTGATAGATGGGTAATTTTAAGTTGGGTAGATTGTGAAACCCTCACCCAAAATTAGATCTACTTGGCTGAGATAGTGAGACTAAGGCTAGATTGAGTCCAGTTAGAGATAGAACACGGTATTTTATTTAATTTTACAAAAATTATATCACTTAGCGCACCTTACCCTGCTTCGATAATTGGACCACTACACTAGCCACTGCCTTCCTACAAATTTCATACCCTTATCCTAGACATGTCCATCTTCCATTCTGACCTTTGTGCAACTTATAATTAAGCTCCCTTGTACTACATGTTGGTCGCGCAATATCGCCCCCTCATTTAAACCTAGCCTTGCATTTTAAAACATTGCAAATTATAGCCCTCCAAACGTCCCCATAAAAATTGGAAAATCATGGAGGTTAGGATGGAGGAATGGACAGAAAAAGCTATAAATCTCTATCTTATACCATCCTTGACTTTCTACCACGGCTTAGTTTTAATTTCGAGAATAAAATTTTTATAAGTTTGGTAGAATGTAAAACTCCTAATCCTAAAAATCGTAATTACCCTTTTTAACTAATTAATAATTGAATTGTAGTAATTATGAGCTAATTAGGAGAAATATATTTTATTTAATTTTTATTTTAGGTGTTTGTGAACTTAGGAGATTTATGGAGCCCTTAGAAAATTTTCCTAATTTATTTTATGTAGGAGACCCTTTGGACAGTTGCTAGCTTAATGGTATGCATTAATACAAATTCTAGATTTTTCTATGTGTATATATGTATATATATATATATACATATATATTTATTAAAGGAAAAAGAAAGAAAAAGGAAATAAAAAACAAAAACAAAAACAAAAACAAAAACAAAAACAAAACACAAAAACAAAAAAACAAATTCCTTAATCCTATTGGATCAACCCTACCCTAATACCCATCTACCCGCGTTCACCCATAACACGTTTAACATATTAGCAGCAGCAGTAGCTGCCATATTCCCAGGTCGCGATCAATTCTCCCCCCATGCGTTATCTCTCTCTCCCTCTTTCCTATATATCAAACCACAACCCCAAAACCCTAATCCAAATTAATTCTCCTCCATATTCCCATTGACCCAGCCCTGCCCTCGACGCCGCACCGCCCGCCATGCCCGCCGACCGCCGCGGCCAACCACGGCCGACCGCGCGAGCACCGCGCACCGCAACTACAGTTTTTAAGCAGCAACTTACTTGTGTTCTAGCGCTGTTTTCCGGCACCTCGCTCAACCAAACTCGACCCCGGCTTCACCGGTATGATCCTCACCTATCCCCCTCCAATATCTGTATGTTATTTTACCTCGAACAACACGTAACCCTAGGCGAAACTAGCGCCCAAGTTGTCGAAAAAAGATAACTTTTGGGTATCACAGAAAACTAAGGTAAACTACCTATGTTCCCGGATTCGTATCTCCCACCACAGAGATCTGAATTTAATTTTTATTTTTGGTATGCGGAGACCACTTGACCTAGTTTAATTTATGTTAATTATATTAATTTGTTAACTGCTGTATGTAAAATTAAATTCGTTGGAAAACCCCGAAAATCCATTTTTTCTAGATTTTCAAAAATTGTGAAATGGAGCGCGTCCCGCCAAACGGGACCGCCCCGCCGTGTACCAAGTGTACCAAAAGGTGCGTGTAGTGTACCCGGACATGTGAGATTTCGTGAAAAATGATTCGAACGCGTGTGCGGATCATAATCAGCCCGTATCCGCGGACAATCCCCTAGTCGTAGCTTTTGCGAAAGTCGTGCACATTTTGTGCACGTTTGTAACATTTTGACGAAACTTGTGCCACTGGACTCGTGGTAACGCGCTGGTCCTGTGACCCAATTTTCATACAATTCTGAGACAGTTGACCAAGTCGCCAATTGGCGGGCCCCACGGTTGACTTTTTGGGCAAAATTATGTTCGGCTCATCGGAATCCATATTTGGACATACCATTGAGTTTGTGCTGAAATTTAGAGTTTGTTTGACCTTTAATTTGTCTCATTTAGAGACTGTTACCCTTGGCACGGTTTTCGGTGCAAAGTAGGCCACACGTGGACCCCACTTTGACCCGAAATTACCGTTTTGCCTCTGTGTCCAAATTGGACGAAAGGGAAGTACTTTTTAGCTATTTTTCTTATTCTGGGAACGTTGGTGATATCTATTTCAGCATCCGGAGAAATTTGTTCTGAGGCCATAGCTTCTGATCATGTGCGCGTGACATCTGGACGTTACACTTTGCAGCTTTCTTGCCAGGCAAGATATCTTGCCAAATTCCTTACAGTATTTTGCATGCTTAGTATATTTCTGTATATTTATTATATTTTTGTTTATTCATTGCATGTGTAGTTTCTTTCAGTCATTACTATATATTATATATGTTAACACACACTTGACACTTAGTATAATAGAGGACAATCAGTTGGCGTATGGGCTTTAACCACTCTGGTAAACCGTAGTAACTAGCACGCACTATGGTGGTCGTGTCCGATGGTCGCTACCCCGAGGTATGTCAATTGATGGAGTCACGAGGGTCGCTAGCCCCGAGGTATGTCGGCTGATGATGTTCTAGACGGGTGTGTGAGTTGTGAGGCTTAGATCGAGTAGCTTACCCTTGCCCATACGTCAAAAAGTTGTCCTCATTTGCATTCATATAGTTTGTCTGGTATAGCGTACTTATTTATTTTCAAATATTATGCATGTTTACTGTATTTTAAATTGGCTTGCTTCTATGTATCTTGTTACGTCCCTCTAAGGACCTGGTTCCTTTCCAGGTGTATCTGTTCTTGAGTATTCGCAGGAGCGTAGATTCGAATGGTTACATATGTTTTGAGGATGTCTTCTCTTCGAGCCCCGTGGTCGTTAGCTGGTATTCTTATATTGTGTTTATTGTGTTGTACTTATATTGTATTTACTTTTACATTCGAGTTGGTAGTGGATTTATTTCCATCCAACTATCATCTTTAGATGCTTTGTATTGAGATCTAGATTCATAGATATTGGTTATTTGTTTATATTTGATTTTCGTGGATGAGATTTAGATTGTACCCGGTGACTTGTGATACATTTTATACCACTTGTGGATTTGATATTCATATTACAACGTACGTATGGGTTATGGTTTTCATATATTGGAGTTGCCATATCCATGCGGCTAGCATGCTTACGTGTCTTAGTCCTATGTATTTTTGGACTGGGGCGTGACATCTACAACCTCCTCCCATCCAGGAACTGCCTCCTCGGCATTCTCATCCTCTTGAGGGTCACCCTGACCACCATCAGCAGGCTGATGATCAAGATTGGGAGCAAATCTATGTACTAGCTCCCCCAAAACTGGATCCTCTGCGATGTCCTCTGGAAACTGCTCGAAGCGAAATAACTCTAACTCAGGCAATTTCTCAGCCTCAGAAGGCATCTCGAAATCCTGAGTGTTGGTCATGGTATGATCCTTGACGAATACCACATCCCTGCTTCTGTAGAGCTTTCTTTTCGCTGGATCGTAGAGTCTATAGCCAAACTCATCCCGACCGTAGCCGACAAAGACGCTGTCACGCCCCAGTCCCAAAAATACATAGGACTAGGACACGTAAGCATGCCAGCCGCATGGATATGGCAACTCCAATATATGGAAACCAAATCCATACGTACGCTGTAATATGAATATAAAATCCACAAGTGGTATAAATGTAACACAAGTCACAGGGTAAAATCTAAATCTCATCCACCAAAATCATATAGAAATAAATAACCAGTATCAATGAAACTAGATCTCAATAAGAAGTATCTAGGATGATAGTTGGATGGAAACAAATCCACTACCAACTCGAATATAAGAGCAAATACAATATGAGTACAACACTACAACACAATATAAGAATACCAACTATCCATCACAGCTCGAAGAGAAGACATCCTCGGATCACATGTAACCATCCAAATCTGTGCTCCTGCAAATACTCAAGAAAAGATACACCTGGCAGCGGACCAGGTCCTCAGAGGGACGTAACAAGATACAGAAAATACGAGCCAATTTGAATACAGTAAACATGTATATAATTTAAAAATAAATAAGTACGCTGTACAAGACAATCTATATGAATGCAAATGAGGACAACTTTTCGACGTATGGGCAAGGGTAGTCTACTCGATCTAAGCCTCACAACTCATGCACTCGTCCATGAACATCATCAGCCGGCATACCTCGGGGGTAGCGACCCTCGGACTCCATCAATCAACATACCTCGGGGGTAGCGACCATCGGACACGACCCACCATAGTGCGTGCTAGTGACTACGGTGTTACCAGAGTGGTTAAAGCCCATACGCCTAATGATTGTCCTCTATGATACTAGGTGCCATGTGTGTGTCAACATATCTAATACATAGTAATGACTGGAGAAAAAACTACACATGCAAGATCTATAGAGAAATGAAATAAATAAACAGAAATATAAATAGCATGCAAAGTACTATAAACAATTTGGCAAGGTATCTTGCCTGGGGTCCTGCTGCTGGTATGAATCAGAGTCCAAGTCACAGTCCAAATAGCCTATGTATTACAAATTTAACACGTCAAAAGATAATTTATTTTAATTTATTTAGTTCTGGAATAATTACTCTAAAATCCTATTTTAATCTTATTATTCTTATTTTTATGTTAATTCCTAAATTTTGTCCAAAGAAACTAAATTTTATCAACTCGAGTCTCATGGCACGCAAATCGAGGCGATCTGTTGACCAAAAAGTCAACCGACACAAACTCAACTTTCATGCATGATTTCCTGTAGATTTCAGCGTCAAAAATATGCTGGAATTTACGGCTCATTCGAATTCAAATTCGTTTGGGAATTATGGCACATACAAATTTTGTATTGTGCACCGATGATTAAATTCTAACCTAGAAGTTCTACAGAATTAAAAGTATATAAATAATTCGAATTAAATCCTGGGAAAAATTTATGTCGATGATCTCGACATTAGCTTTCCGAAACTTTAAACGGTTCATGATTCTGACTCCTGGTTCTCCCAGAATCGCGAAAACATCGAAACACGTCTATTTTCGGACATGTTGTGCTCTACTAATTTTACAGAATTTAATACTCATAATTTAGAAAAAAATTTATATAATCAGAAATCTAACCTCATTATCGTTCTAACAAAAAAAACTGGAGCATGTTTGGAGTCCGGAGCTAAGAGATATCGTCTTTTTAATTCGTCATAACTAGTGGAAAATGAGGCTGAATTTATGACGAATTTTGATTATTTTTTGGACGAAAAAAGAGAGGAATTTGGGGAAGAAAAATATGAAGGATGAGGTATTTATAATGGTGGACACTACTTAATTAAATAGGACTAGGATTGGTTAATTTGGATAGGATTATGATGAATTTAAATAAGGATAGGATATGCATGAAGTTGATTTCCTAGTAGGTTCAGGATTTGAATTAATTTAAAATAGAGTTTGAATTTATCTCAATAATTTATAATCTTAAATATAATTAAAGATAATACAAATAATTTATAAAATCTTATTAATATCTATTAACACTAAATTAGCATCTATCTAATATTAAGACTATATATATCCAAATAAATCCTAAATAATTTTAAAATCTAAATAAATTTCTTAAAATTCTAAATAAATTACAAAAAAATATAATTAAATATTTTAAACTAAAATAAATATTTGGTAGGAACGACACGCAAGTATGGTCGTATAGTAAATCATAGAAGTCCTAGAAATTTATGTTTTCTAAGTTTTAATTACCAAAATTTCTAGAAAAATCTCCAAAAATCTAAAATAACCTAAAATAATTCTAAATGAATATTTATATAAGTAAATATACTAAAGAAAAAAATTATTTTCTAATTAACTAAGAGAATACTCTAAATAAATTCAACATCTATAATAAATATAATAATATAAAATATACACAAATACCTATTTTGGGTGAGGGAGTTTACAATCTACCCAACTTAAAATAATTTCGTCCTCGAAATTAAAATAAGACATAATTTGTTAAATCCTTCACATTCATACATAAGGTACGTCAATCGCAATCTCTTCCAAAAATTTGAATAACAAAATCTATTCAAATCTATCGCGATCATTTCAAAATTAAGATAATCATTGTTTAAATCAAAATTCAACCTATTGTAATCTCTTCTCATTTTTTCAACTCATCAATATCCAAATTTAAATTGAATCCATATAATATCTTCAAGATTTAAATAACCCATATCAAATTTTACCTCACGATCTCCAAGTATCATAATCTCCTCTAGAAGTAATTCGAGTCCAATATTATTCCTATTTTCACTTATAAATTTTTTTTTTTTGTATTCTTAAACTTTTTAAATTCCATTCACATCCTCAATATTTCAAATAGGTAGTCCAACCATCAAATTTTAATTCTTAATTTAAATCATCAAATTGAAAAATAATTTAATTGCAGTCCACCAATATTCAAGTCTGAAATTATATATTTATCCTTCAAATTCAAATTAATGATTTTACCTTCAATACTCAAAAATTTAAATTATGTACTCAAGGTATAAATATTGGGTCCTCAATATCAAGATTTTTAAAATTCGTTAAATCCTCATTATCTTAATCCTTCTTTTAAAATTTCTCAAAATTAAAAGGCTTGAACCTTTCCCAATCTAATCTTCCTCGATCACAATCTAAAAGAAATTCCTCTCGAGTTGCCAATGCACTGCTACCCAACTTAGAATTTACCAATCTATCACAGAAGGCTATATACTTTAAGAAAAATATTCCTTAATTTATTTACTCATGTCATTCAATCCTCAAAACTTCAACGCCGATTATATCATTTATGATATGTCCTTAATTACGAAAGAATAATCCTCAAGTATGTGATCGGCCTATGGGGTATATCTAGTACTCTCTGTGTATCAAACTTATACCAAGCATGAGGTTTCGTCTTTCCGAAATAAGGGAAGACGGAGATCAATAATAAAGAGTTCAAGGGCGAGGTAATAGAATAGAAGTATCGGGATCAAGACGTTTAAAGAATTCAAATAGGAATTGTCAAAGCAGTTGTGGATTGAAGTCCTATTTTGATAATGCCTATCCACATGCTCGTATCGGTACAGTTATGTAACGGATACGATATGCTTAGACATATCTAGAGGGCAAGTTCGTTCATCTACTAATAACTAGATATCTCAATCCACGTAAAGTAGTTATACGAAGGGCGAACCACGCGCATTATGGTTGATCAGACCGTAGTACACTGATTCTGAAATGTATTAATGTATGCATCCACTAATACATATATAGTGAACAAGCTTGATGAAAGAATAAGCTTGCAAAACTAGGCTATAATAGCGGCATAAGTCAAGGTGGTACAACAATTATAGGTACGCTAGATGATGATGAAAGGAGGTACAAGTCAATTCAAGTTCACAAAAACAAAAACAAAAAATAGAATAAGCAATAATAATAAAGACTCTACAAATCTCTATAGTTATAATACAACCTCCTTGTCTGTGTCGCTAGTCGACCAAATGGGGGCAAGGACCTCTAAATTCTATTGTCTGAATAAACACTGTCTCCTAAGCTAGCATACAATTAATGTTGTTCAATCACACTCTATTAATAGGTTAAAAGACTATGTGATACTAGGTGTCAAACATTATGGTAAAACTTCTAACTACTCTAGTAGTGTCTATACTACCCTCCAGTCTTCATAATATATCAGGGGTAATGGTAAACCAATCTATAGCTAAGGAATTCTAGGGTTCACTAGATATTCTAAACTTAGTGGTGTCTATATTCTCGTTGTATTCTTAATAGGTGTGCTACTCTAATTATCATCCTAATAACAGGGGTTCCTATATTCTAGCAGAAGGCTATACTCAAAGAATTATTAGGGAAGTACAGGAATCAAGCAAGATACAATTGTTCAAATAGAACAGATAGGAGGAAGATGAATCATAGTCAATTGTGGATGAGATCCTATACTCTAGTCCTAGGTGCAGGCTTGTTCGGTACAATAACGTAACCGAGACAATATGCTCTCGACCTGCATGGGCCACCACAAAAACATGTCACGCCCCAGTCACAAAAATACGTAGGACTAGGACACGTAAGCATGCCAGCCGCATGGATATGGCAACTCCAATATATGGAAACCAAATCCATACGTACGCTGTAATATGAATATAAAATCCACAAGTGGTATAAATGTAACACAAGTCACAGGGTAAAATCTAAATCTCATCCACCAAAATCATATAGAAATAAATAACCAGTATCTATGAAACTAGATCTCAATAAGAAGTATCTAGGATGATAGTTGGATGGAAACAAATCCACTACCAACTCGAATATAAGAGCAAAAACAATATGAGTACAACACCACAACATAATATAAGAATACCAACTATCCATCACAGCTCGAAGAGAAGACATCCTCGGATCACATGTAACCATCCAAATCTGTGCTCCTGCAAATACTCAAGGAAAGATACACCTGGCAGCGGACCAGGTCCTCAGAGGGACGTAACAAGATACAGAAAATACGAGCCAATTTGAATACAGTAAACATGCATATAATTTGAAAATGAATAAGTACGCTGTACAAGACAATCTATATGAATGCAAATGAGGACAACTTTTCAACGTATGGGCAAGGGTAGTCTACTCGATCTAAGCCTCATAACTCATGCACTCGTCCATGAACATCATCAGCCGGCATACCTCGGGGGTAGCGACCCTCGGACTCCATCAATCGACATACCTCGGGGGTAGCGACCATCGGACACGACCCACCATAGTGCATGCTAGTGACTACGGTGTTACCAGAGTGGTTAAAGCCCATACGCCTAATGATTGTCCTCTATGATACTAGGTGCCATGTGTGTGTCAACATATCTAATACATAGTAATGACTGGAGAAAAAACTACACATGCAAGAACTATACAGAAATGAAATAAATAAACAGAAATATAAATAGCATGCAAAGTACTGTAAACAATTTGGTAAGGTATCTTGCCTGGGGTCCTGCTGTTGGTATGAATCAGAGTCCAAGTCACAGTCCAAATAGCCTATGTATTACAAATTTATCACGTCAAAAGATAATTTATTTTAATTTATTTAGTTCTGGAATAATTACTCTAAAATCCTATTTTAATCTTATTATTCTTATTTTTATGTTAATTCCTAAATTTTGTCCAAAGAAACTGAATTTTATCAACTCGAGTCTCATGGCACGCAAATCGAGGCGATCTGTTGACCAAAAAGTCAACTGACACAAACTCAACTTTCATGCATGATTTTCTGTAGATTTCAGCGTCAAAAATATGCTGGAATTTACGGCTCATCCGAATTCAAATTCGTTTGGGAATTATGGCACATACAAATTTTGTATTGTGCACCGATGGTTAAATTCTAACCTAGAAGTTCTATAGAATTAAAAGTATGTAAATAATTCGAATTAAATTCTGGAAAAAATTTATGTCGATGATCTCGACATTAGCTTTCCGAAACTTTAAACGGTTCATGATTCTGTCTCCTGGTTCTCCCGAAATCACGAAAACATCGAAACACGTCTATTTTTGGACATGTTGTGCTCTACTAATTTTACAGAATTTAATACTCATAATTTAGAAAAAAATTTATATAATCATAAATCTAACCTCATTATCATTCTAACAAAAAAAACTGGAGCATGTTTGGAGTCCGGAGCTAAGAGATATCGTCTTTTTAATTCGTCATAACTAGTGGAAAATGAGGCTGAATTTATGACGAATTTTGATTTTTTTTTGGACAAAAAAAGAGAGGAATTTGGGGAAGAAAAATATGAAGGATGAGGTATTTATAATGGTGGACACTACTTAATTAAATAGGACTAGGATTGGTTAATTTGGATAGGATTATAATGAATTTAAATAAGGATAGGATATGCATGAAGTTGATTTCCTAGTAGGTTCAGGATTTGAATTAATTTAAAATAGAGTTTGAATTTATCTCAATAATTTATAATCTTAAATATAATTAAAGATAATACAAATAATTTATAAAATCTTATTAATATCTATTAACACTAAATTAGCATCTATCTAATATTAAGACTATATATATCCAAATAAATCCTAAATAATTTTAAAATCTAAATAAATTTCTTAAAATTCTAAATAAATTACAAAAAAATATAATTAAATATTTTAAACTAAAATAAATATTTGGTAGGAACAACATGCAAGTATGGTCGTATAGTAAATCATAGAAGTCCTAAAAATTTATGTTTTCTAAGTTTTAATTACCAAAATTTCTAGAAAAATCTCCAAAAATCTAAAATAACCTAAAATAATTCTAAATGAATATTTATATAAGTAAATATACTAAAGAAAAAAATTATTTTCTAATTAACTAAGAGAATACTCTAAATAAATTCAACATCTATAATAAATATAATAATATAAAACATACACAAATACCTATTTTGGGTGAGGGAGTTTACAGACGCATCGCCTCGTCTTTGGCTCAAGTTTGGATCTCTCTTCCTTCGATACATGCACGAAGGCCTTACAACCAAACACTCGCAGGTGATTGTATGACGGCTCTTTTTCGTACCATACTTTGTCAGGCACATCACCCTTTAAAGGAGCACTAGGAGATAAATTAATAACATAAGCAGCTGTGTAAAGTGCCTCACCCCAATAGGTGCCTGGCAAATTTGCTTCTAACAGCAAACACCGCACCCTCTCCATCAGCGTCCTGTTCATCCACTCTGCTACACTGTTGAGCTACGGTATCTTTGGTGGAGTCTTCTGGTGTCGTATCCCTTACTCTCTGCAATAAGCATCAAAGAGATCGATTTACTCGTCGCCATTGTCTGACCGAACATATAGCAGCTTCTTGCCCGTCTCCCTTTTAACAGAGGCCTAAAACTCTTTGAAAGTAGACAACACCTGATCCTTGGTCTTTAAGACATAGAACCAAACCTTCCAGGAATAATTATCAATAAATGTTACAAAATAAGAAGCACCACCAATGGATTTTACCTTCATAAGACCACAGACATCCGAGTGAATCAACTCGAGCAACCCCGGCTTCCTTGAACTTAGGTGACTTTGGAAAGATACCATATTTTGCTTCCCCGCCAAACAGTGCATGCACTTCTCCAACTTTGTAGACTTTAGCCCTGGTATCACCATCATGTTCACCAAGTAGCTCATCCCCTTCTCGCTGATATGGCTGAGCCGCCTGTGCCATAACTCTTTAGTCGCATCAGTAGTTGCTTTAACCTCCTGTGCCCCCTATGCGCTCCCTTCCATATAGTAGAGTCCGGACCTCTTGCTTTCTCTGGAAATCACCATCGAACCTCTAGAAAGCTTCCACTGATTGTTCCCGAAGAGACTGAAGAAACCCTCGTCATCCAACCTTCCAACTGAGACCATGTTAAAACGGATATCAGGGACATGACGGACATCTTTGAGAACAAGAACTGCACCTGTCTTTGTCCTCAAATGCACATCTCCAATGACAACCGCCTTTGAAACATCTCCATTGCCCATCTTCAACACTCCGTAGTCGCCTGTTGTGTATGTAGCAAATAGTGCCCTGTTGTGAGATACATGCGCTGAAGCACCTGAGTCCACCAGCCAAGAGTTATCATCGCAGGCGAGGTTCATAACTACATCATCACCTACAATGATCACGTCGCCTCCATGTGTCGATGCCGCCGCTATAGTGTTCTCACTTTGCTTTCCCTTGTCGCCCTTCTTCTCTCTCTTCCAAGCAAAATAATTTCACTTGATGTGGCCCTTCTTGCCGCAATGGTAACACTCCGAGTCCTCGTACCGACTCTTGGACCTTCCCCTGCTTTTGTCTCTGCCACCGCCTGGACCACTGCTTTTACCCCTTCCACGGCTCTCTGAAACAAGCGCCTCTGAGTGGGATGTGGATGAAGTACCCTGAGAACGTCTCCGAATCTCTTCATTCAGTACCTCCCTCTTGGCAAACTCTAGACTGACCACTCCTTCCAGAGCAGAAGCAATCATAGACACTCATACGGTCTCCCACGAGTCTGGCAATGTACACAGCAGCCATAGTCCCTGAACCTCGTCATCGAACTTGACTCCTATCGAGGATAGCTAGTCAACCACACCCTGGAACTTACTCAAATGATCTGTAATAGACGTTCCATCTTTGTACCGTAGACCCATCATCATCCGGATCAGGAACAATTTATTTACCCCGCTCTTCTTCGCATACAAAGATTCCAGCCTATCCCATAGTGTCCTCGCGTGCTCAATACTGGCAACGTGGTTGTACACGTTCTGGTCAATGAACATCCTGATGTACCCACATACATGTATATGCTAGAAATTCCAGTCCTCTTCGGATTTGTCACTGGGCCTCTCGGAAGCAAATACCGACAGATGCAGCTTCTTGACAAATAGCAAAACCTTCATCTTGCTCCTCCAGTAATGATAGTTGGTACCGTTCAAGTTTACCATGCGCATCGGCTTCGCGTCCATCTCTCCTCCCTGGTTTGCTTGTCAACTCCTAACACCCTTGTGAAATTCCAGAACCTGGCTTTGATACCACTTTGTTGGAAACGAAGGTGCGAAAACTGTTCCCCAAACCAGAGAGTACCTGCGAGAAAACCGAGCAAACGCACCAACCAAAAAAATGCCAAACACAAATCGCTGACACAGAGATTTTTGACGTGGAAAACCCTTGCGGAAAAAAACCAATGGACGATCGGAGTCCAACCCTGAAAAGCCTCCACTAATAGAATAAGAAATACGCCGACTCCTTACAAACTTCTCACCGATCCAAACGGATCACCACAACTCTTTTGGAACAGAAAATAGATTATAACCACGAAGAAGAAAGACAACGAGAAATATCCAAAACTGATCTCCTTTTTCGAAACGGCCTCCAATCCTTCTTTCTCCTCTCCAATGTTGCAATGACACTCTTGCCTCCTTTTCTCTCCTTGTTGCTATATTTTAATTTTTATTTTGAAAAATAGTTGTTTATTTTAGGGCCAGGAGGCACCTATATATAGCCTCAAACCCACAACCAGCATTCCTGTTATACGATAGGAATATCCAATCCAAATCCAAATCTATTGAGATGTTCCTATTACATCGAGGAATATCCAATACAAATCCATTAAGGTATTTCTATTATATTTAGGAATATCTAATCGAAATAAATTGAGGCATTTCTATTATATATAGAAATACTCAATCATACTCCGGAGTATTTTTACATAAGTTGGGAACCCCACCCACTCCAACAAAAAAAACAAACAAAAAACTAATGTGACTTCGCTATGGTCAATCTTCGGTTGTTGTTTTTTTGTTCATCATGCCTTCTTGGATTCTCTATCAGAAATATTGGATATAAATGGAGAACCATATATTAGAGTGCTTTTTGTATGTGCAATTTCTAGATAGAAACTCTAGCAACTATGATAGAAATTTTTGTAGAAATCTCCTTTGGAGATGGCCTAAGAAACCCTCCTTCTCGATTCGATTTCTATGGACATGTGGCAGATGACAATTACAACAATTTTCCTAGTATAAAATTCCTATTAATCCGAATAAAGAAAATAGTACCAATACATGCAGAGAAAATAGCATAGTATTGTCCATTATATCATCTTCATCTTTCAGCCCAATCTGAAGTTTAAAAGTTTAAGACCATTATATATCTTAATATGAGTATTTTTGGTTGAAACCCTATCCATTTTCTAATATCTCAATTAACATGGCGGCCTTGTTTGAGTATATACTGCTGGAATTTTAATATGAGTCTTTCTTGTTGAAACCCTATCCATTTTCCATTATCTCAATTAACATGCTAAATTAAGCCGCTTTGTAGATCAAAGGAATCATCAGAAGTAGGAAGTGCTACGACAGCAACAAATTTCTGTGTGTGCAGAGCTGTATAGTGTGATTAGTTTCTTGGTGAAACTCTATTCATCTTCCTTCCGAAAGCACTGTCTTGTTTGACCACATATACAAGCTTTGGCATGTCATTGTATTTGTTGTTGAAAATACGTGAATCCTGATACCATGTGTTAGGCGCATCGCGGAAGCATTTTGCTAATCCACCTGAGATGACAAACCAATCTACGAACACCAAGCACAAATGAAGACAAGTATATGACGGTGACTATGTCACATGGACAAATCCCAACCTTTATAACTCAGATAAAATTATAAGATTGTAAAAACTAATATTGAAACCCTTTGCCCTAATAGGTTCAACCCCCTCACCACATTCAAGAAGAAAAACAGAATATTATAATTGAAATCACTCACCAACCCGTAGCAATCTCCCTAACCGAAGTTGACGACTCCTCGATTAGATCTCCTTCTTCCTTCTGTCTTGGATGGCGAAGTCTTAAGAGCAAAGCATGGGCTTTCCCTTAGATTTTTTGTGGACGAGCACCCCGAATCTCCAACTGATGCTTATTTTTTGTGCCTCCACCCTCCTCCCTATTTATAGGATGAGAAACCTATTTTAGGTCATAATAGGATTTCCTAAATAGGAAACCCTAAAATAATAATTCTATTATACCTAAAATAGCCCAACACCAATTATGGACGTCCAAATATGGCAGATTAAATATTTGATACAAATCTGAAGTCTAATCAAATCTTACATTTAATGTAGATTTTTAAATTATATCAAATCAAATCTTTGACCATATTTGGGCTCCAAAATTTACCAAATCCAGATTGGACCCCAACAATCTCCCCCTCCAGTCTGATGAAAGGGTGTTGACCCCATGGCTCCTCAATTGGACTCTATGCCTGTAATTTTACGACAAAAAACCTGCTCCCCCATGCCACTGATCTCCGATCTCCCGAGTTGCTTTGCATCTTCCGTCGTCTCCAGCTCCTCGACCGTCACGTCGACGCTAGCTGTTATGCGTAGCACCTCCTGCACTACTGGGATCCTGCCGATATCGATGACACGGTCAAGACCGAAGTCCCTGACGATCAACCTCACCGTGAGTCTTGGTTACATGTCCCCGACTTTCGTCTTCCACCGGAACGTGTTAACGTTCCGACGAGCTTCTTCACCCTTGGTTGGCCAAACCAAGCGGACGGTGCGATTCTCCCGAGATTCAAACTCCTGAATCTTCCCACCTTCATGTCCGAACCTGAAGCTCCCCCAAACACATGAGTCCTCGAGCAAAACATCACGTACTGTGCATGCCGTCGATGACCCATAGCTTCCCCTGAACTGTGTGAACGATAATGCTCCTGCCTCATATTGAGTTTGCTGCAAACCTTGATCTCCTCTATGGCCTCGAACTGCTGAAACCAATGTCGCTCCGTGAAGTTTTGGCAAACCACCAGTCACCAAAACTGGATCCGTGAAGCAACCCCTACCTGGAGACCGACCAAATATTATGGGACCGACAGACTGACCCTAATCTTTGTCTCATCACCATTCGTTGCTTTGTCTCGATGAACCGAATTCTCTGTATCCCTCAAAGTATCTCGAAACCCCTCTAAGACAAGTTTCCGAAGATCCACCTCCTGTCGAATACTCCTTGAGCCTCCATTCGGTATATGTGGCCTGTCTGTACACCTCAGCGGCTTGAGCCTGTACATGCCACAACATAAATCTTCTCGAGCCAGCTGTTGGGAACCCTTCGTATGCATCCAATCTTTGTCCCCAAACAAACAGCGACAACCATCATCTGCTAGCCTCCCTACCAAAACCAAGTTGTAGCACAAACTCGGTATATGTCACACATTCTTGAGAATGAGCTTCTCACCAAGCTCCGTTGTCAAGTGCATATCACTGATGCCTACAACTACAGCCGTCCCCTTGTTGCCCATCTCCTCACGTCTAAACCTGCCACCACGGTATGACGTGAAGATCCTCCTATATGTAGTGGCGTGATACGATGCCCCGTGTCCATAACCCAGTCGTCATCATGACACATGCCATAAGGTTCCTCTATATCGGTTGCTCTGATGATGAGATCTCCCATAGCCGTGAGATCCTCCTGATCATCCTTGCCTTTGGCCTTCTCAGCTTTGAACTTCATGCAGTTTCTCTTGATATGACCCCTTTCGCCACAGTGATAATAGCCTTCTTACGGTCCACAATCGCAAGATCCCGAGAACTCCCTCCTGTCCTCGCCTGTGACTTGGGTCTTCCCTTCCAGTAGGAAGCCACCAGAGCGGACTCCTGAGACGATTTCAGTTGCTCACGTCGGATCTCCTCGTTCAACAACCTGCTTTTGACTGCCTCTATCGTGACAACTCCATCAGGAGCGGAGTTGCTCACCGACACCATCAACGATTCCCAGCTTTTCAGCAAAGAACTCAAAATCAGAAGGGCCTGAAGCTCATTCTCAATCACCATATTCATCACAGACAGCTGATTGATGATGCCCTAAACCTCGTTCAGATGTTGTGCCACCGGTGCACCCAGCGTGTATTTTGAGTTGACGAGTTGGCGAATCAGAAATGCCATGTTGCCAGCCGTCTTCCTTTCGTACGATGAATGCAGCTTCTCCCACAATGCTTTTGCATAATTCTTCATGGATATGTGGTGAAACACCGAGTCATCCAGCTATTGGCGGATGAATCCAACAGCCTTCCGATCCAGTCGTTTCCAGTCATCAACACTGTTGTCCGTCGGCATTGCGCTGTTGCCCTCCAACGGACCAAGCAAGTCTTTGCACCAGAGTAGATCCTCCATCCTTGGCTTCCAAATCGCCCAGTTTCCCCCGTGAAGGTGATCATACGAGTATTCATCTGCTCCGTAGACATAGTTGCACCTTCCCTCTCGAGAAGAACCTGGCTCTGATACCACGTGTTGAAAACACGTGCGCTCTGATACCACGTGTTAGGCGCATCGCAGAAGCGTTTTGCCAACCCACCTGAGATGACCAACCAATCTACGAACACCAAGCACAGATGAAAACAAGTATATGGTGGTGACTACGTCACCTGGATAAATCCCAACCTTTATAACTTAGATCAAATTACAAGATTGCAAAAACTAATGTTGAAACCCTTTGCCCTAATAGGTTCAACCCCCTCACCACACTCAAGAAGAAAAACAGAAGATTATAATTGAAATCACTCACCAACCCGTAGCAATCACCCTAACCGAAGTTGACGGCTCATCGATTAGATCTCCTTCTTCCTTCTGTCTTGGATGGCGAAGTCCTAAGAGCAAAGCACTGGCTTTCTCTTAGATTTTCTGTGGAAGAGCACCCCGAATCTCCATCTTGTGCATATTCTTTGTGCCTCCACACTCCTCCCTATTTATAGGATGAGAAACCTATTTTAGGTCATAATAGGATTTCCTAAATAGGAAACCCTAAAATAATAATCTTATTACACCTAAAATAGCCCAACACCAATTATGGACGTCCAAATATGGCAAATTAAATATTTGATACAAATTTGAAATCAAATCAAATCTTACATTTAATGTAGATTATCAAATTATATCAAATCAAATTTTTGATCATATTTGGGCTCCAAAATTTACCAAATCCAGACTGGACCCCAACATTTGTTGAGCAAAGCCGCCTGAGAATGGATACATGGAATCCAATAGCACTGCTACCACTGTTTACATTATTTCCATTGCTAGTCACAAGACTAGCTAGTTTTTTTACTCAAAAGACATTTAATTATTCAAGAGCTTTTTGATATTACTCACTCTTAGATGAAGGATATTGAAAAATATCCTCTGTTATTTCATAAGTCGAGAACACACTTCTGAAAGTGTCACTCTGGTCTTTGATTAAAAATAAAATAAATTCAATAACCACACTTTTAGGGGGATGTTATTAACTTATGAAACAACAATGGGTATTCTCAATATCCTTCATCTAGCAGGGAGGTATTATCAAAAAGCTATTTCAATATTCAATTATGTTATTTGTCTTCAAAAAAAAATTTGGGTGATACCTTCTCTCATTATGTAGTATCTGATTTGGCAGTTGACATGACAAATTTTAATCTAAAAAATTCACCACCCAAAATTTTCAATGTTAATATTAATTTAGATGGTAATATTAATATTAATGTTAAAATGAAAAAAAAAAATTTAATGAGCCCGACATTTCACATGGGACTATTAATGTTAATATTAATGTTAAAGTTAAAGTTAATATTAATATTAATGTTAATATTAATATTAATTTTAATATTAATTTCAATTTTAATATTAATTTAATGTTAAATTTTGGTATATCAGCTATCATGTCAACAGTCACGACATACGTCACCTAATGGAAGATGATACCATCCAAAAAAAATTGGAGACAAGTAGCATTTTTGTTAATTATTAGTCACACCAACACCTACTATTTATAGCTAATCAATGTTATCTGAATCTGACAGAAAAAAAAAAGGTTAATCAACCCTAATGATCTGCAGTCCCATTAAAAAATTTCATTTTCGTGGAAAATCAAATTACTCACATATTTTCAGAAGGAAAAGATATCTCGTATATAATTTTTAATTTTTTAGTTTCTGATATTAAATATACGCGGGTGAAAAAAATTATAACAACAAAGAAATGTCTTTTAGTTTTCGTCCTAGGTTTCCTAGGAATTAGAAAATCAAGTTGACCATCAATGTTTTTTTTTTTCACTCGGGCATGCAAGTGTAACCGTATGCTACCATACATTCTCGAGTTAAGAGTGATGTTCTAGAGATTCTAAGTGGAGAATGTGTTGACAGTATAAGTGGTATGTCCAACCGCTAGCTTGGGCCCAAAAGGATTAGGCAACTCTTGGTTCTTCAACATGTCATGTACATTCATTTAATTTTAATATACTTGGGAACATTTTTCTATTGAATTTTTGAGATCCATATCAGGATAGTCATACATCTAAATATTTTTACGTCCTAAAATCGTATCGTTATCGGTTCAAATTTTTTTTTTCTTCGATTATGATTTTCCTACTGAATTTTTCGAATCAAATATTTAAATATTACATCCCTAAAAGGGAGAAACAACCTGGACCAAAGTTCATCCTTAAATCTATTTAGTGAAAAATTGGTAAATAACTTCAAATTATTTACGGACATAGAGCTCTAGTACATCTATAAATACAGTCCTATATCACCAAATTATGTATGTATTCTTGTTTTAAATCCAACTCGATAATTTCATATCTTTCTTCCCATTTTAACTTAAACCGGAAGAATTCCCACTAAGGAACCCCTCTCCAAAGTGTGATTTCTTTGGACATGTGACACATGACAATTTTAACAGTTTTCCTAATGGAAAATAGTATATATCAGCCGAATAGAAATTGAAGCCCATCCTATCCTATCGTACGTAATGTGAGCCATACGAAGTAGTAGTTAGAGGTGATGGTTTATGTGCTTGAAACCTATCCATCTTCCAATATGTTTTGCAATTTACATGACAAAGCTTTCGCATGTCATTGTCGGGCCATTGCTTCGTGTACATGACGACAAACTTGTGGTTAGAGGTGATGGTTAGCCAAACCGACTGATCTGCACACGACCGTCCAAAATTTTCACATAGAATAAAATTAATCAGATATTTTGGGATGGAATAAGTATCTCATATGTAATTTTAGTTTTTTTTTTCCTGATATTAAATATGCTTGGGTGAAGAAATTTATAACAGTGTAGAAACTTCTTCTTCTTTTTCTCTGTCCTTGGTTTTCTAGAAATTAGAAATTCTTTATCTATTTACTTAACGCGTCTAGAGATGGGAAGCCAGTGCAATGGAGCCATACGAAGGAATGGTTAGAGTGACTTTTGATCTTTCTTGCTAGCAATTTACATTCCTACCCTTTTTGTTCATCAAATTTCGCATCAATCTTTTTCTTTCTACAATCTTCACATTGAGCATCAATGTTGTTGTTTTATTATTCGGACATGCAAGTGTACGCTTATGCTACCATACATTCTGGAGTTGAGAGTGATGTTCTAGAGATTTTTAGTGGAGAACCTGTTGAGAATGTGAGTGGTATGTCCAACCGCTTGGGCCCAAAAGGATTAGGCAACTTCTTCTTCTTCTTCACAGGCCATGTACAATATTGTTTGATTAATTCTTCTATGAAGCCTCCATTTTGTTGGGAAGACTAAGGACCATAAGAAAGTTTTGAATCGCCCTACTATCAAAGTGCTCTCTCAAATTTAACAGAATATTATTTTATCTTATTCTTAATAATCATATTTATGGATGATAGTGTGTGTGCATATGTTTGTTATTGAAATTGGGTTTGGATATCATATGTAGAATTGAGTATTGGTTCTATACCAGTGCGAGATGAACGATCAAAACCATCATCATTGTCATAATGGAATCCCGGCCTACTTTGGTGATTGCCTAAACCTTCCTCCTCTAAGTATGTAATATATATAGGGACTATTAGTGAAACTACCTTGACAGGTTAGGATATCTATTTTATTGGAAGAATAATTATTATGATAGAGGAGTTCATCACAAGATATAAATTATGGTAGTTGCTCATATTATGTTCAAATTTCCTATATACTTAGAATTGTTGTCGTTATCTCTATATTGATCCAAATGGAATGAAACTTTACCAATAAACTGTTAACTAATTGTATATCTAATACTTTATGCTCATTGACATTGTACATCGATCGCTAACACCAACGACTAAAGATACAAGAATTAACACCTCAATTCCCATGCATGAGAATTAAAAGATAAGCTAACTCATTGATAACAATAACTGTTATGTCTCCTGGTTCCACAGAACCAAACGTCATCACTGTACGTGATGTCGTACAAGCCTAAATTGTATTTGTAAAGACAAGCACCAAAATGGTCGATTGAACATCAAGGTACAAAGTCATCACAACAGAAATACTAAGAAAAAAACTTGAATCGACATAGGATATATAAAAGAATGATTCACTCTATTGATATTGCAGCGGAATTACAACGGCTCGAAGTTAAAGAACAACTCGATTAGAAAAACTCAATCTCTCTCTCTCTCTCTCTCTCTCTCTCTCTCTCTCTCTCTCTCTTAATATAATGAAACCTGCCACAAGGCTTACATATCGAGAACTATAAAATCAACAATGTTCCATACATTATGTCATCTATATACAAAATGCTAATATCTATAGTTACACCGCTTCAAGCGTCAACCAAGCTCCAACGCCTTTGTGCGTACAAGCAAATTCTGCACCTGCAAGGATCTTGTGGGGTATAAGTAAACTGAAAATGCACTGGTAAGGGGCCTCTCGCCCACTCAACTAAAACCAACACGTAATTATGTGAGTGTAAGCAAACTTACGTGGTCTTTCTAATCTTTCCTTAGGATTAATTACATGGCATAGAGAATATAAATTGTACTCATATCACAGTATATGTGTCACGCAACAGAGTTTTAACTTATCCAATACTTATCATCCTTCCTTGTCAATACAACAACAATATCGATGTATAATTCAATTATAATTCTAAAATCAAGTGTCACAAGTGTCTCAACATAAGAAAATTGTTAGGCTCATAAAAATATATAGCATGCAGTGCACTTGTCTCTACAAAAATTGGATAGATGTGCAAGTAGATTAACATTAGCATGCAGACTAATTCTATATAAAGGTCACTGGCACCACAAGCCATCCTAAACTGTAGCACTGTTAGACGACGATCCTTTCAATGTAAGGTAGCGAGCTCCACTAAAAGTTCTCGAATCACCAATGATAGTACTCTTGCTAGCTCTGCTATCGTGCTAGTATATGTAACCACCTCATTTTTAGGACAAGGATATTTTGGTTAATTGCTATAATTTAAATTTTTATGTGTATATATATAATATATGACTAATGGGTTATTTATGAAATTTGGACTAGTTAAAGTTGAACCGCTAGTTAGTCATGACTAGATTAGGACCATTAAACATATTTTGACTCAAAAATAAAATATTCCTTCCTAAGAATTATTAGATATTATTCATGAAAGAATGAGAGGGGCTTTTGAATCAAATCAAACCATCATGACACAAAACCTAACCCTAAGGGGGAGTTTATATAAGCCTCTTTATTCATAGTAGCCTCCATTAGTTCATCCCCAAAACTAGAGAGCAAACCCTAATTTCTCTACTCCAAACCTTATCCCTCTCATTTTTATTTTCCAAGGAGGCTAGGAGCTTGTCATTGCTAGAGAAATCTTGAAGAGGAGTCCAAGTATTGAGGATCGTGTCCACTTCATCTTTTTCGTGTCCAAATTCGGAGTTCTTCAAGGAGGTCACTCAAAACCTAGGTAATTCTCTATTTTTCCACTCTATTTATGGTTAAGAACACTCTTGGACCTATAGGAACCCTACCATAGGTGAAATTGACTCTATTTTCCTAGATCTAAGTGTTAGAAGCCTCCATTTATCTAGATCTATGATTTTCTTCTTGTGGAATGATGATTTTGTGCTCATTTTGGAGTAACTACGAATTTGGCACCCCAAGTGTTTGTTAGAATGCCAATTTGGTTATTTTTGACTTAATATTCAGTTTGTACTTGGTATATATGCATATACTCTTTGTAGATAGCTTATGTATAAATATAAGAGTTTATATATATATATATATATATATATATATATATATATATATATATATATATATATATATATATATATATATATATATATATATATATATATATATATATATATATATATATATATATATATATTAGTGTGTGTGTGTGTGTGTGTGATTAGTTGGAAGAGAGTGGAGGGAAGTGTATCACTTAGACTTTCACTGTGTGTCTTGATGAGGGAGAATATTGTGGACTGTTATAGGCAGTCATGCTCTATTTTAGAGTTGTGTTATATTGTATTGCTTTTGATATATATATATATATATATATATATATATATATATATATATATATATATATATATATATATATATATTTTTTTTTTTTTATTTATTTATATATATACACATATGGTTATATATGATTTTTAGCTATGTTTAACTAGTTGTGGATGTATATTAGATATATTTAGACTGTGTCCAGATTTTGGACTGTGGGAGCTTTGGTGTTTCATATATTGGTTGGTTGTTGTCACGCCCCAGTCCCAAATTATGTAGGACTAGGAACACGTAAGCATGCCACCCGTATGTACATGGCAACTCTAATATACGGATACCATAATACACACGTACGCTGTAATATGAATATAAACTCACATGTGGTATAAATATTGTCACAAGTCACCGATATACTAAATCTCATCCACACAACAAGTCACAAAAGAAAATAACTAAACTAGAATAATGAGTCTGAATAATCCATAAATGATAGTCGGGTGGAGACAAATCCACTACCAATGACTATACCAATACTAAAATGAGAGAGGGATATAAAATCTCCAATACAAAATAAGGTGATGATAGAAGTGTATCAGCGAAGCGATCCCTCGCTAGAGATAATCACTGATGCTCAGAGGATAAGACCTCCTCGGAAGAGATAAGTAGTAAGTCATGATCCGTGCTCCTATGAATAGTCATAAACATCTACACCTGGAAAGGGAACAGGTCCTCAGAGGGACGTAACAAGATACATAGAAGCAAGCCAATTGAATACAGTAAACATGCATAATGTTTGAAAATATATAAGTACGCTGTACAAGATAATCTATATGAATGCAAATGAGGACAACTTTTCGATGTATGGGCAAGTGTAGGCTACTCTACCTAAGTCTCACAACTCACACACACGTCAGGTGACATCATCAGCCGACATACCGCGGGGGTAGCGACCCTTGTGACTCCATCAATCGACATACCGTCCCAACTCAAGTCGTCGTCCGATCTACCCGTCACATAAATTAAACAAGTTAGATTACAAAAGTGGGTGAATAGGTTCCTCTATTTTAATTTATTTTAATTCTGAATAAAATAACCTAAAATAGTATTTTAATCTTATTATAATCTGATTTTTTTGTAAACCCTAATTTTGGTCCAAAGAAAGTCAACTTTACGGATTTGTGATCTGTGGCACGAAAATCGAGGCAATCGATTGACCAAAAAGTCAACCAACTAAAATCTTCAACTTGTGTTTAGAATCCTATAGATTTTAATGCTATATGAACACCGGAATCGACGGTTTCATAAAATCACAAGTCGGTAAAGAGTTATGGCCACAAGGGCGCACAGATAAAAGTTTTTGGTGGTTTCCTACTTACGTCTACGTTGCATGAATTTTACAGTAGATTAAACTTATATGCTAAATTCTGGAAATATTATTTTATGTAATTTCATCATGTCAACTTTCCGAAACTTCAAACTTCAAACGGAAGTATGGTCTCGTAGGAAATCATAGAAGTCCTAGAAATTTACTTCCCATATGTTTTAATTACCTAAAAATTCTTGAAAAATCTCCAAAAATCTAAAATAGTCTAAAAATATATCTAAATAAATATTTACATAAGTAAATATACTAAAAATTTATTTTCTAATTAACTAAGAATACTCTATAATTCAATATTTAAAATAATATATAATAAATATAATAATATAAAATATACACAAAATACCTATTTTGGGTGAGGGGGTTTACAGTTGTGCAATAGTGTCTGTGGCAGTCGAGTGAGAGCAGGTGCAATGCACAGCAGGTGGGGGTATGGTCATCTGATAAGGTGTTAACATATGATTCAGTGGTCATGACAGTGTGAGGGTTAGTTATGTATGTGTGTATGTATATTAGAGGTAGACCTGCGCACTTGGTGCACAGGTAATGGGGGGAGCAGCAGTGGGCATGTTGTGCATAGCATCAGGAGGAGTCGGGCATGGGCTTAGCAGTAGTAGCATGAATGCAAGGGACTATATCAATCGGGTTCGTTAGGGAATCAGGTGCATTGCAGGCAGTGTTCAGTAAGTATTAGAGGTGTAATGGTGGGAAAATACAATTCCAGTATTAGTACCAAGTTAGTTTCAGTAGCAAGAGGGAGTATCAGTGATGTTTTGGTGTAAGGTATTTGGGTCTGGTAAGTACATGTGGTGCATTAGTGTCAGGGGTATAGGTAAGGGTTATGGGGACTGATACCAGGACTTGCACCAGGGTGTTGGTTTAGGAGTATTCCTTGAGTGATGTGACTCGTGTATAGTGTCAGTAGTAGTGTGTGAGGGAGTGGGTGCATTAACTAGTGTAATATTAGGATAACACATGTATCAGTGATGAGAGAAGTTCATGGAGTGTTAATTGTAGTTGTAATGTCTAAGGTATTGGTAGTGTTTAGTGTAAGTGTTAGAGGGTATTAGTGTTTAGAGTATCTTGAGGCATGTGATGGAGTGCTTATATGCAGTGTGGGCAATGGCTTGGGGAGGTGGCAATGATACTTGGGAGCAGTAACAGATTAAGGGGGGACTCTGTGTGTGTATGCTTGAAGTAAGAGCAAGATATTGTTAATTAGGCTCGGTTTGACAGCCGATTCGGAAGGTGCTTTGTGTGCTGCAACAACTGCGGTTGTGGTGTTAGAACCCCCAATAATAGCAGTTGGTAGCTGTCCAATCTACAGCAACTAAATTTGCAGTGTGTGAACTTAAGGTGGCAGTATGCACTGCTGTAACTTAGTGTGTATCAGTGTAATAAGAATAGCAGTGCACCTTGTGTAATATATGAAACAATAGCAAGCTAGTGTGTGTATCGGTTGTCAGGTGTGAATGTGTATTATTGTGTGTGTGTGAGTGTGATACGCAAAGTATTTTGGTTAAGGTATTAAATATTAAGTTTGGTTGAGGTATTGGGTAATAGAATATTGTGTGGGTAGGTGTTTAGGAGTAGTGCTACTGGTAAGGGTGAGGGGTTAGCTATAATTGTGGGATTAGATACTTGGTTTATAGGTAATGACTGCAAGAGTAAGTGATATTAAGGGGTGTAACACTGATACATAGAGTATCAATGGTGTTAGCAGTTGGGTGTGGTAAGGATATTGGCATATCAGTCTATGAGGGTATTATGTTTAAGTTGTGTAAAGAAGCAAGTGAGGTGTATCAGATATTAGTATCAGTTGCATCAACAACTGAGCTAGAAAGAGCTCGGGTATCACTGATACCTGGGAATGCTGGTATCAGATAACAGTATAGAATTGAGTATTCTATTGAGAAAGTGTGAGTGTCAGCGTTAGTGTTAGTTAAAGTTAGTGTAGTGACAGTTGAGTAGTGCAAGTTAGGTTGGGGTAAAATCAGTAGCAGTCGTAACCACCCATTTGGATTAGTTGGTATTGGTAATAGAGTTGTACTAAGGTAATATTAGATAGTACTAGTGTATTATAAGTTATATAAATAAGTACTTAGTATCATTAGCTAGTTTATCTAGTATATTCAAGGTATTGACCTAAAAACTCAACCATAGCCTAGTATCAACTTGTAATCAACATAGAAGTTAGGTATGACCCTAAAATTAAGGTATTAGCCTACAGATAACTATGTTTGACTATTTTGACTTATAGATGGCCTACAGACCTAGAAATTGACTAGTTTAACTTATTTATCATTTCAAACAATGTGTTGATGTAATATTTCATATATTTAGGTCACTTGGACTCCAGTTCAGATTGATTTAGTATTTATTGCTCTCGACCACAGGCGAGTACTTCTCCGATAGTTTCCATTATTTGATAAATTATATGATTCTGGTTAATAGTATTGGTTTATGTGATTCTTCGACACTTGGATACACGGATTAGTATTATCTGGATTCACTTTCTTGTGACACGTACATTATACTGGTCTGGCCTCTATTTCAGGACTCACTTACTGGCATCACATCAGGACTCACTTACTGGCATCACTTACTTTTATCTGGCTGGACTCATATTTGATTTATGTGTCGGGACATGGATTCATTTATACTAGTCGGGACAGTGAAATACTCATGTAGACATGTAAACATTTTCAAAATATGGAATCACCTCTTCTGGTCTAATCAGGAATGATAGCAGTCGCACACCAAGTGTGTGATGAGCCGTATTACCCCCTAATCATTTACATGTCGAAAGGGGTATTTCAAAACACACTAGTTTAGTTACATTCTTGTTGGCTTCACATTACACTTGCTGGACTCTCATCATATCTGTTTAGTTTAGTTCTTCTTTATTTACAGTCATTATTGCCATGCTCTCTGGTTTACCATATTTACCTTCATTGCTCTTTAGATAGATGTTGATTTATTTCATTCTCTGATTCATTCTATTTCCTGCTCATTAAGTATTACTTACTATAACTGTTTATAGACTTTATCAATTAATTAGAATTGCTATTGGGTTATAATCGCTCCATCCTGATTGGATATATTTTTCAGATGACTGTTTGGATGACTAGTGTCCCACCTACCAATCTGAACCATACCAATCCGAACCAATCACTTTTTATAGAACCATACCAGTCCAAACCAATCGCTTTTAATCGAACTGATGGTCTAGTAACATTAGTGTTAATTTTAATATTAGGTTCAATATTGATGAATTTTGTTATTTTTATGTAGTAGTCAATTATACTTCTAATTTTTATTTTATTTTACTTTTTGACATTTTATCAATTCCATCTGGGGTGTGAACATATAGGTCAAACCAACCTCATCATACCAAATCATACAAAACCAAACCAAACTCGGGGCACATATAAAATGGGGCTATGGCTCGGGCTTTGTTAGTATTCGTCCGAACTCGTACGCTAAAAATAGTTGAGCTCGATCATTTCGAGAACCTTATTTGTGATTACCCACGGTTATTACCAATCTGAACCCATCATTTCCAATCGAACCATACAAATCCAAACCAATTGCTTTTAATTGAACCATACCAATCCGAAGTAATTGCTTTTAATCGAACCGATGGCCTGGTAACATTAGTGTTAATTTTAATAATAGGTTCAATATTGATGAATTTTGTTATTTTTATGTAGTAGTCAATTATACTCTAATTTTAATTTTTACTTAATTTTAATTTTAGTTTTTGCCATGTAATCAATTCTATCTTGAGTGTGAACATATAGGTCAAACCAACTGCATCGTACCAAACAATACCAAACCAAACTCGGGGCACAAATAAAATAGGGCTATGTATCTGGCTTTGTTAGTATTCGTCCGAACTCATACGCTAAAAATAGTCGAGCTCTATCATTTTGATAACCTAATTTGGATTGCCCACGGTTATTACCAATCCGAACCAATCGCTTTCAATCGAACCATACCAATTAGAACCAATCACTTTTAATTAAACCAAACCAATCTATTTTCATTGAACCGATGGTCTGGTAACATTAGTGTTAATTTTAACATTAGGTTCAATATTGATAAGTTTTGTTATTATTATGTAGTAGTCAATTATACTTCTAATTTTATTTTTTATTTAATTATAATTTTATTTTTTGCAATGTAATCAATTCTATCTAGAGTGTGAACATATGGGTCAAACCAACAGCATCATACCAAACCAAACCAAACCAAAAAATTTAAAATATTATTTACTTGGTTTAAATATATTTAATATTTTTATAATGTTGTTTTTAGAATTTTGGATATTTATTTAGATAACATTATTTACTTGGTTTAAATATATTAAAATAGTTAAAATTATATAGGAATTAAAATTAGGTAGAAATTTACAAAATTGTCCGTATGAGAGAATTTACACATGACATTTACAAGAATTAAAAAATTTGTATTAAAACTTAGCAGGAAATTTTTTTACCTAATAAGGTTTTTTTTAGATGCATACCTAACAATGTTAAAAATATATTTCAAATCAATGATGTAGTCTAAGTTTACGATAACTTGCATGAAATAACTACATCTCCCCCCTCCTCCAATGGAAGCTAGCAATGTGGCAGTTGTAATCCTCCCAGATGTAAGGAAGCACTACCTTGCGGCATGTTGACATGGGAATAAAGCATTTTTGTTTGGAAGACTAAAAGCTACCTGGGGAAACTGACTTCATATAAACTATTTTTTTTATCAGATTTTAAAAATTATCGCATTGTCGCCCTTCGTACCACAGCCCAAGACGTGCCTCCCCTGGCAATAAATTTGAACCAATAAAGGCCTTACACGTGGCAAGCGGAAATCCATTATGGCGGTGCAAAGAGCACTAATCATGACCGGAACAATACTCAAAAATGATGCGTAAACAGTGTAATCATAACGAAAGATTCGTTCTTTTTTGCATCAAAAATGATGATACTTTATCATCTTCAAAAAGGTATAAGGTAAAACAAAAATGTGTCAGTTTCATCTTCTTCAACAAGATTACCACCAACATTTTAGTTTCATCTTCTTCAAGATTCAGTACATCAAAAGAAAAAAATTTGATCACATAATAATAATTAATTAGACTATATATACAAAATACAATGAGGTATAAAAAAAACTATCGTGATTCAAGATAATAGTATGATCCAAGAAAAAATTGATGATTGCAGCAGAAATCTTTGTGATACCACGAAGAAAATTTTGATGACTAAATCATGTTTTTTTCTTTTTTTGCAAGATGGCCAAAAGGAGAATCATCATATAGATCGTAAATGACCCGAACATCCCATGCGCGTACTTGAGGCCCTCTTTGAGCTCGACATATTTGTACCCATGTATGTCGAGCACGTGGAGAGGCTGAAAGTTGTTGATGATAGCTCGCAGTCCTTGGTCACTGAACATGCCGAACTTGAGCTCGAGGTGCTTGAGACTCGGCATCGAAGTTGCCACGGCATTGGCCTCAGACTCGTCGAAGCTATCCTTAATCCGTTTAAGACCATGAAATCTGGTGGAGGCATGTTCCAAACCAGGTGGATAAGACGCTTGCCCTACTTGTCGAGGAATTTGAGGCCGTACCCCAAGATAATGAGACAGTTGCTTATGTCGAGTACTTCCAATACCGGGAGGGACTCCACGTGCATCTACACCATTTGATCACTAACAAAGCTCACCAGAATACATAGGATCCTAAGATATTTGCCACTGTTTTATAAACAGCAAAAAAAATCTAAATTCATAACTTATGCATAGGCTCCATTAAAATGAACCAAGTAAACATAATTTTTTTAAGAAAAAAAACTTTTAGAAACAAAAAAAAAACGTGTAGCATTTTCAAAAAAAAGTAAAAACTAACAGAAAAAAGAGCTTGCCTTGAGCAAGCAAAGGAGAAGGCATGGTTGCTGAGCTTGTACACAGAGAGGGACCGCAAAATTTCCTAGTTCCGCGTCAGGAACTTTATCACTGCCTCGTCGATCTTGTCCGTTTTGTTGACCTTGTGGCACCACAGATCCAAGTCGACGTCGAACCAGCAGCAAGTACCGCTGAGTGAATTCCCACCACGAACGACACATGAAGGAGACGTTGCAAACGACCTTATCCACCGACATCCCCGCCAGTACCAGTACCATCACGAGGATCTACATAACGATGATGGCTGATCCACTGCTGTTTCTCTTGTTGCTCTTACTCTCCATTGTGACTCTTCCTATTATTTCTCTATTCGGTTGGGTTCTCTTTTGTTTTATCTTGCGAATACTCGGATGGGTTCCCTTTACGATGATATAAATAAGTTTTGGACGGTTTGATGGTGCTTGGGAAACCTAATGGATTGTATTCTCAGACTTCCTAATTCCTATGAAGGGTTGCGGAACATAATGGATTGCTAATACACGGTTTGACGGTAGGGATTTAGGGGCTTACCACGTGGGCGGGGGAAAAATGGGAGGGGCCATTAATGGTGATCGAAAGCTTTCCTTCTAGTGGAGGGAAGCCATGCTCATTGCTCCCTAATTAATGGTTACAGCTACAGTGGGACCTGGGGGTAATGTCGATGAAACCGATACCTTAGTGGGACGTGGCAATTTTTTTGTAAGTGTGTTGTTCAATTTTTTGTGTATTCTAATTCTGAAATAATGCCTATAAATTAAAAAGTTCTTATTAAGATCTTCCAATAGAATCTAATATAGAATATATTTTTTATTAGTGTTAATTTTTGGGTTATAAGTTTTTTAGTAATAGGGTCTCATATATATATATGGAAATTAGGGTTTGGGTCGCTAGAGTGTTCGGTGTTCGATTTTTGGTCTCCAAAGATGTCCGACGATATGCACGGGATTTTGTGCATGCTGCGTTGCATGCCAATTAGGCCTACTGCCCCCACCTCCCCCCGATATGATCCCAAGACCGTCCGCCTAGCCTACGTGATCAATGATTCCAAAACCCAATTAAATTCTAACGTCGAACACTTGGGAGACCCAAACTTAAATTTCAATAATTTTGTAAGACCCTATTACACCCTATTTTTTGTTGATTAGATTCTTCAAAGTACTGCTTGATAGTTGCAATTTTTGTGTACCCTGATTCTAAAATAATGCCTATATCATTAAAAAGTTCTTATTAAGATCTTCCAAAGTTCAAATAGAATGTAATATTGAATATATTTGTTATTAGTATTAATTTTTTGGTTTATTAGATTCAGTTGATTAATAGAATAATTTTTAAATAATTTGCCAAAAATTAATAGAATAACATCAAACTTTCTAAAATTAAAATACATTGACTTAAAAAAATAAGTACATCAAAATTTAGAAAACACCACCAATAACAATATTGAAATTATAAAGTCTAAACATTACAACAACATTGAAATTAAAATTATTCCTAGCAGCTAAGTGAAATACATCTTTATCGTTGCAATTTTATTTACAATGTAATGGAGCTCCTTATCTAAATCAGATGAGCTAGATGAAGATATAGTACTTGAGCTATATGAAGTACAGCTTTATAATTGCAATTTTATTTATAATGTAATTAAGCTCCTTATCTTAGTCAGATCAGCTAGATGAAGATAGTACTTGAGCTAAGTGAAGTACAGCGTTATAGTTGCAATTTTATTTACAATGTAATAGAGCTTCTTATCTTCATCTGATGAGCTAGATGAAGATAGTAATTGAGCTAAGTAAAGTACAACTTTATAGTTGCAATTTCATTTACAATGTAATGGAGCTCCTTATCTTCATCAGATGAGCTAGATGAAGATAGTACTTGAGATGGACCGGCTCAAAAATTCATTGATGAAGAAGGATGGTATGAAAATAATGAAAGAAATTTGGACGAGGAAGTAGATGGTGAAATTAGCGGCGGTACGCAACCTTTTTATAGAAAAAAAGTTAGTTGGTTAGAGTTGTATTAATATTAAAAAATAATATAAAAATATTAAATAATATAAATAATATAAAATAAAATAATATTATCTCGATAAATAATCTTAATAATATTACATTAAAGTATATGATTATATTAAATAATTGTGAATAAATGAATTTTAAACCCATGATTGTGAAGAAATGATTATATTAATAATATATACATTTAATTTTAATGTAAGTTTAATTTTAAACCCATTCATAGGTTTCCAACCGTTCACAACGACCCAACCATTTATATGTTCTCACCGTTCATATGTTCCCGTTCTAAACTTTCAAAACCTTTTCATAGGTTCCCAAGGCATTTAAAATATTTAAAATTCAAAACCAAGTCTTATGATAACCCAGCGGTCAGTATAACCCAAGCGCAATAATAGATAGTGAGAGCAGCACGAGCAACAACAGCGGATGGGCCGTCATCCATACGGAGGTTTTCGCGATGGTACTGGTACTAGCGGGCATCCCTGTAGACGAGGTCATGTGCAACGTGTCCTTTGTGTACAGTTCGTGGGGAAAGGCGCTCAGCCTTTCCTGCTTCTAGTCCAACATTGACTTGGATCAGTGGTCTCGCAGGGTCAAGGGTACGGACAAGATCGACGAGGCAGTGATGAATCCCCTAACGCGAAGCAAGGGGATTCTGTGGTCCCTCTATGTGTACAAGCTCAGCAACCCCGCCTTCTCCTTTGCTTGCTCCAAGCTAGTGCATGATTTTTATTTCTTTCAACACAAGTAATTGTTGGATATATTATGAATATACTACATGATATTAATTAGAAACAAGTAGTGACTACTCTCGTTGTCTCACTTTCTTAAATTTTCCTTATAAATGTGGTTTAAGTTAAATGTATTTGTAATATCTACATTTGTAAATAAGTTATAAAATTTAAATTTTTACCATGTTTATAATATAGTAGAAAATTTCTAAACGTCCTATGAATTCTAATGAGCAAGGTGAGAGATGCAATGGTGAACCAGCATGTGCTATCCTTACCGGTGCTGAAGGAACTTGACATCAGCGACTGCATCAATATCTCGGGTATAGGCATCCATCTCCTAGGCATGCGATGCAAGAATTTGGTCAAGCTGAAGAGGAACAGGCCCCTTTCGGAGTTCATGATCATGAAGGGATTAAGAAAAGAAAGTTCTGACGAATCAAAGCTGTGTGCGTTCCCCTTTCGATGCCGAGTCTCGGGCACCTTGATCTCACTTTCGGCTTATTCGACAACGATGGGCTCTCAGCTATCCTGGGCCACTACAAGCATCTCCACATGCTTGAAATATGCAGGTGCTGGAACGTGCATCTAGGCAAGGACCTCTTGTACATGTTTAGTAGAATAGAAGATTTTAATGACCCCTGGGAGGTTCAGGAACCTTGGGAGGGTGAGAACGATATTTTTCTATGATTGTTATCCATATTATTAGTCCTAATACATCTTAGCTACTTGTTGCAACAGTTGTTGGTATCCATACTTTTGCACTTCTTGCAATATTAGAAAAATATGAGACTCGATTGGATTATGATGCAATCGAATATTTTACTACGTCATTATAATGGTGTATGCTGTCAGCGATACATTCTTGATGGGATCCAACAGTTATTGCCATTGTATTAACAACAATTCCCCAAAAAATTCTCATTTTTTATTGGCAAATAAATTAAAAGGTTAATTTAGCAAATGTCCCTATTAGAAACATACAAACTAGCGTATAACCCCATAATTAATTTAAACCAGCAAATACCCACATTCTTTTGTGTAGTCTAAAAAAGCTTCTCAAATGTTAATATTAAAATAGTTAATATCTATCTATATCTACCTATACTACTATATAAAGCTAAAAGTTTGCTTCATCGTGAAACTTTTTTCCCAACTATACCCTTTCATATATTGACTAATTAAAAGTGTTAATTAAAGTCAATAGGGACAGCCATGTAATTACAAAAGTTGTCCTTTGTTCTTCATAAATAGTCTTAAGTATTAAATAATATCTATATATAATAACATAATAATAAATTTAGAATAGTTAAGAGTTGACTTCCTAAGTACTCTTAATAAATATTTCACTTAAAATGTGTATTGATAAATGTGTATTGTACATTACAAGGCACGTGCATATATACTAGTTTGTATTTATGTTAATTTTAATATTAATTTTATTGTAAATTTGATCTTAAACCCATTTATAGGTTTCCAACCATTCACAGATACCCAACCATTCATATGTTCTTACCGTTAATAGATTCCCGTTCCAAACTTTTTAAAACATATTCATAGGTTCCCAAGGCATTCAAAATATTTAAAATTCAAAACCAAGTCTTACAATACCCCAGCGGTTTGTATAACCTACGCGCAATAGCAACGGATGGATCGTCATCCCTACGAAGATCCTCTTGATGGTACTATTACTAGCGAGCATGCCGGCGGACGAGGTAGTACGCAACGTGTCCTTCGTGTGCCTTTCGTAGGGGAAGGCTCTCAGCCTTTCCTGCAGCTGGTCCGATGTCAACTTGGATCAGTTGTCCCTCAGGGTCAAGGACACGAACAAGATTGATGAGTCAGTGATGAATCTCCTGACGCGGAGCTTGGGAATTCTGCGGTCCCTCTCTGTGTACAAGCTCGGCAACTCCGCCTTCTCCTTTGCTTGCTCTAGGACAGTGCATGATTTTATTCCTTTGAATACGAGTAATTGTTGGATATATTATGAATATAATACATGATATTAATTAAAAATGAGTAGTGACTACTACCATTTTCTTACTTTCTTAAATTTTTCTTATAAATTTAGATTAAGTTGAACGTATTTGTAATATCTACATTTGTAAATAAGTAGTAAATTTTTAATTTTTACCCTGTTTATAATAAAGTAGGAAATTTCTAAAAGTCCTGCTAATTCCAATTAGCGAGGTTAGTGATGCAATGGTGAACCGACACTTGATGTTCTTACTAGTGCTGGAGGACCTCGACATCAGCGACTACATCAATATCTCATGGATTGGCATTCCTCTCCTAGGCTGGAGCTACAAAAATTTGGTCAAGCTGAAAAGGAATATGCACCCTCCGGAGTTCATGATCATGAACGGATTAAGGAAAGAAAGCTTCAACCAATCTGAGGCCATGAGCGTGGCCATTTCGATGCCGCATCTCGAGCACCTCGAGCTCGCGTTCGGCTTCTTCGACCACCATGAGCTGTTAGTTATCCTGGAGCACTGCAAGCATCTCTGTGTGCTTGACATACGCGGGTGCTTGAACATGCGTCTATGCAATGGCCACTTGTACTGTCTTCGTAGAATAGAAGAATTCAAGGACCCCTGGGAGGTTTAGGACCCTTGGGAGGGTGAGAACGATATTTTTCTCTAATTGTTATTCATGTTATTAGTTCGACCGCATATAAGCTATAAATTTCAATAATTGTTTATATCCAGACTTTATTGGTTTATGCTTCAATCAAAAATTCCATTACGTTATCATAATTGTATATGTTGTCAGCGATACTTTCTTGATGGGATCCAACTTTAATTAATTTAAATTTAAATTTAAATTTTAATGTATATGTAATTTTAAACAATAATACTTAACCAACGAAAGGGGGACCTTCGCTGAAAGTAATTTTTAACATAAATTTTATACAATGCTTTTACCCGTACTTGAAGCCACGTGTCAGCCCTTATTGGCCGGGAAATTTTTTTTTGACGTTAGTAGGTGGCTAACTTTTTTCTAATTAACTTACCATATTGTCTAAATTATAATTATAAATAATATAATTGTAATTGTAATTAAAATTTTGAGGGAATGATGATAACATCCTCATTTTTATGAATTACATAACTATGTTAATATCTTCAATTTTATGCATATTTCGTGATTAAATGTAAATGTTAATATTAGTTTTAATATTAATGTTAATATTAGTATTAATGTTAATTTTAATATAAATTTACATTTAATATTAATTTTAATTTTAGTTATAATGTATGTGTAATTTTAAAAAATAATACTTAACCAACCGAATGGAGGACCTTGGCTCAAAGTAATTCTAAATAGTAATTTTATATAATGCTTCTACCCGGACCGAGCGGGGACCTGACGCGTTGACCAACGCCACGTGTTGGCCCCCTATTGGTCATGAACTATTTTAAGACGTGATTAGGGGGGCTAGTTTTTTTTGTAATTTCCATCCGTTCACAACTACCCATTTATTCATAGGTTTTCATTCCAAACTCTTCAAAACCTATTCATAAGTTCCCAATGCATTTAAAACATCAAAATTAAAAACCAAGCCAGCCGTACGATAACCAAACGGTTAATAGAACCCAAAAGCAACAATGGATACTAACAACAGGGGATGGGTCTTCATCCCTACGGAGATCCTCGCGTAGATACTGGTACTGGCGGACATGCCGGCAGATGAGGTCATGCGCAACTTGTCCTTCATGTGTCGTTCGTGGGGGAAGGCCCTCAGTCTTCCTGACTGCTGGCCCTCAGTCTTCCTTAATCCTTGTCGGTGCTGGAGGAACTCGACGTCAGCAACTGTATCAATATCTCGTGGAAGGGCCTCCATCTCCTAGTCAAGCACTGCAAAAATCTTGTCAAACTGAAGAGGAACATGCACCATACGAAGTTCAAGCAAGGATTAAGGTCGGAGATTGGATTGGACCATGAAGAGGAGGCTATGTCCGTGGCCTGTACAATGCGTCGTCTCTAGCACCTCGAGCTCAAGTTCGATTTGTTCAGCGACCTCGGGCTGCAACATATTCTTGACCACTGTAAGGATCTCTGCATGCTTGACATATGCATGTGCTAGAAAGTCCATCTCTATTGCCCGCCACCGTCTCCTAAAATAAGTGAACTAGAAGAATTCAAGGGTCCCAGGGAGGATCCATACCCTTTTGAGCATGATTTTTTTAGTAAAGAGTAATTGAAGGTCCATAGGGATTAAGACCCTTGGAATGGTGATTTGTTTTGTGAAGAAGAAGAAGAAGAAGAAGAAGAAACTAAAGAAGAAGTTAGTATAGAAGAATAATCTTTTGGAAAAGAATGTCAAAATTGAAACTTTATATTACTTTGGATTGTATAGTTTTACTGTTATTATGTCTTCTTTAAACTTGATTTAGCACAGTTAGGGTGCATGGTTGAGGACCCTTGGTAGGGTGAGAACGATGATCTTTCTATAATTGTTATCCAATTTTTAAAATAGATGCTCTATGATTTTTATTCATGTTAATAGTCTGCGCAAAGTTTTTATGTGACTTGATGGGATTATGATTGAATCGAATATTTTTTTTACAGCGCCATAAATGTTTATATTACAAACAAAATAGTTTGGATGGGAACGAAAATTGTATTATTATATAGTTTAACACATATTCGGAAGGGTAGAGAAGATTAAGAGTGTTGGACTGTTAGATTGACGGATGTTAGATTTTTTAGTCTGACTAATTTATTTCTCTTAGTATTCTGCTATATGACGTTTAGATATCCTATAATAATAAAAACAATTATGTGGAACAAAATGATTACAATGAGTTTACTGAGATTTTTTTCCAAATTAGTCTTGCATTGATTAGATAGTATAAAAATTGGTGTCCTCTAAAATTTTAGGGCTTAGGCTACCACCTCATAGGCCTCATATCAAGTCCATAATAAAGTTTCATTGACATTCACGGGAGGGATGGTACAATGAGAAAATTGAAACAAATGATAAATCCCAGGGTCTAAACTCAAATTAGACCTTTAAACAATATTATTAAAACTGAAAATTGAAAAATTAATTTGTATGCCTTTAAAAAGATTTATGCTGCAATCGAACATATCTTGATGGAATCTAGAAATTTAAAAAGCATAGAGTGAGGGGGTGGTTGGGGGTGGGGGAATGGTGGAATTTCAATCGCCAACCCAAAAGTAAATATCACTTCTTTTTATATATTACCAAACAGACATCTAAAATTTCTCAGCACTGTACATTTTCCTCTTCTTTTTTCAAACCCTTCCAAAATCGTCCTCAAACGACTGCTCAAATTTTACCAAAATGCCGATGAAACGAAAACCAGTGAAAATACCATTTCCAAAGGGGAAGTATATTAGAGGAAGAAGGGACACGATATTGGCCGTAAGGGCAGAGGTCGCAAGAGCAGAGACCGCAGCGGCAAAGACGATAGCGGCAAATACGTCAACGGCGGCAATGGCGTCATCGACAAGACTTCTCTTTCTTATGTACCTGAAGGAACCCTAGAGTGGGGGGGGGGGGTAATAGGGTAATAAAACTATAAGCATAATTAGCAGTAATAATGCGTTATAAAAAGAAGGAAGCGAGAAGTCAAACATGCGATGTATCTTGGTATCCTTCCTCGAAGGCACTCCAGTTCCAGAAACTCTTGTCCATCCACTATTTAACCAAATAGTACATCACGAGCTTTGATCCGAAGGCTCGACAACTTCTTGCACACGAGTTTTGATCCGAAGCCTCGCTAACTTCTTTCACACAAGAAGGGAGTTTTGATCTTCTAGAACACGTGAAGATCAAAGTTACAACTCTTAGATAACTATAACACTTTTTAGTAGATGGCAAATTAAAATCTTGATAGAGTTAAAGAGAAAGGCTTTTGGTGGTTGAGAAAAATTAAAGCTCAAAAGGATAATTTGAATGAAGAGATTCAATGTCCTTAAATACAAAACCAAAAGGCGAAAGGCATTTAATGCACAGAACTGTCAGCCAAGTACACCGACGGTATACCGTTTACTCTACAGTAACGGTTATAAATCCATCCGTTGGGTGCAATAAATGCATCAAATCTGACCATTGGAGTTTTATAGAATTCAAAAGATTTTATAACCAGAACACCGTCGGTACGATATAGTGTACCGTCGGTATGACGGTCCAAAGATAGAGAGCACAAAAATATAAAACATCGGTATACTGGCGGTACGATATAGTGCACCGTCGGTATTCCGGTCCAAAGACAGAGAGCAAAAATATATAAAACATTGGTATACCGACGGTATGAACCAGTGTGCCGTCGGTATGCCGCTCCAACGAAAGAGAGCAAAAATATAAAAAATATCGGTATACCGGCGGTTCAAATTAGTGTGACATCGGTTTGTCGCTCCAACGACAGAAAGAAAAAATATATAAAACATCGATATACCGACTGTACGAACCAGTGTGCCGTCGGTATGGTGCTCCAACGACAGAGAGCTCAGATATATATAAACTGATATACCGGCGCTACGAACCAGTGTACCATCGGTATGCCGGTTTTGTACTAAAGATTGTTATAACATATTTCTAACCTAGATTTCAAAATTTGTCAACCATCATGAGTTTTTCACATGTTTCCTAAGACATTTTTCAAATTATATGATGGAGAGACTTGAGCAGGCTGGTCTTGAACTTTAGCCCTCCTTTTGCAAGTTATTGACATATTTTGTTGCGCGTCTGATTCGAGGATTTTAAAAATGTTCATATGGATTGTTCTGAGTCCAAGGAGTCCATTTTTGTTTCTGCAATTTAAGAGAGAAAAACAACAGACATATTAGTCACGTATGAATTAATCAAAATTAATGTGCCAACAGTACCGACAGAGGCACCGGCACCATCTACTTAAACAGAGGAAGAGAAGTCAAAATCTCAATCTTAGACAGATTATGAATAGACATCGGACTCAGAAGGATCAGAGTTAGATGAAACTAAATCCGAATCAGAGGAAGATTTAGAGGCAGACATAAAGGCAGAGCCATCTGCAAAAGAATGGAGGAGAAGGTACCAATTTTCGAAGACTCTAAATGTAGAAATCTTTATAAAAATTATTTCAAACATAAAGTTGTGAAACTTGAAAGAGGGATTACCATAGCTGATGTCGAAAACCAAGGTTTCCTAGAAGTATTAAATTTTTGTAAGTTGGAGAAACTCAACAAATCCCGCAATAACAAGGTTTCTGCAATCATAGTAAGAGAAATTTACTCAAATCTCATACCAAAAATTGAAAAAAAGAAGAGGATCAAAAGTTGGAATTTCTAAGAGGGAAAATGATAAATTTAAATGTTGTCATCATAAATAAATTTTATGGATTTGATCCTGTTGGAGATTTTGAAGTCAATGATATAGATAATGTGTCTATGGTGGATGTGCATAGCTGAGCTTACCAGTATATCTGTTGGTGGTGGGAAGATCCCAAAATATGTATACAAAGATTAATTGATTAATATGAATAAGTTGTTGCATGTCTATGTTTCTCAAACACTCAAACCTACTGCAATGAAAATTCCATCCATTATGATAAAGTCAAATTTCCCTATTATATGGGGCAGAAAAATAAATTGATATAGGTTCTTACATGTTCAATAGAATAATGCATTTTTTGAGAGAAAAACTGACTGCAAGGATAGCTCTTCCTTACGGGGGATATATATGTTTAATGGCTACTAAACTTGGCGTCCCAAGATTAGAAGAAGAAATTTTTACTACAAATTTAGGACCCATAAGAAAACTAACTTTCAGTAGAATATTAAGAGATCAAGAACAAGCTTATGTTCCCCAATATAGCGATCCACCGAGGTAGCCAGCAGAAAGCAAGACAAGGACATCAGGAATCCCAACCACCAAGGAAAAAGGTGGATACTTTGTAAAACTTTGTGGCTACAAACTTTGAGAAAGTCGACAACGAGATGAAGACTATATCAAATAAACATGACATGATTTTGGATAGGCTGCAACAGTTAGGAGTGGAATTAGTAGACGAAGAAGAACAAGAAACAAGGTGAACATGGGCGGTTGCACAGCGCCCACTACTGGATTTTTGGAGGTCTTAAGTAAAAAATTTATTACTGCTACTTTATAATTTTTGTTATTATACTTCTTTTGTTGCTTTTTGTAATCTAACTGAAACATTGATAATCAGGTATTATCCAGAATACACTGATTCACTCACGGTCATAGAGTTTACTGAATGGTAATTTCTGAATATACAATGAGCCCCTACTGACTATAATTTCTGAATCTGTCTCTATAGGTGAAAGTGAAGGAGAAGGTGCAGGACTTGCAAGTTATTTGGATCATGAAAAACTTTATTGGTTTGGAATGTAATCATTTAAACATTAATTCATTTTGTGATGAATCTGGGTTTGGAATGTGGTTGGATGAATCTGTGAGAGAAATAATTCATTTTTGGATGACTATGTGGAATGTAATCATCTAAAATTTTATTCATTTTGTGATGAATCTGTGATTGGATGTGTTTAGATGAATCTGTGGAAGAAATATTTCATTTTTGGATGTACATATGTACCTATTATCGGGTGTGAAGAAGATATTTGGAATTTATTTAAAATATGTTTGGATGAATATATGGAAGAACTATTTCATTTTTTGATGAACATATGAACATGTTATCGCGTGTTCTGTAAAATTGACTCACCGCATGGTTGGGATTTGCATATGGGCTTTGAATTTGCATTTGGAGTTGGAATGTGTTTGGATCATTTAAACTTTACTTTATTTTGTCAATATATATTAAACTATACACCGTTGGATAAATTTTTGGATGATTTAGATTTACGGATTTTGAATGTTGTGGCTTATTTCGTGCATGCTTTGTATAAGCCATGATTCATTGTGTATAGATTCAAACATTTAATCATTCATTGAATATAAGACTGATGTTACCAGGCATTTTAGTGATGTACTTCGTGGGATGATAGAGTTTGAAATGGTTGAATCAGTGATGTATTACCACGTGAGTGAGTTGGAATCTATGTATCAAGATCATTTCGATGACATCTAGATCATTTAGATGACATCAGTATCATTTCAATGGGAGCGTAAAACAAATTGTATTAAAAGTATAAATTTTATAGGATACTTTAGCAAATGCCCCACTACAAATATAGAAACTAGCATAATAAAGTTGTATATTTTTGGAGTACCTGTGATTTGAATACCAATTGCACACTGTTTGATGATAAACGAAAGAAATGAAACTAGGTTTATATGAAACCCTTTCTTTGTTTACAAACAAGAAAAAAAAGAGTACAATTAATCCTATACGAGGATGTTAAGTACAATAAAAAGGATTCTGGGAAAAAATTGTTATAGGAGTCTGATCTGCGGTCGATCACTTTGTCCCTTGGACCACACGATAACGAAGAAGTGCTGCAGAAGAAGAAGAAGCTTCAAAGGTTGCAGGAGGGATTGAACTCTTGTTGCCAAAGCCGTCATTCACTACTCTCTGTCTGTGCTCTTTATGATCTCCCCTTGCCCTTTTTATTTTTTCTGACCCCTTTTTTCCTGTGAACGGAAGTCTCTATTTATAGAGCTCAGGGGTAGAAGCCAAACTGTGGAGAGAGTGGTTCTCTTTTTGTGGCGGTTATGATAACTGCTACCCACGTCTGAATGATCTTTTGAATCCGCGTATGACGCGTGTCCCACCATGAGGTAACATGTATAATCGCTTCTCGAAGATCACGATATACAAACCACGTAGGTAACTGTCCCTCACGTAGAGATAGTTGGCATAAAAGCCACACAACTGCCTTATTAGCGTAGAAGCCAAATAGCTATCTTGTTGGCGTAGAAGCCAAATAGTTGTCTTGTTGGCGTAGAAGCCAGAGAGTTGTATGATAGGTAACCAGCGTAAAGATGGCCAATTATCCTTGCTGACTGAGGTTTTGAGCGTATTCAGGGCCAAGTAGCCTTATCACGTACCTTGGCAAATATAGCCTGAGTTGGCGTATTTCGAGGAGAGAGCGTACGGCGTGCTCCTATAGTTAAAAATAGCCTGGTTGGTGTATTTCGAGGAGATAGCGTACGGCGTGCTCCTATAATTAAAAATAGCCTAGTTGGCATAAAATGCCACGATGGTGATGTGAGCGTATTAGCCATAGTTTTAGCTCTCCCAGAATAAAATCTCGTGTATTAAATGCAGAAATCTGCCCCCATCTCGTGCCTTAACTGCAGAGATATGTCTTGAGTTCTGTATGTAGAACAGCTTTTGACATGGCATCTAATTTTGTCTCATCTGGAGCGTACAAACTTCTCTCTGCCTGTAAAAAATAGGCAGCGTATTCCTTGAATGCGTAAAAATGTCTTATATCAAGGATTATATCACTAAACGATAGTCTGGGTCTCTGTGCAGAATTATCATAACAGTCGTCCTCTCGATCGTCGTGTAATACTCTTTGTCAGGAGTCTGGTTTATTGTTCTGTCTGACAGGTTTATTCGGGGAATACGAAGAGTTCCTCGTACAATTTTACGTCGCATTAAAAGTAAGCGTATTATAACCGGAGGGATATGTAGCAACCTTTTTACGCCGAAATACAGCCTGGAAATGCTGACTTATGCTGGTTGTTTTGGGGCTCTATTTTACGCTGAATAGCGTTGAAGCTCCGTTGTACGCCAATGGCTCTGAAGTCATATTTTTATGCCACACAGTACTGGGGCTCTATTTTATGCAGGCTTCATGCACTTTGGGGGTTTTACGCGTATAATTCCCCAGCATATTTTTCATGCTTCTACAAGACCCCCTTCAAAGTTTTCAAATTTCTCATAATTTGAAATACTTAGAATGAAGCATGAAACGGTCAAATTTGACTCGTTCTGCGAGGTTGATTTTTTAGAGATATTTAGAAAGTTGTTGGGAATGGGTATGTTCTCTTCTGCCTATATAAATGCTGGTGAGTGAACCTGTTTTTCCATACTTCCTTCACCAAAAAAGATGGTTGCCGAGATTCATCGGGCTAACCTGAGGAAGAAGATGATTATGCTCTTCCAGCATATAAGAAGCCATAAAAGGAGGAATCTTCGAGCAAATATCCTCTGCAACGATGGATCATGGAAGGATATCATAGCTTCCTTTTCTCGGGATAATCAGCAATTTCATATGGCGATTTGTCCAGGAGAGAGGAAGGGTCTCATCGGACCACACAGCTTGCTAGCTGTATTTTTCCCTATTATGAAGCTGAACGTAGGTAGGCAGTTTGGCCCTGTCTTCCAGTATTATGTTGGGTCGGAATCCCTAACACAATTCGAGGGCGTAGCTTCCATGGCGTATGGAGGGTGGGCTTGAATAATGCAGGCCCAGTTCTGTATCCTCCCGCCATTGATCATTTTCTTGTTCATCGGTCGCAAAAGCCGATGAAGTACCGTAGAAGAAGAAAAAGATCTCCACCAATATGAGAACTTGGCACAACAGATTCCCAGTGTGATCTTTAATGAGAAATCCTTTATAAAATGGATTTTCATCATATGTAATCATGAAAATGAAAAATCCTTTGTAAACTGGATTTCCATCATATGTAATCATGATTAATGGACTTTGTCTTCTTTTACGCTTTATTGATTTGCCATATTTGCTGTGAGGAAGTCTGATAATGTGCAGCTTCGACACGTCTGAATAATTTTATGCTTTATCCGGTCACGTCCCGACTTTTACGCGTAACGGTAGATGCGTAAAAAGCTCTTTAGTATTAACTTTGTCTTGAAGATCCAAGTGTCATGCTGCTTTTGGACGAGGAGTCACATAGAATTCTGAACTGTCTCTTCTCTGATACAAAGAATTTTTGTTCAGAACATCATCTTCAAGAATGGTTTTCCCGAAAATCCCTCAAAATAGGGCAAGGAATGTCCGTCGAACGGGCCATACTTGGGCTTATATGTAATGGATTCTGGCTAGACTTCGAAAGAACTTCCAATGGCCCAAGAGAAAGAGTTATCTTTAATGCTGACATCTGTGTGTTTCAGGCACTTGGAATGTTTTGTAGCCAAAAAGGAGCATTTTCTGCGTAAACCCTTGTAATTGGCTGTTTGTAGCTTCTGAGCGTAGAATCATAGATTTGTGGCTTCTGTGCGTAAAACCGTAGATTTGTAGCTTCTGAGCGTAAAACCGTAGATTTGTAGCCTCTGAGCATAAAATCATAGATTTTTAGCCTCTGAGCGTAAAACCACCTGAGCGTAAAATCTGAATCCGTTACGCAGTATGATTGTCCGTCTTCCTTTTCAAATGATAGGCTGACGTGGTCCCCAATCATAACTGACTATTAAATATCGTATTTGGTTAGGGATTTGAAGAGTTATCCGAACTCTATAAATAGCCTAAGGTCGTGAGAGAGAAACCCTTCATCTGTCTTTTACAAAACCCTTCGTCTCTTCGAGAACTCTTTATTTTTGTCTCTTTTCTGAGAACTTTGAGCTTCGCCATGGTACCGAAACAGGCTTCCACTGCTAAGAGAAAGAAAGTTGCCACTTCTTCATCTCGCTCCTCTGCTCAAGCGCGAATGACCCCCATTAGGCTGAGCGAGCTCCGATCTGAACGGAGTCCCCCATCGCCGAGCTGCGCACCGGGCATCACAGGTAAAGATTTCGAGAGGAAAAACCCTTCGCACACGTTGTACGTGTATGCGCAAGGTCATCTTTTGTGCTAAGAGTCTCTTCGGAGAAGATGATGCACAGAGATATTTTATCATTACGCCCATATTTTTAATATGTTAGCGTAAAACTCCATCTTTTGCAGTTTTGCGTAGAAACTCAGACTGTTAAATTTTGGTGTATACTACAAATTTTGACTTTTACGCGCTGCCGTAAATTCCAGCGTAAAAACTCAGATTTTGGCAGTCTGGCGTAAAAAGCTTAAACTGTTAGACTTTGACGTATACTGCCAACCTTGAGTTTTACGCACTGGAAATAGGTTCCAGCGTAAAAACTCAAGTTATTGCAGTCTGGTGTAAAAGCTCAGACTGTTAGGCTTTGGCGTATACTGCAAGAGTATTGCGTCTAGCATAAAAATTGACTTGTTTTCTAGCATTTTACAGTGGACTTGCAGATCCCTCCTTTGGCTGAAGTGATGGGCTCTGTTGCTGGGATGCTGAATTCTAATTATCTGAAGGACTTGTCACATGTGACATTCCCAACCTCCGGACACAAGTATCCTCAAGAAAGAGGAACCCTGATCTCGGCCCAGGGAGAACGCATGTTGCTGAGTATGATCAGTTGGGAGCCCCTGACATACATAGATGGGACTGAGTATAGGAAGCCAGCTTTCCTATTCGGGGACATCATTGATAAGCAGTCCCAGACCAAGCCCAAGAAGGAAGATTCGGTGTTTTCTGCTGAGGGCATGATCATGTCTCTGCCGAAGATGCCCAGAGATTACCCTATCTGTACGTTCTTCCATGCCACGCATCCTAGGAAGATGTCATGGACTCTGACTCCTGACCTTCACGGCCAGCCGGGGAAGATCTTTTATAGGAAAGGGTTAAACCGGGGGGCCTTTGTAAGCAGTCCCTCAAGTCCTGTCATGCCCTTCAGAGGGTTACTGTCGGGCAGCGTCCCGAGTGAAGACACTTCACTGATCCATCCGCGTCAAATATCAACTTTCTGCAATGACTTCATGGGACATGGAGTAGTATACCCCAAGGTTAACCCTCGCACCAGTGGGTGGCTTAGCCCTGGGAATCTTCGATGGGCCAGTTTAACTGCCTGGGCCCTGAAGCACTTTCAGACGGAGCTGGAGAGTATTGGCTTGTTCGCGGCTGTGAGCGCTACTAGTGTTGGGTTGCCTCTCAACCCCAATTTGTTCTTAGCTTTGATGGAGCGGTATAATTCGCTTACTGGGACTTTTGCCACTTCGATAGGTGAGTTGGGGCTGGCCCTTCATGAGATGGCAGAAATCTCTAGGCTGCCAATGGGAGACACTCCTTATGAAGAGTATGTTCCCACAAATAGGAGCTGAAGGACACGAGCACTCGGGCAGTGGCAGTGTATCAAGAGCTGATGAGCCACTATCTTGCATGCACCACCTTCTATGGGGAGCCCTCTGGTTTATCCCATACCAACAAATGGGCATCCTACCTCTTCTTCCATCAGGGCAGAAATGCCAACCTGACAAGGTTGTAGATAGCAAGGATAAGCCTTTGAACCTTCTGAGTATGCTTAGTGCCAACACAGTCAATGATCTCATCGAAGATGCGGGGGCTCAAGACAGTATTCTCGTTGAGGAAATAGGGAGTTATCCTGCAGGTACTAAAGCCTACAGTTATATGAGGCATTATCGTAAGCCTCTGTCAAGGAAAGCTCAACTGGCTGGCTTCCTCTCTATCTAGCTACGCAGATGGGTAGTGCCTGGAATCGCGTCTGCAGATCGCATTCATCGCAACATCTTATGGCCCACAGTACGTTTGGTGTTTGGAGCTAGATTGGGCCTTCTTTCTGCCATGGTATGCAGGATACAAGCTGGCATGAGAGCCATTACTGATGGGCTGTTGGCTGATGATATACAGCGTGAAGCATATCCCAGAGTGGAACTACCATTCCTATATTTGATGGGATGGTTGATCCTTTACAACACCAAAGTGATGTCTCCCGGATCCTTCAGTGGTTCGGGCAATAACTTCCTGTTGAATTACAGGAATTCTTCTTGGAATATGGTTAGCGTCATTGATTGTCGACTAGCCCTCAATTTTGCCCATAGTTGGAAGCTCTTCTGCATCATCCCTTGCGTACATATCAACCAACAGGGGACTAAGCTTTAGGATACAGGTCAAGGAAAGACTATTCTTTCTCCTGAAGCCTTTTACTGGTTGGTCTGCATTAGACCTTCCCATCTGCTATACAGAAGTGAGGACCACTGCTACTTGGAACCTTATCTGCCAAGCTGGTTTGCCAGGCAATTTGGGTACGACCAGTCGCACGTGGGGAATCCTATTACCAGCTTCAATTTCAAAGGTGGACTCATTGATGGAGTTAGAGGATGGCGGTATTTCATCATGGGTTGTACTGCAGCAACCTTTACTGTGCCTGCGACTTCTCTCTCTATGGAGTTGTGCATTCTTCATTCATATACGCAGTTTTATGTGCCCATCAATACCTTCCATCGTAATTTCGATATACATGGAAGTTTCAGAATGATATCCCGTAGGTCCACTTGAAGAGAGGAGATACCATCTGTCTCCTCTGATAAAGGTGATAAAACCACCGGTGCAGATGACTATTTGGTGATTTTACCGAGAGGCGTGATAGCTCCGCCAGTAGGGCCTCTCATCATTCCTCATAAATGGAAGGCTTCTACTCAAAAAGAGCCCTCCCCGCGCAAGAAGAAGCAGGTTACTGGAGGTCCTAAAAAGACTTCTACCAAGAAGGCCTATTCCAGGAGTGAGTCCATTCTTTCCCCTGTTAGGGGTGATTCTTTGATCAGGGGTCCCTCGCCTTTTAGAGAGGGAACCTCCACAGTCCCAGCTGACCATGCTGGAGATTCCTTGCCCGCAATTGCTGCCGCTACCACCGCTACTGGTAGTGTTTCGAGATCGCCTTCAAAGCCGTGCGTGATAAGGTTCAATGTACCTTTATCAAGACAAATAATGGGTCTAGACCCTCCTTCGTTTGTAAGTATTTGCAACAAAATTCCACCCGATGAGCCTCAGGTAGATCTGGGTGATGAATGGGATGACTACTCCCTGGCATCAGTTGGTGCACCCTCTTCTCCAGGTATGACAGCTTGCTTAGCATCATTAAGAAATGATTTAGCTGTATAGGCTGTAGACGCAATTTACCTACCATCGGCTATGGGTAAATGTTGTCCTCATGCTTTTTTTAGGAAAATTAACATCAAATTGATATTAACTTTCTCTTGTTTTCTTTTCAGGCGAAGACATCTTTTGGGAGGGCGGAGTTGACGCAACTTTTGACTTTGTTGCGGGTACTGCTAATGAAACGGTGATGCCCGTCGTCGAAGAAGCGTGCTTTGAAGCTGCCAACTTTTCATCCACAACATTCTCGAGTGTTGTCCCGCCAATAGCAGTTCAAATAACATTAGAGGAGGATGAGCCAACCATCTCTACAGTGCCTCCTTTATTGAGCATGCCAGCAACTTCAACCGTTGCTGGTGTCTCTTCTTTTGTCGCGCCTTCCGTGGAAGCAACGACTGTGGCAACCTTCTCTGCAGTCATTCCCGAAGGAAGATTTACCGGTATTACAGCCACTCCCAGCGTACATTCGATCTTTGCTATGCTAGTTGAACAATATACTAGCATATTCTACCGCACTTTGAAAGAGCTGATATCCATGGTGCTGGAGAAGAACCTAGGCTTTGATGCTCTGAAGACGTCATCTCATCTTACTATAGCGCCGATTAGAAATTTCAATGACGCTGAGAGAGCTGATGCGCGAGAGCAAATAGTTAATGGTTTAGAACAACCCATTAACGAATATTTGCAACTATCCTGAGGCAGCATCGACGATCTGGTTCAGGCTGAGTTTGACTCCTTAACAGTGGAACTTGCTCAGCAAATAGAATCTCTAGACAAATCTATCCAAGAACAACAGCAAGAGATGGATAAAGATCAGGCTGTCTTGGTGGAGGTCATTCCCCAACTAGCTAAGTGCCAGACCGAGTATGAGGGAAATAACGTGAGGGTTCGAGAGTTGGAAGTTGAACTTGCTCAGGAAAGGGAGAGGCTTCTCAATACGTCGGCAGTTCGTGATGTATTTGAGGGCCAAGTGAAGACAGTTCAGCAGAACTTGACACATGCGAGTGTCGTCCACGCAAGTTTTGTTAATGCTCGGTCCGAACTATCTCACTTGAGCAGTGACGAGGCAAGGCTGGAAAGGGCTCGTGCTAGCATTTTGAACTCTCGGGATGAGAGGATGGCTGGTTTGGCGCAACTGATTCGAGATTTAACTGCTCCTCCCCAATGATGTACTTTTTTTTTGCTCCTTCTGTAATATTGCTATTCCCAGAGATAATAAAGATACTTCTTCTGACTTTGTGGACCCATCATTTTTAGAATATAAATGATAGGCTAGGATGAAAGTGATATCAATGGTAATATGGACGTGATATACTTCTGGTAAGTTTCAGCTGGATATATCTATTCAGAGGTTATATGGACATGACAGAATATGATCCAACTAAATTTGTATACAAAATACTATCAGAGATAATATGGACGTGATAGGTTTTGAAGTTCTAAATTAGTTAAACATATCTATTCAGAGGTCATAAGAACATGATAGAATATGATCCAACTAGTCTTTGTACGTAGTATCGTCAGAAAGAGATCTTTATCATACTCCGTTTAAGCAAGGGTGATTAAGCGTAGTACTTCTTCAGGAATTTGCCGTTAATAGGAGCCATTATCAGATCTCCATTAGGCTTGGCTAATCTGTAAGCGCCATTTGAAAACGTTGTTTCAATCACATAAGGGCCCTCCCATTTGGGCTGGAATTTACCCTTACTTTTGTACGTAATGATCTTTGGCCTCTTTACAGCTAATACTAGCTCACCAACTTTGAACACTCTTTCCTTCACTTTTTGGTTAAAAGCTCTGGAAATACGTGCCTGGTAGAGCTCAATGCGCTGTTGAGCTTGAAGGCATTTCTCGTCTAATCCTTCTAGCTCTTGAAGCCTTAAGTGATCATTATTTTCCTGAGTCCACTCATTAGCCACTGCTATTCTGAGTGATAGAATTTGGACTTCAATGGGAAGAACTGCTTTGCTCCCATAAACCAATGAAAAAGGGGTATAACCAGTTGGTGCATGTACCGTTGTGCGGTATCCCCAGAGGCATTCTCCCAACTTTTCATTCCAATCTCTTTTATTCGAAGATACGAACTTCTTCAAGAGTGTGATGATTGTTTTGTTTAAGGCTTCTGCCAAACCATTAGCAGCAGGATTATATGCCTTGGAGGCCATATTTTGTATCTAATTTTTATCGCAAAATCGGTGAAACGCTTGGCTGATGAATTGAGGCCCATTGTCATGAATTATCTTTCGGGGTATCCCAAAGCGATAAATTATATGGTGCTTGATAAAGCTGATCACGTTGGATGTCTTTACCTCAGTAAGAGGGATCGCCTCTGCCCATTTGGAGAAATAATCGATAATAGCCAATATGAACCGATGTCCACTAGAAGACGACAGGTGAATCGGACCAATGATATCCATACCCCAGGCTTCAAAGGGCCATGATGCAATAGTAGGATGTAAATACTCCAAAGGCTGATGTATAAAATCTGTATGAACCTGACAAGCTTTGCATTGTCTTGCATATTTTACGGCATCTGCTATCATAGTAGGCCAGTAGTAGCCCATCCTTCTGATACGATCTTGTAACTTAGGACCGGGTTGATGTGCTCCACATACTCCGTCATGAGCTTCTCGGATAACCCATTTTGCATCATCATCAGAGAGGTACCGTAACAATAGTCCATCATAAGTTCGACGATATAGACTTTGTGAAGAAGCATCAAAATAGAAACGTAGTGATCGTCTTTTGATAGATACTGCTTCTTTAGGATCCTCTGTCAAGATTCCGTATGACACGAAGTCTATAAAGGGACTTCTCCAATCTCTTTTAGGAGAAACTGTATTTATGGCATAGCTGCGTTCTATGTAAAAAATATTTTTCACACAAAACAAGTCTCTGTTAAGAAGGATTACCGAATTCTATCTTCTTATAGGAATAGCTAGATCTGCAGCTAGACTGGCCAGTGCATCAGCTTCCAAATTTTGAGATCGAGGCACGTGCTCTAAAAAGAATCCTTTAAAGGGCATAGCTATCTCGATCGTTGCTTGGTGATAAGGAATGAGGTCTGGATTGCAGACTTCATATATTCTTCTGACCTGATTGACGATCAGTTGGGAATCACCAAAAAGCTTACAGGTATTCAACCTCCAATTCTTTAGCGACTTGAAGCCCGATTAGTAGAGCATTATACTCTGCCACATTGTTAGAGCAGGGTTCGCTAAGAGAATATGCTCGATAGACGACGAGTTTATCCGGAGTTACCAGAATAATTCCTACTCCTGAAACCACGTTTCCCTTGGGACCAGTCCTGGAGGCACAATCGAAGAATAGCTGCCATGTATCACCTTCCATTGCAGAATTATATTCAACAACTTCGTCGGGAATATCCTCGTATAGTTTGGAGGTTTCTAGAATTGGATGAGCAGCTAAGAAATCAGCCAAGGCTTGACCTTTCATGGACTTCTGAGAGACGTACACCATATCATACAGTGTTAATAACATCGCTCAAGTTGCGAGTCGGGAATTGAGAATACTCGACTTATTCATCAATACCCGAAGATGATTGATTCTGGAGATGACATGAAAAGTTTGACCCGTCATGTAATGTCGTATTTTCTGAAGAGCAAACATTAGAGCAAAGCATTCATTTTCCACTGGATTATATCGGTATTCAGCTCCGACCATCATCCTGCTTAGATAGTAGATAGCCAGTTCATGACTCTCATTGTTCTTCTGTGCAAGGAGAGCCCCTAAAGAATGATCCATTGCTCGAACATACAACAAAAATGGTCTTCCTATGACGGGAGGCACCAGAACTGGAGGATTAGTAAGATAGCGTTTGATATCATTAAACGCTTGCTGACAGGCTTCGTCCCATACGATTGACACACCTTTCTTCATAAGACGAGAAAAAGGTTGACATCTTCCAGAGAGGTTGGACATGAATCTCCTGATGTAAGCTAGACGACCTTGAAATCCCCTGAGTTCTCTCAGATTACGGGGCGGTCGCATTTCTAGGATAGCCTTTACTTTATCAGGGTCAACTTGAATGCCTTTAGCGGTGATGACAAATCCCAAAAAATTTTCACTGGATACGCCAAAAAAGGACTTTGTAGGGTTCATTTTGAGTTGATGTTGGGGCATCAACTCGAACATTGTCTTTAAGTCTTGGATGTGATTATCCTGGAGACGGCTTTTGACAACGATATCATCTACATAACATTCTACCGTTTTGCGTAGATGCTCATGGAATATGTTACTCATCGCTTACTGGTATATAGCCCCAGCATTCTTCAATCCAAAAGGCATGACTGTATAGCAATATACCCCAGTGGCGTACGGAAGGCAGTATGCTTCTCATCTTCAGGATTCATCTTAATTTGATTATATCCTGAAAATCCGTCCATAAAAGATATGCGCTCAAAGCAGCACGTATTATCGATCATGACGTCTGTGATGGGAAGAGGGAACTCATCCTTAGGGCAAGCCGTATTTAGATCTCAAAAGTCGATACAGATACGGACTTTCCTATTTTTGTTCATAACTGGGACAACATTAGCGACCCAATCAGGATGTTGTTCTTTCCGTATGAACCCGCAGGCTATCAGTTTCTTGATTTCAGCTTCAATGGCATCCATCATATCCGGACGGAACCGGCGTTGGTGTTGCCTTACTGGCTTTGAATTGGGCAATATATTGAGTTTATGGGTAGCCACCTTAGGATCAAGACCTGGCATATCCTCATAATTCCACGCAAAGACGACGATATATTCTTTTATCAGCAGGATCATTTCTTCCTTTTCTTCTTCGGAGAGATGGTTGCTGATAAATATCGACTTTGGTGAAAATTCATCCCCAATATTGACTTGGATAGTCTGATCTTCAGTTGGTGGTTCTCTTTGTTTGAACCAGAGTTCCCATTGTGTATCCAGTTGCTGTGCCCAGGATTCATTCTCAAATGGTTCAGATTCTTCTTCCTCTGTTTCGCGGGAATCTGTCAACACCATATTTACTGAGAATGCCAGTCCAAGTTCATCATCTGAATCGGAGGACGACAAATCATCTTGAGAAAAAGGAATGGTCTCCTCATTTGACTCAGAATTGTTCGAAGTTGCAAGAGATGTGGTATACCCTAACCCGAAATGAGTTTGTTGACAGTAGGGATCACCATGCAACGGCATTCGTCTGCCTTTTCCATAGTTGAGGCCAGGCTCCAACTTCAAATCATACCCCATGCTTTGCATAATCTTTAAAGCCTGTGGACTATATCTGTGGACCTGTATTTTTCCAGCATCGGACTCATGAGAATCCTCTTGTACGACCGGTCTATTCCGCATGCGACCGAAGACTATTGGATGCTGATCTTTGCGAGTAGGTGGAACAATAAAGATAGAATCTTCATGTGGCCCATATTTCGTGACGACATTGGATGTTGACGCTACTTCCCACACATACGGATGATAGGAGTCTATAGCTTCCAAGAATTTTTGTGCTGTAGGCTCTATATCGTTATGGGGGAAAGATTCCTAATCAGGAAATTGAGCATCAGTATACTGGAAAAAAGAATCTTTATTATCTTCAGAAACCATGTTCCTGGTTGTATTTACATCAGCCGGCTGCTTGCTGTGCCTAAGGTCGATGACCAAAGGTGGAGGTTTCTGGTTCAGAGTGATCATTAGGGGATCACTTCCTCCTCCCGATTTGGTTTTGCCCAAATGGATAGCCATGGGTTCCATGACTTTCGGACGGGTAGTCCGCCCATTCATCTGGATTGACAAAGGTTGCTCAACAGATAATTCTCTCGGCTCCCGGTGGGATTCCTCCTTCATCCTTCCAGACACCTCCTTCATGTAGTCTTGGGTGTATAATATGGCATCAGAGTAATAGGATTCAACCCCTTTGAACGGGTTTAGATCAGCAAACTCTGTTTTTACTGTCCCTTGAGCGTCTACATATTTAAAATATTGATGTAGAGTGGAAGAAACAATATTATGGTTGTGGATCCATGGTCTGCCCAACAGAATGTTATAAGACACCTTCGAATCAATGACGTAGCATGTAGCCACTGATCTAAGGTCACTAATCTGGATCCTCAGACGAATCTTCCCCAACAGCTTGCTTTTCCTGGCATTGAAACCCACGATTGTGGTGTTAGTGTAAGCCATTTCGCTGGTAGGAATCCTCAACGGTCTTAGCAGACTGTGGGGGATAATGCTGATCGATGATCCCGAATCTATGTGAATCCGGTCTACCTCCATAGAGCCGACGTATCCGGTGTAATAAAGCGGCCTGTCATGTCTATTATGTTTCAGCAACATGTCATCTTGAGTGAAAGTGATGTTAGGGACCACTTCCATTACACTATGGCATTGAGGACATGCCACAGGCTCTTTATCAGGGGACTTGAGCTGAGTCAAGAATATATCTGCTTGCATTAATTCTTCACTCAAGGATTGACGAGTGTCTTTGGATAGCCTGAGTAGCTCAAAGATGGACAATCTGGCCGGAGTATTAGCCAACTGAGCCAAGATGTCGAAGTTATATGGTTTTTTCTAAACCCTTGTTGTGAATATTCTTCAAAGGCTTATCAAAATGAACTTCTCTTTGCTTGCCCTTGTCCACCGAAGTCGGTTTGGAAGGACCTGCTTCTAGCATAACAGGTTCAGGTTCTGGATGTTTGGCAGCTGAAGTGTCTGTCGTTGCTTCCTCCTGGTTCCCTCTATAGTCTTTGAGGTAGACTTTCTCTGACCTGGTTCCGGTTGCCAAAGCCTCTTCCTCCGGTGTCGGGGATATTGCAACCATATGACATGGTTTACATCTTGAGTTCTTTGTAGACTTAGCTTTAGCAGCTTGAGTCTCTTCCTCAATTTTTGATACCAGATCAGGGTGAACACACATGATCTCCCCTCACTGAGTAGTTAGGGGCACTAGGTCATGATTTTGACCCCTGGTTGGCGGGAGATTAACCAGATTCATCATTGCCCGTGGAATAGGTATCACACCATCCGGGACTTCTTGAGGGGGCAGATTGCCAAACTGGAGTGAGATTATGTCGGTAGTGACCGTCTTTTTGCTATTACGCAGAGTGATAACCTTGGCGTCGATCAACTCCTAGATTTTCCTTTTCAGCACATAACATGCCTTTGTGGGGTGATGTATATACCTGTAGAAAATGTAGTACTTAGGGTTATTGGTACTGCCGACTTCATTTGGGCGCTTTACCTCAGGAAGAGTAAGCTTGCCACTCTTGACTAGACAATCTAATATGCTCGGAATGTCATCGTCATCAAAAAAATATTCTTCTTTAGGCCTGGAAGTCCCAGGATTCACCTGCGTAGGTACCGGAGTATGTTGCCTGGACGTATTGATCGCCAGAGCTTCCTTTCCTTTGGAACTACGAGTATGGTCGTCATTGGAAGATGCCCGTTTCCCTCTATCAGAGGTGGAGATCATGATCTTATTGTCACGAGCCTTCCGACCGTTATCTTCAGCGGCTACCGCCGATATGATAAACGAGGACCAATCATGGAACTGGTATGTTCCTGTGAACACTGAGATCAGTGGGAGAAGGTTCTTCCTATAAATGTCCAGCAAAGCTGAATCCGGAACTCCAGGAGGCATCTGCAGAGTAGCCTGACGAAAACGTTCAATAAAAGTACAAATGTTCTCTTTCTCCTTCTGTTTCACTTCGATGAGCTAAGACATAGACATGTCTATCCCTCCCTCGTAGAATCGAACGAAGAACAGAGTCTTGAAGTCTTCAAAAGAAGTAATGCAGTTGTCCGCTAGACTGCGGTACCATTGGTAGGCCACTACAGACAGACAGCCCTTAAATACCCGAGTGAGAAGGGAGTCATTCCCTTGCAACAACACCGTCATCATGCTGAAGTAGTTCATGTATTGGCTTGGTGACATCTTTCCCTCAAACAAAACCATGGCTTGTGGTTTGTATTTTGGTAGGAAAGGGATCTCGTCCCAAACAGCTGGGTATGACTGGTTAATTCCCAACTTCTTAAGCTGATCCTTATGCTTCAGGGCATCAAATTAGGCTTTAAATTCCCGAACTGCCTGTATCGGATCTTCAGTTGGGAAAGGGACCACAGAGAGGTGAGAGACCGGTTGTATTGTAACTCCAACATGAGGTAATACATTCTCTGGGTTGAAAGGTTGAGGAGCAGCTGACTCTTGATTTGGAACAGGCTCCTGGTTTGCATTGGATGGTGGTATATCTACCCCTACACGTAATTGAGTCAGAGGAACTGAAGCTTGAGCTATTATAGCTGTATGTTGAGTCACCATCATCTGGCGCATACTCTCCATCATGGAATGCATCTCTTTAAGCGATGCTTCCAATACAGCAATGCGTTGTTCCGTACTTCCTGATAGGGAAGCCTCTTCATGTTTATTTCCAATGGCATAAACTCCTATTTCTATGGATGTTACTGAGGGACTGGTATAGATCTCTGTAGAGATCGAGTCTATACTGTCAGCATCACATTCAGGAAACTGGCGACCCCAAGTGTTGGAATCGGAAGAATATGAAGCTGATTGTCGTGACCTCGAACGAATGTTTTGAAAGACACCTGCTTCAATATTCTCAAGGAGTGTGTCAAATCTCCTTTGGCTTGGAGTTCTAGAGGGATGACGTCTTGAACTTGACCTTCCTCTAGGAATGTGCGAAGCCATGTTTACTGATGTGAATGTCGGCTCTTCTTCCTGTAAGGGCAAAGAGTAGTTCAACCAGTCGAAAACTGACCGTTTTGCCTTAGCACAGCAGTAGTTAACTACAACTTTATGGCTATTACAATAATGTTCCCTAAAGGGTGTAATAGACATATTAGAAGATCCCTTGTCTTTGCGCTTCTGGATCAAGAAATCGCGCAAATCAGGGGAATTAACAGAAGAAGAAGAAGGCTTATTATGCCTTTTTATATCAGTAGGAACATGAAGATTGGGAACCATAACCCTTTTCCTGCCATAAGAATACAGCAGTTCACCCATGTGAGTGGCGTGCGATCCATCATCCATCTGAGGAGCGTATTTTCCCGTAAAATGGGTCTTTTTTACCAGGACAGTTTTATCCTGGCGTAATTTTGAGTCTTGCACATGTTGGCGTAAAACAGGAGAAGTCCTCAAATGGCCTCCAGCGTCACGCATAATCTGGAGAGTGGGCAACTTCTTCTCTTGATGTGTACAAGGCTAGAGGTTGAGAGTTTCGCCACTCGTTTACCCTTGATGTGATCCAAGGGTCTGTAAACCCCTCACCAAAAATAGGTATTTTGTGTATATTTTATATTATTATATTTATTATAGATGTTAAATTTCTTTAGAGGATTATCTTAGTTAATTAGAAAATAAATTTTTTAGTATATTTACTTATATAAATATTTATTTAGAATCATTTTTAGGCTATTTTAGATTTTTGGAGATTTTTCTAGAATTTTTAGGTAATTAAAACATAAGGAACCTAAATTTCTAGGACTTTCATGATTTACTATGAGATCATACTTGCATATTGTTCCTACCAAATATTTATTTTAGGTTAAAATATTTAATTATATTTTTCTATAATTTATTTAGAATTTTAAGAAATTTATTTAGATTTTTGAAATTATTTAGGATTTATTTGGTTATATATAGTCTTAATATTAGATAGATGATAATTTAGTGTTAATATATATTAATAAGATTATATATAAATTATTTGTATTATCTTTAATTCTATTTAAGATTATAAATTATTGAGATGAACTCAAACTCTATTTTAAATTAATTCAAATTCTGAGCCTACTAGAAAAATAACTTCATGCATATCCTATCCTTATTTAAACTAATTCTATTCATATCCAAATTAGCCAATCCTAGTTGTATGCAATTAAGTAGTGTCCACCATTATAAATATCTCATCATTCATATTTTTCTTCCCCAAATTTCTCTCTTTTTCTTCCAAAAACAGTCAAAATTTGTCATAAATTCAGCCTCATTTTCTAGTAGTTATGACGACTTAAAAAGATGATATCTCCTAGCTCCGGACTCCAAAAGTGCTCCAGTTTTTTTTTTTAGAACCACATCAAGGTTAGTTTTCTGAATATATAAATTATTTCAGTAATTTCAGAACCTATTTTTCCAAAATATTCCGAAAGTACCAGCTGTTCGAAATAAGATGTATTTTTGTATTTTTGACATTTCGGGAGATTCCGAACTCGAATTTATGAACCGTTTAAAGTTTCGAAAATTTGACATGATGAAATTACATAAAATTATTTTTACAGAATTTAATATGCAAGTTTAATCTACTGTAAAATTCGTACAACGTAGACGTAAATAGGAAACCACCAAAAATTATTATTTATGCGACCTTGTGGACATAACTCTTTACCGACTTGTGATTTTATAAAACCATTATTTCTGGTGTTCATGTAGCACTGAAATCTATAGAATTCTATACACAAATCAAGAATTTAAGTCAGTTGACTTTTTGGTCAACGGATTGCCTCGATTTGCGGGCCATGGATCACAAATCCGTAAAGTTGACTTTCTTTGGACCAAAGTTAGGGTTTAACAATAAAATTAGATTATAATAAAATTAAAATAATATTTTAAGTTATTTTATTCATAATTAAAATAGATTAAAATTGAGGAACCTATTCACCCACTTATGTAACCTAACTTGTTTAATTTATATGACGGGTAGATCGGACGACGCCTTGAGTTGGAACTTCATTCTTTTTCAGACCAGGCAAGATACCTTGCCAAATTGTTTACAGTACTTTGCATGCTTAATATATTTTATATATTCATTGCATTTCTGTATATTCATTGCATGTGTAGTTTCTTTCAGTCATTACTATATATTAGATATATTGACACACACATGACACTTAGTATCATGAGAGAACAATCAGTAGGCGTATGGGCTTTAACCACTCTGGTAAACTGTAGTATCTAGCTCACACTATGGGAGTGTATCGCGCTGGTCGCTACCCCCGCGGTATATCGATTTCTGAAGTCACACGCTGGTCGCTACCCCCGCGGTATATCGATTTCTGATCTTCTAGACGGGTGTGTGAGTTATGAGGCTTAGATCGAGTAGCCTACCCTTGCCCATACGTCAAAAACTTGTCCTCATTTGCATTCATATAGCTTGTCTTGTACAGCGTACTTATATATTTTCCATCTATATTACATGTTTACTATATTCAAATTGGCTTGCTTCTATGTATCTTGTTACGTCCCTCTGAGGACCTGGGCCCTTTCCAGGTGTAGATGTTCATGACTATTCGCAGGGGCATGGATCAGGACTTACTACTTATCTCTTCTGAGGAGGTCTTACTTTCTGAGCATCAGTGATTATCTCTAGCGATGGATCGCTCCGCTGATACCTTTATATCATTATCTCATTTATATTGGAGATTTACCCTTCTCCCTCATTTTAGTATTGATATAGTCATTGGTAGTGGATTTGTCTCCACCCGACTATTAATTTTGGATTATTCAGACTCATTATTCTAGTTTAGTTATTTTCTTTTGTGACTTGTTGTGTGGATGAGATTTAGTATATCTGTGACTTGTGACCATATATAAATACTACATGTGAGTTTATATTCATATTACAGCGTACGCGTGTATTATGGCATCCATATATTGGAGTTGCCATATACATACGGCTGGCATGCTTACGTATTCCTAGTCCTACGTATTTTGGGACTGGGGCGTGACATGTTTTTGTGGTGGCCCATGCAGGTCGAGAGCATATTGTCTCGGTTATGTCACTGTACCGAGCAAGACTGCGCATAGGGTTAGAATATAGGATCTCATCCACTTATTTATCAGCTCCCTTAATTTTATTTCGCATTCTCATTTGATTGCTTGCATTGCATCTTGCGTGATCCCTTCTCTACGTAAATCTTATCTTATCTTTCATGCTTGATAGGGGTTATGAAGATGATTTATACTAAGAATATATACTCTAGTATGCAATAACACTATTAGTTAAATTATTGTAAGTTGGGTAGTATGCCTCATAACCTAGTAACACATAGACCTATTCCCCATTAATAAAGTGTAATTGAATGACACCAACTATAAACTTGCATAAAAAGATAGTGTTTACCCAGACTGTAGAACTTAGAGGCCTATACACCCATTTGGTCGACTAGAGACCTTGATAAGGAGTTATTATGAAAACTGTAGAAGCACAACACCGATCTTCTTGGTGAACTTAGATTATTCTGTACCTTCCTCCATCATAATCAAGCGGACTTATATTTTTACTACCTCGACTTATGCTACTATTATAGCCTAGTTTTGCAAGCTTATTCTTTTATTGAGCTTGTTTATGACATATGTATTATTGGGGGCCCACACTAATATATTGTCTAAATCAGAATCGATGTATTATGGTCTGATCAACCGTAGTGCACTTGGTTCGCCCTTCGCATAACTACTTTACGTGGATTGAGATATATAGTGATTAGTAGACGAATGTACTTGCCCTCTAGACATGTCTGAGCATATCGTATCGGCTACATAACTGTACTAATACGAGCATACGAACAAAGAATTACCAAAATAGGATTTCAATCCACAACTGCCTTGATTAAACGCCTTGATCCCCATACTTCTATTCTATTTTGGAAAGACGAAACCTCGTGCTTGGTATAAGTTGATATACAAATAGTACTAGATATACCCCATAGGCCAATCACATTATTTGGTGACTATCTTTTATAATTGATTAAGGGCATATCATATGCGATATATTTGGTGTTTAAATTTTTGAGGATTGAATAAACATGATTAAATAATTTTAAGAATATTTATCTTAGATGTATAGCCTTATGTGATAGATGGGTAAATTCTAAGTTAGGTAGAAACTGCATTGTTAAACTTGAGATGATTTTTTTTTTTTTTTGTGATCAAGTAGGATTAGATTGAGAGATATAAGTCATTTTAAATTTTACAAATTATTTAGAGGAATGATTAAGATAATGAGGATTTAATGAATTATAAAATCTTGATATTGCGGACCAAATATTTATACTTTGAGCACATGATTTAAATTTTGAATATTGAAGGTTGAATCATCGATTTAAATTTTGAGGATAAATATAGAATTTTAGACTTGAATAATTGGTGAATTAAATTCAAAATTTTATAATTTGATGATTTGAATTAAAAGTTAAATTTGATTGTTGGATCACCTATTTGAAATGTTGATGATGGAAATTGAATTTAAAAATTTGAAGAGTACAAAATTCATAAGTTGAAAATAGGAATAATGTTTGATTATAATTATTTTCTAGAGGAGATTATGATAGTTGAAGATCGTGATGTAAAATTTGATATGGAATTATTTAAATCTTGAAGATGTTATATGGATTTAATTTAAATTTGGATATTGATGATTTGGAAAAGTGAGAAGAGATTACAATAGGTTAAATTTTGATTTGAACAATGATTATCTTAATTTTGAAGTGATCGCGATAGATTTGAATAGATTTTGTTATTTAAATTTTTGGAAGAGATTACGATTGACATGCCTTATGTACGAATGTGAAGGATTTAACAAATTATGCCTTATTTTAATTTCGAGGACGAAATTATTTTAAGTTGGGTAGATTGTAAACCCCCTCACCCAAAATAGGCATTTTGTGTGTATTTTATATTATTATATTTATTATAGATGTTAAATTTTTTTAGAGGATTTTCTTAGTTAATTAGAAAATAAATTTTTTAGTATATTTACTTATATAAATTTTTATATAGAATTATTTTTAGGCTATTTTAGATTTTTGGAGATTTTACTAGAATTTTAGGTAATTAAAACATAGGGAACCTAAATTTCTAGGACTTTCATGATTTACTATGAGACCATACTTGCATATTGTTCCTACCAAATATTTATTTTAGGTTAAAATATTTAATTATATTTTTCTGTAATTTATTTAGAATTTTAAGAAATTTATTTAGATTTTTGAAATTATTTAGGATTTATTTGGTTATATATAGTCTTAATATTAGATAGATGATAATTTAGTATTAATATATATTAATAAGATTATATATAAATTATTTGTATTATCTTTAATTCTATTTAAGATTATAAATTATTGAGATGAACTCAAACTCTATTTTAAATTAATTCAAATCCTGAGCCTACTAGGAAAGCAACTTCATGCATATCTATCCTTATTTAAACTGATCCTATTCATATCCAAATTAGCTAATCCTAGTTGTATTCAATTAAGTAGTGTCCACCATTATAAATATCTTATCATTCATATTTTTTCCCCAAATTTCCCTCTTTTTTGTCCAAAAACAGGCAAAATTTGTCATAAATTCAGCCTCATTTTCTAGTAGTTATGACGACTTAAAAAGATGATATCTCCTAGCTCCGGACTCCAAACGCGCTCCATTTTTTTTGTTAGAACCATATCAAGGTTAGTTTTCTGAATATATAAATTATTTCAGTAATTTCAGAACCTATATTTCCAGAATATTCTGAAAGTACCAGTTGTCCAAAATCAGACGCATTTTCGTATTTTTGAGATTTCGGGAGATCCCGAACTCGGAATTATGAGACATTTGAAGTTTTGAAAATCTGACATGATGAACTTATATAAAATTATTTTTTCAGAATTTAATATATAAGTTTAGTCTACTATAAAATTCGTGCAACGTAGACGTAAATAGAAAACCACCGAAAATTGTCATCTATGCGCCCTTGTTGACATAACTCTTTACCGACTTGTGATTTTATAAAACCATCGATTCTGGTGTTCATGTAGCACTAAAATCTATAGAATTCTACACACAAATCAAGAATTTGAGTCGGTTGATTTTTTGGTCAACGGATTGCCTCGATTTGTGGGGGGGCATGGATCACAAATCCGTAAAGTTGACTTTCGTTGGACCAAAATTAGGGTTTAACAATAAAATTAGATTAAAATAAGATTAAAATAATATTTTAAGTTATTTTATTCAGAATTAAAATAGATTAAAATTGAGGAACCTATTCACCCACTTTTGTAACCTAACTTGTTTAATTTATGTGACGGGTAGATCGGACGACGCCTTGAGTTGGGACTTCATTCTTTTTCAGACCAGGCAAGATACCTTGCGAAGTTGTTTACAGTACTTTGTATGCTTATTATATTTTTGTATATTCATTGCATTTCTGTATATTTATTGCATGTGTAGTTTCTATCAGTCATTACTATATATTAGATATGTTGACACACACATGACACTTAGTATCATGAGAGAAAAATCAGTAGGCGTATGGGCTTTAACCACTCTGGTAAACCGTAGTATCTAGCTCGCACTACGGGAGTGTGTCGCGCTGGTCGCTACCACCTCGGTATGTCGATTTCTGGAGTCACACGCTGGTCGCTACCCCCGCGGTATGTCAATTTCTGATGTTCTAGACGGGTATGTGAGTTGTGAGGCTTAGATCGAGTAGCCTACCCTTACCCATACGTCGAAAAGTTGTCCTTATTTGTATTCAGATAGCTTGTCTTGTACAGCGTACTTATATATTTTCCATCTATATTGCATGTTAACTGTATTCAAATTGGCTAGCTTCTATGTATCTTGTTATATCCCTTTGAGGACCTGGTCTCTTTCTAGGTGTAGATGTTCATGACTATTCGCAGGGCATGGATCAGGACTTACTACTTATCTCTTCTGAGGAGGTCTTACCTTCCGAGCATTAGTGATTATCTCTAGCGATGGATCGCTTCGCTGATACCTTTATATCATCATCTTATTTATATTGGAGATTTACCCTTCTCCCTCATTTTAGTATTGATATAGTCATTGGTAGTGGATTTGTCTCCATCCGACTATTAATTTTGGATTATTCTGACTCATTATTCTAGTTTAGTTATTTCCTTTTGTGACTTGTTGTGTGGATAAGATTTAGTATATCTGTGACTTGTGACCATATATAAATACTACATGTGAGTTTATATTCATATTACAGCGTACGCGTGTATTATGGTATCCATATATTGGAGTTGCCATATATATACGGCTGACATGCTTACGTATTCCTAGTCCTATGTATTTTGGGACTAGGGCGTGACAGGATCCATTTGCCTCGTCAGAGACGAAAGATGCATTTTTACGCGCGGTGCGCGTTTGAAATTTCTGAATTGACGCTAAGCCCTTGTCAGAAATTTTGCCTGCCACGTCACGAACGGGAGATGAAATTTTACGCGCAGGACGCATTCTAGACTTCTGGATTGGCACTGAGGCATTGCCAGAAGCTTTGTCTGCCACGTCACAGATGGAAGACAGAGTTTTACGCGCAGGACGCGTTCTAGACTTCTGGATTGGCACTAAAGCATTGCCAGAAGCTTTGTCTGCCATGTCACAGACAGGAGACAGAGTTTTACGCGCAGAGCACGTAGGCTGTGTTTTTACAACCTTGCTGATCGGAGAGAGAGTGCCTTCAGGAAGGGTAGAGGATGTCTGGGGCATCTAAACTTTACGCAGCTTCCTGTTGTCCTGGACAGAGAGAGAATGAGAGCTATCCCCTGCGCGAAGCATGTCTTCATAAGCAGATTGGTCGAATTAGACGACCAAAGTCTTCTTCGTCGATCCGACGGATACAGCATCGTGTTGAGCAATGACTTTCTCGTCAGATAAGAAAGTAGTCCCCAGCAGGGTCTCCACCTTGTGTTTGATGATAAACGAAGGAAATGAAACTAGGTTTATACGAAACCCTTTCTTTGTTTACAAACAAGAAAAAAAAGAGTATAATTAATCCTATACGAGGATGTTAAGTACAATAAAAATAATTTTGGGGAAAAATTGCTATAGGAGTCTGATCTGCGGTCGATCACTTTGTCCCTTGGACCACACGATGACGAAGAAGTGCTGTAGAAGAAGAAGAAGCTTCAAAGGTTGCAGGAGGGATTGAACTCTTATTGCCAAAGCCGTCAATCACTACTCTTTGTCTGTGCTCTCTCTGATCTCCCCTTGCCCTTTTTATTTTTTTTGACCCCTTTTTTCCTGTGAACGGAAGTCTCTATTTATAGAGCTCAGGCGTAGAAGCCAAACTGTGGAGAGAGTGGTGCTCTTTATGTGGCAGTTATGATAACTGTTACCAACGTCTGAATGATCTTCTGAATCCGCGTGTGACGCGTGTCCCACCATGAGGTAGCGTGTATAATCGCTTCTCGAAGATCACGGCATGCAAACCACGTAGGTAACTATCCCTCGCGTAGAGATAGTTGGCATAAAAGCCACACAACAGTCTTATTGGCGTAGAAGCCAAATAGCTGTCTTGTTGGCGTAGAAGCCAAATAGCTATCTTATTGGCGTAGAAGCCAGAGAGTTGCATGATAGGTAACCAGCGTAAAGATAGCCAATTATCCTTGCTGATTGAGGCTTTGAGCGTATTCAGGGCCAAGTAGCCTTATCACATACCTTGAAAAATATAGCTTGAGTTGGCGTATTTCGAGGAGATAGCGTACGGCGTGCTCCTATAGTTGAAAATAGCCTGGTTGGCGTATTTCGAGGGCGTGCTCCTATAATTAAAAATAGCCTGGTTGGCATAAAATGTCAGGATGGTGATGTGAGCGTATTAGCCCTAGTTTAACTCTCCCATTAAATGCAGAGATCTGCCCCATCTCGCGCATTAACTGCAGAGATATGCCTCGAGTTCTGTACGTAGAACAGCTTTTGACGTGGCGTCTGATTTTGTCTCATCTGGAGCGTAAAAACTCCTCTCTGCCTGTGTAAAATTGGCAGCGTATTCCTTGAATGGGTAAAAACGTCTTATATCAAGGATTATGTCTCTAAACGACAGTCTGGGTCTCTGTGCAGAATTATCATAACAGTCGTTCTCTCGATCGTCGTGCAGTACTCTTTGTCAGGAGTCAGGTTCACTGTTCTGTCTGACAGGTTCATTCAAGGAATACGAAGAGTTCCTCATACAACTTCATGCCGCATTAAAAGCAAGCGTATTATAACCGGAGGGAGGCGTAGCAACCTTTTTACGCCGAAATATAGCCTGGAAATGCTGACTTACGCAGGTTGTTTTGGGGCTCTATTTTACGCTGAATAGCGTTGACGCTCCGTTGTACGCCAATGGCTCTGAAGTCATATTTTTACGCCACACAGTGTTGGGGCTCTGTTTTACGCGGGCTTCATGCACGTTGGGGATTTTACGCGTATAATTCTCCAGCGTATTTTTTATGCTTCTACACACACGTTGAACTTTTTTAATAAATAAACGTAATCAACAACCATAAAATTAATTTGAAAATATCATAATCTAGAACTTTTTTCCCAATATATATAGTTTACGCGGGAAAGAATTAACATTGAAGGAAAAAGATTATTGAGATTAGCGTGACTTATTTTTATATTTTCGTCAATGTATTATAGGTTAATGTGATTCTTTAAAATTCATAATTATGAGATTTGCCTAAACATTCGATAGCAGGTTAATGATATTAATTTAGATTAAATATTTTAATATACTTTTCAAATTGAAAGAAAATGATATTCAAATTGACATAAATATTAGATAGCAGTTAAATATGATTAAACTTTCCAACGAAAATAAAAATATGTTAACTTATCTACATTAAAATCAAAATATATTATCGGTAAAAAATCAATAATATGTATAATTTATGCGGGAAAGATTTAAAATTGAATAAAAAAGATTATTGAGATTAACGTGACTTATTTTCATATTTTCAACGGATTGTAGGTTAATGAGATTTTTAAAATTCATAATTATGAGATTTGCCTAAACATTCGATAGCAGGTTAATGATATTCGAGGTAGATTAAATATTCAAATATACTTTTCAAATTGAAAGACAAAATGATATTCAAATTGCCATAAATATTTGATAACAGTTAAATATGATTAAACTTCCCAGAAAAAAAGCTTGTTAACTTATTTATATTAAAATCAAAATATATCATTATTAAAAAATCTATAATATTATTATAAAAATTAATTTTTATTAGCATGTTAATAAAAATATCTATATTATTATTAAAAAATTATTATGTAGCATGTTAATGATATTCATTAAGTTATTCAATAACAAACTGTTATTTTCATTCAGTTTAAATAAATGTCGGCACAATTTAAAAAAAACTTGACAGCAGGTTAATATTATCGTTAATTTTTATTATATCCACACATAGTTAAATATTCGATAGCATGTTAATGTCTGTCTAAGGTCTAATTAGGAGACATTCCAAGCGCTGAATCATGTAAATCACAGTATACACTAATCAAAGTTTTCGCTAGTCGAGGAGTCCAGGTTAATTAATTATAAGTTAATCTAGGGTGTTGAATGAAAAAAATGAATACTTGGAAAGAAGTAAATTAAGGTAAACTAGAGGACTTTTGTGATAAACATGAATAGGTAAATATGACCTGCTATAACAGGTAAATTTAAAGTCAAAGAAACAACTTTCACAATTTATAATGCAATTGTTCCCCATGTATTCCTATCGGGAAAAATCCGCATGTATTGTAGAATCCCCTTATATATAATATTTCAAAGATGATATAAAATAGGATGTAATAATTTTCCTACCTAAAACTATTAGACACGATGTAATAAGTTTTCTGTTAGACCTACTATACATGATGTAAGAAGTTTTTTGTTATACCTACTTAACAGGATGCAAGAAATTAACAGTCGAAAGTTTGTAATAAAATAATATTTAATAGGAAGTATTTAACAATAAAAATTTAAAACATAAAATATAATGTAAACAAAATATAAAAAGTAAAATTAGAGATGAGCAAGCTCCCCTCAGAGCATCAACAAACTTCAAGGAAAGTAAGAGGTCCTGACACGCCCTAACAATTTCGTAACGCTGTAGATTTGTCCACACCACCTCAATGAACCTATCTACGTGCAGCAGAAGAAGTGATACTTTAGAAATCCAGCAACTACGAATAGATATAGATGGAGAATGGATCCATATCTATAGGAGAAAGAATCAGTACGTATTTGTATAGGAGAATGAATCTAATTCTCAATCTAATCATATTTTAACATATCTTAATATTGTAATTTTATATATACCAAGTACAAGCAATGATAGAGTGGTTGATTCCTAGATCCTAATTAACAAGTACAAGCAATGGCATCCATGCTATTTATTAAAATAATGTAAGATTTCTCTAGCCTTAAACCCTTGGTAAGAATGTTGCTCCAAATGGAAAGACACCAAATGACCTCTCAATCCTGAATTGGAACAATACAATGTTCTCTTTCAGCTGGCCCTCGGGGTTGGTGTATGAATCTTCATGCTTGTAAATTACTTCGATCATACGAGTAAAATTGAGAGCCAACTTGTTAAGATGTTTTCGTAAGGGAATTGGGTTAAGCCGCTCCTTATTGATGTCTTTCCACGCATTCTCGATCATTTTGTTAAGCTTGGCAACTACCTCTTGCTCCGTGATTCCTTCATCTCTCATGCATATCTACAGACTTGAGTCCAAATGCATTCTCTGTTGTTCAAACTATGAAAAAAAAAGAAATGTATCAAAATTACCTCAGCCAAGTAATTGGAAAGAGATGTCAAATGCATGTAATTGCTAACCTCAGAAGAGACAATATCGTCCATTAGCCTACCAACCATGCCAGAGGCTTTCACGATCTTAGGAACTATTAGAATCCAGTCTAATGTATCTTTGCTCAAATCTTCTGCCATAAGGCATAGTGAGACAGAAGTGAGCATAGGGTGTGCACCGCTCATAAGTGAAACAGTGAGATATTCTTTGAATGTTGGTTTGAATCTTGTGTTCGTCCATGCAGCTTCCTGAAAGTATGCTCAAACCATGGGCTTGAACTGTTAATGAGGTTGGATTAGGTACCTTAGCATTTCTACCAAATCCAACAACTCATGAAATAACACATAATTTGTAATTCATATAGATATTCACTGCAATTATTTTTGAGATAAAGGCCTATTTTTCTTGACTATTTCTTGGCTACTTGATGACCTCCCCATATTAAATCTTGTCTAAGTTGGAATTAAAATCCCATGCCCACTCAGTTCCTTTCTTTTCTTGCTAGTGTTACAACTTGACCACTTCTTTGGCGGTTGCACATTGAATTCATTAATTCACATTTTCCTTCTATTTCATGAATTATTCTTTTATTTTGGCGATTATTTCTAGAATTATATATATGTTGCAAGGAATTAAGTTGTGTAACATATGTACTATTTTTTTATGTTGCACCAAAATACAAAGAGGATTAAAGGCAATAATATCAATTTTGTTAATATGAACAATTGATCTTACCTCTTTTAAAGAAATGACAAATCCATGTCATCTATGAATTTTACACAAGTAAACTAGAAACTATCAATAATATTGAGGCAAGCTATCAACCAATTACCATTATAAAGAACACAGAACAACAATCATTTTTCAATTTGGCACATCTTGGAAAGAATTCGTGACTTCTCAAAAATAATCAATCTTAAATAGAAAATCGAAAGTACCGATTCTATTATGTAGTGCTTATGTTGGAGTCTTCTTTTCTACAATTCCTTGTCAATTTCTATCTTGAAGCCTACAAACGCATTCAGAAAGATCATCATGTACTCAGGTAGGCCATTAATATCCTGGAAATCCCATCTGATTGAGTGGAACACTTGTCAGTCCAACTTATTGTTATATGTGCTAATGACCATTAACATAAACTATACAACATAAAACTTTTTAAAGAGGCTAAAATGAATATGTAATAACTTAATATTTCTATTTAACTAGCATTATATTATAAAAGGATAGTATGTATATAGCTAACCTTTCAATTACATCAGTGAAGAGTTGCAGCTCTTCAACGGTTCCATATGCGTCATACATGTCGTCGATCACTGTTATCAGGTATAACATCTTGGCTATGGATAACCTTCATGTAGAGTACCGTGGTTCGAACCACACTCCTAAGCTTCAGAAGTAACACTCTGCTACTCTATCCCGAGTGAAACTTAGGTTGTTCATAAGGCCCAATTCTTTCCACCACCTGTTATACATAAGTAGCAGAAGACGAATCCATGTTATACATAAGAAACAAATGATCTATTATTGTGCACGCAATGCTGCAACTAAAAAATGAGATAAAGGAGGTGATTTTGTCCCGAAAATGTGATGTATTGAAAGTTCATAATCGTGATCTTTTTTTGTTATTATTGTGTATCAATATTTTTAATTAGGCTAAATTTTAACTTGATATGCTAAACTATTCTATTTTGTCAACTTGATATCCTAAACTTTAATATTAGACAACCTCAACTATAGTTGTATAACATAATACCCTAACAGTATTAATAGAAAATCCAAAATGACATAAATACCCTTCATTCTTAATCACTTCGAATACCCCCCGAGGAAGGATAGGGTAAATTGGTTAAAAAAAACTATTATTTATTTTTGTTGAAAAGAAAAAATTAGCCCCTGAGTGTCGAACGACATCGACATAAAAATATTCAATAGTAGAGGGTAGTGATTGATTTGGTATTAAAGTTGAGGGGTATCAAATTGAAAAACTTGAATAGTTGAGGGTATCAAGTTAAATTTAAGCCTTTAAATTATTAGAAGTCTCATTAGCTTTTGGTAATCAATTTCTGAGAATTAATTAACTTATTTCATCTAACTATTATTTGGTAGAATATATTAATCTATTCCCTTTAGTTAACTAAGTTACTAATCATAATCACTAGTTAAATTCCTTAATTAACTAACTAAGCAAATCATACCCCCCCTCCCTTTCCTTTCCTTGTTAGGAATCAACCAAGTATTTCTCTTATGTTTTTGTTATGTTCTTGTTTGGAAAGAAAAACTTAAGCTATACTCATGAGACTACTTGAAAAGATCACTATCTATCAACGTCTCATTAAACCATACTCGTTTTGAGAATAGTTATCCAATCATTAGAGAATATAAAAATGTTGATGTCGAAGCTATGAGAATACCAAGGATGAGAGAGAGAGAGAGAGAGAAGGGGATAAAGTTGATGAAAAGAAACGTACAGAAAGAAACTCTGGATCTCGGCCTGGTAGATTGATTGCAAATGATTGAAATCGAGCTTGGCGAGCTCTAACAAAATTGTGTTGCAAGACTTACTCTTTGTATACACGAGGATATTGAGCCTTGCCTCTAGCCTTCTCATTCCGTGATGAAATGGTGTCTCGAGGGCTCTTCGTATTTGAGCAGTATTGTGTGGCTCCTCCCCGTGCATACGCTCGGCCATATGGTCGCTAGCAAAATCCATGGCTTCTTTAACGATGGGTTCATCATTTGTGCCTAGCACATTCGCTTTGTACAACTGTATTAGGCCCTCTACATCATAAATCAGTTCCTGCTTGAACTTCCCTCGCTGTCTTTGAACTTACTAAACACACCTGTATTAATTTGCAATATTAATTAGTGCATGCTATTTCTTAGGCTGTTCAATATTAATTTTGTATCCGCGTCGAGCATCGACTGACTGATTACCTGGGGAGACAACATAACCTTCTTGCCTCACCGATCAGAATCGCAGAGCAACCAATCATAAGCCACCAATGTTATCATCGACCTGGTCATTAATATTGGAGTGGATGGGGTTCCCAACCTATGTAAAAAATACTCCGAAGTAGGATTGACTATTTCTATTTATAATAGGAATATCTCAATTTATTTGGATTGGATATTCCTAAATATAATAGGAATATTTTAATGGATTTAGATTGGATATTCCTACATATAATAGGAATATGTCAATAGATTTGGATTGGATATTCCTATCTATAATAGGAATGCTAGTTGTGGGTTTGAGGCTATATATAGGTGTCTCTTGGCCCTAAAATATCTTTCTCTCTAAAAAAAAACATAGCAACAAGGAGAGAAAATGAGATAAGAGTGTCATTGCAACATTGGAGAGGAAAAAAGAAGGATTGGAGGCCGTTTTAAAGAAGGAGATCAATTTTGGGTATTTCTAGCTGTATTTCTTCTTCGTGGTTATAATATATTTTTTGTTCCAAAAGAGTTGTGGTGATCCGTTTGGATCGGTGAGAAACTTGTAAGGAGTCGGTGTATTTCTTATTCCATTAGTGGAGGCTTTTTAGGATTTGACTCCGATAGTCCCGTAGTTTTTTTCGCAAGAGTTTTCTGTCACGCCCTGATCTCCCGCAGGCTAATCGGCCGTCCCCGCTAGGCGGGAATCACCCTCGCCAGCGCTCCCGCGGGACGATCGCTTCGACCCATCCGGGCGTGATGCCGCACGAGCGTGATCCACGCCCGTGCAAGGCCGTGGTCCGTTGGCTGGAGGTAAGAATTCTAGGCCACAGAGTCGCACAGATTGTCCGAGTGCAGCGGAGTCATGAACGCATAGGCGATCGGTAACAGGTTCGCTGAGTTGACAATGTAGCGGAAGCATTGAAACACAAGTTGAAGTAAAGCAACTCTTTATTGATATAAACACGTATTACAGGCGGCGTATAGCCGAGATTACAAGTCGCTCAAGCCTCTCTCTCTGAAACAGTAAAAGCGTGCCAACTGGCTACAATTGTGGAATAATTTTCCCAGGCGATGTTCACGCAATGTTCACAATATTATATCTTCTATATGTGCTTCAGTTCCGGATGCACCGTTGCTTCAGAGTGTTCTCCACACCTTAGCACGCACGAGGGAGGCATCCGCACCGAACGAGGTTATCCCGCACCCTGCATACAAACTGGTGGATTATCAGTACATTAAATGTACTGGTGGGGAAGCTACTCGCCAGCTCGACAAATCCAAACACGTATTACAGGTTCCGTGCACCAACTATTAAGTTGTCTTTCTAGTTGCCTCAGGATCAGTTTTATACAAACATTGAATAGCCTATCCGTGTGGCAGTGCGCCGTGTAACATGAGAGGAAACACGGTGAGACTTACCAACTTACCATTTTACCTTCCCTGTCCAAGGCAAACATTGTTAATTCAAGCACGGGCAAGTATAAACATTTAAAGAGGCATAGCATATGCAAACACGAGGGTCGTGGATCGTTCAGGTGTTAAGTTATTCATTGATGCGATACAATATCTCGCACGCGGATAGCCGCTAAGCGAGGATGACTTGTTATCTTTCATTTTTAACCAGTAAGCATGCAACAAGTTAAATACAAGGCGATCACTGGCGTATGCCATTATGGACGGTATAGTCTTTGACAAGAATGGTGTGCAACAAAGTACAAGAGGCGCTGCAAACCATTCCGCCAAGAACAAGAGACTAAACAATTGGTCTCGCCCGGACCGAGACGATGCTAGTGCCCCAGCATCGCCCGCTAGACCGCCCCTGTGCACAAGTTATCCGTGATCGAATGGCATCTCGGGTAAGTTATCTATTTACATGGTTGAGGCAACAAGCGTAAAAGACAAGAGTACAAGACAAGAGGCAATTATGTTGAGGCAACAATAGTACAAGACAAGAGGCATTGCCTTATTCATTTCTCATAATCTTCTTGAACAATATTTTGTATTCAGGGTATTGGCATAGCCTATGTTACAAGCATTGAGTCGAGACAATGTACAAGCAGACAAGCATGCGTTTCTAAGGAACATAAGCAAACACATTGCTCGGACCCGAAGGTAAGCCGAGAGATGAAACCGTTAGGGACTTAGCACGCGAGGGTCTGAATACAAGCAGTATTTCAATTTTCATGTTCTAGCATAAGCAATACAATTTGGGATTATTCCCTTAGCTAGGTGCGTTGGATTCTTATTAGCATGTAGGGGGTGATTCACCTAGCGACTAGCATGAACATTTCATATTTTATGTGTGAAGGCTAAGGAAAGACAAGTTTACCGTAGCCACCCACCTTAGCGATGATTCGCCTCGGTAGAGCGATACGTCAAGCGAGCCTCTAAAAGCCTAAGCCGTATCCGGTAGGGACAAGTCTGGATATCCTTTGCTTCTCTTTTGAGGCAAAGCGGGTCAGGACAGTTGCACTTTTGCCGTTTAAGTCGACAGTCCGCTAGAACGGAACGGGGTTTTACATCCTACCCAACTCAGAAAAAGTCTCGTCCTCGAGACTTACTGAGGACAAGCAGTAATCTGGGGTTGAGGCAATCCTAAACAAGTCGTTGTACTTGTTCGTTTGGATCTTCACTTGCCAAGCATCGAAATTAGCATATCGCTTAGACTGGATCGTGCGCACTTTCGAAATGCATTTCTAGCGTGAGCACGTCAACCAGCTCAGTGATAGCGAAGTCTTAGCACTCGAGTTTCACCTTTTCTTAAGTCTTGTATAGTGCACTAGTTCAAGGCGTCCCTCGAATAGATGCATTCAACCAAACTTAAAGTTAGTGAAATCGGATAAGCTACTAGCGATACTCTCAAGGGTTCGCACAGGTTGGCACAAAGGCCACTCGCAGCACAACAGCAAACAAGCAAGCATATCATAATATTCAAAATGCATTTGAAAGTATTTTGACTTATTGTTGGAACATTCCATCGAGGCATTGAGAGAGAGCGTGCACATAACCCACGAACGAGCTTTCGAAATAGAGATATTCGAATCGAAGTCCAAAGGCGTAGAAGCCAGGCTCTGATACCATTATGTCATGCCCCGATCTCCCGCAGGCTAATCGGCCGTCCCCGCTAGACGGGAATCACCCTCGCCAGGGCTCCCGCGGGACGATCGCTTCAACCCATCCGGGCGTGATGCCGCACGAGCGTGATCAACGCCCGTGCAAGGCCGTGGTCCATTGGCTGGCGGAAAGAATTCTAGGCCACAGAGTCGTACAGATTGTCCGAGTGCAGCGGAGTCATGAACGCATAGGCGATCAGTAACAGGTTCGCTGAGTTGACAATGTAGCGGAAGCATTGAAACACAAGTTGAAGTAAAGCAACTCTTTATTGATATAAACATGTGTTACAGGCGGCGTATAGCCGAGATTACAAGTCGCTCAAGCCTCTCTCTCTGAAACAGTAAAAGCGTGCCAACTGGCTACAATTGTGGAATGATTTTCCCAGGCGATGTTCAGGCAATGTTCACAATATTATGTCTTCTATATGTGCTTCAGTTCCGGACGCACCATTTCTTCGGAGTGTTCTCCATACCTTAGCACGCACGAGGGAGGCATTCGCACCGAACGAGGTTATCCCGCACCCTGTATACAAACTGGTGGATTATCAGTATATTGAATGCACTGGTGGGGAAGCTACTCGCCCGCTCGACAAATCCAAACACGTATTACAGGTTCCGTGCACCAACTATTAAGTTGTCTTTCTAGTTGCCTCAGGATCAGTTTCATGCAAACATTGAATAGCCTATCCGTGTGGCAGTGCGCCGTACAACATGAGAGAAAACACGGCGAGACTTACCAACTTACCATTTTACCTTCCCTGTCCAAGGCAAACATTGTTAATTCAAGCACGGGCAAGTATAAACATTTAAAGAGGCATAGCATATGCAAACACGAGGGTCGTGGATCATTCTGGTGTTAAGTTATTCATTGATGCGATACAATATCTCGCACGCGGATAGCCGCTAAGCGAGGATGACTTATTATCTTTCATTTTTAAACAGCAAGCATGTAACAAGTTAAATACAAGGCGATAACTGGCGTATGCCATTATGGACGGTATAGTCTTTGATGAGAATGGTGTGCAACGAAGTACAAGAGGCGCTGCAAACCATTCCGCCAAGAACAAGAGACTAAACAATTGGTCTCGCCCGGACCGAGACGATGCCAGTGCCCCAGCATCGCCCGCTAGACCGCCCCTGTGCACAAGTTGTCCGTGATCGAACGGCGTCTCGGGTAAGTTATCCATTTACATGGTTGAGGCAACAAGCGTACAAGACAAGAGTACAAGATAAGAGGCAATTCTGTTGAGGCAACAATAGTACAAGACAAGAGACATTGCCTTATTCATTTCTCATAATCTTCTTGAACAATATTTTGTATTCAGGGTATTGGCATAGCCTATGTTACAAGCATTGAGTCGAGACAATGTACAAGAAGACAAGCATGCGTTTCTAAGGAACATAAGCAAACACGTTGCTCGGACCCGAAGGTAAGCCGAGAGATAAAACCGTTAGGGACTTAGCACGCGAGGGTCTGAATACAAGCAGTATTTCAATTTCCATGTTCTAGCAAAAGCAATACAAGTTGGGATTATTCTCTTAGCTAGGTGCGTTGGATTCTTATTAGCATGCAGAGGGTGATTCACCTAGCGACTAGCATGAACATTTCACATTTTATGTGTGCTGGCTGGCTAAGGAAAGACAAGTTCACCGTAGCCACCCACCTTAGCGATGATTCACCTCGGTAGAGCGATACATCAAGGGAGCCTCTGAAAGCCTAAGCCGAATCCTGTAGGGACAAGTCTAGATATCCTTTGCTTCTCCTTTGAGGCAAAGCGGGTTGGGACAGTTGCACTTTTGCCGTTTGAGTCGGCAGTCCGCTAGAACGGAACGGGGTGTTACATTTTCCACATCAAAAATCTTTGTGTTTACAATTTGTGTTTGGCATTTTTTTGTTTGTGCATTGTGCTCGATTCTCTCACAGGTACTCTCTGGTTTGGGGAACGATTTTCGCGCTTTCGTTCCTAACAATGTGGTATCAGAGCCAGGTTCTGGAATTTTAGAAGGGTGTCAAAAGTTGACAGGCAAACCAGGGAGGAAAGATGGATACAAAGCCGGTGCGCATGGTAAGCCTGAACGGTACCAACTATCATTACTAGAGGAGCAAGATAAAGGATCTGCTATTTGTCAAGAAGCTGCATCTGCCGGTATTTGCTTCAGAGAGGCCCAGTGACAAATTCGATGAGGATTGGACTTTCGAGAATATACAGGTGTATGGGTACATCAGGCAGTTCGTTGATGAGAACATGTACAAATATGTTGAATGTATTGAGCACGCGAGGATACTGTGGGATATGCTAGAATCTTTGTATACGAAGAAGACTGGGGTAAATAAATTGTTCCTGATCCGGATGATGATGGGTCTGCGGTACAAAGATGGGGCATCTATTACTGATCACTTGAGTGAGTTCCAGGGCATGGTTGACCAGCTATCCTCGATGGGAGTCAAGTTCTACGACGAGGTTCAGGGACTATGACTGCTGTGTACATTGCCAGACTCGTGGGAAACCGTACGAGTGTCTATGATCACTTTTGCTTCGAAAGTCATGGTCAGTCTGGAGTTTGCCAAAAGCGGGGTACTGAATGAAAAGATGCGGAGACATTCTCAGGGCACTTCATGGATATCCCAATCAGAGGCTCTTGATTCAGAGAGCCACGGAAGGGGTAAAAGCAGGGGTCCATTGGCAGATACAAAAGCAGTGGAAGGTCCAAGGATCAGTAAAAGGACTCGGAGTGTTACTATTGTGGCAAGAATGGCCACATCAATTAAAACTGTTTCGCTTAGAAGAGAGAGAAGAAGGGTGACAAGGGGAAGCAAATTAAGAACACTATAGCAGCGGCCTTGACACATGGAGGCAATATAATCATTGTAGGTGATGAGGAAGTTATGAATCTCGTCTGCGATGACAACACTTGGCTGGTGGACTCAGGTGCTTCAGCACACGTATCTCACAACATGGCACTATTTGCTACGTACACAATAGGCTACTGTGGAATGTTAAAGATGGGCAATATAGATGTGTCGAAGGCGGTTGCTATTGGAGATGTCCATTTGACGACAAAGACTGATGTAGTTCTTGTTCTCAAAGATGTCCGTCATGTCCCTGATATCCGTTTCAACCTAGTGTCGGTTGGAAAGTTGGATGATGAAGGTTTCTTCAGTCTCTTTGGGAATAATTCGTGGAAGCTTTCAAAAGGTTCGATGGTGATTGCCAGAGGAAGCAAGAGGTCCGAACTTTACTATATGGAAGGGAGCACACAGGGGGCACATAGGATTAGTGCAGCTACTGATGCGTCTACTGAGTTATGGCACAGGCGGCTCAGCCATATCAGCGAAAAGGGGATGAGCTACTTGGTGAACAAGAAGGTAATTTATAAACCTGTAAAACCCCTATTTCTAAAAACCGTACTTATTATTATTTTTATTAATTAATAATTTAAATATAGTATTTAGTGGCTAATTAGGAGAAATAGATTTTTAATAATTTTTATTTTTGGTGTTCGGGCACTTAGAGGATTTATGGGACCATCAGGAATTTTTTGGAATTTATTTCATGTAGGAGACCCCTTGAGCAGTTGCTAACCTAACGGTGTGCATTATTCTAATCCATAATTTTCTTATGAGTATATATATATATATGTATAAATATATATATATATGCATAAATATATTTTTATAAAGAAAAAGGAAAAGAAAAGAAAAGAAGTAATAATAAACTAATAATAATATAAACTAAGAATAATAATTATTAATAACCAATCCATTAATACCAAATCCAAGCAAACCAAACCATTACAAACCATTCACTACCATTCCCATTCCCATAAAGCAACAGTTCACAGCCATCCCCTTTTATCAATTCCAACAAAACTATTAAATACATTATTAATAACAATTCCATTCCTAACTAATAAACTATTACTAATACTATTCCTTACTATACTTAAAGCAAACCCTTCCTAGCTACAGCCACATGCCCAAACGTGACCCCCTTTTACTGGAGATCCAGCACCAGCCAAGGCCTTTACCCTTACCCGCGACTATTAACAACCGGACTCTCTCTCTCTCTCTTCCCCTTTCATAAATAATATATATATATATACATATATATTATTTCTCTAAAACCCTAACCTAAAATATCCAGACCCTTCTCTTCTCATCTAGAGCCGCCATCGCAGCCAAAGAACCCCGCCAGGCCGTCCAAACCATCCCGACGACCCCGACCTCGCGCACTGCAGATTTCTACACGAGGTACCTTCGCCCCGGAGTTGTTTTCCGTCGACTCACTCAACCAAACATCGTTCCGTCTTCACCGGTATGCTCACCCCTTAACCCTCTTCCATATTTGTATAATAGCCGACCTCGAACAACATGTACCCATAGGTGAAAACAGCACCCAAGTTGGCACAAACATACCCAATTCTAGGATCGCAGAAAACTGCGGTGACCACCCATATTGCCGAGTTCGTATCTCCTACCACAGAGATCCGAATTCGGTGATTCTTTTTGATATGTGTAGAACACTTGACCTAGTTTATTTTCTGTTAAATAACCCTAGATTATTAACTGTTTTGGACAGAATTAAATTCGTCATAAAACTCTGCGAATCCACTTTTTCCAGATTTCCAAAAGTTGGAAAATGGAGCGCGCCCCGCCAAACGGGACCGTCCCGCCGTGTACCAAGTATACCGAACGGTGCACGCAGCGTAACCGGACACATAAAAATTCGTAGAAACTGATTCGGACGCGTGTGCGCGCCGGAATCAGGCCGTATCCGCGGACACACCCCGTGTCGTAACTTTTGTGGAACTCGCGCGTATTTTGTGCACGCTTGTCAGATTGCGACAAAACTTGCACCACTGGACTCATGGTAACACGCTGATCCCGTAACCCAACTTCCACACAATTCTGAGATGGTTGACCAAATCGCCAATTGGCGGGCCCCACAGTTGACTTTTTGGACAAAAATTATGTTCGGCTCATCGGAATCCACATTTGGACATACCGTTGGGTTCGTATTGACATCTAAAGTTGTTTGACCTATAATTTGTCCCATTTAGAGACTGTTACCTTTGACACGCTTTTCGGTGCAAAGTGGGCCACAGGTGGACCCCGCTTTGACCCAAAATTACCGTTTTGCCCCTATGTCCAAATTGGACGAAAGGGAAGTATTTTTTAGCTATTTTGCTTATTCTGGGAATGTTGGTGATATTTATTTCAGCATCCGGAGACGTTCATTCTGAGGCCGTAGCTTCTGACTCTTGGGTTTGACATCGAGACATTATATTTTCGCAGCTTTCTTGCCAGGCAAGATACCTTGCCAAATTATTACAGTACTTTTACATGCTATTTATATTTCTGTATATTTATTGTATTCTGTATATTTCTTGCATGTGTATTTTTCTTTCAGTCATTACTATATATTAGATATGTTGACACACACATGGCACCTAGTATCATGAGAGGACAATCATTAGGCGTATGGGCTTTTAACCACTCTGGTAAACCGTAGTTGTCACGCCTCAGCCCCAAAATACCGTGGGACTAGACACGTGGCAATGGCCAGCAGTACGCACCGATGGACCAACTCAACATAATGGATCCATCAGGGCATACTTCAGCTGTAAAACAAGTCTACGACAATCATGGCACAACTAATCTCATCCACACAAGATATAGAATATGATCCACAGAATAAATAAGGAATGTAAATCATCATCTAGTCTCACAAAGTACTTCGGGGAACAACCCGATAAATATCTAGTACAATGGTTCAAATGACCAGAATATAAAAGACTGAAAGAAATACTAAAAGCTGAGCATAAACATGGATGCTCAAGAGAAGTCTTCAGCTAAGACCTCATCCTCGGATGGTGGTACAGCTCCTGGATCAGCTCCTGCTCCGGTCCCGTAAACCTCGGGATAAACCACGTCTGCAAAATCTGGGGACAAAAATCCGGATCCAGGTCCTCAGGGGACATAGCAAGGTACAAGAAAGCTCATGCCAATAAATACAGATAAGCAGTGCAGCAAATAAATAACTAAATGAACAATGGGGTAAATATGTAACCATCTAAGTGTAAATGCAAGTGAGAGCATCACTAGTCTCAGGCTGAGACCACTACAAGCTCTGTGTCTGGGAGCCGGTAGCAATAATAACTATGTGTTTACTATGTGTTTACTATGTTTTATATATATATAATCAGCTTGTAGCCTGTGTGTCTCTCCCCACCCAATGTAACCATGCATATCATGTCCATAACGTCTCATGTCCATGTCAAGCGCGATCATAGCTAAATGCAACAAGTCATAATGTATCTAAGAGTATAATGTCCATGTCCTGTATCCTATACAGAATCACCACGAATATCTCGGGAAAATCCTGTCTCATGAATAGTGTCAAGTGTCCTGGGTCATATGGTACTTGATAAGACAAGTACGAAAATAAGGTGTCACGAATGTCCATCTCTAGATGACCGTACCCAACACTGCGTACAGTGTCGGCACCCGACTGATAATCGGACGCTAAGTACGTCACACGGTCCTAGGTTGAGCATGCACAGTAATATATATATAAAGCAAGGAAAATAGATAACTAAGCTGCATAGAGTGGCAAGGTACACTTGCCTGATGTTTGAATATCAACTATCGTCCTGGTATCGGTGGATCCGGTAGGCACTACTCCAAAAGCTGTAATAAATATCACCAATAGTCTCAGAAGGTATCAAACTGCTAGAAATGCCTGTCCTTACGTCCAATTTTGACACAGGGGCAAAAAGGTCATTTTCGGGCCAAAGCGGGTCCACATGTGGGCCACTTCGCACCGAAAAGCGTACCGAGGGTAACAGTCTCTAAATGGGATAAACTATCGGTCAAACAACTATAAATGTCAATACGATCCCAACGGTATGTCCAAATTTGGATTCCGATGAGCCGAACATAATTTGGTCCAAAAGTCAACTGTGGGGCCCGCCAATTGGCGATCTGGTCAACCGTCTCAGAAATGCGTGAAAATTGGGTCACAGGACCAGCGTGTTACCACGAGTCCAGTGGCGCAAATTTCGTCGCAATCTGACAAGTGTGCACAAACTACTCGCGAGTTCCACAAAAGTGGCGACACGAAATGTGTTCGCGGATACGGCCTGATTCCGGCGCGCACACGCGTCCAAATCAGTCTCCACGAATTTTCACGTGTCCCATTATGCTGCGTGCACCATTCGGTACACTTGGCACACGGCGGGGCGGTCCCGTTTGGCGGGGCGCGCTCCGATCTCCAACTTTTAGAGAACCGGAAAAAGTGGGTGCGCGCAGTTTTGTGACGACTACAATTTTGTCCACAGCAACTAATAGCACAAAGTTATTATACAGAAAATAAACTAGGTCATGTAATCTATAGGTATCAAAAAGAATCACCGAATTCGGATCTCTGTGGTGGGAGATACGAACTCGGCAATATGGGTGGTCATTCTGGAATTCTGCGATTGCAGAATTCTGTCTGTCCGTCCACTTTGGACGCTGTTTTTCACCTAGGGGCACACGAAATCTGAGGTTGACTATAAAACAAGTATTGGAGAGGGTTGAGGGAAGATCATACCTATGAAAACAGAACCGCGTTTGGTCGAGCGAGTCAATGGAAAATTATGCCGGAGCGAAGGTGCCTCGAGTGGGAGACTACTGTTCGCGATGTCGGCGTCGACGGGATGGTTGGATGGCTTGGGGAGGCTTCTCTGGCTGCGGTGACGGCTCTAGATGGGAAGAGGGAGTCTGGAGTTTTAGGTTAGGGTTTTAGAGAACTATTATATATATATATATATATATATATATATATATATATATATATATATATTATATATTAAGAGAGAGAGGGTTAATTGGATCGCGGGTTGCAAAGGGGGTGAATTGGAGCGGGCTTGGACGCTGAAGGTAGCGAGTTATTTGGAAGTTTGCAAGCGTTGAAGCCAAAGTAGCGGGTTATTTGGAAGGAAGGTTGCTGCTGGAGTATAAAACAATGGCTAAGGAGTTGCTAAATGTAAGTTGACTGTAGTGTTATTATGGTTATTATTATTATATTATTACTATTAACTTTTCTAATTCTTTCTTTCTTTTCTTTCTTTCTTTAATTAAAATATATATACATATATATTTGTGTATATATATATATATATATATATATATATTCACACATAAGAAAATTTTTATAATGGGGTATTGTACATCGTTAGGCTAGCAACTGCTCAAGGGGTCTCCTACATGGAATAAATTTCGAAAAATTCCTGATGGTCCCACAAGTCCTCTAAGTGCCCGAACACCTAACATAAAAATTATTAAAAATCTATTTCTCCTATTTGGACCTAATTACTATATAATAATAATAATTAATAAATAAAAAGGGTATATACGATTTTCTAGGAAGGGGGTTTTACATTCTACCCAACTTATAAAAATTTCGTCCTCGAAATTAAATTAGGGTAGGGCTCTCTTTGTCAAGTCTCAATTAATTACAGTCTAAGAATTTCTCTCAAGTGAGCATTGCGGTCTCTACCCAACTTAGATTTTACCCATCTATCATCTAAGTCTATACATCCAAGAAAGTTATGCCCCAAATTATGTTGTTGAATCCTCAAGGTTTTTAACACCAACATATCATCTATGATATGTCCTTAATCATATATAAAAGGGTAGCAATAATGTGACCGGCCTGTGGGGTATATCTAGTACTGTCTATATATCAACTTATACCAAGCACGAGGTTTCGTCTTTCCGAAATAAGGGAAGACGGAGATCAATAATAAAGAGTTCAAGGATGAGGTAATAGATTAGAAGTATCAGGATCAAGGCGTTTGACGAATTCGAATGGGAATTGTCCAGTTATTGTGGATTGAAATCCTATTGGTAATCCTTTGTTCGCATGCTCGTATTAGTACAGTTATGTAACTGATACGATATGCGCAGACATATCTAGAGGTCAAGTATACTAGTCAACTATATATCTCAATCCACGTGAAGTAGTCGTGCAAAGAGCGAACCAAAATGCACTAAGGTTGATCAGACCGTAATACACTGATTCTGAATAGACAATTGTATTAATGTACCAGTCCACTAATACATCTGTCATGAACAAGCTCGATAAAGAGTAAGCTTGCAAAACTAGGCTATAGAATAGTAGCATAAGTCAAGTACAACAAATTTAAGTACGCTAAATGATGATGAAAGGAGGTACAAATTAATTCAAGTTCATAAAACAAAACAAACAAGCAACCATAATAATAACAGACTCTCCAATCTCTACAGTCATCATACAACCTCCTTGTCCAAGTCACTAGTCGACCAGTTAGGGGCAAGGACCTCTAAATTCTACAGTCTGAATTAAACACTATCTTCTAATGCAAGTCTAAAGTTGTGTCATCCTAGTTCACTTCATCAATGGGTCAATAGGGCTAGTTGGTACTATGTTGTGAGGCATACTACCCAACTTATAAAAATTAAACTAATACCGTGATCGTCTTAAGAGGATCCTACAAATAACCTTGCACATGTAAATAAAACAGAAACTCTTATTAGGGTATATGAGGAAGGATCTTGATACTTATTAGGGTCTCCTATTGCATTATATAGGTAAGGGTCACCTTAAGTCTTAGTCATAGCACTTACAAGCAAGTGTCAATGGTAAGGATAGAAGAGTTACTGGCCGTCAAGGAGGAAGGGTCTAACTTGTATCGAGGTGAGGGTACAAATTTCATGATTTAAAAATTAAGGGTTAATCATTGGTCATAATCTACAAAACAACTTAAACTTATCAAGTTCTAACTACCAAGCATAAAGATTTCACACTCAAGGCTACAACTATAAGCCTAGCAAACTATGAGCCTTTAACCAAGAATAAAATTACTTGGCCTACTATCCGAAGTGTCAGATGGCGCGAGTTGAAAGATGAAGAGAAGAAACGTAATTAGCCGTCGCAAAATAGCGAGCGCTATGGTCGCAGGGAAATAATATAAAATAAAGATAGAGGGCTCTAGATAGCATCATGGTTCTCTAAGGGGAGTGGGGTATTGGTTGCTATGTTCGGGGTATGATCAAGGGAGAAGTGTTGATTACATTCCTCTAGGCTTCCTAGGGTGCTGTCTACTAATAACAAGACAATGGTATAAGTTTATGGTTCCAATATCATTTAACTATGAAGGTTAGGGTCAGTCCAAACATTAAGTTTTTGTTTTCTATGGGTTCCTCCATGCTAGGGGCAAACATTATGGTAAAACTTCTAACTATCTCTAGTAGTGTCTATACTACTCAAGTCTTCTTAATACATCTGAGTAATGGTAAACCAATTATAGGGATAAGGGATTCTAGGGTTCACTAGATATTCTAAACTTAGTGGTGTGTCTATATTCTCGTTGTATTCTTAATAGGTGTGCTACCCTAATTATCATCCTAATAACAGGGGTTCCTATATTCTAGCAGAAGTCTATACTCAAAGAACTATTAAGGAAGTACAGGAATCAAGCGGGATGCAATTGTTCAAATAGAACAGATGGGAGGAAGATGAATCATAGTCAATTGTGGATGAGATCCTATACTCTAGTCCTAAGCGCAGGCTGGTCCGGTCCCTAAGTTGAAACCGAACTATTTAGTCGTAGACCTGCATGGGCCACCACAAAAACCATGTCACGCCCCAGCCCCAAAATACCGTAGGACTAGACACGTGGCAATGGCCAGCAGTACGCACCGATGGACCAACTCAACATAATGGATCCATCAGGGCATACTTCAGCTGTAAGACAAGTCTACGACAATCATGGCACAACTAATCTCATCCACACAAGATATAGAATATGATCCACAGAATAAATAAGGAATGTAAATCATCATCTAGTCTCACAAAGTACTTCGGGGAACAACCCGATAAATATCTAGTACAATGGTTCAAATGACCAGAATATAAAAGACTGAAAGAAATACTAAAAGCTGAGCATAAACATGGATGCTCAAGAGAAGTCTTCAGCTAAGACCTCGTCCTCGGATGGTGGTACAGCTCCTGGATCAGCTCCTGCTCCGGTCCCGTAAACCTCGGGATAAACCACGTCTGCAAAATCTGGGGACAAAAATCCGGATCCAGGTCCTCAGGGGATATAGCAAGGTACAAGAAAGCTCATGCCAATAAATACAGATAAGCAGTGCAGCAAATAAATAACTAAATGAACAATGGGGTAAATATGTAACCATCTAAGTGTAAATGCAAGTGAGAGCATCACTAGTCTCAGGATGAGACCACTACAAGCTCTGTGTCTGGGAGCCGGTAGCAGCAATAACTATGTGTTTACTATGTGTTTACTATGTTTTATATATATATAATCAGCCTGTATCCTGTGTGTCTCTCCCCACCCAATGTAACCACGCATATCATGTCCATAACGTCTCATGTCCATGTCAAGCGCGATCATAGCTAAATGCAACAAGTCATAATGTATCTAAGAGTATAATGTCCATGTCCTGTATCCTATACAGAATCACCACGAATATCTCGGGAAAATCCTGTCTCATGAATAGTGTCAAGTGTCCTGGGTCATATGGTACTTGATAAGACAAGTACGAAAATAAGGTATCACGAATGTCCATCTCTAGATGACCGTACCCAACACTGCGTACAGTGTCGGCACCCGACTGATAATCGGACGCTAAGTACGTCACACGGTCCTAGGTTGAGCATGCACAGTAATATATATATAAAGCAAGGAAAATAGATAACTAAGCTGCATAGAGTGGCAAGGTACACTTGCCTGATGTTTGAATATCAACTGTCGTCCTGGTATCGGTGGATCCGGTAAGCACTACTCCAAAAGCTGTAATAAACATCACCAATAGTCTCAGAAGGTATCAAACTGCTAGAAATGCCTGTCCTTACGTCCAATTTGGACACAGGGGTAAAAAGGTCATTTTTGGGCCAAAGTGGGTCCACATGTGGGCCACTTCGCACCAAAAAGCGTACCGAGGGTAACAGTCTCTAAATGGGACAAACTATGGGTCAAACAACTATAAATGTCAATACGATCCCAACGGTATATCCAAATTTGGATTCCGATGAGCCGAACATAATTTGGTCCAAAAGTCAACTGTGGGGCCCGCCAATTGGCGATCTGGTCAATCGTCTCAGAAATGCGTGAAAATTGGGTCACAGGACCAGCGTGTTACCACGAGTTCAGTGGCGCAAGTTTCGTCGCAATCTGACAAGCGTGCACATACTACTCGCGAGTTCCACAAAAGTGGCGACACGAAATGTGTTCGCGGATACGGCCTGATTCCGGCGCGCACACGCGTCCAAATCAGTCTCCACAAATTTTCACGTGTCCCGTTATGCTGCATGCACCATTCGGTACACTTGGCACACGGCAGGGCGGTCCCGTTTGGCGGGGCGCGCTTTGATCTCCAACTTTTAGAGAACCGGAAAAAGTGGGTGCGCGCAGTTTTGTGACGACTACAATTTTGTCCACAGCAACTAATAGCACAAAGTTATTATACAAAAAATAAACTAGGTCATGTAATCTACAGGTATCAAAAAGAATCACCGAATTCGGATCTCTGTGGTGGGAGATACGAACTCGGCAATATGGGTGGTCATTCTGGAATTCTGCGATTGCAGAATTCTGTCTGTCCGTCCACTTTGGACGCTATTTTTCACCTAGGGGCACACGGAATCTGAGGTTGACTATAAAACAAGTATTGGAGAGGGTTGAGGGAAGATCATACCTATGAAAACGAAACCGCGTTTGGTCGAGCGAGTCAATGGAAAATTATGCCGGAGCAAAGATGCCTCGAGTGGGAGACTACTGTTCGCGATGTCGGCGTCGACGGGATGGTTGGATGGCTTGGGGAGGCTTCTCTGGCTGCGGTGATGGCTCTAGATGGGAAGAGGGAGTCTGGAGTTTTAGGTTAGGGTTTTAGAGAACTATTATATATATATATATATATATATATTATATATTAAGAGAGAGAGGGTTAATTGGATCGCGGGTTGCAAAGGGGGTGAATTGGAGCGGGCTTGGACGCTGAAGGTAGCGGGTTATTTGGAAGTTTGCAAGCGTTGAAGCCAAAGTAGCGGGTTATTTGGAAGGAAGGTTGCTGCTGGAGTATAAAACAATGGCTAAGGAGTTGCTAAATGTAAGTTGACTGTAGTGTTATTATGGTTATTATTATTATATTATTACTATTAACTTTTCTAATTCTTTCTTTCTTTTCTTTCTTTCTTGAATTAAAATATATATACATATATATTTGTGTATATATATATATATATATATATATATTCACACATAAGAAAATTTTTATAATGGGGTATTGTACATCGTTAGGCTAGCAACTGCTCAAGGGGTCTCCTACATGGAATAAATTTCGAAAAATTCCTGATGGTCCCCAAGTCCTCTAAGTGCCCGAACACCTAACATAAAAATTATTAAAAATCTATTTCTCCTATTTGGACCTAATTACTATATAATAATAATAATTAATAAATAAAAAGGGTATATACGATTTTCTAGGAAGGGGGTTTTACAGTAGTATATAGTTCGTACTACGGGCGTGTATCGCGCTGGTCGCTACCCCCGCGGTATGTCGATTTCTGGAGTCTCGCTGGTCGCTACCCCCGCGGTATGTCGATTTCTGATGTCCATTGACGTGTGTGTGAGTTGTGAGGTAGATCGAGTAGCCTACCCTTGCCCATACGTCGAAAAGTTGTCCTCATTGCCTTCATATAGATTGTATTGTACAGCGTATTATTTATTTTCAAATTATATGCATGTTTACTGTATTCAAGTTGGCTCACTTTTTTGTATCTTGTTACGTCCCTCTGAGGACCTGGTCCTCTGCCAGGTGTATCTTCTCTTGAGTATTTGCAGGAGTACGGGCCTGGACCTGATGCATTACCTTCTGCCGAGGAGGTCTTACCTTCTGAGCATCGTTGATTATCTAGCGATGGATTCTTTTAGCTGATGCACTTCTGTCTTCACATTATTTTATATTAGAGATTTTATACTCCTCTCTCATTTTAGTTTTGGATATAGTCTTTGGTAGTGGATTTGTCTCCACCCGACTATTATTTTGGATATTTCAGACTCCTTACTCTAGTTAGTATTTCTTTTCTATGACTTGTTGTGTGGATGAGATTAGCATATCCATGACTTGTGACATTATACCACATGTGAGTTTATATTCATATTACAGCGTACGTATGGGTTATGGTTTTCATATATTGGAGTTGCATATCCATGCGGTTGGCATGCTTACGTGTTCTAGTCCTACGTATTATTGGGACTGGGGCGTGACATGTTTTTGTGGTGGCCCATGCAGTTCGAGTTAGCTATTTCGGTTACGTCACTCTACCGAGCGGGCCTGCACCTAGGACTAGAATTTTAGATCTCATCCACACTTGACTATAACTTACCTTCCTTCCAACATGTCCTACTTAAGTGCTTGCATCCTTCTTGATTCATGTACTCTTCTTAATCCTTCGTCCATCTCTTGCAGAGAGATGAATTTGCATAACGGGCATGCCGCCACCAGGGATAACACGTCTCCAGGGGACGACAACCAATCACCCGGAGTGGCCTCAATGACACCTCTTCTTCCCCGACCGGATGGACTGACTAACAATCAAATTCCATCAACCCCTTCCACGATACCTAATGGAACTTTTCCAGCTCCGCCAGCACCGCAGGATGGCCAAACACAGCTGTTCCAATTCTTTCAGATGATAATACAGGAACAGAGGCAGCAAGCAGCAGAGCAAAGGCTAGAATTTCTGACAGTGCTTGAGAGAATGGCTGCACTAGCCCCTGTACCAACCCATGCACTAGTTTCAGTACCACAAGCTCGGGTTGGCTCAGTCAAGGACTTTGTGCAGATGGGCCCTAAGCCATATAAGGGCAATGAGAGTCCAGAGGAGACCACGAACTGGATTGCCAATACCAAGAAGTTGTTAGAGGCATCACAATTACCTTCTGACCTATGGATGATAGGCGTAAGGACTCAGTTAGAAGGCAACGCGCATCACTGGTGGGAATCAATGGAGCGCCAGTTGGGTACTCATCAGACTTGGGAACAATTCTTGGAGTACTTTGAGAGGAAGTACTTCCCGGATACTGTAAGGGACGCATTGTACGATCAGTTCCTCCATCTAGAGCAAGGGGACAAGACGGTTGATGAGTATGACGTAGAATTTAGCCATCTCAGTAAGTATGGCACAGTCCTAATACCTAATGACTTGGAGAAAGCTAAGAGGTTTCACCATGGGCTGACTCAGGAGCTCCAGTACTACACTAGCTCACAGTCCCGGATCTCTTATGCCGAGTTATTGACAGAGGCCAGGATTCAGGAGGCCATCAGCAAGGGAAATGGAATTCAACACAGAAGTCACCAAGGACCAGTAAGGATACAGCAAGGAGGACCCATTCGACACCCTTTGACATGCCATCAACCAGATAATGTCGCACCATACCCAACCAAGGACCGCCGTACTTGTCACTTTTGTGGTAAGATAGGTCATATTCATAGAGACTGTCATCGTTGGTTGGGGCTGTGCATGATATGTGGATCAAGTCACCATCAAACCAGAAGATGTCCTCAGCAGAACCAGAGGTCTATGGCATTAGAATCAGGAACACCGCATACACCCTCAAGTATAGAAGACCAAAGAGACCCACCACTGCTTCTACAGTCTGCACAAATGGAGGGGACTAGACCCCAGTTGAACAACCAAGGACAAGGCCAAGCACTCATTATGACAAGTATGGGAGAGCAGACACAGGAAGCCGTAGATACAGGTACGACCTTTTAGTTATAATTGTCTTTGCATACTCATAACCCTATTGTGACATAAGATCTTAGATGCACAAATAGATATAGAATTATATATATGGTAGCTTAGCAGTTATGAGGATGTATGTATATTTTACCCAGATGGCATACACGCGATGCTAATGGATGACGTGAGTAGCAGTAGTAGTATTCTTCCCTATCCTTATCTCTCCCTCTTGGGTGACTCATCTTCTCCTTTTATATTCGTTTCTTATCTCGTGCTTAACTCTTCCTATCATAGTCGTATCTTTTGTGCCATTATGAATTGTTGATTTATGTCAACCTTATCCTTATTTTGTTAGTTAAAATATAAATGTGTTAGTAATACTTGATAGCTAAGGATGAGTTCTTAATATATGTATGTGCACTATAGCAATGTCTGTATTCTTTATTAGTTTAACCCTTAAGTAGCACCATGTAGCCTAGTAGAAATTGTTAGATCATTTGAGGCAGATCATACCCCTAATAGTTAGTCAAGACCTTAAGTATTTCCCTAAAAACTTAGACTGTGCCTAGGAAAGAGTTGAAGGCACTTGTTACGAACTGATGACTATGACAAATCGCCGGCGAGGTAGCGACAGTTGCCGTCAGACGATTTTGGTAGAGTAGTCAAATTACTTGCAGCCATACTGGCCAGGTGGCGTGGCAGTATTAGACTATGATACTTGACGGTTATGGGGAAAAAGTCATAGTTTTGAGATTCTAGACAGGTATCCCAAGATTCTCGACCCAATAAATATAATTGCCTTACAACCTAGACAATAGCTTCAAAGAATGTGACTACTAGTAGAATCTTGTAAGTTGGGTAGTGTAGACGAGTTAGAGGATGATAAAATAGTGGATGGAAAATAGATGAGGAAGTGTTAGAATGGCAAACCATGAGTTTCAGGAGTCCTACTAGATACCAATGTAGTGTAATAGTTATAGTACAATTATGAATATGGGTTAGTGTCAATTTCGAGGGCAAAATTTTTGTAAGTTGGGTAGAATGTAAAACCCCTATTTCTAAAAACCGTACTTATTATAATTTTTATTAATTAATAATTTAAATATAGTATTTAGTGGCTAATTAGGAGAAATAGATTTTTAATAATTTTTATTTTTGGTGTTCGGGCATTTAGAGGATTTATGGGACCATCAGAAATTTTTCGGAATTTATTTCATGTAGGAGACCCCTTGAGCAGTTGCTAGCCTAACGGTATGCATTATTCTAATCCATAATTTTCTTATGAGTATATATATATATATATATATGTATAAATATATATATATATGCATAAATATATTTTTATAAAGAAAAAGGAAAAGAAAAGAAAAGAAAAGAAGTAATAATAAACTAATAATAATATAAACTAAGAATAATAATAATTAATAACCAATCCATTAATACCAAATCCAAGCAAACCAGACCATTACAAACCATTCACTACCATTCCCATTCCAACAAAGCAACAGTTCACAGCCATCCCCTTTTATCAATTCCAACAAAACTATTAAATACATTATTAATAACAATTCCATTCCTCACTAATAAACTATTACTAATACTATTCCTTACTATACTTAAAGCAAACCCTTCCTAGCTACAGACACATGCCCAAACATGACCCCCATTTACTGGAGATCCAGCACCATCCAAGGCCTTTACCCTTACCCGCGACTATTAACAACCGGACTCTCTCTCTCTCTCTTCCCCTTTCATAAATAATATATATATATATATACATATATATTATTTCTCTAAAACCCTAACCTAAAATCTCCAGACCCTTCTCTTCTCATCTAGAGCCGCCACCGCAGCCAGAAAACCCCGCCAGGCCGTCCAAACCATCCCGACGACCCCGACCTCGCGCACTGCAGATTTCCACACGAGGTACCTTCGCTCCGGAGTTGTTTCCCGTCGACTCGCTCAACCAAACGTCGTTCTGTCTTCACCGGTATGCTCACCCCTTAACCCTCTTCCATATTTGTATAATAGCTGACCTCGAACAACGTGTACCCATAGGTGAAAATAGCGCCCAAGTTGGCACAAACAAATCCAATTCTGGGATCGCAGAAAACTGCGGTGACCACCCATATTGCCGAGTTCGTATCTCCCACCACAGAGATCCGAATTCGGTGATTCTTTTTTATATGTATAAAACACTTGACCTAGTTTATTTTCTGTTAAATAACCCTAGATTATTAACTGTTGTGGACAGAATTAAATTCGTCACAAAATTCTGCGAACCCACTTTTTCCAGATTTCTAAAAGTTCGAAAATGGAGCGCGCCCCGCCAAACGGGACCGCCCCACCGTGTACCAAGTGTACCGAACGGTGCACGCAGTGTAACCGAACACATAAAAATTCTTGGAAACTGATTCGGACGCGTGTGCGCGCCGAAATCAGGCCGTATCCGCGGACACACCCCGTGTCGTAACTTTTGTGGAACTCGGGCGTATTTTGTGCACGCTTGTCAGATTGCGACAAAACTTGCGCCACTGGACTCGTGGTAACGCGTTGATCCCGTAACCAAACTTTCACGCAATTCTGAGATGGTTGACCAAATCGCCAATTGACGAGCCCCACAGTTGACTTTTTGTACAAAAATTGTGTTCGGCTCATCGAAATCCACATTTGGACATACCGTTGGGTTCATATTGACATCTAGAGTTGTTTGACCTATAATTTGTCCCATTTAGAGACTGTTACCTTTGACACGCTTTTCTGTGCAAAGTGGGCCACAGGTGGACCCCGCTTTGACCCAAAATTACCGTTTTGCCCCTATGTCCAAATTGGACGAAAGGGAAGTATTTTTTAGCTATTTTGCTTATTCTGGGAACGTTGGTGATATTTATTTCAGCATCCGGAGACGTTCATTTTGAGGCCGTAGCTTCTGACTCTTGGGTTTGACATCGGGACATTACATTTTCGCAGTTTTCTTGCCAGGCAAGATACCTTGCCAAATTGTTACAGTACTTTTGCTTGCTATTTATATTTCTGTATATTTATTGCATTCTGTATATTTCTTGCATGTGTAGTTTTCTTTCAGTCATTACTATATATTAGATATGTTGACACACACATGGCACCTAGTATCATGAGAGGACAATCATTAGGCGTATGGGCTTTTAACCACTCTGGTAAACCGTAGTATATAGTTCGCACTATGGGCGTGTGTCGCGCTGGTCGCTACCCCCGCGGTATATCGATTTCTGGAGTCTCGCTGGTCGCTACCCCCGCGGTATGTCGATTTCTGATGTCCATTGACGTGTGTGTGAGTTGTGAGGTAGATCGAGTAGCCTACCCTTGCCCATACGTCAAAAAGTTGTCCTCATTGCATTCATATAGATTGTCTTGTACAGCGTACTTATTTATTTTTAAATTATATGCATGTTTACTGTATTCAAGTTGGCTCGCTTTTCTGTATCTTGTTACGTCCCTCTGAGGACCTGGTCCTCTGCCAGGTGTATCTTCTCTTGAGTATTTGTAGGAGTACGGGCCTGGACCTGATGCATTACCTTCTGCCGAGGAGGTCTTACCTTCTGAGCATCGTTGATTATCTAGCGATGGATTCTTTTAGCTGATGCACTTATGTCTTCACATTATTTTATATTGGAGATTTTATACTCCTCTCTCATTTTAGTTTTGGATATAGTCTTTGGTAGTGGATTTGTCTCCACCCGACTATTATTTTGGATATTTTAGACTCCTTATTCTAGTTAGTATTTCTTTTCTATGACTTGTTGTGTGGATGAGATTAGCATATCTATGACTTGTGACATTATACCACATGTGAGTTTATATTCATATTACAGCGTACGTATGGGTTATGGTTTTCATATATTGGAGTTGCCATATCCATGTGGCTAGCATGCTTACGTGTTCTAGTCCTATGTATTATTGGGACTGGGGCGTGACAAAACCCCCTGATTTTTTTTCAGAAATTTTTCTGTAATTTTTTGTGATTTTTCTGATATTAAAACTAAGGTCTTTTGTGATTAAATAATTTTTAAAGATTAAATAATTTTTAAAGGATATAAATAAAAAAATATCCCAAACTTTTATTTTTGATTCTAAATAATAAAATATATTTTCTAGAAGTTTTTGGGAATTTTCTGAGTATTTTTAGTATTTATTGGGAGTTATTTAGGCTAATAACGAATTTTTAGGATTTGTAGAATTTATTGTGCAAGTCCATGAATAAGAATTGACCCACATTATTTTCTAAGGTTTATAATATTATTATATATTTTCTGGAATTATTTCAGAATTTTTGGAAAAATGTTATTATTTATTTTTAGTTTTATGGTAAAACTAATTTTTAGAGCTTATCCTAATTATAGTAGGAAATCTATGAATATATAATTATCCCAAATATTTTTCTAGGGTTTTTAGGTTCAAAATATATTTTCTGTAATTTTTCCAGATTTTTATGATTATTTTTAATGTTTATTTTGAGTTAGTTAGATTTAAAACGACTTAAATAATGTTTTGATAAAGGCAAATAAAAAAAACAAATAATATAACCAAAACCATCCAATCAAATCATGACACGTGTCACCCAATCAACTTTCATTCAGCCGCTCAACATCCCTATATATATATATATATATTATTATAACCCTAATTATCCCATTATTTTTAGAGAGAGAGATTTTGGAGAATTGCCATCTAGGGTTCCTTCATCTTCCAGAAGCCATTGCGCATAGCTCCGGACTCCAAAAGAGGCCTAGTTTCTTGCGTTAGAACGATATTGAGGTTAGATTTCTGATTATATAATTTGTTTTACGAAATTATGACTATTAAATTCTGGAAAATTCGTAGAGCACAGCATGTTCAAAAATAGACGTGTTTTAATGTTTTCACGATTCCGGGAGAACCAGGAATCAGAATCATGAACCGTTTAAAGTTTTAGAAAGCTAATGTCGAGATAATTGACATATGTTTTTTCCCATAATTTAATTCGATGTATTTTCATACTGTTAATTCGGTAGAACTTCTAGGTTAGAATTTAACCATCGGTGCACGATACGAAACTTGTATGTACCATAATTCCCAAACGAGTTTGAATTCGGACGAGCCGTAAATTCCAGCATGTTTTGATGATGAAATCTACAGGAAATCATTCATGAAAGTTGAGTTTGTGTTGGTTGACTTTTTGGTCAACAGATCGTCTCGATTTGCGTGCCATGAGTCTCGAGTTGATAAAATTCAGTTCCTTTGGACAAAATTTAGGAATTAACCTAAAAATCAGAATAATAAGATTAAAATAGGATTTTAGAGTAATTATTCCAGAATTAAATAAGTTAAAATAAATTATCTTTTGACATGGTAAATTGTAATACATAGGCTATTTGGACTGTGACTTGGACTCTGATTCACACCAGCAGCAGGACCCCAGGCAAGTGTACCTTGCCAACATTGCAGTTCTTGTTACATATTTTCTTGTCTTATTTATATATTGTTGTGCATGCTTGACCGAGGACCGTGTGACTTGCTTAGCGTCCGATTATAGTCGGGTGCCAACACCGTACGCGGTGTTGTGTATTGTCACCTAGACATGGATACCGAGATCCGATATATTCTCGTACTTGTCTTATCATGTACGTAGACCCAGGACACTTGAAACTATTCATGAGATAGAATCTTCTTGAGATATTCATGGTGATTCTGTGTAGGATACAGGTTTTATGACATAGACATTTATTTCATAGACATTATGACTTGCTGCATTAGATATGATCGTGTATGACATGGACATGATACATCGTGGACATGAGACGTGTGATTACATTGGGTGGGGAGAGACACACAGGCTATAGGCTGATTATATATATATAAAATATAGTAAACACATAGTAAAATATATAGTTATTGCTCCTACCGGCTCCCAGACACAGAGCTTGTAGTGGTTTCAGCCTGAGTTTAGTGATGCTCTCAAATTGCATATCACTTAGCTGGTTATATAGTTTGCCCTATTGTTTTATTTATTTTCTGCACTGCATTTATGTTGGCTTGAGTTATTTTGTACCTTGCTATGTCCCCTGAGGACCTGGATCCGGATTATGTCCCCAGGATTAGCAGATAAGATCGACCCCGAGGTATACATGACAGGAGCATTAGCAGAAGAAGGAGCAGGAGCAGACACTGGAGCATTACCAGACCCAGTAGACGAGTGATCCCTGAGGGTATCTTCTGAGTATATACTATTTCCATACTCAGTATTTGCTGAGGTTATCTCTATTCTTGTATCTTGACAGATATATCAGACTCATTATCGGGTTATTTCTCGAGTTTATATTTTATTGAGATTGTTCTTGCTTTATGATTCTGATATTGTGGTGTTCATTTTTGTGGATGAGATTATTATATCTAGACCCTTATTGTTGTATTACAGCTTAAGTATGCCCCGATGGATCCATTAAATTGGGTCTGTCCATGGGTATGTGCTGTTGGCCATTGTCGCGTATCTAGTCCCTCGGTATTTTGGGGCTGGGGCGTGACATGGTTTTTGTGGTGGCCCATGCAGGTCAACGACTAAATTGTTTCGGTTTCAACTTAGGGACCGAGCAAGCCTGCAATAAGAATAGGATAAGTTTTTAGGATCTCATCCACTTGCTTGAATCGTTCTTGACATCTGTATAGGATTCGAATTAATTTCTTGACTTGCATCCTGCCTTGATTCCTGTGCGCTTTTTATTGTTTATTTTGGTTGTTACTCAAATTTTTTTTGAATTATGTGATTGGTAATTAGAACTTGACAGTATAAGTTAAGTTATAGATTATGACCTTATGATTGCCCTTAGCTTTATGTCACATAATTAGTACCCCCACCTCGATACAAGTTAGATCCTTTACCCTTGACGGCCAATAACTCTTCAATCCTCACTATCGACACTTGTTCTATAAGCACTAAGACTAAGGCTTAAGACGACCATGACCTATGTAATATAGGAGGATACCCTAATAGGTACCAAGACCCCTTCTCGTAGACCTTAACAAGAGTTTCCACGGTATCCTTAAGACGAATTCAGTATTAGTTTATTGTTTTAAGTTGGGTAGTATGCCTCACAACATAGTACCACCTGGCCCTATTGACCCATTGATGAAGTAAACTATGAAGACACAACTTTAGACTTGTATAAGAAGATAGTGGTTATTCAGACAATAGGATTTAGAGGTCCTTGCCCCTATTTGGTCGACTAGCGACTTAGATAAGGAGGGTGTATGATAACTGTAGAGATTGTAGAGTCTGTTATTATTATGGTTGCTGGTTTATTTTTGTTTTGTGAACTTGAATAATTTGTACCTCCTTTCATCATCATCTAGCGTATTTAAATTTGTTGTACTTGACTTATGCTGCTATTCTATAGCCTAGTTTTGCAAGCTTATTCTTTATCGAGCTTGTTCATGACATATGTATTAGTGGACATGTACACTAATACATTTCAGAATCAGTATATTAAGGTCTAGCTAACCTCAGTGCGCTTGATTCGCCCTCCGTACAACTAATTTACGTGGATTGAGATATATAGTAATTAGTAGACGAATGTACTTGCCCTCTAGATATGTCTGAGCCTATCGTATCCGTTACATAACTATACCGATACGAGCAGGTGAATAGGAATTGCCCAAAATAGGATTTCAGTCCACAACTGCCTTGACAATTCCCATTGAATTCTTTAAGCACCTTGATCCCCATACTTCTAATCTATTACCTCCCATTGAACTCTTTATTATTGTTTTCCGTCTTCCCTGATTTCGGAAAGACGAAACCTCGTGCCTAGCATAAGTTGATACACGGATAGTCATAGAGGTACCCTATGGATTGATGATCATTTTGTAACCAAGGTCATATCATAGATGATATAGTTGGTGTTAAAAACTTTGAGGATTCAATAGCATGATTAAGTAATTTGGGGCATAGCTTTCTTAGATAGCCTTAGATGATAGATGGGTAAATTCTAAGTTGGGTAGAGACCGCAATGTTCACTTGAGATGAATTCTTAGACTGTAATCAAGTGAGATTTGATAGAGAGAACCCTACCATATTTTAATTTCGAGGACAAAATTTTTATAAGTTGGGTAGATTGTAAACCCCCTGATTTTTTTCCAGAAATTTTTCTATAATTTTCTGGGATTTTTCTGAAATTAAAACTAAGGTCTTTTGTGATTAAATAATTTTTAAAGGATATAAATAAAAAAATATCCCAAACTTTTATTTTAGGTTCTAAATAATAAAATATATTTTCTAGAAGTTTTTGGGAATTTTCTGAGTATTTATTGGGAGTTATTTAGGCTAATAACTAATTTTTAGGACTTGTAGAATTTATTGTACAAGCTCAGGAATATAGAATGGACCCACGTTATTTTCTAAGTTTTATAATATTATTATATATTTTTTGGAATTATTTCAGAATTTTTGGAATAATGTTAGTATTTATTTTTAGTTTTATGGTAAAACTAATTTTTAGAGCTTCTCCTAATTATAGTAGGAAATCTATGAATATATAATTATCCCAAATATTTTTATAGGGTTTTAAGGTTTAAAATATATTTTTTGTAATTTTTCCAGATTTTTATGATTATTTTTAATGTTTATTTTGAGTTAGTTAGATTTAAAACGACTTAAATAATGTTTTGATAAAGGCAAATAAAAAAAAACAAATAATATAACCAAAACCATCCAATCAAATCATGACACGTGTCACCCTATCAACTTTCATTCAGCCGCTCAACATCCCTATATATATATATATTATTACAACCCTAATTATCCCATTATTTTTAGAGAGAGATTTTGGAGAATTGCCATCTAGGGTTCCTTCATCTTCCAAAAGCCATTGCGTATAGCTCCGGACTCCAAACGAGGCCTAGTTTCTTGCGTTAAAACGATATTGAGGTTAGCTTTCTGATTATATACTTTGTTTTACGAAATTATGAGTATTAAATTATGGAAAATTCGTAGAGCACAGCATGTCCGAAAATAGACATGTTTTAATATTTTCGCGATTTCGGGAGAACCAGGAATCAGAATCATGAACCGTTTAAAGTTTCGGAAAGCTAATATCGAGATCATTGACATATATTTTTTTCTAGAATTTATTTCGATGTATTTTCATACTGTTAATTCTGTAGAACTTCTAGGTTAGAATTTAACCATCGGTGCACGATACGAAACTTGTATGTACCATAATTCCCAAACGAATTTGAATTCGGACGAGCCATAAATTCCAGTATATTTTGATGATGAAATCTACAGAAAATCATGCATGAAAGTTGAGTTTGTGTCGGTTGACTTTTTGGTCAACAGATCGCCTCGATTTGCGTGCCATGAGTCTCGAGTTGATAAAATTCAGTTCCTTTGGACAAAATTTAAGAATTAACCTAAAAATCAGAATAATAAGATTAAAATAGGATTTTAGAGTAATTATTATAGAATTAAATAAGTTAAAATAAATTATCTTTTGACATGGTAAATTGTAATACATAGGCTATTTGGACTGTGACTTGGACTCTGATTCACACCAGCAGTAGGACCCCAGGCAAGTGTACCTTGCCAATATTGCAGTTCTTGTTACATATTTTCTTGTCTTATTTATATATTGTTGTGCATGCTTGACCTAGGACCGTGTGACTTGCTTAGTGTCCGATTATAGTCGGGTGCCAACACCGTACGCGATGTTGTGTATTGTCACCTAGACATGGAAACCGAGACCCGATACATTCTCGTACTTGTCTTATCAAGTACATAGACCCAGGACACTTGACACTATTCATGAGACAGAATCTTCATGAGATATTCATGGTGATTCTGTGTAGGATACAGGTTTTATGACATAGACATTTATTTCATAGACATTATGACTTGCTGCATTAGATATGATCGTGCGTGACATGGACATGATACATCGTGGACATGAGACATGTGATTACATTGGGTGGGGAGAGACACACAGACTACAGGTTGATTATATATATATAAAATATAGTAAACACATAGTAAAATACATAGTTATTGCTGCTACCGGCTCCCAGACACAGAGCTTGTAGTGGTTTCAGCCTGAGTTTAGTGATGCTCTCAAATTGCATTCACTTAGCTGGTTATATAGTTTGCTCTATTGTTTTATTTATTTTCTGTACTGTATTTATGTTGGCTTGAGTTATTTTGTACCTTGCTATGTCCCCTGAGGACCTGGATCCGGATTATGTCCCCAGGATTAGCAGATGAGATCGACCCCGAGGTATACAGGACAGGAGCATTAGCAGGAGCAGGAGCAGGAGCAGACACTGGAGCATTACCAGACCCAGTAGACGGGTGATCCCTGAGGGTATCTTCTGAGTATATACTATTTCCATACTCAGTATTTGCTGAGGTTATCTCTATTCTTGTATCTTGACAGATGTATCAGACTCATTATCGGGTTATTTCTCAAGTTTATATTTTATTGAGATTGTTCTTGCTTTATGATTCTGATATTGTGGTGTTCATTTTTGTGGATGATATTAGTATATCTAGACCCTTATTATTGTATTACAGCTTAAGTATGCCCCGATGGATCCATTAAATTGGGTTTGTCCATCGGTGTGTGCTGCTGGCCATTGCCACGTGTCTAGTCCCTCGATATTTTGGGACTGGGGCGTGACATAATTTCAGGGCTAAAGTCTACAAAGTTGGGGAAGTGCACGCACTGTTTGGTGGAAAAGCAAAATATGGTATCTTTCCAAAGTCACCCAAATTCAAGAAAGCCGACGTTGCTCGAGTTGATTCACTCGAATGTCTGCGGTCTTACAAAGGCAAAATCCATTAGTGGTTCTTCTTATTTTGTAACATTTATTGATGAATGTTCCAGGGAGGTCTGGGTCTATACCTTAAAGACCAAGGATCAGGTATTGCCTACTTTCATGGAGTTTCAGGCCTCTGTTGAAAAGGAGACGGGCAAGAAGCTGCTTTGTGTTCGGTCGGACAATGGCGGCGAGTACATCTATCCCTTTGATGCTTATTATAGATAGGAAGGGATATGACACCAGGAGACTCCACCAAAGACACCGCAGCTCAATGGTGTAGCGAAGCGGATAAACATGACGCTAATGGAGAGGGTGCGGTATTTGTTGTCAGAAGCAAACTTGTCAGGCAGCTATTAGGGTGAGGCATTTTACACAGCTACTTATATTATTAATTTATCTCCTAGTGCTCCTTTGCAGGGTGATGTGACTGACAAAGTATGGTATGGCAAAGAGCCGTCATACAATCACCTGCGAGTGTTTGGTTGTAAGACTTTCGTGCATGTACGAAAGGACGAAAGATCCAAACTTAAGCCAAAGACGAGGCGGTGCGTCTTTGTCGGCTACGGTCGGGATGAGTTTAGATATAGACTCTACGATCCAGTGGGAAGAAACCTCTACAGAAGCAGGGACATGGTATTCGTTGAGGATCAGACCATGACCAACACTTAGGATTTTGGGATGCCTTCCGAGGGTGAGGAATTGCCTGAGTTAGAGTTATTTCGCTTCGAGTAGTTTTTATAGGACATCGCAGAGGATCTAGTTAAAGGGAAGCCAGTACATGGAGTTTCTCCTAACCTTGATCATCAGCCTGCTGATGGGGGTCAAGGTGACCCTTAGGAGGATGAGCATGCCGAGGAGGCAGTTCTTGGAGGGGAGGAGACTGTAGATATACAGCCAGCACCAGTGGTTCCATTGAGAAAGAGCAATTTTATTATGTAGTGCTTATGTTGGAGTCTTTCCTTCTTCCTTAATTTCTCATCAATTTTTATCATGAAGCCTGCAAACCCATTCAGAAAGATCATCATGTACTCAGCTAGCCATCAATATCTTGGAAATCCTATCTGATTGAGTGGAACACTTGTCAGTCCAACTTATTGTTACATGTTCTAATGATCATTGACAGAAACTATACAACATAAAACTTTTCGAAGAGGCTAAAATGACTATGTAATAACTTAATATTTCTATTTAACCAGCATTATATTAGAAAAGCATAGTATGTATATAGCTAACCTTTCAATTACATCAGTGAAGAGTTGCAGCTCTTCAACGGTTCCATATGCGTCATACAGTCGTCGATTACTGTTATTAGGTATAACAGCTTGTCTCTAGATAACCTTCCTGTAGAGTACTGTGGTTCGAACACACTCCTAAGCTCCAGAAGTAGCACTCTACTACTCTATCCCGAGTGAAACTTAGGTTGTTCATAAGGCCCAATTCTTTCCACCACCTGTTATACATACAGAAGAGGATTCCATGTTATACATAAGAAATAAATAATCTATTATTGTGCACGCAATGCTGCAACTAGAAATTGAGATGAAGGAGGTGATTTTGTTATAAAAATGTGATGTATTAAAAGTTCATAATAGTGATCTTTTTTTTGTTATTATTGTGTATCAATATTTTTAATTAGGCTAAATTTCAACTTGATATCCTAAACTATTCAATTTTGTCAACTTGATATCCTAAACTTTAATATTAGAAAACCTCAACTATAGTTGTATAACTTAATACCCTAACAATGTTAATAGAATATCCAAAATGGCATAAATACCCCTTCATTCGTAATCACTTCGAATACTCCCCGAGGAAGGATAGGGTAATTTGGTTAAAAAACTATTATTTATTTTTGTTGAAAAGAAAAAATTAGCCCCTGAGTGTCGAACGGTATCGACGTAAAAATATTTAATAGTTTATGGTAGTGATTGATTTGGTATTAAAGTTGAGGGGTATCAAATTGAAAAACTTGAATAGTTGAGGGTATCAAGTTAAATTTAAGCCTTTAAATTATTAAAACTCTCATTAGCTTTTGTTAATCAATTTCTGAGAATTAATTAACTTATTTCATCTAACTATTATTTGGTAGAATATATTAATCAATTCCTTTTAGTTAACTAAGTTACTAATCATAATCACTAGTTAAATTCCTTAATTAACTAACTAAGCAAATCACACCCTACCCCCCTTTCCTTTCCTTGTTAGGAATCAACCAAGTATTTGTCTTATGTTTTTGTTCTGTTCTTGTTTGGAAAGAAAAACTTAAGCTATACTCATGAGACTACATAAAAAGATCACTATCTGTCAACGTCTCATTAAACCATAACTCATTTTGAGAATAATTATCGAATCATTAGAGAATATGAAAATGTTGATGGCGATGCTATGAGAATACCAAGGATGAGAGAGAGAGAGATAAAGTTAAAGAAAAGAGAATAGTTATCCAATCATTATGTTATATACTGGATAGGCGCATTAGGATTGGAAGTGTTGAGGATTTGACACATTTAGTACATTGGGAGGGGAGGACAGTCAGTAGACGTAGGGGCTAAAATTAGTGTTCACTATGATGTTGCTGCATGACGGGCGCCCGGAAGGAGCGCTACTGCACTAGTTCCCTATTTGAGACTGCCCCGTACGTCTAACTCTGTCCTCACTGCATTCAGACTAGTTCCTAGAGTACCCTGGACTATTATACTTCTATTACAATTTTGGCTTGTATTTTTGTATCTTGTTACATCCCTCTGAGGACTTGGTTCCCTTCCAGTTTGCAAAGTTGATTGTCGTTGGGTTTTCTGGAGTTGTTGTTGTGTATCACCTCAGTATTCAGTTATCGTTATTAGGTATTTGTATCATTTCTTTTGTTGATTATTTATTATGTTCTTATTGCTTATTATCTGCTAATATAGCCTAGTGTTTATAGTCTCTTATTTTCTTTCAAGTTTGTTCAAGTATATATGCTAGTGGGTTGCAGATCATAACACATGTTGTTCATTCTTATATTTTGTATCGCTGTGGATTGAGATATAATTATAATTATTGAATTATCTAAATAGTAATCCTCACACAACAGTTTATACGTATTTGAGTTAGACTAGAGTCCACTTGATACGTAGCTGGTCATTTCCACGTTGTCTAGTCCCGTATATTTTGGGACTGGGGCGTGACAAGTGAATTATTAGAACATAACTACAATCAAATATTCCTAGCCTCCGTAGCAAATTCAAGATGTCACCGATCAAAATGCTTCTATGCCTGTCCATCAGAAGGATAAGATAATTCTCCTCCGTCCATCTTACGTTCCTTGCTATGCCATGTCATGTATTGTGCTGTATTTGCGGACATATACATCCTTTGTAGCCTTTTTATGATTGGTAAAAACTGTATGTACTTATAAGGACGCAACCTTGCTCAGGTAGTAGACTTTTCTTTGCCTCGAATTGGCTTGTGTCGGTCCTCATGATAGGAAATACATCTTTCTTTATCATTATTCTCCTTGTAGTACAACCTGCAACTGTTTCAACAATAATCTATCTTTTTATAGTGTCATGCCCCAGTCCCAAAATACGTAGGACTAGGATTACGTAACATGCCAGCTACGCATTCGACCAGACTCTGGTCCGATTCAAATACATATAAGCTCTAATAATCTAAATATCACTATAAAATATAACTATATCTCAATCCACAGGAACACATAATATCAAGAATGAGCTACAAGTACTAAAGTCGGCCGCCCAGTAACACACAAACTCAAATAGACTCGAGAAAGAAATATGAGTCTATAAAACTAGGCCATATCAGCAAAAATAAGTAACGCGAATTGATAAACATAAATGCGGCAAAAATGATAACAGTACCTGAGTCCAATGACTGCATAACTAGGCGATGCGCATCAAGAGCTCCAAAAAACTCATCAACCATCTATGCTGCAAAACTGACAAGGGACCAGGTCCTCAGAGGGACGTAACAAGGTACAAGAAACAGCATGCCAAAGTAACAATAAAATATGCCAAGTGCACAACGGTATATATCATAACCAACTATGTGAATGCACATAAAAATAATACTCATACGCTAGACCACCGATATGTAAATCAATGTAAATCTCCAGGCTCTGTCAAGGAACCTGCAGTAGCGTGGCAATCTCCGGAACTCTCGTAAGAGCTCAAAGTAACATAGTGAATAGTAGTAGCCCAACATCCCGAGTACGCTCACCCCACCCAATGTAACCTCATATCTCATGTCCATGATGTCTCATGTCTAAAACATACAAGATCAATCACTAACTAGGATCGAGTCAATGGTGTAAATATAATCATGTCAATTATCACATGTCCCGGGTCCTATCTTGATACAAAAGTCGGAATCCCTGAATGTCTAAAGTATGGCTCCTGTACATGCAAGGCATGTCCAGTGTCCTGAGGTCTATAGTGCAAGAGTCAGCACGAATAAGGAAATATGATGACAATTCAATCTAACGATACCCGAGTTCGCGTACAAAAGTTGGCACCCGAATATAATTCGGACGCTAAGTATCGTATACGGTCCTCGGGTCTCAACAGAAAACATGCCAAAATGTAGAACTATGGTTAATATCTAGTAAATAACATAAGCACAAAATTTTGAAAACATTGGCAAGGTACACTTGCCTAGGTCCTGGGTAATGGTATGACGATTTTCAGGTAGCGAACTCGATATGCCAACTACTCCAGGAAAGGTAGAATCTGCACGAAAGTCTCCGGATCCTGAACAGAGATCACCAAAATTTCCAAAATATAAGAAATATCTAGGATTGATTAGCTATAAGTCCAATTTTTGAGATAGGAGCAAAACGACAGTTTCGGATAAAAGCGGGGTCCATGTATGGCCCATTTGGCACCGAAAATTATGTCGGAGATAAAATTCTCCAAACTAGGAAAACTTAGCGTTTATGAGTCCAGAATGATGATAAAAATCCAACAGAATATCCAAAACTGGATTTTGATGAGCCGGTCACAAAATTATCCGTCAAGTAGAATCGTGGGGCCCGCGAAACGACATTCTGGTCAACGTTCTCAGAATCACACCAAACTTGGGTCATAGGACCAGCGTAACACTTCGAATCCGATGGTGCATGTTTCGTTACGAAACCACAAGCACACACAAAGTTAATGCACAAACTTAAAAAATGTCGATATGGTATTTTCTGGGGATACGGGTTAATTTCGACGTGCACACACGTCCAAATCAAGATCTGCGAAAGACCACACGTTCGCGTTGACAATACGCATCTTTCGGTGCAATTCACACGCGACGAAGTTGCCTCGTTTGGCGGAACATATCCCGTATCAAAAAAATTGGTTTTTAAAATCATAGTTTTTCGTCGATTTTGAACTGAATTTCCAGGAGATATTAATCTGATAAATTAAAACTATTTAAAGGGCATTAATCTTGGTTAGGTTGTCTACAAGCCTATTCAATTAAAATTTTAAAAATAATTCACGATTTTGAATTAAATATCACGTAAACAGGGGTGGTTGGGCAGTTTCAAAACTGTTGAAATACATAATTTTTGGCCAACTTTCGAATCTTTTTTCTCATGATATAAACCGTTTAAAATTGAACTAATTGTAGAGAATTATAGAGGGTCATGTTGTGAACCAAATGAAATAGACCGATCAAAAAAGGATAAACGGAGGAGGAGAAAACATCCCTTGAAGTAGGGGTTCCGGCTTGTTGCTGCTGCTTGCGGGTCGAGTGCAGTCGACTGTGGTTGGCGCTCCGGCCGACTGTGGCAACCAGGGGGGTCGCCTGAAGTCGGCGGCGAGCTGGAGAAGGGAGTTTAGGGTTTGGGTTAGATTTTTTATCTATAAATATATAGATAAAGGGAACATTGAGCAGGGGGGAGGGAACCGATCGGGCCTAGGTGGGAGTGGAGGGGTGGGGAGGTTCGCGGGCTGAACGCAGGGGGGTGTCGGGTAGAGTTTTTTGTTTGGGTTTAGAGTTAGGATTTTTGGTTTTATTATTATTACTTTTCTTTTCTTTTCATTTTTTCTTTTTCTTTTTCTTTTGTTCTTATATATATATATATATATATATATATATAGTAAACCAAAATAACTTTGTACATGAAATAAATTGTAGAAAATTTTATAACATTTTATTTAAGAAATTTTTACCCAAATATATTTACATAAAATATTTTTAATTGATAAATAAATAAATATTTATATAAGTTAATAAAACCAAATATTTTATATATCTTGTTAGGTAATTTATAACCAAAATTCCTATAAAATAATAAAATAATAAGTTTTAAAGATTTAAAAAAATTGGGGGCTCACAATCTACCCAACTTACAAAAATTTATCCTCAAAATTTAAGATAAGCATGGTAGAAGAGAGTTCCATGCAGAAGGAAGTTAAATACGACTTGTCATATCAAGTTTCTTGTTATTAAAATAAGGCACTATCTAAATATAAGGTATACACAACGGTATAAAAGAATTTAAGTAGGTAAGGTCCTACCTTGATTCTCGGAAGATTGTGGGATACATTTACTAATGGGATCTAGTTTGATATCATATTCTAAAGCAAGAATACACTTAGTTCCAGTCACTACCCAACTTATAGAGATTAAGTTGGCCGTTGAAAATTTTGGTTATGATCATATTTACATGGGTTATAGAAAGTCTAACTTCAAGAAGGTACAAGATGATTAGGCTTTTGTGACCGTGGTCACAGACTATCAAAGAAAATCTAGGTACTACAATAGTGTTTAATGAGTCAATAAATCTATAAAGAAAGTTTACCAGTTCTCATTGTTCCTAATTAGGTCGTGAGTTTACAAGATAATAGGTAATGTCTTAGTCAAATAAAACTATGGTACAGAGGAATATGTTCATCACATATCATAGATGCCGATAAACAGTTCAAAAATAAGTGTCAAAAGGTAACATAATTTGTCAAGGTGATTAATATTATGTAGAGAGTACAAGGGGGATCAATCTAATACAACACAAGTGTCATGGACGTAGTTTGACTCGAGTGGGCTACAGGTATATCAGTGGTTAGGGTAATTGGGTTGTCGATAGACAATTTAATTTAATTGCAACAGAATTAAATATTTAAGTATATATGTTTAAAAAGAGATATGCCATGAATGTTGTAGGGTCTATATGGGACATGGGAGTGTATATTTGGTAGTAACAGCTAGGTCGTGAGTGAGTAGCTCCAATTAGGCTCATGAATATCAAATTTGTTGGAAGAATTGAGTCAATGTTGCGTATTAAAATCGTCCGCTACGGAAAATAATATCTATGAGTCATTTTTGTGCAAATGTGTTGCGAAGGTCGAAAAGGAAAAGAATATTGTGGGACTAAAATGAAGCATGTAAAGGTAAGTGTGTGAGTGATGGTCAGGTCATGGGTGTAGAGTGGCTAGTCAAGGTCATAAAGATAGAAGTTGTTGGAAAGAAAATGATAGTGTTGTGCTCCAAATATCCGAGCCACAACAAAGGGTATCAAGGATAAAAAATTAAAGAGGTAATTTAGTATGTTTGAGATTAAACTTAATTAATACCATATAAATTCAATTTACCATAAAATTCTAAAAATAACCCTACACTAAAATCAAAAGCTTATACTCTATCCAACATATAAAATTAAGTTGGTATCAAAACTAAAGTCATGGTTCTGCTAACAATATTTCTGGAATGGCCTATTTTCTAATAAGGATACAAGAATTCTAGGATTTACTAGCCGTAATTACAGGTTCTCTACGGGAACCTAGATACTATCAGGGTTCTATTGGTGCTATTGGTCCTATTGGTTTATAGAGCTACAACTAATTCTATGATTTTAACTGGGTATTCTTTCAAATAGTGACCCTAGTCGCCTCAGTCATTACAGAAATTCTATACCTATCCTGGCCAATACATATGATTGGTAAAGTTCTAGTCCAACACTAACCACTGGTAGTAGTTATAATATCTATAAGGGAAAGTTCTTTGCTAAGGCTAATCCTTGTGTATAATTTTAAGCTATCCTCTCGTTCTAGTAGTCTACCTAGTACAAGCATCTATCTTACCCATTTCTAACTTAGATAACCCCTCCTACGAATTATTATACCACCCTGCTTAACCTATAATGAATATATAACTAAAAGTTAAATGCGAGTGTTCATACTTCCGAAATAGGAAATAACGAGAATCAGTGATAGGGAGTTCAAGAAGGGTATCATCGAATAAGATTTTTGAGGTTCAATTACGATAATAGAAATCAAAAGAAGGTTCAAACAAATTGTGGAATTATATCCTAACAAACATATCATATACAGGCTCGCTCGGTACAGTTACGTAACCGAGACGATTTAATCGGGACCTACATGGGTCACCACAAAAATATGTCACATCCCAGTCCTAAAATACGTAGGACTAGGAATACGTAACATGACAGCTATGCATTCGAGCAGACTCTAGTCTGACTCGAATACGTATAAGTGAACGACCGTGATGACAACTCTAGAGGAGGGTGAATAGAGTACAGCGGAATAATCTATCCAATTAAAAATTAATGCGAGGTAAAGGCAGTTAACTACTAACAATAATAAGAAAGACAAATATATGAGAGTAAGGGTAAGTGAGCAAATGCAAATACCAAGATTTTATCCTTGTTTACCTCTGAGAGGACTAGTCCAGGCACGTGAACTCTTGCTCGGAGTTGTATCCACTGTAATCACCAATAGTGAATCACAAACTTTGATCCAAAGGCTTGCCGAATTCTTTACAACTACGGGCTTTGATCCGAAGGCTCGAGAGACTTCACACACACGTGCTTTTGATACGAAGGAAACGCGGACTTCAAACAGAAGAGGGGCTTGATGAACCAAGCTATTATAACTCTGACATACTTCTAACCGAAATCGCACTTGGCACTAGAAGGCTGGGAGTTGATCTTGGAGAGAGAAAAGTTTAGGCTAAGAGGGTTTTATTCACTATAGGATAAAAAAAATGAGAATGGTTGAGTGAGTTGGAATCTGAATAACCAATCCTATTTATTGGAACCACAAAATCAGGGATTAACAGCTAGCCAGATTATGTATTTAAGGCAGACCGAGTTCGGTCAGAATTTGGCCAGATTTTGGCCCGAGTTCGGTTGGCCTATTTCAGAATGGTTTTAGCTTTGGTCAAGTTTGTTTTGGTCTAATTTTGGGTGGATAGGTTTCAGTCTATTTTAGTATACTGCATTACTTTCTAGTTGCCAGTACGACTCAATGTAGATAAGTCTTAGACTTAATTAAAATATAAGATTATATAGATAAAATCCAAGAGCACCGATGACACCAATCTTCTGAAACGTTCGTCGACTTGAAGATGCATTTTCCTTTGATGGCAGTTGTCGAAAGATAACCAGATCTGGGAATCTGAATACCTTTGGGGGGATTCTTTGCATAACTACCACTAGGGGTGCTACCCCATCGGCCCCCATCTGCTGATCGAGCAGCGAAACCCTCGGGTACAAGGCTCCGGATAAGTCGTAGGCTGTTGGACGAAATCTTATGTATAACGTCGTCTTTGGCTCATCATCATTTTATCGTTGCATATGTCCATGCTGGTTTTGCTTATTGCTTTCTACAGGTACATGTTAGATGAACAAAGCAATATACAGAAGCAAATATTACAATATTAATGCTTATATGGACAATATGAAGTTTAAGTAGAAGGTACTATAGTGATTAACTTGGACGGCTCAATTTTTGAGCCGTTTCTAAGCCGTATTATATATATATATATATATATATATAGTAAACAAAAATAAATTTGTACATGAAATAAATTATAGAAAATATTATAATATTTTATTTAAGAAATTTTCACCCGAATATATTTTCGTAAAATATTTTTAATTAATTAATATAAATAAATCTTTATATAAGTTAATAAAACCAAATATTTTATATTTCTCGTTAGCTAATTTATAACCAAAATTACTATAAAATAATAAGATATAAAGATTTTGAAAAAAATTGGGTGCTCACACATAGCCTAATTCGAGTTTTCGTATTATTATCTTTGACTTGAAGAAGTTTTCAAGCAAGTCCTTTGATCCTTTTGGCATTAACTCTCTACAAACTTAATTATACGATCGTAGCATTCATGTGGCAAATTAAATTAGACTTGAAGTTCAACTGCCACATCACTACCGACATGACAGAATCATAATTACAACCTGGGTATAACAGAGTATCTGCATCCATGAATATATCATAGAACTTCTTTGCATTAGGATTCAAAACTTTCGGGTCAAAACTAGGACCGGCTGCAACAAATAACAAATCACGTGCCAGATTTTGCTGCCAATATTCAAAGTGATCTTCGAGAGAGAACTTTACCACCTTTGTATTAAAGGAGAACCGATATTACGAAATCAAAGGTTCTTCTTGAGTCGCCCATTCGGTACCAAACTCTTCTTGTAGAGATGCTCCCTCATGAGATCCACCTCTTTGAATGGTCTATTATGATATTTGACACAAGGGCACTTGATGAGCCTCTTATCCATGAAATAAGGTTGGCTAATGTCATATTTGAGAAATTTCTCAACGTGCGCCTTGAAATCATCCATCAAACTAATCTTTCTCTCATGACATCGATTGTACATCCATGAACGGTCAACTAGATTTTTTTTTTTAAGTAAATGATTCTGCATGTACCATATAAATATATATTCAAAAAATATGGATTAGAACCCTAATGAAATTACAAAATTAAGTACATAGGTACATGGTTACCTAATCTATACTAAATTGATTAATTAGTTAGGAAGATTAATAAGAAAACTTCGATCACATAATTATTTGTGTTATACTAGACTAATCTAGTTAACATAACTGCATCATGTTCTTACAGATGCCACTTGTTAGGAAACTTGAATTTTTGGAGACTTGCATTTCATAAGCCAATTGAACCAAGATTCTAATACTTTATGAAGTTATGCTCATCTCTACCTTTTTTGTATTCGTTAAGTACCCTTTAATCTATCTACATACACTTCCTGACTTTGGTTACCAAACATAAACGTATAATCTTAAAGTTGAATGTGGTGTTATATCTAACAGATACAAGTCAACTACTCCGGATGCTTGTTTCTTTTTTGCGCTGATAATTTTCTTGTGATTGGTCACAATAATGGAGATGTGTATATCCTTTCCATATATCATATTTATAATTTATGTAGTAGAATGGAAGAGGGAGAAAACTTGCAAGAGTATTTATGGTTGGATGACATGAAGAAGAGGCTTCTCAGGTTAAAAGATGTTGGTGTGAATCGAGAAAACTTGTAAGAGTATTTATGGTTTGTGCTTCGTTGGAATCGAGAAATATTATATGAGGAACTCTTGTGTGTATCTCTGATCTCGACGACAACTTGGGTTACAGTAGTGAGTGGATCTTCGGATCTCGCTAGCAGCTTTGCTATGGCCCATGTTCTACCATCTCTGATCCGCCTCGGGACTAAAAATCTCAACGTAAGATCCGAAGAAAGATGTAGAACATCCGATCAAATCTTCTCGGCAACAAGTTTTCACAAACTTGAGAAGATTGACAGGATACACTTCGAACATTTGGATGAGGGAATGAGTCATTTGTCAAATATTGAATGTGAGTTGTCAGAACCTACCATTTCCTATGATGGAGGAGTTAGCGTTTGAAGGACGCATATTCTAGTTGGAAGACAGATTACAAGTTGACCAAGGATTATAGAGTATGCACATAACGAGACTTAGCGCATGACAGTTCTTGGCGGTTGGCAAGACTTGGCCGCATAGCAGTCTCTTACCGCATGAAGACTTTTGCCGCATAAAAGACTCCTGCCGCATGGAAGACTCTTAGCGCATTGAAGTTCCTGACGCATGATAGAGCTGGCCGAATAGTATCTTGGATGCATGCAGGATGCATGGAGGCTTATGCGCATGAAAGGACTTGGCGCATGGCTGGAATTGGAGCTTGAAAGCAGAACCAATTCGATCCAATATAGCAAGGTATAACTAAAACTTGGTTTCTTTGATTACTTAACTTAGTTTCTATAATTACGCAGGTTGAGTTATCTAGTGTGGTTACTGACTGGTGGGTAGACACTAGTGTATTCGGCCACTCATGCTCTGTGAATGAGCAGTTCACCAAGAAAGAGCACTATCTAAGAAGAAGGTCTATATGGTAAACAAGTGTCAAGCAGAAGATCGAGGGATCAGGATTATGATTCTGGACTTCCAGCTTAAGGAAGAGATTGCTCTTATTGAGTTGTGTCACATCTAACTAAGACATATCTTTTTCAAAGATGTCTAAGTTCAGGAATATCTCCAAGATATGGGGGTAAGGAGGTGGAGACGCATAATGACTACATTCAGACATAGGTAGTCAGAAAGCCGTTTAGACGGATGACTATAAGTACAGATCCTATGGAGCTGGTGCTCTCAGATATCTGTCACTTCTTTTCACCATAAAGGGTCGGGTGAAGTTTATTACTTCTTTCTTTGACGATTTATCGGGAAACACGTTCGCGTATCTTCTCATAATCGAAGGATGAAGTGTTCGAGAACCACAGGGACTTCAAGTTTGGAGCTTAGCGTCATATCGATCCACAACTTAATTGAATCAGAAGTTTTCTATACGAAGAGCATCATTATTTGGATTCACATCGTTCATCATAGAACATAGAATTGACTATGGAACATTCATTGTTCTTTGGATTCGCATCGTTCAGCTTAGAACATAGAATTGACTATGGAACATGCATTATTCTTTGGATTCATATTATTCAGCTTGGAACATAGAATTGACTATGGAACATGCATCGTTCTTTGGATTCGCGTTGTTCAGCTTAGAACATGAAATTGACTATGGAACATGCATTGTTCTTTGGATTTACATCGTTCAGCTTAGAATATGGAATTTACTATGGAATATGCATTGTTCTTTGGATTCACATCGTTCAGCTTGTAACATAGAATTGACTATGGAATATGCATCATTCTTTGGATTCACATTGTTCAGCTTAGATCATGAAATTGACTATGGAACGACATCTTCGTACTATTCTAGTCCATTGAAGGTGCATATAGGAAGGATGAGCAGTTAACAGTAATAATGACTTCTATATTATTGTTCAAATGGCCTTCCAAATTTTTTGTGGGAGAAGGTTGCACTTACGATCATGTCCCTAGTATAGTTCGTCACTTCTGGTGTAACTCTGGTTCAATATCAGATCCACATGAATATCGTTAGATTGTGAGGGTTTTTCAGAGGACCGTATCAGCCAAAGTTGTTGGCACTTCTAAAGAAGAAGACATAGGCCAGGAAGGAGTTATCTTTTAAGAGACAATATTTTAACCAAAACTCGAAGAGCAGTCAGCTAGAAGAGTCAGGAGGTCAAAGGACTAAAGATGATGTTATCAGTTATCATATAGAGGTCGTATCACTTACCAATAATGAGCTGATGAAGACCAGGAACTCGGTCTACTGGGAGGAGGCATTCCATGAAGAGATTGACCCCATAACAATATTTGGATGTTGATCAATCTGCCTGAAGGAGCTAAACCAATCATATGCTTATATATATATATATATATCTTCAGGAGAAGAAAATGGAAGCAGACAGAACAGTTGAGTTCAAGAATAGGCTTGTAGCCTAGGGGTTTTCTCAGATAACAGGGGATTGAGTTCTTAGACACCTCGTTGAGGGTGTCATATATCAGGAAGATGATTACCGTAGATGTTATTCATAAGCTGATTGTTTATTAGATGGAGGAAGATAGTCATGAGAGATTCATGGACAACAGTCAGAATTATTTGTCATTCAGGTTTGAAGACAGTTTGCGGGTTGGTGATATCTCGAAAACGGTCTAAAGCAAATCCCAGGTTGTGGCAGCAGAAGTTTGACAAGTCATCTATTCAAAGTTGTCACAGATCTGTAAGACAAACATGTGTGTGTACACAAGGTTCGCTGATAAAAAGGAGTCATCTTTTGTATCTATGTGGATGGCTTGCTAATCTCAGTTGCGGATTTAGAAGTATCACTAGAACAAAAATATCCTTTTGTCCAGGCTTAGGACATGGGATAGCGGATGTAATCCTTAAGGATATAAGATAATCCGGATGCCAGGTGAGCTTGCTTAGTCACAAGCTCTCAGCATAAGAAGATTGGTCACATGCTTTATGTATCAGGGTCGATACTTCTCAGGTGTAACATGAAGATGAAGAAGCCTAATCCAAGGGGAAGCATCAGACAATTGATGTACTGAAGCATCATCAGGTGCATGATTCAAGCTGCGAGTACCACTAGGTCTAATATAGCTCTTGCTATAGGGATGCTAAGTCAGTTCATGAGAAAATGCGTATTGTTGAACACTAGAAGCTGTGAAGAGAGTCGTCAAAATTCTCAAATAGACACAGTGGTATATCCTGCACTACAACAATTATCCAGATATGATGGAAGGCTTCAGTGATGTCATTTGGTGCTCAGGAAAGAAGAGTGAAAGATCCATAAGAGGACGTGACTTCTCCAGGAGTAGTGCTGCTAGATCATGGAAATTGAAGAAGCAATCTTTACTCTCAGAGTTCTATGCACTATCAACTGCAGTATATTAAGTAGGATGGCTCTGGAAGCTCTCAGATGATCTTTCTATGCTTAGTACACAGATTCGGGTGATACCGACATACTATGAAAACCAGAAAGCTGCAATAGTGGCATCCATTCATCTCTTCAAGGTTTAGAAGAGAATTGTGTGGATAAAATACAGAACACTGAATCAGCGCAGTTAGCGTTGATTATTATAGTGGTTAATATTCAGAGCCAGATGATTCTGGTGGATCCGTTCATAATAGGCTAATACAGAACACAGAATGAGCGCAGCTAGCATGGATCATTACAATGATTAATATTCTGAGCAAGGTAATTATGGCGGATCTGTTCATAATAGGCCACTATAGAACACTGAATGAGCACAGCTAGAGTGGATCATTACAGTGGTTAACATTCGAAGCCAGGAGATTTTGGCAGATCTGTTCATAATAGACCTCAAGTGCCAGCTGATCGCAAGGACTATAAAGGAGTGTGGTACTCCATGCTACCGTAGGGTGACACCACCAATAGGTACCTCGATAGGGTAAAGCCTCGGCTTCGGGCCATGTCACAGCGGCAGTAGCACCACATATTGTAGTGCCCCACTCCACATAGGCACTATGTACAAGTGATATCGCTTTGCTTGCTCGAGCGGAAGCCTTATCGAAGAGTTTCCAATCTAACCACAAGATAATTGATCTAAGTGAGTGGGCAGAACTTCATTCTCTGATTCTTGTACACCTTAATAATGAATTTGAATTTTTGCAATGTTTGTTTGCTTAATAAGATAATGTTCGCATTGGAAATGATAGAACGAGAACCTGCATACTTAACTAGAGAACTTGTATGCTTGTTTAAAAAGATATAGAACCTTGCCATGCTAAGTCAAGATAGAAAAGAAATTGCTTTAACAAGTCCCTTTTTTATATGCTAAGTAAGATGCATGCTTTAGTAAAAAGAGATAGAAGAACTAATATCATGCTTGCATACATAGAGTTTTGTATGTTTTCTATCGTATTAAAAGTGATAGATATTGCATGCTAGTTATTATGAAAATCGTTATCGTGCTTGCTAATATATGTTTTGCTTGCCTGTTTTCTTATATCGAATTACTATAAGATATTGATTCGTATAAGCAGAGACTAATAGTGCGCCCTGAGGTACGGTCCTTGTGATCTAGTGGGGTGTGGTATTAGTTGTGTGAAAGAAGATTGAACCTATTGCTCATTTTGAAAAGAAGAAAAGATATATTTTTTTTGATCATTGTTTTGCTTGCATTATAGATGTTTTATGCCATGCATTGATCTCGAACCACTTTTGCACAAGGTCTTGTCTCTCAAAATATTCCTAGGGCACTGGAAATTGCTCAATCCGGAAGATATTTTTGTTTCACCCTGAGGATACGGTCATATGGGGTCTAGTGGGGTGATGTGTCTATTAGTGTTATACGGAACCCATAATGTCACAGCTGCTAGTACACCATGTGTGTTGGTGAAAAGTGAACCTTGAGTCACACTGCTGACACACGCGCGTGCTAGTGCAGAGCTGAACCTTGAGTCACCGCTGCTAATCATGGGGCTACCCATGGACCATCATGTAGTTAGGGTGCATGCTAGGTTAGCATTCTTGCATACCTAACTATTTGATACAGAGACAGACATGGAATAGAACATATATGTTTATGTAAATTGTTGCTAACTAGTATGTCTATTGCAGGGATAACCGTTCGGCAAAGGGTAAGAATCACTGAATAAATGAGGCAATGATTTTCGATTATGCTTTGAATCTTATTTTGCCCCTAGACTTGATGTTTCATTGCTGCCCCTTAGTAATGAATTGATTTGTCCACTAGAATAACTTGTGTTCCTAAAGAGTTAGTAAATATGGTGCACGATACATGCTACGTACTACACGATAGAATATTGTCCCGATTGTATACTTAAATATTTGAATATGCAAAATGTTTCCAAAGCTATATTTTCGAAAGAAGTAAATTGACTTTAACCCTTTGCTGTATGAAATGAACCTAGGTAAAAGTAGCAAGATCACTAGTAATGTAATATTTTGCCACATGTTTACTTAGTGTTGGTTTCAGGGAGTGTTGCTTCTGTTCGTTGATTTTTATACTCACCAGTACTTTCTCCAAAGTACTGACCCACCAACAGTTTGCTTGTTCGCAGGTGATGGATCTTCCGAGGAAGCGATAGCAGTACCTCATCCCCATGACCAAAAAATTTGGAGTCGATGCCTTGAGCCGTATCGAGTTATGTTTTGAGCTACTTTTGTATAAAGGGATGTAATATATAGAACGATGTCATTGTATTCGAGAGAGTGCTTGAGCAATTTGTAACCTCGTCTTAAAGTCGCTTGTAACACTTTTGAATATCAATAAAGATGATTGTTTCCTTATGCCATTGTGTTCTTTACTTTTCTGCAAAATGTGTCGCTGCTTCCGTCTTGAATAGCTTACTTGCCCTGTTCAAGGTTTGGCCTTGTGCAAGCACAATTTAGGCTTGCACGACATCACGCCCGTGCGAGGATGCTCGGTCTCGCAAGGACCCAAGCGAGGACGAACGACCCTACGGGATTGGGGCGTGACACATATAGTCAGAGTTAAGCACTATAAAGGAGCATAGTAGTCCATGTTACTGTAGGGTGACACAACTATGAGGTACCTCGAAAGGGTAAGGTCTCAGCTGCAGGCCATGTCACAGTGGCAGTAACACCGCACATAGTCAATGACACAACAAATATGGGCATGGAGGACCTCTGGTATTATATCTCTGTAATCCTACCATTTAGTTTTATACTATTGGTTCAAAGAGAAATCTACCAGGCATCTAGCTATTGGTTCAAGGGAGGACCATTGACTAGGAGAATATCATGTACAGTAGGTAGTCCTCAGGGACATTGTAGGATACGTACCCGGAACCACTATGGTCTAGTATTTGTTATTGATCAGAACATTTCCTATGGGAGGATGGCTTTGACGCCTTAATGAGTTCTCGGGCAGAGTGAATGTTCAGCGTGCGTTGCAAGAAGCACGAGTAGTTTCAGCACTACAAGGGACTTGTATTTCATGCTACAGTGGCATAACACCACACGAGGGAGTAAACCTCGACTTCGGGCCATGTCATAGTGGAGGTACCACTGCACATAGGCAGGTTGCCTAATGCTGAAAAGAAATAGAGAGTGGTAGTACAATACTACAAAGAGACATGTGTCCTCATGCTATAGTGGGTGACACCACATGAAGGAGTGAACCTCAGATTCGAGCCATGTCACAGCGGCATAGCACCACAAAGAAGCGCAAGGCTTCATGCTGGAAAGTAGTAAAAAACTAATAAGAGGATTGTGACCTCATTCTATAGTAGGTGACACCACATGAGAGAGTGAACCTCGGCTTTAATCCATGTCACAATGGCGTAGCACCACACAGGAGCGCAAGGCTCCATGTTGTGTGTAGTAATGGCACTACTAAGAGGCTTGTGTCCTCATGCTACAGTGGTATAACACCACAAGAGGGGGATCCTCGGCCTTGGGCGGCCATGTCATAGCGGCATTGCAGCATAGAAAAGCGCAAGGTTTTATGCCGGATAATAAACTCTCTATAATGAAATAACTCACATAAATGTATGGATAGAGATATAGGCCGTTTCTTGAGGGAAAGCTTGTAGACGCCCAAGATACATATACTAAGACCAGGTCAGCATAGGACTTTGAACGTGCGACCGGATGACACTGCTGGGGTCGTTGTATGCTTGGAAAGAATAGCAGCTATGGTCAGAATTCAAGGCCTAGTCCATTCTTGTATCGTACTTTTGTTTGACCCATGTGGAAAGATTCAAGTCGTCGGCGACATCTATCCTAATGCATGATGGCAGTCACTATGAGGAACGCTCAACCATATATTGTGATATATATGGGGGATTGTTGGTATTTTCCACTTAGCTTTGGGAGTTTTAGTCTCACATTAGAAAACCACCAATGTGTATATCTCAATATATAGCTATGCTTAGTATTGGTATATGCACATGGTATGGAAGCCCATGTAGGTTGACTTTTCTTAGAGGGATTAAGTGTGAACTCTATTATGACAATCTTTGTTTCGTCACCAACTTTGGAAAGTTTTCCATAGGAGCTAAGCCCCGCAGGGGCTTAGCGACTCGGACTCATGCTCAAGGGAACAAAGTGACACTTTGTTGGCGCACTTTGCACTTAGCACGTCATCATTGTCGCATGGCACTCATGCACGAGTTGCATGTACGATTGCTATCTCGGGAACATGCTTCATGGCGCATGCAGCCTGGCGCTTTGCGTCCAGGCGATATGCGGCCAGATGCACATACAGCTCGGTGCGCATGCGGTTCGGTGTGTATGTGGCTTGGTGCTCATGCGGCCTGTGTCCATGCGGCATGCTGCCCATGCATCCTGTTTCCATGCAGCCAGGGTGTCACGCCCAGTCCCAAAATACCGAAGGACTGGACGCGTGATAATGGCCAGCAGCACACACCGATGGACAAATCCAATTTAATGGATCCATCGGGGCATGCTTAAGCTGTAATATAACAATAAGTAGGTCCAATGACATGAGTCACAGTCTATACTAATCTCATCCATAAGAACAGTATATGAACTAAATAGCAAACTGGAATAAATGCTGAAAGTAAAGATACTGTCGAATATCCAGCAAGAAATAATACTAAGTCGGGTGGAGACAAATCCACTACCGATAAATGGAAAAATAGAGACAAGGAAACATAACTAAAACATGCTAGAAAGTAACTAAGTATAAGTAGTGCCATCAACTGCAATCGTACCCTCGTCTGGTGTCGATCCGTAAATCTCCGGGTACTCCTCGTCTGCTAAATCTGGAGAACAAAACCAGGTCCTCAGCGGGACGTAACAAGATACAAAAGAATACGAGCCAAAAGTACAGTAATTGAACATGCAAGATAGACAAAAAAATAATCACAAGAGAAGCAACTAAAACACAATAAATCACTACATCTAAGATGGTGGCGTGCCGATGGTGCTATCAAACCTGACTACAAACAAATCGGAATAACCGCAAGTCAATAGGAGATAACGGTCCTATAGAAAGTAGGCCAATGGGGACTCCCAATCTATAGTATGGCTCTTTCGCAGCCCAATGGGAGCTCACGGATGAGGTAGTCAAATGAACAAGTCTCTATCGCAGCACAATGGGTACTCATAGTCGAGAGTGCTCATAGTATAGTCAATGCCTAATAACGATCATCTAGGAACTAAAGAAATCAATCGAGTCAACTATAGAGAGCGTAGAGTAAACATATACCATCACAATATGTCTATGGAGCAAATAGTGATCCATGGAAAAGAGTAAATAATGTACATGTACGCAAAACGAGAAAATAAGACTAGAGCTGCAGGAATAAATCAATATGAAAAATGCATCAAGAAACTATATAAGACAAGGAAGTAACAACTGAAAAGGAAAACATGCCAATAATGTGCAAGAGTTGGCAAGGTATCTTGCACGACAATGTATAAATAAGTCAAGAAATAAGTAGTAAAAACTGCAAGGTTTGGCAAGGTATACTTGTCTGGGGTTCGAATACCAACTATCGTCCCTGTGTCAGTGGATCCTGTAGGTACTCCTCCAAAAGCTGTAATAAACATCACCAACAGTCTCAGAAAATATCAAATAGCTAGAAATGCCTGTCCTTAAGTCCAATTTGGACACAGGGGCAAAAATGACATTCCCGGCCCAAAGTGGGGTCCACATGTGGGCCACTTTGCACCAAGAAGCGTGTCAGGGTCAAAGGTCTCTAAATTCGTCAAACTTAGTGTCAACAAGTCAGGAACGATGATACGAACCCAACGGAACTTCCAGAATTTGATTTCGATGAGCCGTTCACAAAATCGCCCGTCAAGTGGAGCCTGTGGAGCCCACGATACGCGATTCTATCAACGTTCTCAGAATCGAACCTAACTTGGGTCACAGGACCAGCGTATTGCTAAGAGTCTGATGGCACAAGTTTCGTCTCGATCCGACCTGTGTACACAAAGTTACGACGTGTTCCAGAATGGACGGATACGGGACGTTGTCAGCAGATACGCGTTGATTCCGGTGTGCACGCACATCCGAATCAACTTTTGCAAAATCCTGCACGTCCGTATCGACGATGCGCACGTTTCGGTAAAGACCGCGTGCGACCAAGTCATCCCGTTTGGCGGGGCGTACTCAGTTCCGGGGTAAAACAGGACATTGTTTTTCCTGTTTTTAGATCGCAGTTTGCGATCACCACAGGACGCGATGCACCGAGCGGGTTGCACGGGCCCCGAGAGGGTTATACAGTCTACGCGTTGCAACTGACGGAATCGAAAACGGAAATAGGAGGAGGGAAAAAATGGTACCTGAACAGGGCTCCGTGAATCTGAGTTTCACGCGTCCGTGTGACTGTTTCGACACAGTACCTGTGTCCGAACCGCTGCTGTGTCCGTGTGTCCTGGGTTCTAGGGTTCTGGGCTAAAGAACTGGCCGGAGGGGATGGCTGCACCGTGGCCGGCCGGAGGGGATGCTGAACCGTCGGGGTTGGGGCTGCGCACAGTCGGTCGGGGTCGGGGACGCACAGCCGATCGGGGTCGGCTCGCTTGGGGAGGGTCGGCTCGGCGGGGGATTTGGGCAGCGGAGGAAGGAGAATCGACGAGGGGTTCTGGACGGAGAGTTCGGGGGCGGCCTGACGGAGATGACGGAGCCGGCGGCGGAGTCGAGCAGAGGGGGACGGCGGCCGCACGGGTCGGGGGAGGAAGGAGTCGACGAGGGGTCTGGGGCTGCTCGAGGCATGGAAAGAGGGAAAGATTGGAGGAGATGACGGCGAGGTGGAGCTAGGGTTTCCGAAGGCTGGGCACGGATGTCGAGGCGGAGATTTTATACTTTGCTACAAGGTTTCCGGCGGGGCTAGGGCTTCCAAATTGGATTTCGGGTCCGGGTCGGGTTTGGCTCGGATCCGACCCGACCTGACCTAATATGCTGTTTCGGTTCAGCAGTCTTGGTTTGGTTCGGTTTGGTTCGTTTTGGTTCGGTTTATAGCCAATACTTTTTAGGGCTTTAAACGTGTTTTCGGAGTCCAATAAATTCACAGAAAAATACCCTATGTCTGGTTTTCTAATTTACACCATAAAATATTATTTCAATAATATTTTAACATTATTTAACAGTAATTAAAAATCATTTGATTACCAAAAGCCTAGGTTTTAAAAACAGAAAAAATCTCAGAAAATTATGAAAAATCCAAATTAAAAATTCTTGAAAATCAAGGGGCTTACACAGGGCCTTGCGGCCTGGTCGACATGAGGTAAGGTGCTATGTAGAGAGTCTGACGTGGAGGGGACATGGCCTGCTTTTGGTGTTTGGCGGCGCTGTCTGCCTCATGCAGTACAGCGTGTCAGGTGGAACGAGCGGCTGCTTTCGGCGTTTGACGGTGTTGTTTGCCTCATGCAGTGCAACATGACTTACGGTACCGACGACTCTGACACCCGAATTTGGGTGATCTGGTCGGTCAGCGCTTATGCAGACTAGAGTTTCCTTCGGCCGCATAGGTGTTATTTTCCTCTATATATAGAGGACCTCCTCTTTCATTTGAGGAGAGATAATACGGATGAAAAAACCGAGAACACCAGTTCATATGCGGCCCAGAGTGTCTCCCTCTCACATGGTATTTTTTGAGTATTTTTTCAAAGGTGACATTGAGCGTTCCAGAAGTTCATTTGTGAACTTGCTGGTTCCTAGGGAAAAATCATCTTTACTGCGAATCTTGCTTTGAGAAACGGTGGTTTTGACCACCCTAGCAAGGATCTTCTCTTCAGTTTTTTCTTTGCTTCGTTCTTTCTCATTGTAGCGTCTGCAAACGTAAAGAGAAGAACATTTTTTTTGTTGCTTGTTGTTATCTTCATTTTTCTCGAAGACAGTTTGTAACCTGTTTTTGGTTCGTGCTTCGTTGGAATCGAGAAATATCATATAAGGAACTCTTGTGTGAATCTTTGATCTCGACGACAACTTGGATTTCAGTAGAGAGCGGACCCTCGGGTCTCGCTAGCAGCTCTACTATGGCCCAAATTCTACCATCTCTGATCCGCCTTGGGACTAATAAAAGACAAATCTATTAACAAAATAAAGGTAAACAAGTCACTTGCAGGATTGCGTGTCTCATATAAAGAAAGTTTTGTTGTTGAGAAAGCAAGAGAACAATATATCTAAGATGTTGAAAACTGTCTAAAGTTAAGTATAGATGGGAAGACATATGAGTTGTGCCTTACAACACAAATGAGAAAGAGATTTCTAATCATAAATCCTCTGGAACTCTATCTCAATTTAAGATATTGTAATCTAGCTCCATATGCTGCCTGGTTATAATATTTGTTGCTCCTTACTGATAAAAGGGTACAGAGAATTGGATTTTCCTTGGCAACAAAAATGCCTTTGTTTTGGCAACAACAAAGAGGAGACTCTCCCTTTCAAGGCCAAATGCGGAATGCTAAGCTAGGTTTGTGAATACATTGAAAGGATGCTGGGTATTAATCCAATTTACATAATCAAACCAACCCAAAAAGTGGGTGTTCGTGTCTGCGTCCGTGTCCCAGAAAAATATCTTATCCGTGTCTGTCAAACATTAGAGGAGGCAAATTTAGGGCATTACCAAATGTCAATTGGAGGAGGAGGATGGGGTTGGAAGAGGTCATCGGGGAGGCTGCCATCGCTTTTCAGGGGAGGAGGGGGTCGTCGGGAGGCTGCTGTCGCTCATCGGGGAGGCCGTTGCTCGTCGAGAGAAGGATCCATCGCTGTTAGTGAGAAGGAGGAGAGGAGATGGTGTTGGGGTCGGAGAGGAGGCCAGAGACAAAGGAGGAGGGGGTCGAGTAGGAGGCCGAAGATGAAGGAGGAGGGGATTTGAGGAGTGGCAATACTCGAAAAGGATTTGGGGGGAGGGAAACTTTTTATTTGTTTCAATATAAGAAAAGTCAGATGGCGGCGAGGTTTTACATTTCACAACGACAAAAGTGATCCGTCGCTAGGTTGTCACAATGTTATTTCTGAAGTCCTATCAGTGAACCAACGACGAAATATGGTCTTCAGTTTCACGTAAAAAATTTTGTCGCTGGACAGTCTATAATCCGTCGCTACTTAGCGGTTGATATATTTCGTTGTTGTAGTCCGTCACTAGTTTAAAATATTTTTTTGTGTTCCTTCTAAGTAATTTACTAACTGAAGTCATGGACACAAAACTAATTTCTTTACAAGTTGTCAGGTCTCACTTGTAGAATTTTGACGTATCATAACATATAGCCTTCTATGTTCATAGCTCTCCATCTCTATTTCTTGATAACGGCAATGTTATTACTTTCCTACGATTTTATCACTCAAAAAATTTGTTTCATGGCGCTATATATGAGAACATGGCATGATCATGAACACTGTACATGAAGGAGATTTTTTTTTTTTAGGTTACACCACAAATTTTCAAATCGTTCTTAAGTGGAGGGATGTCGGTTGAGGTGTGTGCTCTTTTTTTACTGATCACTCTTTTTTGATGGGGTTATGGTTTTAGGCCAGTGAATTACAGATTAGGATCCGCCTATGTAATCCTTTTAGCACCAACATTTTTATTGGTTTTTAGATCTTAAGTTTCTATTTTTTAATTATTAATATTTATATTATTTATTATCTTTTCTGTGATTTTTAGTCAATAATGTTTTATTTTTTGAACATTTAAGGGAGAAAAGGCGAGCTAGGGTTCTGCGCAGGAACGAGACGATCTGGTCATGCTAGGTCGGGTTAATAAACCAGGTAGTGACAGTACTGGAGACGGGGTTATGACAGCCAGCTCGCTGTTGTTCATATCTTCCAAGAGTTGTGATCTACAATGGCGTTGAGAAGATACAAAATGAGGTTTTTTTTTGTTTAATAATACTTTTATTCTTTTAAAATTGTTTGATCTTCTTGCATGTAGTTGGTATTTTTTTCTGTAATTTATTTTGACATGGTGGTCAGAAATGTACAATTTAGGTTCTACAAATCTAATGTATCTTTAGCACACATATATTTGAATTTTTTTTCTATACTAATATAAAAAAAAATCATTTGGACTATAAATATTTATACAGCTTGAATAATCCGACAAAGATGCTAAACAGAGTGGGCTCTATGTTCTACTTTGATAGAACATTATTATCAGCGATAAGCATGAAAGGTGTGTCGAGGGACTCGCGGTGTAGCGCTACACCGTGACACAACGAATGTGTCCCGACCCCTAGTATTTCAGAATCCAAATAATTGTTATTCTTCATGAAGAGGGCATCAGCTGTGATCTATTTATATATATATATATATATATATATATATATATATATATATATATATATATATATATAGAGAGAGAGAGAGAGAGAGAGAGGTAGATTTCAAGATTCTAATTAATAAGTACAAGCAATGGCGTCCATGGGATTTATTGAAATAATATAGATCTTGCTACTCTTAATCCCATATGACCTCTCAATCCTCAATTGGGTGAACAAGCAACATTGCAATGTTCTCTTTCATCTGGCCCTCGGGGTTGGTGTATGAATCTTCATGCTTGTATATTACTTCTATCACACGAGTATAATTGAGAACCAACAGGTTAAGATGCTTTCATGAAGGCAATGGGTTAAGCCACTCCTTATTTAGGTCTTTTCATGCATTCTCAACCATTTCGTTAAGTTTGGCAACTGCCTCTTGCTCTGTGATTCATTCATCTCTCACGCAAATCTGCATGCTTGAGTCTACATGCTTTCTCTGTCGTTCAAACTACAAAAAAGAAAAGTACCAAAATTAGCATCAGTCAAGTTGGAACACATTATTCTTACGAAAGAGACATCAAATGCATGTCATTACTAACCTCAAATGAGACTATGTCATCCATTAGCCTACAAACTATGCAAGAGGCTTCCATGATCTTTGGCACAGATAGTATCCAGTCTAAAGTATCATTTCCCAAATCTTCTGCCATAAGGCATAGTGAGACAGAAGTGAGCATCGGGTATGCACAGCTCGTAAGTGAAACATTAAGATATTCTTGGAATGTTGGTTTGTATCCCGTGTTTGTCTATACAGCTTCCTGAAAGTATGCTCTAACCACTGGCTTGAACTGTTCATCAGATAGGATTTGGAACCTTAGCATTAATGAAATATCAACTTTTGTACAAAATCCAATAATGACACATGACATGCAACTAAGGCAAATTACAAGTAATTCATATAGATATTCACTGATTTTTTTTTATGATAAAGGCTAGTTTTTCTTGACCATTCCTCTCCTAGACAACTAGAACCAAGTCATATTTCTTACTAAATCTTCAAACCCCATGCCCACTCCTTCCCTCCTGCACGTGGTTGAACATTGAATTCATTAGTTCATATTTTCCTTCTATTTAATGAATTGGTCTTTTGTGGACAAATATTTCTAGAATTATATATGTTGCAAGGAATTAAGTTGTGTATCAAATTTACAATTTTTTAAGTTATTGTGACTACACAATAATCTGAGAGAATTAAGGACAAGGAAAGCAATTTGGATATGACACGCCCCGACCAGCCAACCTGCCTTCTAAAACAATTTCGGGTTAGGTCTAAACTTGTTTGGGTCAAAATTAGTCAAACTTCGTAACTCGTTTATTAAATGAGTCTGCTTTTGGTTTAGGATGCAATTCGTTTAATCCATTTTGACTCGTTTACTTAAACCATACTTTTTCAAAGTCCACTTGGCATAACCAAATAATATATACATTTCATAACCTAATGTTCCAAAAGGCCAAAATTATAGAGTTCTTCTTCTCCAATGTACCATCAGTGCCTTCTACAATGTGCCATCAATACCACTATACAACCATCCCCGGCCCACCGAAGACTGCTCTTTCTTCTTTTTGAATTGTTGATCCAAATTATCAGAATTCGATATGAAAGAAGAAATAGGGTTCAATATTGTTAGAATAGGGTTTAATTGCCCCCAAATCCGCAACAACTCTAGAAAGTAATTAAGAATATATTTTAAATGGGTCGGACCAGTTTGCTCAGTTTATCTAAGGGTCCGATTAGGATTTAGGTTAAAACAAATGATCATAAACGGATCGTGTTTGGGTTAAGCCTTAACAGCTCAACCCACATCTGACCCGACATGACCTGATTGCCACCAAAGTTTATAGTTCATATTTATATTATTCAACACGTTTCACTAGTCGAAGACTGATTTTATGAACCAAGACATGTATTCGCATAGTTGTATAATGATATTTATAAACATAAAATTTTCTACAGAAAAATAAAATATAAAGAAATTAGTTTGAGAGAACAAAGTTCTGAAAAATTGCAACGAGAGAACAAAGACGCACTTCTAAAGTGCGTCTAGCCTCTTTATATATATAAAAATAATTAAAGAAACAAAAATGCACTTAACAAATGCGTGATTAAAAAAAAATATTTTCCCTCTGAAAATGCATATGCTACATGCGTTGTAAAAGAAAACGTGAAAGCGTAAACAAAACAAAAAAATTCAAACGCACATAGTACATGCGTTCACTCTTTTTCTTCTTTTTTTAGGAAAATATGAAAACATAAATAGAAAAAAAAATGGTAAACACATTAAAAAAGAAAGAAAAGAAATGGTAAACGAACATAGCACATGTGTTCCCTCCCATTTTTGTTTTTCATTTTCTTAGGAAAATCTGAGAATAAAAGAGGAGTGAATGCTTGTACTATGGTAAACGCATTTGTTTCATTATTATTTTTACATGCGTTTACTTCTTTTTTTCTATTTTCATTTTCAGATTTTCTTAAAAAAAAAATTAATAATAAGAGAGTAGTGAACACATGTACTATGTACGTTAGCTTTTAAAAATTGCTAAAATTTAGGTGTCGGCCGACGCTTGTACTATGTGCGTTTCCAATTTTTTTTTAAATGAAATCACGATAACGCATGTTCATGTAGCATGTGCGTCTTCAGATGGGAAATAATTTTTTTTTTACGACGCATTTGTTAAGTGCATTTTCGTTTCTTTAATTATTTTTTTATATATAAAGAGGCTGGACGTACTTGTTAAGTGCGTCTTTGTTCTCTCCTTGAAATTTTTTGGAACTTTGTTCTCTCAAACTAATTTTGTTATATTTTATTTTTCTGTAGAAAATTTTCTGATTTATAAATATACACTAGAGATTCAAAATTTGGTTACTTTGATACCGTAAAATTCTAAAGTGTCGATGAAGTTAATATTTTGATTATTCAAAGGTTTTCATTTCATGGGCAGATAAAGAAAGTTAATTAAGTTTGAGAAATGACTAATCCATGCCATCTATGAATTTTACACCAGTAAACTAGGAACTATCAATAATTAATGTTGAGGCAAGCTATCAACCATTTACCATTTTAAAGAAAATAGAACTAACATGACTTCTGAAAAATAATCAATCTTAAATAGAATATCAAAAGCTTAAATTAATGACTTCTGAAAAATAATCAATCTTAAATAGAATATCAAAACTACCGATTCTATTATGTAGTGCTTATGATGGAGTGTTCCCTTCTTCCTCAATTCCTCCTCTATTTCTGCCATGAAGCCTGCAAACACATTCAGAAAGATCCTCATGTACTCAGGTAGGCCATCAACATCCTGGAAATCCTATCTGATTGAGTGGAACACTTATCAGTCCAACTTATTGTTACAAGTGCTAATGATCGTTAACAGAATCCAGACAACATCAAACATTTCGACAATGATAAAATCACTATGTAATAACTTGATATCTACATATAACTTGCATGCATTACATTAGAAATATATATATATATATATATATATATATATATATATATAAATTTAACCATAAATTATTATTGCTATATTAAGTTATTGACTTAGTCTTTCTCTGATTTGTAATTATCTCTAACCATGATTGTAGGATTCAGTTGTAACCTCATGAGTTAGTTTATTTTTGTAATTATCTCTAACCATGATTGTAAGGATTCAGTTGTACCCTCATGAGTTAGTTTTGATGTAAACTCTGCTATATAAAGGCTCACGTTTCTTCCTCTCGAACGTACATTGCTCGTCATATTGTCTTTGATGAGTCTTCTTTTCCTTTTCCGGAGCATAATTCTCAGTCTGGACAGCTAGATTCGCCTCGTCCTTACCTCTCTCTTTTTTCGCTTCAAGAAGCTGCATTAACACCACTCTCGGTTGCATATTCTCCTTCGGATCCTTCTCGACCGACTCCCATTCAGCCGTCGCCTTCGTCTCCTTCCGACCTCATGCCACATTCCCCCACGGTGGTGCCACCTTCCCCACCACCGATCCCTTCGCCGGTTATGCCATATCAACATGCTCCCTCGTATTTCCGCCCCTCCAACACTTCGACCCACGGTATGGTCATTCGAGCCTCCACTAATTCCCTTAAACCTAAAGCCCACACTGCTACCAAACACTCTATTCCCTGTGATTCCTCTAATTTTGAACCCAAAACTTTCTTATAAGCCAAAAAGAACCCCAATTGGCAACATGCTATGCAACTAGAGTTTGATGCCTTAATTGCTAATGGGACTTGGGACTTGGTTCCTAGGCCCTCCTCTTCTAATATTGTTGGTTGTAAGTGGGTTTTCAGGATCAAGAAGAAACTAGATGGCTCTATTGACCGGTACAAGGCCCGTTTGGTTGCCAAGGGATACAATCAAGAAGAGGGAGTTGACTACTTCGACACATTCAGCCCAGTCATCAAGCCTACGACGATTCGGATGGTATTGAGCATTGCTGTCACTCGTCATTGGCCTCTCCGTCAGGTTGACATTAATAATTCCTTCCTCAATGGTGATCTAGCAGAAACTGTCTATATGGAGCAAGCACCGGGTTTCACTTCCCCTGATCGGCCGTCCTATGTCTGTCGCCTCAAAAAGGCACTTTATGGCCTCAAGCAAGCTCCACGAGCATAGTTTCAGAAGCTCAACCAGTCTTTGCTTCGTCACGGGTTCCGGCAATGCATCTTCGATACCTCTCTTTTCATCAAACGTCATGGCTCCGATGTTGTCTATGTGCTTGTTTATGTGGATGACCTCATTATCATCGGTTCCAACTCTTCCTTCATTGATGAGTTTGTCAAGTATCTCAACTCGGTTTTCTCTCTGAAGGATTTGGGTTATCACAACTTTTTCTTGGGAATTGAAGTCCATCGTAATTCAGCTGGTCTTCTACTCTCCCAAACAAAGTACATTTTGGACCTCCTTGATCGCAGCAAAATGATGGGCGCTAAACCCATAGCCTCGCCGGCGTTCCAGGTTCTCGGCTCGTTTCAGGCGGTGATCCATTCTCTGACGTCCATCTCTACCACAGCATCATAGGAGCTCTCCAATATGCCACCATCACCCGGCCTGAGATTTCTTACTCAGTCAATCGGGTCTGCCAATTCATGCACCAGCCGTCGGAATATCATTGGGCTGCGGTCAAACGAATCCTCCGCTACCTCAAGGGTTCACTCGATTGTGGCCTCTTCTTTCGTCCTGCTCGTAACACTCGGCTTGTTTGCTTTACTGATGCTGGCTGGGCTTCCGATCCCGAGGACTGCCGCTCTCAACATGGGTTCTCGGTTTACTTTGGAGGCAACCTTGTGAGATGGTCTTCTCGCAAACAGAATGTGGTTTCTCGCTCTAGCACTGAGGCTGAGTACAGGGCTATTGCCTTTGCCTCGGCTGAACTTATTTGGCTTCAAGAGCTTCTCAAGGAAATGGCGGCACCATCTCCTGGTGTTCCCATTCTTCTTTGTGATAATCTCAGTGCCACTTTTCTTACTGCAAACCCGGTCTTTCACCAACGGTCCAAGCACATCAAAATCGACTATCACTTTGTCCGGGAACAAGTTCAGGCAGGTGCTCTGATTGTTAGGCATGTCAAATCTGCTGATCAGATAGCGGACATTTTTACCAAAGCTGTTGGCTCCTCACGGTTTCAAAACTTACGGTCTAAGCTTCTCGTTCGTACTCGATCGTGAGCTTGCGGGAGGATATTAAGTTATTGACTTCGTCTTTCTCTGATTTGTAATTATCTCTAACCATGATTATAGGATTCAGTTGTAACCTCATGAGTTAGTTTATTTTTGTAATTATCTCTAACCATGATTGTAGGGATTCAGTTGTACCCTCATGAGTTAGTTTTGATGTAAACTCTGCTATATAAACACTCACGCATCAAAATAATAAAAAGCAACATTTTTTCATATTTATCATTTCTTTACAGCCTAATACCCAGGAAGATCCCAAATATATATATATATATATATATATTTGATAACCTTTCAAATACATTAGTGAAGGGTTGCAGCTCTTCAATGGTGCCATACGCATCATATATGTCGTCGATCACTGTTATCAAGTTTACCAACTTGGCTGTGAATAACCTTTCTGTAGAGTACCGAGGTTCGAACCACACTCCTAAGGTCCAGAAGTAGCACTCCGCTACTCTATCCCGAGAGAAAGATAGGTTGGTCATAAGGCCTATTTCTTTCCACCAACTGTAGATAAAAGAAAATATGAAGAAGAAAAGCAGCAAAAGAGCTTACCATGTTATTTGAAAGAAACATATGATCTATTGTTGTGCTCGCAATACTGGAACTCGCAATTGTATGCAAGGAGGTTATTTTGTCACACAAGTCTTTTATGATTTTCTATGAAAGTTATGATACTTAGAAATAATAAGATTTACTGATATATTTTCATAAAATGTGTGCTTTACTGGTATATCTAATTGTAAAAGGCTTCATAGTTCAGGGCATTAAAGTGGAATTTTTATTAGGACTTGCCCATAAAAATAGTTTCAGATATTAAAGTGCCAAAAGTTAATAGTAAGATATTTAATGTATTTAAGAGCAAATTACAATATTAAGAGAGAACAAGTTTTTGCCAGTGCCAAAGTTCTATTTCCTCAGTGACTTGCGGACAGATCGTTCCCATCTGCTTGCGTTCAAGTATTTCTCTTATGTTTTTATTCTCTTTGGAATTATGCCCATCTATTTAAGGAAGAAAAACCCAAGTTATGGCGAGCTCTAACAGAATTTTGTTGCAAGCCTTGCTCTTTGTATACACGGGGATATAGAGCCTTGCCTCTAGCCTTCTCATTCCGCGATGAAACGATGTATCGAGGGCTCTTCGTATTTGAGCAGCGTGCGGTTCCTTCCCGTGCATACGCTCGGCCATATGTCCTCTAGCAAAATCCATGGCTTCTTTGAGGATCGGTTCGTCATTTGTGCCTAGCATGCTCGCTTCGTATAACTGTATTAGGCCCTCTACATCATAACTCAGTTCCTGCTTGAAATTCCGCTCACTGTCTTTGAACTTTTTAAACACATCTGCATTAATTTGCAATATTAATTGTTAATTACTGCTATTTCTTGGACTGTTCAATATTAATTTTGTATCCGCGTCGAGCATTGACTGACTAATTACCTGGGGAGACAGCATAACCTTCTTGCCTCAACAATCGGAATCGCAGTGCAACCAATCGTAAGTCAACAATGTCATCGTCGATATTGTCATTAATACATCTGATTGCCTCTCTGATCTCATCCTCGAAGTGATAGTATATGCCGAGGCGATAGAGGTCATCGACCAACGTCAGTTTTTCCGCAAGGTCGTGGGTTGAAAACATTGTCGTCAACTCCTTCTTGAGCTCTTTGATTCTCTGCTCAATCGCAGACATCTGCATTCATTCAAGTCCATATATTGGCTCAACCAAGTTAGAAATAGATCGATAAACATTAGATGTCGAGAGTTCAACTCTCCTTAATGAGAAGATTTGTTAGTTTCACCAAAGCTAGCTAGAGACGAGTCAAAATGGGTGGCTTCCCAACTGCATACAAATGCCCAGGTCCCCCACAAATTGTTTTTAAAACTAATGATACGTACAGTACTTCCGCTGTGCAACATCGTTGTGTACTCTGCTGCCTGGCCAGCAAAGGATCAAGTGTTCCATTATATATCCTTTAATTCATGGTTTGTCGTAAAGTACATAAGACGTCGAGAGTTCAACTCTATCTCCTTAACTAAGTTCAATATTGAATATTTTGTTGCATTGATCTTTTTCTGGCTATGAGATGAAGGAGAAAGTTCAATAATGAAGGTTTTGTTGCATCGATATTTTTCTGGCTATGAGATGAAGGAGAACTTGCCTGTGCCATCGAAAGCGAAGGAGAGTAGTGAAGGAAGAAGTCCCCCCAAACGCTTGGTTTGAAATCTGCTGTTGGCCTGACAACCTCCATTTGTCGCGCGCTCTCTCTTCCAAACTAGAGAAGACTGCTAGAACCTGTGAGTGCAAAAGGCCTCAATTGCGCTGTCTTATTTATAGACCTTGGAACTGAGAGCATCAAGTTGATTATTTATTTTATTTTATTTATTTATTAATTAAAGGGAGAACAGGAATAAAACCTATTTTTTTTTCAGTGTTTCGTGAAAGAGATGTTCAACCAAACCAAAAAGTTCCAAGTAGAATATTATAATCTGAATACAAAAAATACATTTGCCCATAAAATTAAGTTAAGAAAAATGTTGGAAATGAAAGTGCGAAAATCGTTTCCCAAACCAGAGAGTACCTGCGAGAGAACCGAGTAAACGCACAAACCAAAAAAAGGCCAAACACAAATCACTGACACAGAGATTTTTGACGTGGAAAATTCTTGCGAAAAAAAACCACGGGACGATTGGAGTCCAACCCTGAAAAGCCTCCACTAATGGAATAAGAAATACATTGATCGAAAAAATCTCCGGTAATATCCGGCAAGTCCTAGAAAACTCCTTACTTCTGAGACATTGGTAGGGGTTGGCCATGTCTCTACCGATAAAATCTTTGCCGGATTTAATGAAATACCATCTCCTGAGATAACGTGTCCAAGAAAAGCGACACGATCTAGGAGAAACTGGCATAAAGCCTCTCTTTCCTCAGCGTCTCTAACACTAATCTCAAGTGCTCTTCGTGCTTCTTGTGGCTCTTCGAATACACCAAGATGTCGTCAATGAAGACTACCATGAACCGGTCCAAGTATTGGTGGAATACTCGGTTCATCAAGTTCATAAATACAGCTGGCGCATTCGTCAGTCCAAAAGGCATTACTAAGAACTCGTAGTGACCATAACGAGTCATGAATGCTGTCTTTTGAATGTCTTCTCTTCGCACCTTCACTTGATGATAACCCGATCTCAAGTCAATCTTTGTGAACACCACTGCTCCTGTCAGCTGGTCGAACAAATCATCAATCCGCGGCAGGGGGTACTTGTTCTTGATAGTCAAAGCATTAAGGGCTCTGTAATCAATGCACATGCGTACCGTCCCATCCGTCTTCGGTACAAACAACACTGGTGCTCCCCAAGGTGATGCACTGGGACGGATAAATCCCTTGTTCTGTAACTCCGCTAATTCTAGCTTCAGCTCATCTAGTTCCTTCTTCTCCAATCGGTATACATTAGAAGATACCGGTGCTTCTCCGGGTACTAGCTCAATAGTAAACTCCACGTCTCTATCTGGCGGTAAACCTGGCAATTCTTCAGGGAAAATATCCTCAAATTCTGCAACTATCGGTGGGGGTACCATCTCCATAGCCATGTAAGTTCCAGCTATCTGTCCTACTCCTTGTTCTACGGTCCCTCGCATGTACTCGAACTCCGGTTGATCTGGCGGTCTAAAGGTGACGCCACCCTTCCGGCAATTCAGTACGGCATTTTACTGGCTTAACCAGTCCATGCCTAGCACAACATCAAAGTACGACATGGGTAATACCAAGAATCGCGCTCTCATCTCTCTACCACATACGACTACCGAACACGTTCTAATAGTGCTGGTAACCGGCACGATACCTCCTCCGGAAGTAGCTACTCTATCCATTGCTATAAATCTACTAGATATGAATGACAAGGTAGCTCCAGAATCAAACAATACAGTCGCATGTAATGATGCAACTAAAATGGTACCTGTGATAGCTTTCCCTTCTGTTTCCTCCTCTGTAGCTGCTAGTGCAAAGGCATGTCCGTGCCTCTGCCCTCCGGTCTGCTGTCGAGCTCGATCAAACTATGCCTCCTGTGGGGCCAAGGGTGGTCCCCCCTGAAATCCTCCAAGTGTTGGTGGTCGTTGACCTCCTTGCGGTGGTAATATCCTCGGAACTGGTGCTGTTGGCCTCTGCCCGGCCGACGGTGCTGTCTCTCTGCACTGTGGGCAGTCTCAGACTTGGTGCTGGTCTGACCCACAAATCAGACACATCCTCAGTCTCTTTCTGCAGTCCTTCTCGTAATGTCCTCTCTTACCACAGGGGTAGCAAGTCGGAAGCTTATTTTGCTGGTAGGCGTTGTCCTTTGCTGTGTCTGCGCTCCGGGACGATGGATTGGTCCTTCTACTCCGGCCTGGGCTCTGGCTGGTGCGGTTGTGCTGGAACGTCTTGCTCCTCTGCCGATGGCCTCCTGGACTCTCGCCTCTGAAAGAACCTCTTCATAAGAAATCCTCGCCTGTGCGGTGGTATACCTCTGTAGCTCGAAGGTGAGGCCGTGATGGAATCTCTGGGCCTTCTCTAGATCATTGGGTATCAGGACGGCACAAAATCTGCTAAGGCGGCTGAACTCCGCGTCATAGGCGTCAACAGTCATGTTTCCCTATTCTAGATGTAGGAACTAGGAGTACAGGGCATTTCTGACTGTAGCTGGAAAATACTTCGCATTGAAGTACTCTAAGAACTGTTTCCAAGTCTGGGTCTTACCTACACTGCGCTCAATATAATTCCACCAGTGATGGGCGTTGCCTTTCAGTTGGGCCCTCACTGCGGTCATCCAAAGGTTTGGATGCAGTTGTGAAGCCTCTAGTAGCATCTCTGTGTTGGCGACCCAATCAGAGATCTGCTCTACTGTCTCGTTGCCCGAGAAATTATCTGGTCCCATCTGTCAGAACCATCTTACAGTGCCACCTGTCTGGGCTGGTGCAGGTGCTGGCACTGGTGCTGTGACAGGTATCCTCTCTAGTACTGCCATCAAACTCTGTCTCAACATTTTGGTCTGATGCCACTGTGCTTGCATCATAGTCTGAAAGAACTGAAGCATCTGTGGCTGTCTATATAGCTGTGGCATCTGGGGTGTATAAGGTGGAGGTGGTGGTAATGGAACCTCTGGCTGTGCGGTAGGTGTCTCCTTAGATGTCGGCCTCTCGATCTGCGGCATCGGTGTAGCTCCTGAAGTCTGGCCCTCAAAATGCGGTATGGGGACCGTCTGTGAAGTCTGTCCATCGGGCTGCTGGGTAGGATCGTCCTGAGAAGTCTCGTGCCAAGGTATCAGCGGGGCATGTGGCGGTGGTTGCCCTCCAGGCCCTGGGGTACCTCTTCTCTTTGGGTAGTGTCGGTTGGCACCACGGCACCGGGTGCTCCTCGTCCACTGCACAAGTTCAACTTGCTGCAAGAGACATAATTTCATTAAAAAAGTACGGGATCAAAGAAACACGATGCAGATATTTAGAAGCAATATGAATAAAATTCGAAGACGAAATCAAAGTAGATGAGACCTAGAAATTTCTATCATATTGCAGGCTCGCTGGGCATGTTACCATACCACAAGCGAAAAAGTCGACCTGCATGGGCCACCACTAAAACCATGTCATGCCCCAGTCCTAAAAGTACACGGGACCAAGTCATGTGGCAATAGCCAGTTGTCACGTCTCCAAGGATATCCCAATTTAGTGGATCCTAGCGAAGAGTGCTATGCTGTCCTAAAATACTAACATGTCCAATATCAGTCAACAACAGGTAAACTAATCTCATCCGCAATATAAACAGCAAGAAGTACTAAATAAACTGCAGGAAGATAAACACCAGTCTCAAGATATCATAGTACAACCAATAATGTCTGGTGGGAACAAACCCACTACTATGACGAAATAAAATACTGAAAGGATAGGTAAAAGATAATAACTAGGGCATCGACTGACTAGATAATGATGCTCCCAATCCAAGGCAGAAGGCCTTCCAAGTGATCACGGAAACTCTGACGGTAGCACCTCTAGCTCCTCTGCGGTAGCGAACCTCGTCTCCTGTCCTGGGCCGTACACTGTAGGGTAATATGCCTCGTCCAAATTTGGAAAGGTACCAGGTCCTCAGAGGGACGTAACAAGATACATAGAAGCATGCCATATATAAATACTGAATAAAATAAATACAATAAAGGGTGTGCTAACCATCTAAGTGAATGCAATCTGAGGACAACTTTGGTACATATGGGTAAGGGTAGGTATAACGTCCAACACCCCGAAGAGCATGGCAGTAGTGCAGTATATTGTCCATATCGCTCTGAAGAATGTAGCAGCAGTACAGTATACCGTCCATATCACTCCGAAGAACGTGGCAGCAGTGTAAAGGGAGTCATTGGATCCGTGGCTCCTCTGGATACTACGGACTCCAATGGGTGTATCCCATACGCCTACTAATGTCCTCCCCGCCCCATGTAGATACACAAGTCGAATATTCGACGTGCGTACCACGTATCTATATGCCAAGTCTCTACCAATAAAATATAACCTGAACTATGTACTAACCGTGATGTAGGTCACACGCAATGATAGCGAGTCGAGTACGCAAACCCGCATCCCAATATGAATATGTCTCAGTGAACGTGTAAGGTGTCAGGTCTCAGAAGATAACAGAGTATCCTCCAATGGGGTGAGTCTGCTAATGACTAGGTCAGGTACACTAATCATCGACGTATCCGTCGACTGCACCCGAGTCAAATCTCGGACGCACACAGTTGTATAAAAAGAAAAGCACAAGAATACAATACAACATATGCATAATTTAAATTAGACAGTAAATATGGCACGGTATCTTGCCTGAGTCCTCAAGCTGTGAATGCCAATAGCCTGCTCCTGCGGTGTCTCCTGGCTAATCCAATAATCCTAAACACACCATTATAATATAGCAATCCATCATCAGACACTAAGTAATATATACACTACGTTGCTCTTCAGTACTGACACAAGGACCACGTCGGTCGAATACAGGGTCGCGGGTGCATGTAGCTAAGATACACACTTGCCCTGTCTTAGTCACCGTGTATCCCGCGACAGTAAAAATACTAAGGTCACAAGTCACCAACTAATTATGTTTAGTATAATTAAGGGTCCTTATCATCCATATTCAGCATTCTTGTCGATGTCCAGGTTTTAATGATGCATTACAAGTCTTTAATAACAATTTTTGCATACAAGGACGTTAACTAAGTTATTGATTACTAACTTATTAGTTATTAATAAATCTGATTAGGCATTCATATATTCATAATTAGGGTTTCCGAATTAACTATCTCGTGTCCATGCCAAAATACGACACGACGATACGGTGATAAACTATTCATGATACAAAGGGGAAGGAGGCCAACGAGAGTTACCTATTCGAGGATGAACGTGGGGGGGGTCTGTTCTTCGCCGTGCGCACTCGCCGGTGGTCAGCGGAGCTCCGGCGTTGGCAGCAGATCTCAACAGCAGTGGTGGCAACTGCTGCAGTTATAGCAGCGACTTTACAGCGGCGGCAGCAGCGGGCGGGAACGCTGTTGGTCGGGGGAAGAGGGGTTGCTGGTCGGTGGACCATGCTGGAGGTGGTGGCGGTGGCTTTGAGTAGTCGAGCGGCTCGGCAAGGGTGCTCGGGGTAGGTTGCGGTGGGGTTGATGGCGGCGGCGTGGGTTGTTGATGATAGTGGATGGGAGAGGAGGCCAGGCGACGGTTCAGGAGGTGCGAATGGGTGGTCCGGCGAGTCTGACGTGGGTGGCAGCGGTTGTCCGGTCGGAAATGGGGGATGGGGATGCTCGAGTTTATGTGGTTTGGCTAGGGTTTTGATGAATAGTGAATTAGGGTTTCATGTGGGAGTATGAATATTTATAGGTGTTGGTTCTCGTGGGCTATCCTTGATATTTGTGCCGGCCAGGGCTCGAGGGTGGGGTTAGTCCATATTTAAGGTATACACGGGCTTGGTATGGTCCTGTTTTGTGGTGAACTTGGCCTCAACTTAATTAAATTACAAATTAATGCGCAAGATGCTCACTTACGAATATTGTGAAGCTAAGGTGAGACGCAATGGCGAGTATCTAAGGTTGGACAATGGTCAGAGGGGTAGCTTGGCATGTCTAAGAGATGTTCATGACATTGGGTGGAAGATAACTACTGGTGTGGTGCTCCATCCTCAAAACAACGGCAAGATGTAATATGACATATAATTATTGCACATTTATTCTAATTGTATCCAATTAAATCTAAGTCTCTCTATTTAGTTCAAATTGAACCCTAAATTGGTCGAGGGTGTTTACATGAAACCTGCCATAAGGCTTACATATCGAGAACTATAAAATCAACAATGTTCCATACATTATGTCATCTATATACAAAATGCTATTATCTATAGTTACACCGCTTCAAGCGTCAACCAAGCTCCAACGCCTTTGTGCGTACAAGCAAATTCGGCACCTGCAAGGATCTGGTGGGGTATAAGTAAACTGGAAATGCACTGGTAAGGGGCCTCTCGCCCACTCAACTAAAACGAACACGTAATTATGTGAGTGTAAGCAAACTTACGTGGTCTTTCTAATCTATCATTAGGATTAATTACATGGCATAGAGAATATAAATTGTACTCATATCACAGTATATGTGTCACGCAACAGAGTTTTAACTTATCCAATACTTATCCTCCTTCCTTGTCAATACAACAACAATATCGATGTATAATTCAATTATAATTCTAAAATCAAGTGTCACAAGTGTGTCTCTACATAAAAAAATTGTTAGGCTCATAAAAATATATAGCATGCAGTGCACTTGTCTCTACAAAAATTGGATAGATGTGCAAGTAGATTGACATTAGCATGCAGACTAATTCTATATGAAGGTCACTGGCACCACAAGCCATCCTAAACTGTAGCACTGTTAGACGACGATCCTTTTAATGTAAGGTAGCGAGCTCCACTAAAAGTTCTCGAATCACCAATGATAGTACTCTAGCTAGCTCCGCTATCGTGCTAGTATATGTAACCACCTCATTTTTAGGACAAGGATATTTTGGTTATTTGCTATAATTAAAAATTTTATGTGTGTATATATATAATATGTGACTAATGGGTTATTTATGAAATTTGGACTAGTTAAAGTTGAACCTCTAGTTAGTCATGACTAGATTAGGACCATTAAACATATTTTGACTCAAGAATAAAATATTCCTTCCTAAGAATTATTAGATCTTATTCATGAAAGAATGAGAGGGGCTTTTGAATCAAATCAAACCATCATGACACAAAACCTAAACCTAAGGGGGAGTTTATATAAGCCTCTTTATTCATAGTAGACTCCATTAGTTCATCCCCAAAACTAGAGATCAAACCCTAATTTCTCCACTCCAAACCTTATCCCTCTCATTTTTATTTTCCAAGGAGGCCAGGAGCTTGTCATTGCTAGAGAAAGCTTGAAGAGGAGTCCAAGTGTTGAGGATCGTGTCCATTTCGTCTTTTTTGTGTCCAAATTCGGAGTTCTTCAAGGAGGTCACTCAAAACCTAGGTAATTCTCTATTTTTCCACCCTATTTATGGGTAAGAACACTCATTGGACCTATAGGAACCCTACCATAGGTGAAATTGACTCTATTTGGCTAGATCTAAGTGTTAGAAGCCTCCATTTATCTAGATCTATGATTTTCTTCTTGTGGAATGATGATTTTGTGCTTATTTTGGAGTAACCACGAATTTGGCATCCCAAGTGTTTGTTAGAATGCCAATTTGGTCATTTTAGACTTAATATTTAGTTTGCACTTAGTATATATGCATATACTCTTTGTAGATAGCTTATGTATAAATATAAGAGTTTATATATATATATATATATATATATATATATATATATATATATATATATATATATATATATATTAGTGTGTGTGTGTGTGTGATTAGTTGGAAGAGAGGGGAGGGAAGTGTATGACTTAGACTTTCACTGTGTGTCTTGATGAGGTAGAAAATTTTGGACTGTTATAGGCAGTCATGCTCTATTTTAGAGTAGTGTATAGTTATATTGTATTGCTTTTGTTATATATATATGCTTATATATGATTTTTAGCTATGTTTAAGTAGTTGTGGATGTATATTAGATATATTTAGACTGTGTCCAGATTTTGGACTGTGGGAGCCTTGGTGTTTCATATATTGATTGATTGTTGTCACGCCCCAGTCCCAAATTATGTAGGACTAGGAACACGTAAGCATGTCAGCCGTATGTATATGGCAACTCTAATATATGGATACCATAATACACACGTACGTTGTAATATGAATATAAACTCACATGTGGTATAAATATTGTCACAAGTCACCGATATACTAAATCTCATCCACACAATAAGACACAAAAGAAAATAACTAAACTAGAATTATGAGTCTGAATAATCCATAAATGATAGTCGGGTGGAGACAAATCTACTACCAATGACTATACCAATACTAAAATGAGAGAGAGATATAAAATATCCAATACAAAATAAGGTGATGATAGAAGTGTATCAGAGAAGCGATCCCTCGCTAGAGATAATCCCTGATGCTCAGAGGATAAGACCTCCTCGGAAGAGATAAGTAGTAAGTTATGATCCTTGCTCATGTGAATAGTCATGAACATCTACACCTAGAAAGGAACCAGGTCCTCAGAGGGACGTAACAAGATACATAGAAGCAAGCCAATTGAATACAGTAAACATGCATAATGTTTGAAAATATATAAGTACGCTGTATAAGATAATCTATATGAATGCAAATGAGGACAACTTTTTGACGTATGGGCAAGGGTAGGCTACTCGATCTAAGCCTCACAACTCACACACACGTCAGGGGACATCATCAGCCGACATACCGCGGGGGTAGCGACCCTCGTGACTCCATCAATCGACATACCACGGGGGTAGCGACCATCGGACACGACTATCATAGTGCGTGCTAGTTACTAAAGTTCACTAGAGTGGTTATAGCCCATACGCCTACTGATTGTCCTCTATGATACTAAGTGTCAAGTGTGTGTCAACATATCTAATTTATAGTTATGATTGAAAAAACTACACATGAATGAATATACAGAAAAGCAATAAATATACAGAAATATAATAAGCATGCAAAATACTGTAAGCAATTTGGCAAGGTATCTTGCCTGATCTGAAAAAAAAATGAAGTCCCAACTCAAGGCGTCGTCCGATCTACCCGTCACATAAATTAAACAAGTTAGATTACAAAAGTGGGTGAATAGTTTCCTCCATTTATATTATTTTAATTCTGAATAAAATAACCTAAAATAGTATTTTAATCTTATTATAATCTTATTTTTTTGTTAAACCCTAATTTTGGTCCAATGAAAGTCAACTTTACGGATTTGAGATCTGTGGCACGCAAATCGAAACAATCGGTTGACCAAAAAGTCAACCAACTCAAATCCTGGATTTGTGTTTAGAATCCTATAGATTTCAATGCTATATGAACACCAGAATAGACGGTTTCATAAAATCACAAGTCGGTAAAGAGTTATGGCCACAAGGGCGCACAGATGAAAGTTTTCAGTGGTTTCCTACTTACGTCTACGTTGCATAAATTTTACAGTAGATTAAAATTATATTTTAAATTCTGGAAATATTATTTTATGTAAGTTCATCATGTCAACTTTTCGAAACTTTAAATGGTTCGTAATTCTGAATTTGAAATCTCCCGAAATCTCAAAAATACGAAAGCGCGTCTAATTTCGGACAGCTGGCACTTTTATAATTTTCTGGAAAAATAGGCTCATAAATTATTAAAATAATTTATATACTCAGAAAACTAACCTTGATATAGTTCTAATTAAAAAAATTGGAGCGCGTTTGGAGTCTGGAGCTAGGAGATATCGTCTTTTTAATTCGTCATAACATACTAGAAAATGAGGCTGAATTTATGACGAATTTTGACTCTTTTTGGAAAAAAAATGTGAATTTGGGAAAGAAAAATATGAAGGATGAGATATTAATAATGGTGGATACTAGTTAATTGAATATGACTAGGATTGACTAATTTGGATATGAATAGTATCAGTTTAAATAAGGATAGGATATGCGTGAAGTTGCTTTCCTAGTAGGCTCAGGAATTGAATTAATTTAAAATAGAGTTTGAGTTTATCTCAATAATTTATAATCTTAAATATAATTAAAGATAAGACAAATAATTTATATATAATCTTATTAATATCTATTAACACCCCTCTGTGTAGAGTTTGATTTTTTAGGGTTTTGATTAGGTTTGGTGTTCATACGTTGGTTTCCCAATTAATTCGTGAACCCTAACCCTAGGTGTTGCATGTAGATCTATCCCATCCTCCAACGTGTATGGTTTAGATCTCGGTTCCTAGGGTTGGTTTGGGAATTTATGGGTTTGTAGGTATATTTGTTTTTCTGCACTGCACGCGTTCGAAGAAATGTTTATTAAGGATATATTTATCTAACTTATTCAATTTCTGCATATTTTTGATATACCTATCTATATACATAAATATATGTTGTGTGGTGATCACTGTAAATGGTTCTCTGATTCAGTCGGGTTCTAGAGTAGTGTGTGTTTTGGGTTTTCATGGTGCACATTCGAAACAGGGATTCTGTGTATAAAATCTGTGAGCAGAGGATGTGTATCAGTGTCAGGGAATTTTGGTTGAGTAGGTGTGGTAGAGGATAGCAGTTGGTTGTGGTGTGTAGATAATAAATTTTATGTGTGGGTGAGTATTAAAATCTGTGTGTATGTATCAGTGTGCTGTGAGTGCAGCTGTGCAAATTAGAGTGTCTGGGTGAACTTGTGTAAACCTGTGTGTGTAGAATAGTCCCAGGTTTAATAGAGGATTTTGTGTGTTTATGTATTAGTGTATAGGGGAGTGAATGAACCAATGTGTAGATGGGTAGCTGTATGTATCTATGTGATGCAGTGTGTGTAAGGTTATGTTCAGTATTTGAACTGGGAGTATCAGTGTGGAGTTCTCTAGTGTCTTAGTATCATTGAATTTCTATGAACTAAGTACTGGAGTTCATGAGTAATAGGTTGTGGCAGGGTATGAATCTCAGAGTATCACCAAGGTGTGCCTATGTATAAGTACTAGTTAGGTTCTCTGTGTGTATGACTGTGAACCAAAACCTGTGTCTCAGTGTATTTCAGTGCAGGATATGCACAGTTGGGAAACTGTGTGAGAGTGTTGCTGTCAGTGAGTACATTGAGGTAATATGTGTGTGTAGGTATTTGAGTGTCAGTGTATCAGGCAGTGTGTGAGTGAATGCTGAATCCAGTAAGTGATTTATTTCCAGGTTCAGTAACATCTCAGTGAGTGTTATAGGTAGCAGTATTTTTATCTCAGTGAATTCTAGATAGTGTTCCTGTGTAGTTAACTAGTGTCTGTGTAAGTATCAGACTTTATCTGATACTTAGTGTCAGGATGGATGAGGGGAGTGATTTACCTGTGTATTTTTTTGGAGGAGAGTTAGAGAGGGAGCAGTGTGCAGTGACTGTTTATGTGAACTAGTTAGGTGCAGTGTGCAGATTGCTGTGTGTGTGTGTCCAGGTTTTCTCCATTTCCTGTGTGTATATATTATTAGTTGTGCGTGTCTAAATTTCAGTATCAGTTTATCAAGAAACCAACTGTGTTCCTGTGTGTACATAGGTAAATTGACTGTGTCAGTGACTTGGGTAAATGGCTGTGTCTGTGTGTGTTTTAGGGTGCCAATGAGTGAATGTATGGCTGTGAATTGGATGTGTGTGTGAGGGAATGATGCACAATGTGTGAGCCTAACTAGTATGTGAGAACTGTGTATTAGTCCTAATGGCCTAGTGTAGCTTGTGGTAACCTGTGTCCCAATGACAGTGTATCAGTATTTCAGAGATGAAGAGGCCTGTGTGTGTGTGTCTAGATGGGGGTGTGTCTGTGGTAAAGTATTCTGGGTGAGGCTATGAAGAACATAGTGTATCAGTTCCTTCATGCAAGTATCAGTAGATAGATACTTAGGAATTGGGGATTGGTGCATAGAGTAGCAGATAACTAGTGGAGATAGCCACTAGAGTATCAACTAAAGTGTAACACTGGAATTCAGTGTGAGGTAAGCACACATAAGGTATTTCTGATGATGGGATATGCTAGTGGGTAAGGTAAGGGTATACTAAGGTAGTTAAAGTAGTAACTAGTATTAACTAGTATATACTAAAATCACTAAAACATTTAGTATAACCAATAAATAGTTAGTATAACTAATAATAACTACTTTAGTTAGATATTGTCTAATGTAGACTATTATGGTATAGATAAGACCTAGTTAACCTAGTTGGACCTAGCTAAGACCTAGTTTAGCTAGTATTGACCTAGAAACCTCGTATTTAAATTGTTAAGCATGTTTATTCTTTTATTTCAATATTTTGACATTAATATTCCATAAATAGGTCTTTGTGATCCCACTTTGGACATCGATCCTCACACCTTGCTCAGGACCACAGGCGAGTACATTCTCTGACAGTTTTTATTGTTGATTACTTCTATAAATCGTAGTGTATTACATACTTGACTCCGACACTATGGATACACGGGTTAGCACCCTAGATCCCCATCATGAGGAGTCGTGATTGGAATCCATCGTGCTAGCTGGGGGATGGGGAACTATTAGTAGATTATGTGATCATATCCAAACTTACCATGCATCATAGCTCACCCCACTTCTCACGTCGGGTGCGGCCTGACCATCATCATGCTTCATAGCTGTTATATATGATTAGCCTGACCATTATCATGCATCATAGCTAACCATGTGGTTAGCCTGACCTTCAAGAATCATAGCTAATCATATATAACCAGCCTGATCTAGTCCCAAGCCGATCACATAATAAACTGATATTTCAAACACTTAGCTAGATGCTATCTTTATTCAGATTTACTTGTTCTAGCATTCACTGTTTATTGTTCATTGCTAGATGCTCTATTGTCTATTTCATTTTCTCCTGTACTTCTCATTTTCAGCATTTATTTCCATCTTGTATCTCTTACACTGTTTATAGATTTTGTCAATTTAATGAAACTGCTGTTAGTGCTTGTGCTTCGCTCCAATCCTGACTGGATAACAACATTTTTCAGAGGACCTGGAGGATCTTTGCCCTACTCATTACGGCCCAGGAGTAGAGGGTGATTTCACTCCAGAAACCCCAGAGGAGTTGCCTAGCCTAGAGAAGAATTTACCTGGCTGTTCTTAGATTATTTTTCTGCATTTATTGTTTTAGACTGAGACTGAGATGTATTGATTATTTTGTGACTTTGTGAGGTCGTTTAGACCCAGGATTTGAGTTGGATTATTGTGGTTGGTTTTTATTAGAACTCTTTTCTATTCTCATCGTGCTATGATTTCTATTAGCTTGTGATTGAGTATATCATAGAACTGTGGATTTTTATCATTGTCCTCCGTACGGAGTTGAGACCATTGACAGGATATACTATGTTTGTGACCTAGACAGCGTTCTACCGCCGATGCTGCGGCGTAGGCTGGACGTACCCACGACTCATGCCCAAATTCCGGGTGCGGGTCGTGACAGAGAACCCTGCCATAATTTAAATTTCGAGGATGAAATTTTATAAGTTGGGTAGATTGTAAGCCCCTGATTTTTCAAAATATTAAAATTAGGATTTTTCACAATTTTCTGGAATTTTCTGGGAATTTTCTGAAATTAAAATCAGGGTTTTGAATTATTACATGATTTTTAATTGATAATAAACAACATTAAAATATTATGAAAATAATATTTTTGGGTGTAAAATAAAAAACTAGACTTAGGGTAATTTTTCTGGAATTTATTGGACCCCGGACCTATTTTTAAAATCACCTAAAACTATTTATTTATTTATTTGTTAATTAATTAATTATTAATATTATTATTATTATTATTATATTTTATTTTATTTTTTTCGGCCCGGCCCAGCCCATTTCGGCACGCAGCCCGGCCCATCAGCCATTTCGGGTCGGGTCGGGTCGGTCAGACCCGCCCCGCCCTGCCTCCTGCCCGACCCGACCGACCAGTCAGCCCCCTCGACCCGGTTTCCCCCCCCCCCGCGTGGCCACGTCTTCCGCCGCCTCCGGCGGGCAGCCCCACGACCTCCGCTCCGCCCCGCCTTTCCCGCCACGTAGCCGAGCCCCTCCGCCCTTCCCGGCTAACCCCACGCCCCTCTCCGCCTATTTAAGCCGATCCCCTCTCCTTCCGGCCGAACCGCCACCGCCCTAACCACCTCTCCCCGCCGTCTCCACCACCACTTCCACTACCTATCCCCCTCGCCGGAACCCTAATCCTCCGCCACCGTCAGCCCCAGCGCCACCTCCCTTCCCCTCTGCCAGCGCCTCCTCAACCACCCGGAGCCGCCCTTGTCCACAGCCTCCGCCTCCCCAGAACCCCGACCGGAAACCCCCCAGCAACAGCAGCAGCCGCCCTGGGCCGCCCCCGCCCCGCCGCTCCCCCCCAGCGCCGCGCCGCCCCCCGCCACAGCACCTCCGGCCGGCCTTCCCCACCGGAGCTCAGCCGAATCCCCAAACCCTAACCCTAATTCTTTTCCTGTGTCCGACACGAGTCGGACACGTGTCGGACTCGGTTCGACCCTGATTTTCGGGTCCCCTTCAGGTGCGTGTAATTTTTTGTTCGTAGCTCCGTTTTCAATTCCGCAAATTGCGTTGTGAAGCCTGTATGACCCTCTCGGTGTCCGGATAAACTGTTCGGGGCATCGCGTCCTGTGGTGATCGCACACCGCGATCCAAAAACAGGAAAAAACCAGACCCTGTTTCACCCCAGAACTGAGTACGCCCTGCCAAACGGGACGACTTGGTCGCGTACGGTCTTCACAGACACGTGCGCCTCGTCGATACGGACGTGTGAGGTTTCGTGAAAGCTGATTCGGGTGTGCGTGCACACCGCAATCAACGCGTATCCGCGGATATCGCCCCGTATCCGCCTTTTCTACAATTCACCCTAACTTTGTGCACACTCGTCAGATCGAGACGAAACTTGCGTCATCGGACTCGTAGCGATACGCTGGTCCTGTGGGTCAAGTTTGGTTCGATTCTGAGAACGTTGACGAAATCGCATGTCGTGGGCCCCACAGGCCCCGCTCGACGGGCGATTTTGTGTTCGGCTCATCGGAATCCAAATCTGGAAGTTCCGTTGGGTTCGTATCATCGTTCCTGACCTGTTGACATTAAGTTTGGTGAATTTGGAGACCGTTGACCTGGACACGTTTTTCGGTGCAAAGCGGGCCCACCGGCGGCCCCCGTTTTGACCCGAAACTGCCGTTTTTGCCCTTGTCTCCAAATTGGACCCAAGAACAGGCATTTCTAGCTATTTGACATCTTCTGAGCATGATGGTAATATCTATTTCAGCTTTTGGACTCATCTCTGGATATTTCCCCCAAGAACTATTAATCGGATCCAAACAACAAGCAAGTACCTGCACTTCAAGTTTATTCTTTATATTGTGATAATTAATTCCTTGCTCTACTAGCATCATTGGATGATTACACGTAGTGTTAGAACACTGGATTTTCATGTCTTGAATACTGGAGTTCATGTCTTGTTTTCGTGTCGGATGGGAGAATACTAAGGAGGCATGCAGTTTACCCTTTTCCCTGGATTGTCTAATAGCTGTTGGTATACGACTGTCCATCAGCCGGATCTCGATTATATTGTCTAATAGCCGTTTATGACGGCCGGATTAGCCTTATAAACCCCTACATGCCAACTATGTATTCTAAAAACAAACACAAGTTCACACAGATAGTTCTGGTCATGTTATATTTCTTGCTGGCTATTGTAGTTTCATTTCCTGTTTCATTTATTTCTGTTTCTCATATTCCTGTTTACAGCTAACTCTGAGATAATAATGTTCTGCTAATGCTGTTTCTCAACATGATATCCAATATTTAATTGTCATAAAATATTTAGTTTAATCTTGTTGTGCACTGTGTACTTTGCTCCTTTCCTGACTGGATCTGTTGTTTAGGCGATGATGAGAACCTTGCCCCCACCTATTATGGCCCCTATGAGGCAGCAGGTGATACAGTTGCAGAGCCAGTTCCCGCACAGGAAGCTACTCCTGCTGAGTAGTTAGCAGTAGTTATCTTAGTTTTGCTCTTTATCTTAGCAATCGGGTTTGTCCCCGATTTTATTCTGATTCCTGTACTAAAATATTTGAACCTGTTGTCACATTTATTTCAGTTGCAATCTTAAGTTTCATTTCTCATTATTATCTTGCCTATGTTATTTGTGAATGAGGTAGTTAGTAAATCTGGATTTGACCTAGACAGCGTACTACCGCCGATTCTGCGGCGTAGGCTGGACGTACCCACGCACTCGTGCCCGAATTTCCGGGTGCGGGTCGTGACAGGAGCACCAATCTGATAAGACATAACCTTGATGTCATGCATATCGAGAAGAATGTGTTTGATAACATAATTAATACTGTAATGGATGTAAAGGGTAAGACGAAAGATAATCCGAAGGCAAGGTTGGACTTAGAAGACATATGTAGACGTCCTGCATTGCATTTGATAGAGGAGGGGAATGGAAAGTTAAAGCAACCTAAGTCAGTTTTCTTGCAGACTTGGAGCGGGCACGGCCTCCACCGACGTCACTGCCTTCTCCATCGACATCGGTGTCGATTCCACGGGACGAGTATGAGGAGTTCTTATCCTTCAAGCGCGCCGGTGGTCAGCCTCCTGCAGATTCCTAGTAGTATAGTTATTTTTATTATTATTTAGGATGCGATTGTATATTATGAATTATTGATACTTCAACAATAGGCATGATGTATGATGCTTCTTATGGTCTTTAATTTTTTAGTTAATTTAATTGGATTATATAGTTATCTTGCATATCCACATTTAATTGGATTGATACTTCAACAATGCTTCTTGTGGTCTTTAATTTAATTGGATTATATAGTTAACTAGATTGAATCATGTTGGTGTGTGTGATGAAGATGGTTACGGTGCTAGATTGGGGAAGAGCCGATACGAGTGTGCCTCTTGCAAGAAGAGCTTTCACTCCTACCAGGCTCTAGGCGGGCACCGTGCGAGCCACAAGAGGCTCAAAGGGGGATGCTGCAGCAGAGGAGGCGAGAGTACTACTAGCCCATTGGATGTCGTCGATCCGACAGTTGTCCACAGTGGAAAGGCTAAAACTGCAGGGAATCACCAATGTGGTGTTTATGGTAAGGTGTTTGCTTCTGGACACTATTTTTTTATGTTTTTTAAAATTAGCGACGTTTAGCGACGTTAAGTTACGTCGCTAAATACGTCGCTAATTAGCGATGCTGTAAAAAGTCGCTAATGACGTCGCTAATGACGTCGCTAAAGACGTCGCTATACGTCGCCAATTGCTGACATGATAGTATAGCCAAGTCATTTAAGACGTCGGTATAACGTCGCTATTGACGTCGCTAATCAGCGACCTTTAGCGACTTTAATAAACGTCGCTATTTAGCGACTTGGCGTCGCTAAACGTCGCAAAAATTTGCGACACAGTAAAGTCGCTAAAAACGTCGGTATAGCGACGTTTAGCGACGTTTTTTTTTGGCGACTTGGGTTTTTCCGACAACTTTATAACGTCGCTAATTACGTCGCTAAACCAAATTAGCGACGACATTTTGTTATTTAGCGACGTTTTTAGACGTCGCTAATTTGATTTTTTCTGGTAGTGTCATCTCTCACTCGACTTTTTCTTTCTCTCTCTCTCTCTCTCTCTCAGTCGTTCCCCTTCCCGTTGTCCTCTCTCTCCGGTGACCCCCTTCCCGTGCTCCCCTCTTCTCCGGCGATCCGCTTCCCGTGGTCCCCTCTCTTAGCTCCGACGTGGTCGTGCCCACTCTCCTCCGTGTTTGTTCCCCCTCTCGTCTCCTCCGTAGCCCCTCCTCCTCCGTCGTTTCCCCTCCTCCACCAACGTGTCCCCTCCCATTGTAAGTTCTAGATCATTTGATCTATCAATATATGTTGCTGTTGACATTTAGGGTATACCATTTGGGGATAATTTATGTGATGATTTTTTGTTACTACTGGACATTTAGGGATATTTTTTGTGATGATTTCTTTAGAACTATGTGATCAAAAACTTTGTCATCGTATTTGTCGTAGAACTTATTAAGGCTTACAGTATAGATTTAATATAAGGGCAGTTGTGCAGACTTTGCAACTACTGTGATTATATATGTGGCTGCACAGTGAGTGCATGATATATTAGTGTGATTATATGAGGTTGAGTGGCTATGTATCAATGTATAGATGATATATGGATGTGAGGAAGAGAAGAGGTCAGTGGCACAATTTGTTATGGGTGTATGAGTGTGAGGATAAGTAGTATCAGTGAGTACTAAGCTTTTGGGGGTAGAGCTTGGGTCTGTAGGAGTTTGCAACTTTGGATGAACAATCACCATAGAAAAACTAGTTCATAAGATCAAAATTTAGATTTTCACAGCATGTCATAGCTCCGATTAAAGCATATCATACAAACTAATTAGAAATTTTAGATTGTCACAGCATGTCCTAGTTCCAAAAAACTTCTACAAATCAAAGATGATGGTCCGACAGCTCATACTGGGGTACAAAAAGATAGATTATTGTCGTAACGGATGCATGTTGTACTATAAGGCGAATGAGGACAAAAAAAGATGCAGTTTCTGCCACGCGTATCGTTACAAGCCAGTTCGGAGAAAAGAAAAGTCAACTAAAATAAAACGACATCCGTACAAGTACATGCATTACTTGCCGATCATGAAGCGCTTACAGAGGATATATATGTCCCTTAATACAGCAGAACACATGATGTGGCATAACGAGGAACATACAAAGGATGATGGAGAATTGTCACATCCTTCCAATGGAGAGGCGTGGAAGCATTTTGACCGGTGTTATCCGAATTTTGCTGCGGAGCCTAAAAAAGTCCAATTAACGCTATGTTATGATGGCTTCGTTCATTTCTGAAAGTCGGGATCTCAATACTCCTATTGGCCGGTGATTCTCACCCCTTACAATCTACCACCATGGATGTGTATGAAGATACCTTATATATTATTGACAGTTATCATACCCGATCCCTGAAATTTGACAAAGAATATCGATATATATTTGCAGCCATTGGTGGATGAATTGAAACAGTTGTGGGAGTTGGGCGTCATGACCTAGGATATTTCGAGAAAACAAAACTTTTAGATGAGGGCTTCACTTTTATAGACTATCAATAATTTTCTGGCATATGGTATGTTATCAGAATGGAGTACCCACGTCACTAAGTCTTATCCGATATCTATGGGAAAGAGTAGGGCGTTTAGTCTTAAACATGGAGGGAAAGTTATATTCTTTGACTGTCGCCGCCAATTTTTACCCGCATCACATTAGATTACCTATGTTGTCTATATTCTGTACCTAGAGATGGAGTTTGATTTTGTTACTATAAATACTTCTATCTCTTACTGAAAATACTTCTATCTCGGTTTTTATAGCTGTTTTGTTGGTTAGTTCTATTTATTAGATGTTTGTCTTGTTGCTTAGTTCTATTTATTAGATGTCTATTATTTTGCTTAGTTATATTTATTAGATATCTATATATGTGAATCATGATCATAGATGGCTGGTGGTTGTGGTCGTGATCGTGGCGATCATGGTCGTAATTGTGGTGATCATGGTCGTGGACGTGATCGAGGTGGTCATGATCTTATACTACCCGGATTATCTCCTCAATCACGTGATCCCAATACCCACTCATCGGCCAGCCATCGGCTACAGGCACAGACACTCCGCCATTTGTTGCATACGTCCCCGATGCTCCATCATTGGCATCTATGCCCCCCATAATTATCTGATGCAGATCCCGACACCCTATCGTCAATTCATCCACCAGATACTCCGACAACTGTACGATGGGCCCCCGAGTATCCAGACTTAGTGAATGATGCTAGTGGTCGGTATATCCTCCGACCGAGTGGTCCTCTGACAAAACCATATAGATCGGAGGGGAAGTTCAGAAAGGAGCTTTGGCTCGCGACCAAAGAGCTGTAAGTAAATTTATATATTTCATCTGATGTAGTTAATTTCATATATTTCATTTATTTATTCAACTAAATAATCTATTTTTATTTCTTTGTAGTTTTTTCCCTACAGTGCTACTATAGCACTTGGATAAATCATTAGGGGAAACTACCACGACCCCTACCTTAGATTCTCTGATGTATCGCCCGACATGTAGTATATATGGCTTGACCAGATGAAGGTATATGCGATCTTTCATGTTATTCTATTTATTCATTATCTTTAATCTATTTATATTAATTATTAATTGGATTTGTATGTCAGAAAACCTACTGGTAGCCCGAACATCACGATGCGGATATCAGAAAGATATATCGCGACGCCTGTAGCAAGAAGATTCGAGATGTGAAGGACGATTTACAAAAAAAGGGTAATTGCTGGAAAGGGTAAGAAACCCTGGATCCGTGATGATTTTTGGGAGAAGATGCAGAAGGATCTCGATACTCCTGAGTTCAAGAAGAGGTCCGAGCAAGGAAAGAAGGCACGATCTCATAGGAGTCTGCATACTGGTGTATCGATCCCCATCGCTATGCACCATCGAAACCTAGTAAGATAACGTAAAGTACTTAAATATTTTTATTATATAGTTAATGTGGTGCCCCGTTCCCCCTATTCGGGGAGCGCGGCTAAGAAATACTAGACGGTATCGTTCGATCGGGATAGATTGAATTAAGAACTCGTCCTCGTTATGGATTTGTTTCTTCGGAATCGATTACCATATTCAGTGGACCGTGCCCCCGGGATCGACTTAGCGGCAGAGTCAGGAGGGACCTCTCCGCTGCATTCTTTGTTGCCTAGTTTTCGCTGTCGCTTGTTGCTTTCGTGCCTTGAGTTGGATTTCGGATTTGCTTGGGTTTTCTTGAACGGTTTCGATGGATTTCATTGCTTTCGTTCTTAGGACTGCACTTCAATTCCGATAAGGGAAAGAGGGGAAGAAGTACTGATCAGCTGTTCGTGTCAATACAGGTGATCCAGCAGTAGGCGTCGCTCAAGCGGACTCCTAAATCACTTCCTTCCTTCCTCCTTCCAACCACTAAAGTGAGTGGCTACCAACCCGATTAGCTAGCCCTTCTAGTCTTCACATCTAATTCTTGTGCTCGTGCTTGCCCCGATCAAACGATACCAAGTAATAACTAAAAGATATCAAGATAATAAGGGAATAGACTTGGATCTGTATGCTTGTCATTGAAACTTGTGAACGGTTACCTACTACATGCTTGCTTATTAAAAATGTTTACCATATGCATATATACAAGTTAGAATGCTTACTTCTTCTTCTATAAATATGCTATATGTAGAACACCCTTTGCCATGCATCAATTATTCAGGGAGACTATGCAAAATACATCACACAATGCTACATATCCCTTGAATTCATTGCCTCAGCTACATAAATGCAAACTTAACACAAACGCCGTTGATCACGGACAACTTGTGCACAAGGCCTCTCGGTTCCTGCGGACGGTCGCTGGGGCACTGGCACCGATCCGATCCGGACGGAACCTCAAGATTAGTCTCTCCCATAGGCGAGATGGCGTGCAGCGATACATGTGCCTCCGTCACCTTAGCCTGAGACTAAGACCGTCCATTATGGCATCAAAGCCAGTGATCCCCTCGTATATTTAAACCTGTTGAAACTAACTTGTGTCTTCTTGACAGGGAAGGCAAGGTAAGTATTATGCAGGTGGTTCAGACGGACAGGTAAATGTCACCGAACGGTGACGGGTTATTTCAATAATTCTATATCTATGTCTTGTTGTAAAATGAACTAAGGCAAGATAGAAACCCACGATAAATATGCATGCTTCATTAAAACAACGTGTTGATTGGTATAGTTGGGTTAGCTTGCCTTTACCAGTACGTTTTGATGTACTGACCCTCGTTGAAACAGGTTCCCCGTGCTAGGAGAACCAAGCGAGGAGCAGGAGACAAACCCCCAATCCAGTCCAGCTGTAGGCACGCCTCGACCGTGCCACCTTTGACACATTTTGAAGAAGAAGCCTTTTGAAGAAGAAGCTAGCCACCAAAGCAACTATGCAGCTTCGTGGCAAGGCAGTCGTTCCGACCCAAGGTCTTATATTTTGAGATGTAGTAAAGGATGTAATGTACGGGACTGCTATCTCATTTTGTGTCAACACTTTTGTAAGCCCACAGAGGCAATCCTTATGACTCAGTTCAAGGAGTTTGTAATAGATGTTCATATTATCAATAAAAGAGAACTTTTCCATGTTTTAATCTGTGTTCAATTATCTGCGTACTCTGAATATGTGCTCGCTATGCGAAACAAAAATACTTAGCCTTGTGCGGTGCGCAACCTAGGCCCGCACGGCGGTCACGCCCGGGGGACGACTAACGATTCCACTGAATCGGGGCGTGACATGTTGGTATCAGAGCACAGCTTCAAAGTTCCTTTGATTCATGAACTGAAAAAGTTCCCTTAGCGATAACTCGCCTATGCGAACTCATGAACTCGTTAAGGCCAAAATGAGATACGTTCATGCAATAAGTCCATAATACATTATGATCCTGATCTAAATTACCTCTTTTGAAGGAATGACGCAAGCGCAACCATCAGCGCTAGCGCCAGGCGAGCCACGGACTCAGGAGAGCAGCTCCGGAACATCAGGAAGCTCTCGGAGCCAACGGGGCATGTCTCAAACAGATTCTATTCAACAAGTGGTGCAAATGTTAACCGAGCAAAGATAGAGGGATGATGCCCGCCAAGCCAAGTTCGAGAGCAACCTAGAGGCACGGCTCTCAGTCCAACAAAAACAGGTAGATACCCTGCAACAGCTTGTTCAGACCCTGGCCTCCAACCATTCTGCCGCAACGACAGCTACACCAGTGGAGCAGCCAGCGCTTGAAGTTGAACTACCGCCCGTGCCAAGGACGAGGGAAGTGACTACCTTCACCTTTGCAAACTTCAAGAAGGTCTGCAACACGCCATTTAAGGGGACTGAGGACCCAATCGTGGCCCTAGATTGGCTCGCCGAGCTTGAAGATCATTTTTCTCTCCTGGATGTGCCGGAAGACAAGCGCGTCACTTGTGCCAAACTACTGCTTCGCTTCAATGCGCACGACTGGTGGAATGTGCATCGACGATCTCTTCAACTTGGCCATGGAGAGGAGGCGATCGCGTGGACGACCTTTCGTGCCGCGTTTGAGGAGGAGTTTATACCCCCGCCTCTACGACGTCAACGGGAAAATGAGTTCGTTCAGCTCCGGCAGGGCAGTATAACGGTGAAGCAATACTCGGCAGAATTCAACAAACTGGCCAAATTTGCTACCGCTTACCTACCGGATGCAGCGAGTCGTGCCAGACGATTCGAAGGAGGGCTACGTCCTGGTATCCACGGGCACGTATCCGTTCTACAGTATCAGACGATGAGGGAAGTTTTAAACCATGCTCTCTCCCTCGAACCGCAGTATCCTCACGTTGCTACCGGCGCTGTGCAAACCCCCAATCACAAACGCCAAGGCAACGATAGAGGAAACACAGCTGCAAAGCGCCCTAACAACGGCGGTTCAAAAAAGGGAAACTCGGGGCAACGATGTGACTTCTGTAGAAGACCAGGGCACGTCGAAAGTGAATGTCGTCGAAAGCATGGGTTATGCCTCATTTGTGGAGCTTCCGATCACGCCCTTCCCAACTGTCCAAAGTTCACCGAGCGCCGTCCTCCCCAACAAAATCAGACTCCGGCACCTCGGGCAAATCGAGCGGCGCCTCAGCAAGGGCGTAATCAAGCTCAAGGCCGAGTCTACACCATGACACGGGAAGAAGCATTAGCTTCGCATACCGTCGTGTCAGGTACCTTACTTTTCAATAATATACCTGCTCGTGTTCTATTTGATTCAGGTGCAACGCATAGTTTTATTTTCACAAATTTTGCCGTGGAAAACAATGTAAAAATGACTCCGTTGCACTTAGATTTAAATGTTAGCACCCCCTCTGGTACAAAAATCCCTGTTCGTTCAGTATGCCTAGGTGGTTACATTTGTATTGGGGAGAAGAAGCTGTCGCTCGATGTCTTAGTTCTAGATGTTAGGGACTATGATATCATCTTGGGAATGGACTGGCTAGGCGCATGCGCAGCAACTATTGAGTGTGCAGAGAAGCGAGTCATTTTCCGTCTGCCCGGAGAAGCCGTGTTCTGTTACACCAGTAGTCCAGCGAACGATGCGACCAAGGCCTGCATGGTGATTTTGGCAAAATCTACTCGGCGAATGCTCTACACAGGCTGCGAGGGATTTCTAGCATCAGTTCGGGACGCGCGGCAGGACTACGCAGACGTCGAGCCTAATTCCGTTGAGGCGGAGTTCCCCGACGTATTTCCGAGCGAACTACCCGGCATGTCGCCCGATCGAGAGATTGAATTCACTATCGACATATTTCCAAATACACAGCCGATTTCAAAGCCTCCGTACAGAATGGCACCTGCAGAGCTGAATGAATTAAAGCGCCAACTCCAGGAATTGCTTGATCGCGGGTTCATCCGTCCGAGCGTGTCTCCTTGGGGCGCTCCCGTGCTCTTCGTGAAGAAGAAGGACGGAACTCTACGCCTATGCATCGACTACAGAGAATTGAACAAGGTCACAATCAGAAACAAATATCCTCTGCTACGGATTGATGACTTGTTCGATCAACTACAAGGGGCAGCAGTATTTTTAAAAATAGATCTTCGCTCGGGCTATCACCAGCTGAAGATTAGGCCAGAGGACACCCCCAAAACTGCTTTCCGAACCCGGTACGGTCATTACGAGTTTTTCGTGATGCCGTTCGGACTGATGAATGCGCCTGCAACATTCATGGACGTTATGAATCGGGTATTTAGACCTTTCATCGATAAATTTGTGGTAGTTTTTATCGATGACATCTTGGTGTACTCGAAGACTAGGGACGAGCACGCAGGACACCTGCGGATGGTGTTGCAAACCCTTCGAGACAACAAGTTGTACGCCAAACTGAGTAAATGTGAGTTTTGGCTAGACAGTATATCCTTTTTGGGCCATGTTATCTCGTCTCAAGGCGTCTCAGTTGACCCAAAAAAGGTGGAAGCCATTACACAGTGGAAACATTCGGAATCAGCTAGCGACATCCGAAGCTTTCTTGGACTGGCAGGATACTACCGTCGGTTCATACAGAACTTTGCTAGAATTGCTTCGCCCTTGACGCAGCTCACACGGAAGGGTGCGAAGTTTACTTGGACGGACGACTGTGAAGCTTCGTTTACGGAGTTAAAGCAGCACCTCGTCTCCGCCCCGGTCCTTACTTTGCCAAACGGACCAGATGACTTCAAAATATATAGCGATGCATCAGGAAGGGGACTAGGATGTGTCCTGATGCAACGGGACAAAGTGATAGCCTATGCGTCTAGACAGCTGAAGCCTCACGAGCAGAACTACCCAACGCATGATCTCGAGCTTGCCGCGGTAGTGTTTGCATTAAAGCTGTGGCGCCACTATCTTTATGGCGTGCCGTGTGAAATCTATACGGATCACAAAAGTTTGAAATATTTGTACACTCAAAAAGATTTGAATCTTCGGCAGCGGCGATGGCTTGAACTCCTAAGCGACTTTGATCTCATGATCAGATACACGCCTGGTAAGGGAAACGTTGTAGCTGACGCACTGAGTCGAGTGTTTGCAGGAAGTTTGGCTATTGATGATAGGCTGCGCCGAGATCTTGAATCACTGGGCATTACCTTAAAAATCAGATACACAAAGTGGGCGCAAGTATCACAACTGCGCCTCGAACCCGACTTGTTACAACGAGTAAAGACCGCTCAAAAGGACGACCCGTTCCTGCAAAAGATTCATGCCCTTATCTCAGCAGGGAAGGCGTCCGACTTTGCGGTAAGCACGGATGGGATGCTTCGAGTGAAGGGAAGACTGTGCGTTCCAAGCGACGCGGCCCTCAGGGAAGAGATACTCACGGAAGCCCACTATGCTAGCTATACTTCTCATCCGGGTAGCACAAAGATGTATCGGGATCTTCGCACGACATTTTGGTGGCACGGCTTGAAAAGGGATGTGGCACAGTTTGTGTCGCATTGCATGGCTTGTCAACGAGTAAAGGCCGAGCACCAGAAACCAGGCGAAGAATTACAAAGCCTTGCTATTCTGGAGTGGAAATGGGATGATATAACGATGATTTTATCGTTGGTTTGCCGAGGACGCAACGGGGACATGATGCAGTCTGGGTTATCGTCGATCGACTCACCAAGTCAGCTCACTTTCTGCCTATCAAATCTACTTGGAGTGCCGACCGCCTGGCTCAGATATATCTCAACGAAATCGTTTGACTCCATGGCGTGCCAGTAACCATAGTCTCCGATCGAGATGGTCGATTCATATCACGTTTCTGGGGAAGCCTACAGTCAGCAATGGGGACGAAGTTGAAGTTTAGCTCCGCCTACCATCCACAGACCGACGGCCAAACCGAACGTGTCAACCAGATCCTCGAAGACATGTTGCGACTCTGCGCCTTGGACTTGAAGACGAGTTGGGACCTTCATCTACCTTTAGCTGAATTTGCTTACAACAATAGTTATCAATCAAGCATTCAAATGGCGCCGTATGAGGCGTTATACGGGCGGAAGTGTAGATCTCCTATCTGCTGGGACGAAGTTGGAGAACGACAAGTACTTGGCCCTGAGCTCGTGGAGCAGACCGTCCAGAAAGTCCGGCTGATTCGGGATAGATTAAAGGTAGCTCAAAGCCGTCAAAAGAGCTACGCGGACACACATCGAAGACCGCTAGAGTTCCAAGTAGGCGACCGAGTATTCCTCAAGGTCTCGCCCATGCGAGGAGTCAGCAGGTTCGGTGCAAGAGGAAAGCTAAGTCCGAGATTTGTCGGCCCGTTCGAAATACTAAAGCGGGTTGACTCAGTTGCGTATCAGATTGCTCTACCACCATCCCTATCCGACGTACACGATATATTCCATATTTCATAGCTTAGGAAATATGTGTACGACCCAAGCCATGTGGTAGACCTGGACCAACTGAACCTTCAAGCCGACTTGACGTATGTAGAACAGCCTGTGCAAATTTTGGATAGAAAAGAAAAGCTGCTTCGGACTCGTTCGGTTCCTCTCGTGCGCATGCTTTGGCAAAATCACTCTGTCGAAGAATCTACTTGGGAGCTTGAATCCGAAATGAGGGAAAGGTTCCTCTCACTATTTCCTAGTGGTAGGTTCTATTCTTTAAGTTTCGGGACGAAACTTCCAATTAGTTGGGTAGGATGTGGTGCCCCGTTCCCCCTATTCGGGGAGCGCAGCTAAGAAATACTAGACGGTATCGTTCGATCGGGATAGATTGAATTAAGAACTCGTCCTCGTTATGGATTTGTTTCTTCGGAATCGATTCCCATATTCAGTGGACCGTGCCCCTGGGATCGACTTAGCGGCAGAGTCAGGAGGGACCTCTCCGCTGCATTCTTTGTTGCCTAGTTTTCGCTGTCGCTTGTTGCTTTCGTGCCTTGAGTTGGATTTCGGATTTGCTTGGGTTTTCTTGAACGGTTTCGATGGATTTTATTGCTTTCGTTCTTAGGACTGCACTTCAATTCCGATAAGGGAAAGAGGGGAAGAAGTACTGATCAGCTGTTCGTGTCAATACAGGTGATCCAGCAGTAGGCGTCGCTCAAGCGGACTCCTAAATCACTTCCTTCCTTCCTCCTTCCAACCACTAAAGTGAGTGGCTACCAACCCGATTAGCTAGCCCTTCTTGCTAGTCTTCACATCTAATTCTTGTGTTCGTGCTTGCCCCGATCAAACGATACCAAGTAATAACTAAAAGATATCAAGATAATAAGGGAATAGACTTGGATCTGTATGCTTGTCATTGAAACTTGTGAACGGTTACCTACTACATGCTTGCTTATTAAAAATGTTTACCATATGCATATATACAAGTTAGAATGCTTACTTCTTCTTCTATAAATATGCTATATGTAGAATACCCTTTGCCATGCATCAATTATTCAGGGAGACTATGCAAAATACATCACACAATGCTACATATCCCTTGAATTCATTGCCTCAGCTACATAAATGCAAACTTAACACAAACGCCGTTGATCAGGGACAACTTGTGCACAAGGCCTCTCGGTTCCTGCGGACGGTCGCTGGGGCACTGGCACCGATCCGATCCGGACGGAACCTCAAGATTAGTCTCTCCCATAGGCGAGATGGCGTGCAGCGATACATGTGCCTCCGTCACCTTAGCCTGAGACTAAGACCGTCCATTATGGCATCAAAGCCAGTGATCCCCTCGTATATTTAAACCTGTTGAAACTAACTTGTGTCTTCTTGACAGGGAAGGCAAGGTAAGTATTATGCAGGTGGTTCAGACGGACAGGTAAATGTCACCGAACGGTGACGGGTTATTTCAATAATTCTATATCTATGTCTTGTTGTAAAATGAACTAAGGCAAGATAGAAACCCACGATAAATATGCATGCTTCATTAAAACAACGTGTTGATTGGTATAGTTGGGTTAGCTTGCCTTCACCAGTACGTTTTGATGTACTGACCCTCGTTGAAACAGGTTCCCCGTGCTAGGAGAACCAAGCGAGGAGCAGGAGACAAACCCCCAATCCAGTCCAGCTGTAGGCACACCTCGACCGTGCCACCTTTGACGCATTTTGAAGAAGAAGCCTTTTGAAGAAGAAGCTAGCCACCAAAGCAACTATGCAGCTTCGTGGCAAGGCAGTCGTTCCGACCCAAGGTCTTATATTTTGAGATGTAGTAAAGGATGTAATGTACGGGACTGCTATCTCATTTTGTGTCAACACTTTTGTAAGCCCACAGAGGCAATCCTTATGACTCAGTTCAAGGAGTTTGTAATAGATGTTCATATTATCAATAAAAGAGAACTTTTCCATGTTTCAATCTGTGTTCAATTATCTGCGTACTCTGAATATGTGCTCGCTATGCGAAACAAAAATACTTAGCCTTGTGCGGTGCGCAACCTAGGCCCGCACGGCGGTCACGCCCGGGGGACGACTAACGATTCCACTGAATCGGGGCGTGACAGTTAATAACATTAATTATCAAGCTAATATATTTTCTTAATGTTTCGTACACAGGAGGAGAAGCTGGCGAAGGAGGGGGGAGATCCCTCTAGTATCAGTTTAGCTGATATTTTTGAGTATACGCACAAAAGAAGGAAGGAAGGGAGCTACGTGGACGAGAAGGCCAGTAAGACTTATCTAAGTATTTTAATTTATATTATAAGTTAGAATAATATAAGGTATTAGAATTTATATTACAAGTTAGATGTCTATTAGAAAATTAAGCACAGGTCTTTGGATAGGCTGTGTTCCAGTCTCTGCACACTGAGAGCGCATCTTGGTCCACTCAAGATGGGTGGAAGTGAGTGTCGCTGAGTCTTCGCCCGCTATAACGTCTTCTTGCATGGCCGCTCGGACGAACGACCTTTTTGTACAGACCACTGGCGGAAGAGGGAAAGGCGGACGTGTCTACGGCACCGGCTCCTTGGCGTCGCAGATGTCGGTATACTCGAGACCTCCATCGCCGGCGTCTTTTGCTTCGGCACAACATGATAGAATAGAGAAAATTGTTACGGCAATGACCACATTGCAGGCCATAATGGTGGGTATGCAGGAGTCGATCAGCAGTATGCAGGCCTCCATGGAGCATGGTTCTTCCGGTGTTCGTGCTCCTCCCGTTGTTGTCCCTGGCGCCATGACATCTGGTCCTTCTGGTTACTCTGGTCCTCCCGCTTCTTCTTCTAGCCCTATTCTGTCTACTGACGCAGTGATGAGACTCCTAAGTTTATTGTCGCCGGAGGCGTTAGGTTCACTACCATCTGAATTAGTAAAAGAAAATCCTTCTGACGTCCTTGAACATTTGCGTGACCAGGGAACACCGCCAGATCGTTGATTTTCTTTATATTTGATATTTATTTTTATTATAGTAATTGTGGACTTTTGGATATTTTTTTATTTGTGTTGTTGTGGTCGTGGACTTGTGGATGTTGTTCATGTACTTTGATTATTTTATTTGGACTTATGGTCGTGGACTTGTAGATGTTGTTCATGTATGCGAGTAATTTTATTATGTTAATTATATGTCTTTTATAAATTATGTCTCGTGTGTGTTTTCAGCGTGCATTTGTGCCGTTGAAGGTCCGATTGGGCAGAAATTCTACAGCGGGTTGCATAGTATGGTTGATATATTGATAGTGTTTAACATGTTTTATGTAAACCAAACATGTTGGGATATCTGTATTTTAAAAAAATTGCAGTTATATGCATATTTGTGATGGACATCCGTCGACTTAGCAGCTACCTATGACGTACTTGCGACACGCTAGTGACGGATACAACCATCGCCAAGTAAATTTTTATTCTTGGGTGACGGATTACCGACACATATCGACGGACAGGCGACTTCCTCCCAACAGTAAGTAATATCGTTGTTTTGTCGCTAACCCAACACCATTTTTGACGCAAATCCATCGCTCTATACGTCATTATAAACTAAATTACTGTCGCATATACGTCGCTAAAACTCCGCTTAATGAATCCATCGCTAAAATGTCGCTTAGACGTTAACTAAATCGACGTCGCAATTACGCCAGTTTATAGTCAAAATTTTGACTGATTGGCGACATATATAATCTTTTAGTGACTTGACATTTATTGATGGATATTTTTTATCTAAATAACGTCGTCGGATAGTCGCTAATAGTGAATAGCGACATTTTGGTGATGGAACATGACATCGTTATTCCTCTATATTTTAGTAGTGGCTATCACTCTCCCCTGCTGCATCAAAACACATCCAAGTCTCTTGCCAAATGCATCACAATACACTATGAATCCTCCGGAGCCTGCTGGGAGAGTAAGGATCTGGGCAGAGATTAACTTCTTTTTCAACTCTTCAAAAGCTATCTGACACTCTGCTGACCAAACAAATTCAACTTTCTTGTGCGTCAACCGAGTCAAAGGTGCCAAGATCTTAGCAAATTCTGACACATATCTTCTGTAGTATCCTTCCAAGCCCAGAAAACTATGCACCTCTGCTACTGTCTTCAGAACTGGCCAGTTCTCTACTGCATCTACCTTCTTGGGATCAAAAGACACTCTTGCTCCAAAAATAATCTATCCAAGAAAGGATATGTGATCCAGCAAAAATTTACACTTACTAAGCTTCACATATAACTGGTGCTCGCTTAAGGTCTGCAATACTATCATAAGATATTCTTCATGCTCCTCCTCATTACGAGAATACACAAGTATGCCATCGATAAATACTACCACAAATTGGTCTAAGTATGGCATAAAAATATGGTTCATCAAATCCATAAATACCATTGGAGCATTAGTCAGTCCGAATGGCAAAACTAAGAATTCATAATACCCATATCGTGACCTAAATGTTGTCTTCAGTATATCCTGCTCCAGAACTCGCACCTAATGATATCCTGATCGCAGATCAATCTTGGAGAAGACTCTTGCTCCACTTAATTGGTCAAACAAATCATCCATCCTTGGCAATGGGTACTTGTTCTTCAATGTTACCGAATTCAATCGCCTGTTATCCATGTACAACCGCGTCGATCTATCCTTCTTCATCACCAATACCGTTGGTTCTACCCACGGTGATCTACTGATCCGAATGGACTTCTTCTCCTTCAGTTCTTTCACGTGTCGATATAAATGATCAAGCTCTGATGGTGACATTGGGTAAACCTTCTGAGATATTGCTTCTGCTCCTGGCATCAACTTTATACAAAACTCTACTTCTCTAACTGGGGGTAATCCAGGAAGCTCGTCGAAAAAGACGTCTATGAACCCTTCAACTATTTTTGGTATCTGGTCCTCTCCCATTGCTACTGTTGCGATTATCTTTTTAAGCTGGTCTCCGACCATTCTGCTAAGAACAAACTCTTCTAGACCAGGGACTCTAAATAATACTCTACCCTTATGATAGTCTATCGTCGCATGACTGTCTCTCAACCAGTCCAAGCCTAAGATAACGTCAAAGTTGCCCATAGGAAACTCGATCAACTTCGCATGCAAAAAATGCCCACACACTACGACTGGACATGCCAAGCATACTTTACTAACTCCTACAATCCCATTATGAGTGATTATATTCAACCTCTCTAGCAATGCCTCAAACTTCAATCTAATATGTGTTACATATTGTGCAGATATAAATAAGTGTGATGATCCTGAATCAATTAATGTTATGGCATAAAAAGATATAACAAAAATATTATCTGCCACCACGTCACTTGATGCCATTGCTTGTTCCAGAGATAAGGTGAACGCCTGCCTTTGGCCTTGTCTAGATCCTTGTTGCTGCCTTCCCTGATGTCATTGTTGCGGTCTCTATTGATCCAGCTGCTGCTGTTGCCGGTACAATTGATCCTATATCGGCAATAAATGCTGAGCTATAGGCCTACCACTACTATTGGTCCTCCTTGCTACACTGCCGTTGGAGCTGGCAATACAGGAAACTGTTGTGCTGGCCCTCCAGGCCTTTGTATTAATGGACAACTGACAATCCTATGATCGGGGCTTTCACATCTCAAGCATAGTCTATTAGCTGCCCTGCAAACGCCCCAGGTATGACCTCTCTTGCCACAATATGTACAATTTATTGTCTATCTTCGTCGTTGTTGCTATTGTTGTAGCTACTTAATTGGCAAAACTCTGTCGTGTAACCATCTATTGTCCTTCCATCCTGCTTGAGGTTGGTAAATCTCTACTGTAGCTCACACTGAACCACAATCCCAAATTATTTTACCCTGAACCGAGTTCTGAAATCTTCCCAAAAAATTTGATGCCTCACCCATATCTCCATCGTTGCCCACCAATGTCTTACAAGATCCTGGAGCTGCAAGCGAACCAGGTCAACATGTTCCTCAGCCAAAACTTTAACTGCTGCCAAAATAGTTTCGATATCCTGGAGCCAATCATCTTCCATAATGGTGTCCTCTATGCCATCGAAATATCTTGGGTTCAGTCTGCAAAAACCTAACAGATGCCCAAGAATCTACTCTTCCGCCTCGTTCCAGGGCAGTTTGCAACCCTTGATTCAATAGAAAATTATGTTCATGATGTTGAAACTGTTGACGTTGCTGTTCTTGAGGTTGTTACTGCTGAAACACCATCTGATGTTGTTGGACAGCCAACATTCCCTGGATAATTTCTAACAAGGCTGGTATATCTAGTCCTACCGATACTATGGGAGGTACGGGAACACCTGGAGCCTGCTGCTCATGCTATAATCAAGACTCCTATGGTCAAAAAATTATATGTCTCAATCATTCAAACATGAAGCAATAATATAGAATATTTCAAAATAAGCAGTAAGGTGTTCCAAATGCCACATCAGAATGTTCTTTAGAGATCTGGCGATACAGAATGATGTGCCAGATATAAGATCAAAATATACATGACAGTGAGTCAGCTGTTGTATGAATATATACATTCATGTAAAGAACTAGTACCCATATTTTTCTGCTAACAGGTGCCGGTTGGCTAAATGCACAAAATAATATAGTTTACAAAAGACTAGAAGTGGATAAAGGAACCCACTCTTATCCTCGGCGGCCATGTTCCTGGTACGTACCAATAGTCGGGGAAAAGTACGTTGGATCCTCGGTTGCTGGCTCGAAACCTGGCCAAGCAAAACCAGTAGGGTTAGACCCCAAATAGCAAGTACCACAAATAAAGCACAAAAAGAAGAACAAAACCCTAAGCAATAAATATATATAATATTTCTCGTTCTTCGTCGTAGCGTAGGTCCATGGCATATCCTAGCACAAAGGCCCATCCCTACAACCAAACAAGGACAAGGGTTGAATCCATCACACTATGATAGTCCATTTTTCTAGGCTAGTAACATAATAATACAATCAAAACCAAGTCCAATTAATAAAATCGTCAAAACACTTATACGGCTTGCTATTTGTGGAGTCTGAGGTTATCTCAGAATAATACATAATAGGTATCCTTAGATCACGCCATTGCCGAACATGAGCTAACCTAGCCAATAGATAAATATAGAAGTATTTTACGAATTTCACCAGTTCTCCTTAGGACAACTGCGCTAAAAATACGGAATTCGCAGTTCCAATATTCCTATAGTAAAACAATGGCTCGACATAATATAATAGGTCAGATACTGCACTCCACTAAGGCAGATGATATACAGTATCTGTGGTGGCCAGCGCACTAGATTGAATCTCTGTGGAAAGTTTCATTGGCATGATCTTGGGATACTGTTTTCTCCCTATATTACTAGCAATTTTAGTTGCTTATTTAACCCTATATTGAGTTCAAAAATCTCAAGGCATAGCCACATAAGAATTTCACTTAAGATGTCGTACAAAGTACGGACATGCTTGATACAAATCCATGGAAGTTTAAATCTGGATTCACCCGGTCGTGTATGCAATATTCAATAAATCAATATCCTAGACACGCTTTGGTATTTGACTCGCATATCATGCCCGTGCTGGAAAAAATAGTATATTTATAGTATCACGCGTTAAGGAATTTGGAGGCATTCTCGATGCATATCCCAAATATAATCACTTTAACATGTAACACGATATGTCGTACCTCAGTGCACATTAGATCAGGAAGTTTATCAGGCAATAATAGTATCAACACAGATATAATATTTGAGTCCAATTATCAATTATCATTGGGTCACATGAATCTTGATCACATTATAACACGAAGCTTATGTCATGAACATATCTGATTAGTCACTATTCACTTAGTCTGGTCCATACAGAATATCTCAATCCAACACATATTCATGCCTTGTATGAAGACAATCTTAGCACATAGTCATGTCTAGCATGAGGTCTGGTTTCTAAGTCCATTCTTCCTTAGAATCATAACACAAGCAATACCAGGATCAACCACATAGAGGATGATAAGATTATTCCAAATAGGATAAGTGAACACATAATGAAAGTACTACGTGGACTCATGGGATCACTAAGGATAACATACGCATGAAATTGTACGCATGAAGCTCAAGCGCATAAAGTCTTATGAACAACAAAAGGGGTGGCGCACAAACTCATAATAGTAAGGTTGGGGCAAAAACTCACAGAAACAAGGTTGGCGCACAAACTCACAGAAATAAGCTTGGCCCACTTTGTCAAGTTAACCAACATGCACACTTGACAAAAGAGTGCGGGCAAGAAGAATGCGTGCTTTCAAAGAAAGTATGCGAGCAGCTAGCTAAAAGATAAAAAAACATAATCTGAGGTCAAAGCTTGACATTCGAGAAACTCGTCAGTCGAGGAGCACACAAATCAATAACACAAAAATCAAGAAACCAACCAAAGCTTCATCCCTAAGAAAATGAAGAGGAAAGAAAATGCACGAGCAGACCAAGGTAAAAAAAGTACGCCTGCTGACGAAAAATAGGAAAAGTGCGCTAGATTGTCAAACACAAAAAAAAGTGTGCGGACTGACTGTGGCGCACTTTCTCTTGGTTTCACAGGGAGAACTTTCATTGAATATGCACGAAAGTGCGCTAACTGAGTTTTACTCTCGAAAGTGCGCCACTAACTCAAGGAGTGTGACTAGCGCACTTTTGCTAGGAGACTAAGTGCAATATGATTAGTACGCATGAATAATTGGGACAACACACCAATGCGCCAAAGGAAAACATACGTATTTCTACGCCAAATGGGCTATCTTGCGTACTCTTCACAGAGAACTGTTCTTCTTCTTCAGTCATCCATTTTGGTATATGTATTGTATAAAGTTTCAGCACTGAACTGAGTTGGACTTGAAAACAAGCACGACCAAAAGCAAAGTTATATAAAATATGGTACTGTACACTATGAGCTAATTAGTTTTATGAAACACAAAATTTTTGGGAGATCAAACCCCTGAAAAATAAAAGTGAACCCATAAACACAAACTCATGTCCATGCAATTCCAACCAAGAAAATCAAGAACTACAAGCATTAAAGATGAAGGGTTCTCGGTCCCAATAAAATAAGATAAACATAAATAGGAATTATTAAGAACTAAAAGCAATGCATAAATTCATGGTTCTTCTTCTTGTGCAAGATGTACTTGCCTACGGAGGGAGAGTGGAAACCTAAGGGAGAAAAATGGAAAGGAAAGATAATGAGAAGAGAGAGAGAGAGAGAGAAATGAGAATATATAGGTTTAGGTTTGAGATGTGGACCGTTGGATCACTCAAACACATCTAAGCCACACATGCCACCAAGCCAACCAAACTCACTCTCTCCACAACTCTCGTGTCCGGTTTAAACAATGGCCGGGTTAGTTACCATTGTGTACCAAAGTGCACCAAGGAGAATATGCGCCAAAGTGCGCCGGAAAAGAGGGCTTACAGGAATGGTCTCCTACATCCCATGTGCAGCCACCTGCACTAGTACACTCCATTTCTATTAGTCCATGTATATCGGCTCATGTAGAAATATGAGCATATAACTCATATCCCGTTTATATATATATATATATATATGTATATATATATATGTATATATATATATATATAAGAAGAGGGTGCCACTGATATCATACTCCATTCCTATTATACTCCATTCTTATTGGTCCATGTGCATTTTTTATATAAATAATATAGATAAGAAGATGGCGCCACTTACAACAAATATCTAAGACCATGTGACTAGGTCAAAGACAGAGCTTACAAGACTCTAAAATAAACTCAAATTAAATACAACCCCAGCCTAACACTAAATAAGTCTTCTAGTGTGATGTCCTTTAGATTTTCATGAACAAGGGGGTCTTCAATGTGTCCTCTTTTCCTTGTTCATTCTTTAGTCTCCTCTTAGATTTCCAATTAGGGTTGATCGCGAGTAGCTGCCCCTTATACTTGTTGGATATATATGTTTTCAAGAAGCATAGTAATCTCTGGTTCCAACTCTTTGGCATTAGGGTCCTCAGGACGTCTAGAAGTAAGCTCCATGTCCCGGATTCCTCCTGGAATGTTGTAGCAGCTCCTGGAATCTCCCACCTTGCCTCAGAAGAGGTGCATCCCACTGCCCGTCCAGTATGTGAACTGCCATTGCGCTAACCTCTTAATATGTAGGCCTCGTACCCTTGTGATCCTACCCATGTCCTGTCACGTAGGTATAAGTGTTCTCGTGGATCTCCTCTGGCATTGGATCACGGTCGGGTGGCCCACCTACCAAGCCAGAGGCCAAGTATAGATTACTGGACATCCCTTTCCCTATAGCATTCGTTCCGTCAAACTGCCTCTGGGACGAGTTAGCCTTTCCCCTCGCGCCGCGTGCTCCTCTTTCCAAAGCCAAGAGTGGCCTCTCCCCCTCGGACCTAGTGTATCCCCCTTTGGAGTCTGAGCCTTCCCACTCGTGAGCAAGGATGAACATTTCACAAGGGTTTTCTTCCCCACCTCCTTGCCCCTTCGATCTGCTCTCGGCTCTTCCTATGCAAGACCGTCGACTAGCTGCCAGTCGCGAGATCTGGCCACTCCTCCTCATAGCCAAGGTTGAGATCACCTCCCTCCCATAGTCCGCCTCAGTCGTTCCCAAAAACTCTTAGGGTTCACTAGGCAATTATGGAATAGCAGTTATAAATTTTTTTTAGATAGCTGTTATGAATGGTTACGAAGGATCCGATTTTTGGTGATTTTAAGTAGTGATTTTTAAATTAATGTTTGGTAATCATTAACAATTTTTTTTATAAAAGTAAAATTACCTTTATGTTCACATAGAAATAAAAAGCTCTTCTAATATAAAGGCATGATACACTTTTCGGAATATTTTTTTTCTTGAAAGCAAGAACTATATTATCGAGCAGAAAAAAAATTAGCAGGTACACGGTCTACTTGTTGACCAGAGTCAATAACCAGTTGATATATATATATATATATATATATATATATATATATATATATATATATATGAATGGATCCGGCAATGCATGATACACTTTCCGAAATAATACACTTTTCGGAATATTTGTACACACGAACGGAATAAATTGAAACCATTTCAGATGAGATAACAAATGGGAAATGGATCATAAGTAGCCATGGAAGCTTTACAAGAAACACTAAAAATAGTGCAATGGACTACGTTGCCTTTACAAACAAAAATAGTGCAATAAACGTTTCCTTTGTGCTTCTACAACTCGCTCCTCTACATGTCTTTAAAAGATGCCAACGACTAGGTAGGAGAGGAACCACAGGAGAAAATTTTACTGGAAAAGTAGCAAGTAGAAAGCTGCGGGATTTGGAGAAGAGAGTTCAAAATTTTACAGGAAAATGAGCTGTGGGAAGCTGCGGGAAGAGGAGCCGCGAGAGATGAGATGAGGAATATAAAATAGGGTTAGGTATTATTAGTTATATTTATATTTTTTGGATGAGGATATAAATGGAATAAAATAATAAAATCCCTCAAAACCTACCAATTTGAGGTGTTTATAAAGCCACCCAAAAATACATTACATCGATTTTGAGAAAATTTTGAGCCGACTAAAACCAGTGCCTTATAAAAATTATCAAAAATGGGTTCTCATAAACGATCGGTTCAAAAATACCCTAAAACCGATAAAAATACAGCAACCAAGCAGACCCTTAGGATTATATTTTTTTATGTTCCCAAATACTCTTAGGGTTATATATATATATATATATATATATATATATAAAAGATCTGTTTTCGGAGTTTTGTCGAAGCTCCGCTCCCACACCATCGGATCGGGAGGACACGTGGGAGCCATACATGGGCTCCTGCGATCAACGGTTGGGAGCTACGAAAGTTTCGTAAGACTCCGGATCCGTTTCATATATATATATATATATATATATATATATATATATATATATATATATATATATATATTCTGTGTGGAGTCATGTGGGGAGGACAAATCGACTGCACTGCTGTGTAATAGAGGTGCGGGCCAACTAGATTGCGGTTGAGTAACGATCAATATGATTATGACATTGACGATCAAGACAGAACAATAGCAAGATTGATAGAGGTTGCGATCCAAAGGAACCGAGAGGCTGAGTGTGAGCGATTTTAATAAAACTCCCGAGCTTACGCCATTAAATGTTGCAGTAATGCTCCTACTATGATCACTATAAATTTATATATTTAGTGACTGATAAATGTTGTCACACTTGAAGGAACGCTCATATAGATTATTGTCACTTTAAACTTATATGTTTAGTGACCAATAAATATCGTCACTGTAAACAAATGGAGTAACGCTTGTAATACTGTCACTGTAAACTTATATATTTAGTGATCGATAAATGTCGTCACTACACTTCTAGTAACGCTTGTATTACTGTCACATAGAACTTGTATTTAACTTTGATAAAAAATTAAGATTTTATTTCAGTGTCAATATTGGATAACAACTAGTAAAAACATATTCACTGAATGATTAAATTATTTGACGATATACAATTTTTGTCACAAATCAAATTACGAGTGATATCAAAAATTATTTGTCATAAAAATATCACAAGTTTTACACTTGTTACAAATTACTTGTCAAAAAAACTTGAATTTCTTGTAGTGACATTTTGTGACTGTTAAAGTGCCATCCATTTGGGAAAGGTTCAAATACATCACCAAAGAACAATGATATTGAATTCAAGTGTCAAAAGAATAAGTGAACGGATTAGTTAAAGAAAGATTAATTAGTTTACCAAAGTTATATATCGATTATGTTCATAAGGTCAAATCCCTACTGAGAAGTTAAAGTTAGTTAAAAGTTCACTAAAGTACTACTGAGTTGAAGATTTTTCTCAACCTAAGTAAGGGGTTGTGACATGTACCATGAAGGTACAACTACATGCTCATGACATATTGTATTTACTTTCAAGGTGGCTATTGCCGAGTAAAACCAAAGGTAGAGATTGTTAGATTTATATCTTGTATTGGGAAACCAATCATATAATTTTGTAAATCTAAATTTATCCGGATTCGATTTAACTTAAATATATATCCATATTTGATTTTATTTATATCCATTCAGCTTTGCTAAAATCCAATCTTATTGGATTTAATTGAATATATATGAATTAGATTTAATTACATAAACCTATTTAGTTAGATTTAATGAGAATAAGTTAACACGAATTTAAAATTCATTTTGTATTTATATTTCAGAATCCAAATGATTATTGTTCTAGCAGGAAGTGGGTGGTCTCACATCAGCTGTGACATGATAGACTCTTTTAATATTAATATTTTATATATATCCTTCAAGTACAAGCAATGGCATCCATGCTATTTGTTGAAATAATATTAGATCTTGCTAGCCCTAATCCCTTGGTAAGGATGTTGCTCAAATTGTAAAGACATCAGAGTACTTCTCAATCCTCAATTGGAAGAACAAGCAACAATGCGATGTTCTCTTTCATCTGGCCCTCGGGGTTGGTGCATGAATCTTCATGTTGGTATATTACTTTGATGGTACGAGTACAATTGAGAACCAACAGATTATGATGCTTTCGTGAAGGCAATGGGTTAAGGCACTCCTTATTGATGTCTTTCCAAGCATTTTCAACCATTTCGTTAAGCTTGGCAACTGCCTCTTGCTCCGTGATTTCTTCATCTCTTATGAAGATCTGCAGGCTTGAGTCTACATGCATTCTCTGTTGTTCAAACTGAGATAAAGAAAAGTACTGAAATTAGAATTAGTCAAGTAATTGGAAAGAGACCTCAAATGCATGTAATTACTAGCTTCAGATGAGGCAATGTCATCCATTAGCCTACCAAACATGCTATAGGCTTCCACTATTTTAGGCACAGTTTGCATCCAGTCCAAAGTATCTTTGTTCAAATCTTCTGTCATAAGGCACATGGCGACAGTAGTGAGCATAGGGTATGCAACGGTCTTAAGTGAAACATTGAGATATTCTTTGAATGTTGGTTTGTATCCCGTGTTTGTCCATACTGCTTCTTGAAAGTATGCTCTAACAAATGGCATGAACTGTTTATGAGATAGGATTAAGAACCTTAGCAATAGTGATAAATAGCAGCTTTTCTACCAAATCAAACAATGATACATAGACATGTAACTAGGGGTGAGCATTATTGGGTTTGGGACCAAGAACCGAACAGAATCGGTTTGATTTTTTTTTGTTCGATTTCGGTTTTGAAAATACTAAACTTTCTTATTTGGTTTTCGATTTTTTGTATCAGTTTCGGTCCAAAATTGAAAACTGAAAAAAAAAAATACACAATTATATAATTACCTTCAATTTTATGAAAATTTAATGATTAAAATGTATATATTTTGAAAATAAAAATTATATGAATCTATGCTACTATATAATAAGTAAAGTTGAGGCTTCACAGTGGAAGTTTTTATTCCAAAAACTATGTTTGAATTTAGGCTAAACGGGTTAATCATAAATGGTTTGGGTTCGAGTTAAGCCTTAACGGTTCAACCAAAATCTGATCCGACCTGAATTTAACCCAACCTAACCCAATTGAGATGTTAGTTGATATTTATATTATTCAGCACATTACACGGGTCGAAGGCTAATTTCATGAGCTGAAACATGTACTCACGTAACGACATATATAATATTTTTAAAATATCCGCACTAGAGATTACTTTGGTTACTCCATGTTAAACACCTTGCTACTGGACCAAAATAGTTGATGAAGGTTAATATTTAGGTTTATTCAACAGTTTTCATAGGTAGATAAGAATTTGTGACCTTTCTTTTGTTAATAAAATTTGTTGATCTTATTTCTTTTAAATAAGTTTAATTAAGTTTGAGAAATGACAAATCCATGCCATCCATGAATTTTACACAAGTAAAATAGAAACTATCAATAATATTGAGGCAAGCTATCCACTGGTTACCATTTTAAAGAACATATAACTGCAATCTTTTTTTATTTTAGCACATCTTGGAAGGAAATTCATGACTTCTCGAAAATAATCAATCTTAAATAGAATATCGAAACTACCGATTCTAATTATGTAGTGCTTATACTGAAGTCTTTCCTTCTTCCTCAATTCCTCGTCAATTTCTCTCATGAAACCTGCAAACGCATTCACAATGATCCTCATGTACACATGTAGGCCATCAACATCCTTGAAATCCAATACATGCATGTGTTAATTAATGATCATTAACAGAATCCAGACAACATGAAACTTTTCGAAGAGGCTAAATTGACTATGTAATAACTTAATATTTCCATACCTGCATTATATTAGACAAGTACAATATGTATATATCTAACCTTTCAATTGCATCAGTGAAGAGTTGCAGCTCTTCAATGGTGCCATACGCATCATACATGTCGTCGATCACTGTTATTATGTATAATATCTTGGCCATGAATAACCTTCCTGTGGAGTAGCGAGGTTCGAAACACACTCCTAAGCTCCAGAAGTAGCACTCTCCTACTCTTTGCCGAGCAAAACTTAGGTTGTTCATAAAGGCTCAATTCTTTCCACCACCTGCAGATCGAAGAATAAATGAAGATGATAAGAAACATAAGAGGATACCACATTATACATAAGAAACATATGATCTATTGTTGTGCACTCAATGCAGCAACTTGAAATTGTGATGCAAGGAGCTTATTTTGTTAGGAAACTCCTTTATGATTTTTTTATGAAAGTTATGATACCTAGGAGATGACTAAATTACATTAAAATACCCTAAACTATCAACATTTGGCATCTTAATACTTTGAACTAGTTACTATTTTGATCTTATCAAAATTTGTCAAATTGGGCCTTCTGCTAACAGTCATTTCACTTAACGGCACATGACCATTTGCTACAATTTTGTCCTTAACCAATCCAAAAGTTATTTTCATAAAAGTCAGTTATATTTTTAAGTAAAAAATGAAAACAAAACATATCCCTTCCACCCTCCCTCTCCAACGATATATGTACTTTACTATTATATCTAATTGTAAACATTGTTCAGAGTATCAACGTAACAAAAAAAAATTAGAGTATCAACTTGCCAATAAAAATAGTTCAGGTATTAAAGACAAATGTTAAGGGCACTACGATGTTTTCTAGGGGACAACACAAATGTTGTATATTTTCAATACCCAAATTGTCTTTGAAATTTTTTTAGGGGATAACACAACTTTAAGTATATATAAAAAAAATTGGCTTCTTCATCTTCCTTCCAAAATCTCTAAAACTTAATCCATATTTTTTGCATAATTTCTTAGTAGATAAAGATATGTTTATCTTTTGATACAAAAGATATAATTAGAATAAAAATATGTTTAGAATGATATGATGAAGTTGAGTATTGAAAATATACAAATGTTGGTATATTTATAAAATCCTACATATTTTAAAAAGGATATGTATATCATACACCTTACTTTCAATTACTATTTAAAACCTTACCTATTTTTATTCTAATAATATCTTACACCTTATTTTAAACTATTGTTTTAAAATATATATGTTTATCTTTCGATACAAATGTTGGATATTTTCAATACCACAACTTTATCGAAATTTTAATTTTGTCTTGACATATTTATAAAGCCATAATTCTAAACAATAGTGGGATACATACAGGACTAAAAAATTTTTGGCACACCTAACAATATATAGGATTGTCAAAATTTTGGTAGTTCTAATATAGAGACTGTCAATCCTATCTATTATGAAGACTGCCAAACAATATATAGGATTGTCAAACTTTTGGCAGTCATCTGTCACCCCAAAGTCCCAAACGGAATTTTATCGATTTTTATCATTTTATAACCTCTTTTATGAGTTCAAAACTTCATCTATGTGGTCCTAAATGTTAGAAATTTTGTTGTATTTTCTTTTTAAAAACAATTTCAGAATACAAAATTTTAAATTAAACAATATTACCGGCCTCTGGGGAAGTCGTGCACGAAGCACTGCCCTAAGAGTTTATTCGGGATCTGTGTGCAGACGTACCCGAAGCTCCTAGTGGTAAAAACCTCGCACTACCGGTATCTCGTTGCGGCACACGACTTGGAGAGAACGACCACGACTTAGCTCTGCCCAGAGCTTTGGAGATGAAGACGAAGAACTGAACAGAATGTCAACAGAGGTTTCGTAAGATTTTTTTTTTGCTGTACTGATTTACAAAGAACAAGGACGAATATATAGAACATTTGTGTAACGGTCTGAATTAAATTACGATTTAATTCAGCCATTACGAATGAACCTGGACACTTAAACAATAACGGTTCAGAATAAATTCCAACGTACAGAAAATAAATGAAGAATAAACAGAGGAGCAAAAAGTATTTTAGGGTCCCAGCCCGAACCCGAAGAGGAAATCGGATCGGCATTCGGCGCCCGCAGATGTGGGCGCGTACCCGCACCCGTTACGCGCGCCGGGCCGGGCGGCGGCGGCGGCGGCGCGCGCGTGTGGCCCAAGGGGTTTCCCACACAACAACTTAATAGAGCAAAGGAAAGAAATTAATATATGTACATAGGAAGGCTTTGTCCCATCCGATGTGGGACTAAAAAAAGGGAGAGGAATTAAAATTTTGCAAGAAACAAACAAAGCCAAAACCAACACTAAAGTCACATTACAAAATTATGGTTAGAAGAGGAAGAGAAAAATAAAGATGGGTGCTGTGTAAGGACATTAGGAGAATGGCGTTCCCTCCTATCAACATTTTCATAGCCCCTAATTAAATTGTTGGAATTATTTTCCATCCTTTTTAAGAGAGAAAAACACCAGTTGTACTCATGAGAGTACATAACAAGATTACTATCTATCAACATCTCATTAGACCATAACTCGTTTTAAGCCAATCATTAGAGAAAGTATGAAGTTGTTGATCTCTATGCTCTGAGAGAATACCAAGGATGAGTGAGAGAGAATAAGAAAGAGTTAAAGTTGATGAAAGGAAATGTACACGGAGAGACTCTTGATCTCGGTCGGTCTGGTGGATTGATTGCAAATGATTGAAATCAAGCTTGGCGAGCTCTAACAAAATTGTGTTGCAAGCCTTACTCTTTGCATACACGGGGATGTAGAGCCTTGCCTTAGCCTTCTCATTCCGCGATGAAAAGGTTTCTCGAGGGCTCTTTGTATTTGAGCTGCAGTGTGCGGCTCCTCCCTGTGCATACGCGTAGCAAAATCCATGACTTCTTTGGGGATCGGTTCGCCATTTGTGCCTAGCACGCTCGCTTCATACAACTGTATTAGACCCTCTACATCGTAACTCAGTTCCTGCTTGAACATTCTCTCACTGTCTTTGAGTCGTTTTGAAGCCTTATTTTATTATGGAAGATATAGAATTATAAATTGTGATTACTATGTTTTATACCATCCAATCATAGAAGAGAGAATGTTTGGACAATATATTCCTTAAAAATGGTTCTTTTTCTATTATTTAGTTTGATAAATACTCTCAGGATGGTTTAAACAAAATGATAAAAGGTTAAGATACAGTGAATTAAAGAAGTAACACCATCTGGTATAATCGCAAGGAGCCACAGTATAAAGTTTGGGACATTTGGGTATTCGGCTCTACAGTTCGCAGGCAAATGCATAATTACATTAAGCCCATTTTTTTTGACAATATTGATACACAAATAAATATTGAACAATAAACCTGTCACAACTTCTAAGTGCAGCGCAAAAAGTTTCTAGAACAGGTTCAACATACTTACGTGTGAGATACCTACAAATTAGCAAGGAGTAACGTACTTTGAGAGTATGATTGGATTAAGAAAAAAAAATAAGCATAAGGGAGATTTTAAGTGAAGGCAAATTAAGTCAGGAGGAGGGAAAAGTTAATACATATAACATTGTTTGGATTGGAGGAAGAGATAAGTGGGATGTGTTTAATAACTCTTGTTGGATTAGAATTTTGACTAGAAGAAGAATTAGTAAAAATACAATAGTTACTATAATATTCTTATTATATATGGTTTTGAGTAGAAGAATGAGTAATAAGAGAAATCGAGAATAGACGACGCATCTGGATAGCAGCAGACTGAAAGCTATGAAGACGGACGAGACAGAAGATTCAAAAAAAGAAAAATTTTAAAAAAATATATCATAATATTTTATAGAATAAACAAGAGATATTTATGATATTTTATAGGATAAACAAGAAATTTTTAAGTGTTTTTGTAAATAGATCTGAAAAAATAACATGCAGTTTTCCTTTAGGTTTTTCAAAGGCAATGCAGCTATGTGCTTTTGTAGACCATGCAAAAATTAAATGTACGAATTTAAAAAACAAGCATATACAGTAAGAAAAAAAAAAGATAATTAAAGACAACATTTGAATTTTTGCATATCACATGTTATTGAAGTCGTGATTTTTGCATAATGGTTACCACGGAATTATTGCAGGGACATATTGCTGCATCCAATTTATTCACAATCAGTAGAGACTAAAACAAAGATGATGACTATAAGAATTAAGATGTATTGAATACAATTAAGATGCTGAAGCATCAGGTGGAAGAGGAAGCCGGGCAGGAATACCTGCTGCTCCCAACCAGCGATAGAAAGTCGACGAAGTTCGGGACTAGCATCGCCATGAGGTTAGCGGCCATGGAGGAGTGGCGGGAGAACTTGTGATTGAGGAGGAAGAAGAGGGATGGCCGCGAAGAGGAGGGGAGTATTGGAATCCAGTCTGGATTTGGTAAATTTTGGAGCTCAAATATTGTCTAAGATTTGATTTGATATATTGAAAATCTACGTTAAATGTAAGGTTTGATTAGATTTCAAATTTGTATCAAATATTTAATCTGATCATATTTGGACGTCCATAATTGGTGTTGGACTATTTTAGGTGTAATTAGATTCTTATTTTAGGATTTTTCTATTTAGTATATCTTATAATGACCTAAAATATGATTTCTCATCCTATAAATATAGGAGTGGAGGCACAAAATGTGGAGATTCGAGGTGTTAGTCCACAAGAAAATCTAAAAAAAAGTACGTGCTTTGCTCTTAGGGAAGAAAAGATCAAATCGAGGAGTCGTCAACTTCGGTTAGGAAAATTGCTACTGATTTGTGAGTGATTTCAATTATAATATTTGTTGTTCCGGTTGAACCTATTAAGACAAAGGGTTTCAACATTAGTTTTTTGTAATCTTATAATTTCATCTGAGTTATAAATGTTGAGATTTGTCCAGGTGACGTAGTCACCGTCATATATTTGTCTTCATCTGTACTTGGTGTTCGTAGATTGGTTATCTCAGATGGGTTGGCAAACGCTTCGACACTGCGTCCAACAGAGAGGCCCTCCATAGGAGCACATCCATTGGCAGAAGAGTGAAAGGAGTGAAAGAGAGCATTGAACTCTGAGAAAATAGTAGTTTAGCTTGGGTTTGGGAAAATTTGGAGGAAGAAAAATGGAGAGGGTAGGAGGAAGAGGAGTGTTAAAATTGAGAAGGCTCAGGATCAAGAAGTAAAATTCTGATGCGTTCATTTTTCTGCACATAAACACTCATTTCTCTTCACGATCAATGTTAGCAATCATCCAAATAAAACTTGTATAATACACAAATTTTTGCATATCTTTCATAAACGTATAATACCGACGTACTTTTGAATGATTTGAATTAATATACAAATTTTAAGACTGTGACGTTTTAAACACGTTACGTACGAATTTTTTTGTACAAATAATTAAAAAAATTGGCTAAAAAAATGTAGCTACTGGTGGAACTTATTTAATTAACCAAAAAAGAAACTCAATAGTCTTTCATTAACTCTTACAATCTTGATGCTTTTAACCAGTCTGACACAATTCAAAAAAAATGTCTATACAAAAAAAAAACTCTCACATAAAACATATTTAATTAACCAAGAAAGAAATTCAACAATCTTGTTGCTTGTATCAATTATCATTTTGTGAGATGGGTAGAAATGTGGACTTATGAATTTGTTTTTAATGAGTTGTTTGCTTGTTTATTAGAGATAAAAAAATACATGCATAATTTTTAGTGCCGAATTTGTTCACATGAAACGTAATACAAATTAAATCTAATCCGAATGTTTCTCGTTTGACTAATATTTGACCGAATTATTTAACATGTTTTACTTGTACTGTGCCGATTTATACTCGTACTTTTTCCGTCTCGATTTTTTTTATTTGTCGAGTTGCTAACAAGGTTCATGATTATGAAATAACTGTTAAAAATAACTTTCTTGACGTCCACCTAAATCCGTCATCAAATTCGTCACTACAAAATTATAACAATTTAGCGACTAAATTAGCGACTAACTAATATTAGTCGCTATTTAGCAACTAACTTTCATCTAATTGATAATTTAGTTTAATAAACAAGATGGTTAGTCAACATTCTGTCGTTAGTATGTTGATAAATTTTTGAAAATATTTAGCGATTGAAATATTTTCGTTGCTAAGGAGTCAAAAATATTTTTTATTTGCTGTCACTTATAAAAGCTAAACCACCCCCTCCAAAAGAACGCAAAAACTCTTCCCCCCTTTTTCCAATTTTTTTTTTCCGAATACCCAAACCCTTCTCCTCCTCCCCTACAAAAACACAATGCATCAGAGCCTCCCACATTCGACCCCTCCTCCTTGGACAAATTCTTCGACGAGTCCACCGTCTCCTCCTCCAGGCCATCTCCCCGCCGCGGCGCCGCCTGAATCGACGATTCCACCCGTCGTTCTCCCCCAAATCGTCTCCACCGACGATTCCCCGCCGCGGCGCCACCTCCTTCGACGAGTCCACCCGTCTTTCTCCCCCAGGCCGTCTCCTCCGACGATTCCCCGCCGCTTCCGATAAGATCGTCGAGTCCCCCGTCGCCTCCTCCCCCCGGTCAGGTATTTTTTTTATTTTTTTTTTGGTTATGCTATTGGGGTTATTGCATAAGATTTAATAATTTAGACATAAACCCAGATCTGAAATTTAGGTTTTCTTACGTTCTTTTTAATTTTGGGAATTTATAAGGTCACTACAAAGTTTACTCTGGGCTAGCCCAGGATTGGGGCTAGCCCATTAATGAAGAAAGTTTACTTACACTAGCCCATTTTTTACTCATACTAGCCCAAACAAAGTTTACTCACACTCCTCCCAAACCCTCCCAAAGCCACCGGAGCCCTCCCCCCTCCCGCCGGAGCCCTTCTCCTCGAGTTCGTCCTCCTCCTCCTTGTCGATGGCTCCCAAAGTCTCGAAAGAATCAAGGTACAAATTTTCTTTCTCCTTGTTCTATTGCATTTACAAAATTCTCCCAAAAATTTAAAAAATTCTATTGTATTTCGAAAATTTTGAGTAATTTTCTTTCCATTCTTCAAATGAGGGCATACAAGTCCTGAATGGAGTTTAGGATGTAGTTTAGACGTTTGCTTGGATGGTCGAACCCGATTTTAGGGCATACAATGTCGACAATCGTCGACAGCGTCGAGCAGTATCGGACGGGACTGTAGAATTTTTTACAGTCCCATATAGATTTAGGACTGCAGAGTTACCTATAGTCCTATATAAATTAAGGACTGTAGAAATTTCTACAGTCCTAAATTTATAAAGGACTGTAGAAATTCCATCAGTCCTAAAAAATTAGGACTGTTGAAATTTCTGCATTCCTGTATACGAATAGGACTGTAAGAATTTCTACAGTCCTGAATGTTAAATTAATTTAGAATGTTAAATGAAATTTTATTTTTTGTCTTATAGTCATGACCCTCGGAAGGGCACTGTGGATGAAGATATCATCAGAAGACGCCATACTGCGTCGATGCGTAAGTAACGCAATGTTTTGCGTACTATTGCACCAGGTGTCACTATCCGTGAGCCCGAGGTACGCCCTGAAGTGAGGAAACGTCGATTGACGAAGAAGACTGTCACTCATTCGAAGAGACGTGCTCCTCCTAGTTCTTTCGGTTCTTCTTCCTCCTCCGATGAGGACATGCCAAATGTCCCACATCGGCCTACTGATGGTTCAGGACCTTCGCAGCCTGCAGATAGTCCTGTCGAGAGTCTCCCATAAACCCTCGAAAACTGGGCTACTGATGGTTCAGGACCTTCTGAGCAACCATATAGTCCAGTCGAGACTCGTCCAAACGGTTGCTCTATGTTACCGTCGATCGAAAACTATATTGCATACCAAATATGGAACAATCCGGTAAGTACATTACGTTATGAGAATTTTATATATAGTTGTAAGTTCAAAGTTCATCCAATTATTTATAGATAAGTATATTTTACATAGAGGTATAACTTCATCCAATTGTTTACTTTTCAGGAGAGTTCTCGTATGTTGACAGTGATCAACCACGGAAAAAAATGCAATACATGGAGGTATGAATTATTGGGAGACGATGTGAAGGCAAAAATCAGTCCCACCGGTTTATAATATTTGGGTAGATACTCATATACGACGGTGGATAATGTACTGATATCAGCATTTGTCGAACGATGGCATCCTGAAACCAATACTTTCCATCTATCCAATAGGGAGTTGACGATTATCCTTGATGACGTCCATTATATATTGGGACTTAGGGTTGATGATCGAGTCATGATGAATCAAACTTTTGATGAGTCGAGCATCAACTTTTACGACCATATTATGGATTATGTATCAGGGTGTCTGGGAGTTGATGCCACTAGTTTTACCGGTCTTCGAGAATTCAAGAAGTCCTACGGACTTCCTCTAAAATATTTGGAGGAGATATTCGTTGATCCAGATCCCGAAATGGATAATAGCGATAATGTGGCCCGTGGATATATGCAGTTCATCTTAGGGGTTGTTGGCATTACGGATAAGTTTGGAACGTCCATACATGCCAAATATCTCCTCAATTTGGACAACATTGACACATTGGAAGAAATATCTTGGGGGGGCGGTATACTAGCATACCTTTACCGCGAGCTTGGTGCGGCATCCCACGTGGGTTCGAAGACAATATCCGGATGCCAGACTCTACTCCATGTATAGATATATCTTTGTCAACTTGAATACATAATTTTAAATTTGGTTGTTTATTTTTGGACTAATATTTTTTTAACCTGGTTATGTGAAGGCATGGATATACGAGCACTTTCCAACCCTGGAGCGGGCGAAACTGAACCGAGGGTATGACGAGAACCTTCCTAGAATGTGCCGATGAAAGCCAACTAAGGAAGATGCCAAACGTTCTCACACATTGGCTGCCCTACGGAATGCACTCGAAGATATGACGACAGAAGAGGTGAATTTAGACCTAATTTTGTACTTAATTGGTATTAATTGACTATGTTATGCTAAATTTTATGCGGTGCAGATTGTTTGGGATCCATACCGTGATTTGCGACAGACTAGTCGTCCATTGCAACCAGTCGCTTTATATCACGGTCTTATCAGTTGTCATGAAATCGAGGAGGCTTATATGCCGGATAGAGTGCTCCGTCAGTTTGGCTACGTTCAAACTGTCCCAAAGCGCACTTTGAAAATGATAACTCCTCCGCGCGGTACAAAACCGCTAAACTATATTCCTGCTGCGTTTAACTGGGTATCGGACTTCTTCACCGAGTGGCAACGCCACGTTATTAGAGATACCGAACGGCAAGCAGCAGTCAATATGACGGAGTGTAGCGACAACTACCTCGCCTACTACGCCGGTATCGGACTACCTACCTTGTTCCAATACTGAGGTGATATTGTGCGTGTACCTTCAGATCTTCCTGCCAAATCGGTCTTGTATACTGCATTGGTCAAGATGGTGAGCCAACTTCTACACTTTAAGTTTGATATTTGTAAATGTTTATTACAAATTTTTTTAATTCTCATGAACAGGCAAGGAAAGTGAAAAAGTTGGGAAGAAGCCTCGTAAGTTGCCAGGGTTCGAATTATATGGCAATCAATGAAGAACTCCAACAAATCGACAACGCTGAAGATTTTTCTTTCTTGGAAAATAGAGAGCAACGTACAAAGAGGTGGCATAAAGTTTAGGCCCCGTTTGAAGAATTGTAAAACTTTCAATGAATATGACTTTTGAGAATTATAAAAGTTTAAACTATGAGTTTGAGTTGTAAAACTTTGAATTAATTTGCTACTATTGACACTTTGAATGAATTTGCTACAATTGCTACATACATACAATTTGTGTTCAAATTTTGCTACATACATACAGTTGTCATTTCTTTATACAGTGGAGCTAATTAACTTATAACTGTGTATACATATAGTGGATAAAGTTTAGGACTGTCAACAATTTGACAGTCCTAGTTTCTTCCAGGACTGTAAAAATGTTGACAGTCCTAAACTTTACCCACTGTCTATGGGCAGTTATATGTAAGTTTAGGACTGTCAACATGTTGACAGTCCTAGTATATACTAGGACAGTAAAAATGTTGACAGTCCTAAACTTTACCCACTGTCTATGGGCAGTTATATGTAAGTTTAGGACTGTCAACATATTGACAGTCCTAGTTTCCTAGCACTTTTACATATTGACAGTCCTAGTATCGATTAGTATCAATGCACAACATATAGTCAAAATCGATTAGTATCAATTAGATAGCTCCATTCATTGCACAACATACACACAACATACAGTTCAATATATAGTTAAACATACATGGCTCATTGCACAAAATACATTTCTATATACAGTATCAATCGATTAGAATATCAAAGTAGTCGTTCGACATAATTTTTGGATCCTCCATCTTCATCATCTTCTTATAGGCAGCCATTGCATCCGTGTAGGGTGTCGTCCATGCGATCGCTCCCTCTGGTGCATGTTTATACCAAAGCGTAGAAGGTGGCAGAATAGGAGAATGACCGATCAACCTTGGGATAACGAAGTATTGTCCGACAAGCCCTATGCAACATAGAGTGGATACTCCATGTTCGGCCGGGGGAGCACACATTGGAAAAAAAGTATTGTTAATACCTTAGGAGGTAATTACAATAGGTATCTTATACCTATTAGAGAATACGTAAGCAGCAGGCGGGACATCCATGTAATGGTCTGGTCCCGTAACGGTTTCCGTACAAGGTATGCTTTCCAACAAATCTCCAACAATTTTTTTGCCGAGTATCTGCCTATAGAATGGTAGTCGAGACTCCAACTCCTCGTACAGCTCTTCCCTAACCTGTCTCCATCCTGCTTCAACTGAATAGCCTAGTTGTCTTGCTAGTACATGATATCCACAATGCCCATCCTTAGGAACATCAAAAATAGACCAAATGAAATTCCGTATCTCAGGTAGGAAATTTTTAATGTATAGACTATAAAAATCAGAAAAGTTATCTAAACCCTCCGCCGTGACTGCATCGTTCTTTTTCTGTTTCTTCCCCCTTCGAATAGTAATCTTACTCTTTTTCTGCGGAAATACCACCCCATCCATTATGGACTTTGCCTCCAAACTGCATTCAATATGTTTAAACAAGGATGGATCTCTTTTAGTTGACTCCTCCTCCTTCTTTTTTGCTCTACTATTTCTTGATTGTGGTCTTCCCTTAGGAGTTCGAACAACAGATGGCTCTTGGAATCGAGTTATTGCCGGGACTGCAATTTCTTGGATTTTAACCTCAATGGATCTTCTCTCTGGTTTCGATGCGACACACCACCTTGCGTGCAGAAGTTTCACTTGTGGCAAAGCAAAAAAAATCATCTTGAACTTTCACCTTCGGCATTATCGACAGCTGTCTCCAACGTTGATCAACAACATCTATTGGAATAGGTATAGATTCACGACGATATTCGTTGATCTCATGTGCACAAGGAAGTCCGAGTGAATGTCGATATGAACAACCGCAAACCTCGGGATCATAACCTACTGACTTCGACCTACCAATCTCCTCAAACAATTAGCCCAATGCCTTGTGAGATACTACATGGATTAAACCATCCAAGAGGTGTTCATGCTTATATTCATGCTTTGCAATATTTAGGCTCATCTCAAATGATGCTACAATCTCGTTCACCGTGGAAGTTATCATCAAATGAATCGATTGCCAAACAGAGACAAAATTACCGACCGATGACCGTAAATATCTTTTTAAACTTGAGTGTGATCCTTCGACCCGGTTCGTAGTGATTGTGCCATAATGCTTCACCATGTTCGTCCTTGCTAACACGAATTGCTCTTTATGTGGTTCTAGCCAAGTATCTTTGATATAAGATATGCATGTCGGATTACTCGTCTCCCACTTTTGTTGGAACATGTACCATGTTGTGTCGTAGCTGTCTGTAGTACTTGCTCGCCATACAAGACTCCAATCACTGTAGAATTCTTCGAAGCGAAGCATGTCGATTTTATCGTCCACATTTTCAAATTTTCTCTTGCATTGAGCTTGGATATTTTGATTTATATGCCAAGTGCATAGTATTCTATGCGCATGAGGAAATACAATCTCTATAGCATTTATCAGCGCATATTCTCTGTCGGTAACAAAAACAGAGGGCTCTTTGTAACCTGTGTAAAGGGATTATAGTTTTCTCAACGCCCATGTGTAATCCTCTATTGTCTCACTCTTCATAAAACAAAAAGCAACTGTAAATATTTTTCCTGTAGACGTAAACCCAACAACGTAAAAAAAAGACATCTTGAACTTGTTGGTCTTATATGTACAATCAATGATCAACACGTCTGCAAAGGACCGAGCCAAGTGTGTGCAATCAGGATGAGTCCAAAACAACAAAAGGAGTTCATAAGTTTGTGGATGTCTTCTATGGTACTCCACGTAGTGATGTTCCCCAAGCAACTTCAATACTTGCTGCATCGCCATTCTTCCTTTCATACTTTTAATTTTCGCTCTGGCCAAACTATTATAGATGGTCCTAATGGTAGACTTGTTCCCATCTTCTTTTTGTCGCACGGCAGAATAAATTTTTTTTGTACAACTCCGGAAAGGAACATTTCTTCAACCAACTTTCTCTCATCCTCCTTCAACCGTGCCACGTAGGCATGACCCGTAAGTATCCCTGGAATATGATGATTGTGTCTTCCATTCTTAACTTCGATTATCCACTTCACATCTTCTACTTTTACAATCAACACCTTCAATGGACAACAACATTTTCTCATCCCAACGTTTTTCTTAGGGATTTTTTTTTTCAACAATACCCTTTTTTTATGATGCTCCCTAAACACACCTCCTCTTTCGCACCCCAGCTCTACATATTTTCGGCCCGGCCGAGATCTGATGGATCTTGTAATGACAATTACTACGTTATGTCGTCTTCCAACTTCTCTGTACCACTCTAATGCTTCTTCCTGGGTTGCAAATTGAATATCCGTTGAGAATATATCATCCACATCAACACCAATAGCAGGATACCACAATATCTATACAAGGTTGGTCCTATAACCAATATAAAATAATATAAACATAATAACTTCATATAATTATCCAGGACTGTCACTAGTTTGACAGTCCTATTGTATATAGGACTATCAAAATAATGACAGTCCTACTTTTATATAGGACTGTCAAAATTCTGACAGTCCTATATTTATATAGGACTGTAGAATTATTGATAGTCCTATATTTATATAGGACTATCTAATTTTTACAGTCCTTACACGATGACTGTCAAATTAGGGTTGTCGTTTGACGTACCGTACGTGCTTCGGAACAACCGACATGTTCTTCGGAACGTCCAGAGTGCATATTTAATGGATTGGATGATCCGACTTCGTCATCGAAGATATTTTCATGCATTGTTCCTACAATAGTCAAAAAAACTAATTTTTTTTCTAACAATCTCAAAACTTATTTATCGTATGTTGTCGAAGATATACTGGAAGAATATTCGTTGGACAATCACCAAAGCAAAATTCTCCTCCACTTGGGACCACAACTATCAATTTCCAAATTTAGGTTTTCACTTGGAGAATGAGAGTTTCTTCAAATCAAGGGAAAATGCCTAAGATATAAATTTTGTTCACTTATATACCTTGGTGTGGGCTAGCCCCAAGTAATTTTATGAGTGGCAAACTTGTAATTTTGGGAAAAATAACTTTGGGCTAGCCCCAAGTAATAAGTGTAGTGCCCTTATAAATTCCCTTAATTTTTTACGTGACAAAATGCCTACTGTAAGGTGTATCTACTGTTAAAAAAATGTCCTTCCATTGGAGGTGACGTTGATATTTCAAATTTTACTATCCTCATTTCGTATCTTATTAGATCACTAGATGACCCTAATAAATACATAGATATCTATGTATTTAATATTAAAAAAAATTGTAAGAAAAAGGCCAAACGGTTGGACATTTTTTGCCGAATATACGTCAAACGAATGAGCGTTTTCATTGTTGGTTTGGGTTGTGTTAAAGCTGTTTCAAGTAAAATGTCCAACGAATAGAGGTTTTGGTTCTATTTTTAATTAATTTGCCAACAATTTTATTGAACTTTAATGTTATGTATGAAAGTTTCAGCCAATACAATTCTAGAACCAACTTTCCAAAGTATAAACTATGGGGAGTAACCATAAACTACAAAGATGCAGTTACTGCTTTTGAGGAAAGTTTATTCATATATTTGACAGACAAGAGTATTAATCATCTATCATTTCTGGTGTCAAGATGAAGACCTGATCATCTTCATATGTTATATGTGGAACATAATTTTCTCAATTTATTGGAATGTTCTATACCTTGCCAAAACCTAAATTTTAGATCTAGGTTTCTAATCTCTGTGTCTATTTTCACTTGGGGTTATTGCATAAGGTTAAACTAGCTATTGTAAATTCTTATTTGAGAGTTTTTGTAGTCGAATTGAAAGAAGTATAAGATTGGTATTTTGTGTTAACTTTGAGCATCATAAGGAGCTATTAGAAAGTGACATTGATTTCTTGTTCAGAGCAAAGCAACGAAAGATAGGGAGGGATCATCCAGTTAAAATAGATCCTTAGGTTCTTAGTTTTCTGTCATCACCCGGCCTTTCTTCTCGCCACAATGGATTGGCTTCACTGTCACCAATGCAAGATTGTGTATCCGCAATAATTCATAATAGTTTTGATCAATTATTATAAAACCACGTGGTTGGAATTCCGATTGTCTCTATTCTTTGACAGTAATGCAACGATGCTCAAGTCCTGTCTATTTTTAGCTTTCTTTTCTTAACACTAAATGATGGACACATGATTATCTTTATGGTGATACCTAAATATTATATACTTCTAGCCCCTTGCATTCTAGCTTATATTTTGTGATATTTGTTCATTAATTATTTTGTAGATATATTATCAGTGACAAGTCTCTATAAGAGACTCCTTCCAAAAAAGGAAAAAAACTTTATATGCAAATTCTGTCTTCTTCTTTTTGCTTCCCTCAATATACGAATTTCTAGGAGATTGAAATCTCTAACTTGTAATCGTGGTTCAAAAAACTGCACAAATCTCTAACTTGTAATAGGCCATCATGGACACAGACAAGGTTAGCTAAATTGACACTTGAATCCTTTTTATTTTTCCTTTTGACACTTATATTGTTATAATTATGTACTACGTTAAAACTAGAGATGGAATCATGATAGCTTCGAAGTCATGAAAAGAGTTCTTTCATGATGCACAACCAAAACTGTCAAGAAAATAACTTTGCTTGACGGTTTAGTACGACCGTCAATAAATAGACCGTCAAGAAAAACTAATTTTCTTCTAATAGTTCGACTCCTTTATGTTGAAGAAAAACTACACCAAATGTGAGTATTATTTTTATTTAGAGGTAACAAAGAAGATTTTGGGCATGGAGATATGTAGAGGTAAAAATATTGGAACGATATGATTATCAAAATAAAAGGAGGTATGTTGAGAAATTTTGGAGAGATTTGGATGCATGATACGAAACAAAAAAAATGTCCATTTTCTAAGTATTTTCTGATTATCCCTTGATTATGCCCTACTATAAAGGAGGTGAATGATTATATATCTCGAGTACTATATGCCAACAAAGTTAGATCGTTGATGTATGTTGTGACATGTGTACATATGCAGTTAGTATTATGAGCATGTTCATATCAAACTCGGATAAGGAACACTTGAATGCGGTAAAATGGATATTAAGGTGCTTAAAAGTAATAATTAGAATTGGTATACTTTATGAAAAAATGTCACATCATATCCCTTGATTATGCCCTACTATAAAGGAGGTGAATGATTATATATCTCGAGTACTATATGCCAACAAAGTTAGATCGTTGATGTATGTTGTGACATGTGTACATATGCAGTTAGTATTATGAGCATGTTCATATCAAACTCGGATAAGGAACACTTGAATGCGGTAAAATGGATATTAAGGTGCTTAAAAGTAATAATTAGAATTGGTATACTTTATGAAAAAATGTCACATCATATCAAGTTGTGTATTGTGTTATTACTAACTATACATGGCAAAAAAATCCATATGATCTACCAAAGGATATGTATTCACATTCGTAAGGAGTCTAGTAAGTTGGAAGTCTAAATTGTAGGATAAAATATGTCCCAATAATATAAACTAAGCACATAACAATAGTTGAGACAATAAAGCTTTTTGGTTAAATATATAGGTTTGGGATATCTCAACAAAATGCTTATTTATTTTATAAGTTGAAGTGTAGTCGTTCATTTGGCAAGTGATCAAATATATCACCAAAGAACAAAGATATTGAGTTAAGGTGTCAAAAAATAAGGGAGAAGATCGGTGAAAGAAAGATTAGTTTACTGAAGATATATAGAGATTATATTCATAAAGTCAATCCCTACAGAGAAGTTCAAGTCTTAGTTAAGCTTCACCAGAGTACTACAGTGTTGAAGAATTTACTCAACCTAAGTAAGGGGTTGTGACAGGTACCGTGAATGAACAACTACATGCTCAATACATATTGTATTTACTTCCAAGGTGGCTATTGAGAATAAAAACAAAGGTGAGGATTGTTAGATTGATATCTTGCATTGTAAAAGCCAATCATATAATTTTAGAAATAAAATTTATCCGAATTCGATTTAATTACATATATCTGAATTATATTTTATTACCTAAATTTGTTCCATTAGATTTAGTAGGAATTATTCAATGTGAATTTCAAAATTCAGTTTGGATTTATATTTCAAAATCTAAATGATTCTTGTTCTAGCCGCGGGAAGAGGGTAGTCCCATATCAGCTGTAACTTGATCGGCTCTCTTAATATATATATATATATATATATATATATATATATATATATATATATATATATATATATATATGACAATTTTGCATAATAGAGAAGTGGATTCCAAGATTCTAACTAAAAGTTCAAGCCATGGCGTGCATGCTATTTATTGAAATAATATAGATCTTCTAATTAGCCTTAATCCCATTATAAGGATGTTGTCCCAAATAAAAATACATCAGAGGACCTCTCAATCATCAATTGGGAGAACAAGTAACAGTGAAATGTTCTCTTTCATCTGGCCTTCGGAGTTGGTGTATGAATCTTCATGCTTGTATATTACTTCCACCACACGAGTAAAATTGAGAACCAACATGTTAAGATGCTTTCGTGAAGGCAATGGGTTAAGCCACTCCTTATTGACGTCTTTCCACGCATTTTCAATCATTTTGTTAAGCTTGGCAACTGCCTCTTGCTCCGTGATTCCTTCATCTCTCATGCAGATCTGTAAGCTCGAGTCTACATGCTTCCTCTTTTGTTCAAACTACGAAAAAAAAATTACTAAAATTATTATCAGGCAAGTTGGAACACATTATTCTTATGAAGGAGACACTAAATGCATGTCACTACTAACCTCAGATGAGACTTTGTCATCCATTAGCCTACAAACCACGCTAGAAGCCTTCACAATCTTAGGCACAGTTAGCATCCAGTCTAAAGTATCTTTGCTCAAATCTTCTGCCATAAGGCATAGTGCGACAGAAGTGACCATCGGGTATGCAAAGCTCATAAGTGAAACATTGAGATATTCTTCTAATGTTGGTTTGTATCCAGTGTCTGTCCATACAGCTTCCTGAAAGTATGCTCTAACCAATGGCTTAAACTGTTCATGAGAGAGGATTAGGAACCTTAGCATTAATGAAATATAAACTTTTCTACTAAATCCAACAATGATACATGACATAAAGTTGATGCGAATTAAAAGTAATTCATCAAGAGATTCGTTGATTTTTTTTTATTTGAAGATAAAGGCAAGTTTTTCTTGACCGTTCATGTCTTGGACTACTTAGCACCAAGACCTTCTCTTATTAAATCCTGTCCGGGTTGGAATTTGAATCTCACGCCCACTCTCATGTGTTACAACTGTACCACCTCCTTGTGGCACATTGAATTCATTAGTTCACATTTTCCTTTTATTTAGTCTTCTGTGGTCTATTATTTCTATACTTATATAATTGTAAGAAATTAAGTTGTGTACCATATGTACTATTTTTTTGTTGAAGACCCTACCACTGTACCAAAATGCATGAGAGGATTAACGACAAGGGTAGAAATATGTGTATGACACACCAATCCGGCCAACCTGCCTTCTTAAATAATTTTGGGTTAGATCTAAACGGATTTGGGTCATAAAAGGCTCAACATGCCTAACCCGTTTAATAAATAAACCTGGTTCTGGTTTAGTAGGAGAATTTTTTTATATCTTTATTTTGTTAATAAAAATTGTTGATCCTATTTCTCTTAGGGGATGTTTGGATAGGCGCAACTTGCAAAAAGTGTGAAAGTGTCTACTGAAAGTGAAATGTGTATGCTTTTGAGTTAATTCATGCTACTTTTTGCCGGCTGAAAATGTTTGAATACAAGATATTTTATCTGTTGAAGTAGACAAATTCACACTTCCATATTTGGATGTTAAATATAAAAGAGGTGGAAAAGTAAAAAAAAAAAAGTGCACATAATATTGACAAAAACTATTAAATATATAACTAAACTATTAATAATTTACTAATAGTAATTGCTTAAGTTATAACAATTAATATGGTCAAAATATATATTAAGTATTATAATATGTTAAATAATATTACTATTGTAGAATTATTGTTACTTATTTAAATTACTTAATATTATCTCAAAAATTAATAAAAATTATTTTACTATGAATATAAAATAAAATACTACTAATTATGTTTAAATAATCAAATTTAATTATTTATTTTAAATATTAGTATCAAAAATTTATTAACACTAAAATAAAAAATTCAATTAATTAGTTAGTATTAATTATATAATTATTTGTATCTAACATTAGTATCAAATTTTATTAATACTAAATAAAATATCACTTAGTTAATTAAATAATTATTTAATTTACTATTATTAATTTTAGTTAGATTAATATTAATGACTTAATTGATATTAAATTAGTATTAATTATTTAATAAGTGCTAGTTATTTAACTAATATTAAACCACAGTTTTCTAGACCCACCAACCCGCCTTCTTAAACGATTACGGGTTAGGTTTAAGCAGGTTTGGGTCATAAAAGGTCAAACAACCTAACCCATTTAATAAAAGAGTCTGGTTTTGGTTTGGGAGGCAACTCATTTAATCCATTTTGACCTGTTCACTTAAACCGCAATTTTCTAAACTCTACTTGGCATAACCAAACAATATATATATATATATATATATATATATATATATTTTATAATCTAATGTTCCACAAGACCAACATTATATAGTTCTCTCGGCCACCAACGACTCCACTTTCTTCTTTTGGAATTGTTAATTCAAATTATCAAAATCCGATATGAAATATATTAGAAGAAATAAGGTTCAATGATGCTGGAATATGGTTTAATCTTCCCCCATCTGTAACAACTCGCAGAAGTAAGTTAAGTATATATTGGTCAGACCGAGTTGACCAGGTTAACTGCGAGTCGGATTAGGATTTAGGTTAGACCAATTGATGATAAACGAGTCAGGTTCGGATTAAGCCTTATCCAGTCAACCAAAATCATACCCAACCAAACCCAATTGCCGCCTTAGTTGGTAGTTAATATTTATATTATTCAATACTTCCCACTAGTCTGAGGCAGGTTTCATGGGCCAAGACATGTATTCACATAGTGATATAATTATATTTATAAAATATCTGTGCTAGAGATTCAAAATTTAGTAATTCGGATATCATGTTAAAGTCCTTGCCAGTATACTGAAACTTTACAGTGTTGGTGAAGGTTAAGATCTAGACTCTTCAACGTTTTTCATTTGGAGTTAATTAAGCCATGCCATCTATGAATTTTACACAAGTAAACTATATACTATCAATAATTAATGTTGAGGTAAGTTATGGACCATTTACCATTTTAAAGAAAATAGAAGTACTAATTTTTTTTTTTCATTTTACCACATAAGCTTAAATTCTTGACTGCTAAAAAATAATCAATCTTGAATTGAATATCGAAACTACCAGTTCTATTATGTAGTGCTTATGATGGATTGTTCCCTTCTTCCTCAGTTCCTCCTCAATTTCCGCCATGACGCCTGCAAACGCATTCAGAAAGATCCTCATGTACTCCGGTAGACCATCAACATCCTGGAAATCCCACCTGATTGAGTGGAACACTTATCAGTCCAGCTAGTTATTACATGTGCTAATTAATAATCATTAATAGCAGAATCCAGATCCAGACAACATCAAACATTTCGAAGAGACTAAATCACATGTAATAACTTGATATTTCCATTTAACATGCATGTGTTACATTAGAAAAAAATGTAGTATGTATATAGCTAACCTTTCAAATACATCAGTAAAGAGTTGCAGCTCTTCAATGGTTCCATATGCATCGTATATGTCGTCTATCACTGTTACCAAGTTTCCCAACTTGGCTATGAATAACCTTTCTGTAGAGTACCGAGGTTCGAACCACACCCCTAAGCTCCAGAAGTAGCACTCCGCTACTCTATCCCGAGAGAAAGACAGGTTGTTCATAAGGCCCAATTCTTTCCACCATCTGTAGATCGAAAAATATATGAAGATGATAAGCAGTAGAAGAGCATACCATGTTATACAGAAGAAATATTTGATGTATTGTGCACGCAATACTGCAACTCAAAATTGTGATGCAAGGAGGGGATTTTGTCACGAAAGTCCTTTATGCTTTTCTATGAAAGTTATGATACTTAGAAAATAATAAGAATTATTTTTCGTCAATATTATGAAGATGACCAATTTGCAGTTTTTTTTAAAATACCCTGGACTATCAGCTTTTGGCATTTGAATACTCGGAATTATTTTCGTTAGTCAATTGCTATTCTGAAATTTTCAAGTTTTGGCGAATTGGTCCTTCTGTAGACATGTCAATTCAGTAAACAACAAATGACCATTTCGGACAATTGAAAATTACCCTCATAAAAATGTCAGTTGAACTTCTTTTAGAAAAAAAAAAAAAACTTCTTCTTTCTCTAGTACTCCATGTGCTTTACTGCTATATCTAATTATAAAAAGTCACATAATTGTAGAAAGACTTAATTGATTAAATTCTCAAAGAGGAGGTCCATGTATATAGGAGGAGACTAGCCTACTCTTTACTTTATATCCAATTTGGGACTAAATAAGTTCCCATAACTCAACACTCCTCCTAAAGATGGGCGATAGATATCAATCATCCTCATCTTGTTACAAAATATGTCAAACTCTCTAGAACCCAAACCTTTAGTTAAACAATCAGCTAACTGGTCCGTTGATTTCACATAGCTCAAATTCAAAACTTTTCTATTCGGTTGCTCCTTGATGAAGAACCGCTTAATCTCTACATGTTTGGTACGATCATGTTGTACTGGATTGTTTGCAATATCAATTGCTGATTTGTTGTCACACCAAAGTTACATGGAATCTCCTCTAAATAAACTCATCTCAGCCAACAAGCTCTTCATGACCCACATCATTTCGCAAAGGCTAACTGCCATAGTCCTATACTCGGCTTCAGTTGTAGGTCTAGACACTACATCTTGCTTCTTGCTGCGCCAAGATACAAGATTGCCTCAAACAAAAATACAGTAACTTGTAGTGGACTTGCGATCGTCTATACACCCCGTCCAATCGGCACGACTGCTCTACTGGATGAGGTCTCCTCTAATTTGGCTTGTAACACCCTGGGCCACCCTCTCCAGTATCTCTTTCAATTTCTGAGTAGTCACAGGTGTTCCCATATCCACAGTTGCACATAGGGACGAAGTTAAACGCAACTCAAACATGTGTCGTGCGCCTATATGCGATCACGACTTTCTCCATCTATCTGTACACCCCCAAACTCATGCTGCATGAGAAATGCAAGATGGATAAAACTTGCCGGAACAAGGGTTAGAAATAGAGATTTGTACAAAACTTTCCAGGAAGTATGCTCTATAATCTCAGAACCCACGTTGAGATCGAGATCAGAGGATCACACAAGAATTGTTATTTGATTATCCACGATCCAACAACGAGATTGACGACACCTGTAGACAAACTCACAGAGAACGTCGACGACATCCGAGGGTGGGGGGTGGGGGCTAAAGGGGAAAGAGAATTCTCTATATTTTTTTGGAAAAATAATTCAGAGTTTGGGTTCTGATACCATGTAGAAAGATTTAATTGATTTATTTCTCAAAATGGGGGTCCATATATATATAGGAGGAGGCTAGTCTCCTCCTTACTTTATATCAAATGTGAGACTAAATAAGTTCTCATAACTCAACAATAATGCATGGTATTAAATAGATTTTTTTTTAGGGTATCAACTTGCCAAAATTGTTCCAGATAGTAAAGTAGCAAAAGTTAATAGTAAAATATTAAGGTATTTAAGAACAAATTAGCCTATTAAGAGAGAACAAGCTTTTGTCAGTCCCAAAGGTCACTTTTCTCAGTTACTTGCCAGCAGATTGTTCCCATCTCTTGCATTAAAGTATCTCTCTTACTATTAACTTTTGCTACTTTGGAAAAGTTATTTTCATAGGAAAGAAATTTCTAAAATTTTTGAAAATATTTGAAATATAAATTAATTTCACCGAACTATTTTCCTAGGAAAAAGTTTCCATGGAATTTTGAATTTTTTTCCTTGAAAAGCTTAATTTGGTGTTTGATGGCCATTATTTTCCATGAAAAATATCATTTTTCATAGAAAATAATATTTTTTCATGGGTTGGACAAGTTTCATTTTCCATCATTTTAGAGAAAATTATGAAAAATGATAGTTTTTTTTTAAATGATTCCATGAAAAATATAAGCTATCAAACACTACAATTGGTGAAAAATTTGTGATAGAAATATTTTCCATAAAAAAAAAATTCAATCAAACACAGCCTTATGTTTTTGTTCTATTTGGAATTGTTCGGATCCTTGTTAAGAAAGAATGTTGATCTTGATCTTCTGAAAGGATGGGTGGGAGAGACAAGCAAGAGTTAAAAGTTGATGAGAAAGACACGTACACGGAGAAACTCTTGATTTCGGCCTGGTGGATTGATTGCAAATGATTGAAATCAAGCTTGGCGAGCTCTAACAGAATTTTGTTGCAAGCCTTGCTCTTTGTATACACGGGGATATAGAGCCTTGCCTCTAGCCTTCTCATTCCGCGATGAAACGGTGTATCGAGGGCTCTTCGTATTTGAGCAGCGTGCGGCTCCTCCCCGTGCATACGCTCGGCCATATGTCCTCTAGCAAAATCAATGGCTTCTTTGAGGATCGGTTCGTCATTTGTGCCTAGCATGCTCGCTTCGTACAACTGTATTAGGCCCTCTACATCATAACTCAGTTCCTGCTTGAAGTTCCCCTCACTGTCTTTGAACTTATTAAACACATCTGCATTAATTTGCAATTTGTTAATTACTGCTATTGCTTAGGCTGCTCAATATTTTGTATCCGCGTCGAGCTTCGACTGGCTAATTACCTGGGGAGACAGCATAACCTTCTTGCCTCAACAATCGGAATCGCAGAGCAACCAATCGTAAGCCACCATTGTCATCGTCGACATGGTCATTAATACATCTGATTGCCTCTCTGATCTCATCCTCGAAGTGATAGTATATGCCGAGGCGTTGGAGGTCATCGACCAACGTCAGTTTTTCGGCTATGTCGTTGGTTGAAAACATTGTCTTCACCTCCTTCTTGAGCTCTTCGATTCTCTTCTCAATCGCAGACATCTGCTTTCATTCAGATCAATATATTGGCTTAACCAAGTTAGAAATAAGTCAATAAACATTAGATGTCGAGAGTTCAACTCTCCTAATTATGAGAAGATTTGTTAGTTTCACCAAAGCTAGCTAGAGACGAGCCAAAATGGGTGGCTTCCCAACTTCTTCCGCCATCAAAGTTTCCTCTGCCTAGCCATTATATCTGGTCCTAGTTGTAAGCTCCAACTGCAGGAGAAAATATTGTATGAATCGAACACAGTACATCTGACCATTTCTTAACCGTTTGATTGCATTGGAATGTGTGTACACAATTTTATAATAATTCAACGGTTGGCAAGTGAAAGATGCATTGAATCCGATCCATACAATAATTTTGCCTACTACAGACCATAGAGCGATTACATAATTTCTTAATTGTTCCTTTAATTCGTGCTAATTATTATACATGTTCACTTGTTTCTGTCTTGTAAAGCAGTAATGCTGGCGAGGGCCGAACACGTGTCCGGAAAGAGCGGGTTCGACCCTTAACCTTTCATGGTTAGAGTTCAATATTGAAGATTTTTTTGCATCCTTTTTCTGGCCATGAGATTGAAGGAGAACTTGCCTGTGCCATGGAAAGCGAAGGAGTGTAGTGAAGGAAGAAGTCCCCCCAAACGCTTGGTTTGAAATCTGCCGTTGGCCTGACAACCTCCATTTGTGGCGCTCTCTCTCACTTCCAAGCTAGAAACAGAGGATATTGAAGAACACGACTGCGGGAAACTGTGAGTACAAAAGGCCTCAATCCTGCTGTCGTATTTATAGGGACTTGGAGGGATAACTGAGAGCATCAAGTTGATTATGACCTTTGTTTATTTGTTTATTTAATTTTTTAAAAGAGAGGCACCGCTTAAGCATGTTGGTATAGTTATATTGCTGGATGGCCAAATTTAATGTAATATAATCATTCTTGATATTCATTTACGATGGATTGAGATATAACGTGTGTTATTTATAAAGGCTTATAGATAGTTGATCCAATTTTGGACTACGTATACGCTATATATATATATATACACACTATATATATATATATATATATATAGAATAAGGGAGGTGAGATGGCACCTCACTCTAAAAACTAAGGTGGCGGTGACGTGGCACAATCTCAACCACACAAACGAGAGGAGGGGGTTAAGTGCAAATTGCCAATTATGAAATGTGTGGTTGGGATTGTGCCACGTCACCGCCACCTTAGTTTTTAGAGTGAGGTGCCATCTCACCTCCCTTATCCTCTATATATATATATATATATATATATATATATATATATATATATATATATATACGAGTTGGAATCCACATTTTCGTTGTTTTGTATCACCATTCTTATGTTATCAACTGTTAAATTTTGTTTAAACCATCTAATCTTAACCATTGATATGAATAATTCTAATCCGCGCAGGGGCGGAGGCACACAGTGCTTGCACTGGGCTGTAGTCCAGTGCAAAAAAAAAAATAGTAATTTTTTTTTATATATATGCTAGTATAGACTTATAGTCTACCCAATACTCCATAAAGTTCACTCATTATACCAATCAACAGATGTGAAGAGTAAATCATTTGAGTCTAGAGACCTCAGACCCCGACTCTCTCACTCTCTGTCTCATAGTCTAGGGTTTATTATACAATGACCCGCGACCGATGACCGGAGACCCGCGAGGCCGTGACCCAAGACCGAGATGCTCCGGGTGCTCCCCATCGCCGGGTGCTCCTCTTCTCCACACTCTAGCCCAACCGGCGACCGGCGACCAGGACGCTGCAAATGGACCTGATATATTTATATGTATTATCTTCCAAAAGCTGATCTTATATATCTTTCCAGGTTGCTTTGTTGTTCAAGTAAGGTGCTCAGTTGTCACCTGAAAATGTAAATGTTCATACCTTACTTGGTGCCAAACAACTTGGAGTGCAAGAGTACTTTTTTCTCAAGGTTTTGGTTTTTATTTTCAGATTCTTGCTTCCTAGTATTCTTTTTTGAAATACATAGTATATCTTTAGAATAGATGGAAGCAATTATATTTGGTGAAAAATTATCAATTAGTAAACATTACCAAAATTTAGGCATAAATTTACAAAAAAAATTCTATCGAATCATCAAATTTACAAAGAAAAGTCTGTCGAATTTTTGGCATAAATTTTTAGAATCTTATAGTAACTACTAGCTAGTCCACCCTACTCCAAAATCCTGGCTCCGCCCCTGATTTTGGTGTTGGATCCATGGGTCGAACCACATATATTTATGGTTGTCCCATCCTTACTGTAATCCTCCTGATTTTCAAAAAAAAATTAAAATTTGGATTTTTGTCAATTTTCTGAAATTTTCTGGAAATTTTTACAGGTGTTTGAATTATTAAATAATTTTTAAATGATAATAAATAATATTAAAATATTATAAAAATAATATTTTATGGTGTAAAATTGAAAACCAGACATAGGATAATTTTTCGAGAATTTATTGGACCCCGGATGGATTTTTAAAGCCCTAAATACTAAATAATTAATTAAACCAAAATAAACCGGGTTTATTAATTAAACCAAACCAACTGAACCAAACCGGACCGGGTTTATTTATTAAACCAATTTCTTATCGGGTCGGATCCGGGTCCAACCCAGACCCGACCGAATAACCTATTACCCGACCCGCCTATTTGATTTCGGATCGGGCCGGATCCGCTAGGACCCGACCCGTCCATCCGACCCGACCCGCATCTCCTCATCTCCCCCAAACCGCTCAGCAGCCGACCCCTCACCTCCCTCCGGCCGGCCGCGCCCCTCCGGATTCCCTAACGGCCGCCGCCGACCGATCTCCCTTCCTCTCCCTCCACCAGTCGCCTCCTCCCCTACCCCTAACCGTCGACCATTAGTCTCCTCCTCCGGCTCCTATAAAACCCTAAGACCTCTCCGCCTGGCCCTCTCCTCCACTCCCTCACCCCGCCGTAACCCTAGCCGCCTGGCCCGGCCTTTCCTCTCCTTCGCCTCCCTCCTCCAGCGGTAGCCGGAGTCGACGTCCCCGAGCACTGAACCACCCCACGACTCCGGCCGAGCGCTCCAGAACCTCCTCCCTCCGCCCTAGGCTCCGCCGCCCTCGAAGAACAGAAGCCCAGCAGCAGTCAGCCGTCCCCGAGCCCAGCCGCCCCGTCCAGCACAGCCCGACGGAGCTCCGACGAGCCTCAGACGCGGACACAGCGAGGACTTGACACAGAGGACTCGGACACAGGGTCCTCAGGCAGGACACAGTAAACCCTAACCCTAGTTTTTGGACGCATGTCGGACACGATTTAAACTCGATTTTTCAGACCAGTTCAGGTACTTGTAACTTTTTGCTCGTAGCTCTGATTTCGATTTCGTCAGTTGCATCGCGTAGCCTGTATGACCCCCTCGGTGTCCGTGCAACCCGTTCGGTGCATCGAGTCCTGTGGTGATCGCACACCGTGATCCAAAAACAGAAAAAACCAACGCCTTGTTCCACCCCGAAACTGAGTACACCCTGCCAAACGGGACGACTTGGTCGCGTGCGGTCTTCACCGATACGTGCACGTCGTTGATACGGACGTGCGGGATTTCGCAGAAGCTGATTCGGATGTGCGTGCACACCGGAATCAGTGCGTATCCGCGGACACCGCCCCGTATCCGACCTTTCTGATTCTCGCTGTAACTTAGTGTACACACGTCGGATCGAGACAAAACTTGCGCCATCGGACTCGTAGAAATACGCTGGTCCTGTGAGCCAAGTTTGGTTCAATTCTGAAAACGTTGACAAAATCGCGTGTAGTGGGCCCCACAGGCTCCACCCGACGGGCAATTTTGAGAACGGCTCATCGGAATCCAATTCTGAAAGTTCCGTTGGGTTCGTATCATCGTTCCTGACCTGTTGACACTAAGTTGGACTATTTTTGAGACCTTTGACTCTGACGCATTTTTCGGTGCAAAGTGGCCCACATTTGGACCCCCGCCTTGACCCAAAAATGACGTTTTTGCCCTTGTCTCCAAATTGGACTCAAGGACAGGCGTTCCTAGCTGATTAATATTTTCTGGACCTGATGGTGATATTTGTTTCAGCAGCCGGAGTACTGCCCGCAATCCCAGCTGAAGCCCGAGCTATAATTGGAACAGGAAACCCACGCAAGTGTACCTTGCCATAAATGCAGTTTAATGATTCATTATCTCTTGACTTATTTTCTTGTGATTGTTGTAAATGCTCAACCCTAGGGCCGTGTGACTTGCTTAGCGTCCGATTATAGTCGGGTGCCAATACCGTACGCGGGGTTGTGCAATGTCAATTAGAGATGGTTATCGTGACATTTATATTTCTTGTACTTGCCATATCAAGTACGTTATACCCAGGACACTTGACACAGATCATGAGACAGAATCCTCCTGATTATTCAAGGTGATTCTGTATAGGATACAGTTTTATGACTTATACAATTTATAGGATTAGCTTTTATCCTGACTGATTGCATTCGTTTGATCTTGCGTAACATGAACATTGAGAACTGTGACGTGAGATTTCATTGGGTGGGGAGAGTGTTACCATATCAAGGCTGAATATATTATATTGTGTAATCTGGATGTGTCCTAGTCTCTGACACAGAGCTTTGGCACCAGTTCTGGTCCTTCGAGAAAATACTGCTACGGTTTCTTGACACTGATCCTGTAGTAGTCTCAGCCTGAGTATGACTAATAACTCTCACTTGCATGATCACTTAGCTGGTTAATTATTTACTCTGTTGTTCCTTTATTTCTGCACTGCATTATTTTGGCTTGTGTTTTCTGTACCTTGCTATGTCCTCTGAGGACCTGGAATGGATTATGTCCCCAGATTTAGCAGACGAGATCTACCCAGAGGTGTACGGAACAGGGGCACTACTCGGAGCAGTACCTGAACCTGAAGACGAGGTGATCGCTGAGGACTTCTCCTGAACAATTGCTTCACCATGCTCAGTTTTATGGCAAATGGACTTTCTTTCCTGTTTAATTAAACTCTTTATTTCCTGATTCTGAGAACATTGTAACAGACTTATTATCGGATTGTTCTCCGATTTTATTTTACTCTGACTGGTTGTTGTTTAATATTTCATTTGCTGATATTGTTATCTTTATTCTGTGGATAAGAATAGTAAACCCTGACTGTTGTAATACAGCTTAAGTATGCCCCGATGGATCCATTAAATTGGGTTTGTCCATCGGTGCGTGCTGCTGGCCATTATCACGCTTTTAGTCCTTCGATATTTTGGGACTGGGGCGTGACATGGTTTTTTTGTGGTGACTCATGCAGGTCAACGACTAAATTGTTCGGTTTCAACTTAGGGACCGAACAGGCCTGCACTAAGATAGGATAAGTTTTTAGGATCTCATCTACATGCTTGAATCGTTTTTGATATCTGTATCGTATTCGAACTAATTTTTTTTACTTGCATCTTGCCTTGACTCTTGTGCGCCTCTTATAGTTTATTGTTGATGCAGAGTAATGGATTCACGAGAAAATGACGAAACTCCAGCAAGAACACCAATAGGTGCTGAAGCCACCTACGGAGAAGATGAAGTGACGCTATTGAGTGGAGATCCCTCTACTCATCGAAGCAGCCAAGCAGATCCGCAAACTTCTAGATTTCGGCGTGATGGCATTCCACCTCTGCCCCAGTTCACTCCACAGATGCTTATCTTTCCACCAGGGCAAGCAATGGACGGACAGCAGATGTTCCAGATGTTCTACGCAATGATGCAAGTCCAGCAACAAATCTAAACTGAGGCCCATCGTCGTGAGGCTGAGTACTTGAGGAACATCATAGTAAATGCACTGGAGCAGGCCAACCTACCAGCTCGACGACCAATGACTGGCTCTATTGTCACACCCCAGTCCCAAAATACGTAGGACTAGGACACGTAAGCATGCCAGCCGCATGGATATGGCAACTCCAATATATGGAAACCAAATCCACACGTACGCTGTAATATGAATATGAAATCCACAAGTGGTATAACTGTAATACAAGTCACAGGGTAAAATCTAAATCTCATCCACCAAAATCATATAGAAAGAAATAACCAGTATCTATGAACTAGATCTTAACAAGAAGTATCTAAAGATGATAGTTGGATGGAAACAAATCCACTACCAACTCGAATGGAAAGTATATACAATATAATTACAACACCACAACACAATAAACACACTATAGGAATACCAGCTACAATCATGGGCTCGGAGAGACGACATCCACGAAACATATATAGCCATCCGATCTGTGCTCCTGCAAATACTCAAGAATAGATACACCTGGCAGAGGACCAGGTCCTCAGAGGGACGTAACAAGATACAGAAAATATGAGCCAATTTGAATACAGTAAACATGCATATAATTTGAAAATAAATAAGTACGCTGTACAAGACAATCTATATGAATGCAAATAAGGACAACTTTTTGACGTATGGGCAAGGGTAGACTACTCGATCTACCTCACAACTCACACACACGTCAATGGACATCAGAAATCGACATACCGCGGGGGTAGCGACCAGCGAGACTCCAGAAATCGACATACCACGGGGGTAGTGACCAGCGGACACACACGCCCGTAGTGCGAACTATATACTACGGTTTACCAGAGTGGTTTAAAAGCCCATACGCCTAATGATTGTCCTCTATGATACTAAGTGTCATGTGTGTGTCAACATATCTAATATATAGTAATAACTGAAAGAAAACTACACATGCAAGACTAAACAGAAATGCAATAAATATAAAGAAATATAAATAGCATGTAAAGGTACTGTAACAATTTGGCAAGGTATCTTGCCTGGTAAGAAAGCTGCAAGGTGTACTGTCCAGAAGTCAAACGCACAAGATCAAAAGCTATGGCCACAGAACAAATATCTCCGGATGCTGAAATAAATATCACCAACATTTCTAGAATGAGCAAAATAGCTAAAAAGCACTTCCCTTTCGTCCAATTTGGACACAGGGGCAAAATGGTAATTTCGGGTAAAAGTGGGGTCCACCTATGGCCCACTTTGCACCAAAAAGCGTGCCAAGGGTAACAGTCTCTAAATGGGATAAACTATAAGTCAAACAACTCTAGATGTCAATACGAACCCAACGGTATGTCCAAATGTGGATTCCGATGGGTCGAACAGAATTTTTGTCCAAAAAGTCAACTGTAGGGCCCGCCAATTGGCGATTTGGTCAACCGTCTCAGAATCGCGTAAAATTTGGGTCACAGGACCAGCGCGTTACCACGAGTCCAGTGGCGCAAGTTTTGTCGCAATCTGACAAGCGTGCACAAAATACGTACGAGTTCCACAAAAGTTGCGACACGAGATGTGTCCACGGATACGGCCTGATTCCGGCACGTACACGCGTCCGAATCAGTCCCCACAAAATTTCATGTGTCCGGTTACGCTGTGTGCACCATGCGGTACACTTGGTACACGACGGGGCGATCCCGTTTGGCTGGGTGCGCTCCATTTTCCAACTTTTGGAAAACCGGAAAAAGTGGGTGCGCGCAGTTTTGTGACTAATATAACTATGTCCACAGCAACTATTAGCATAGGGTTATTTAACAGAAAATAAACTAGGTTAAGAATTCTACAGGTATCAAAAAGAATCACCGAATTTGAATCTCTGTGGTGGAAGATACGAACTCGACAATAGGGGTGGTCATTCTGGAATTCTGCGATTCCAGAATTGGGTCTGTCCGTCCACTTTGGACGCTGATTTACACCTAGGGGCACATATTTTCCGAGGTTGGCTATAAAACGAATATTGGAGAGGGTTAAGGGATGATCATACCTATGAAAACGGAACAGCGTTTGGTCGAGCGAGTCGACGAAAAATTGTGCCAGAGCGAAGGTGCCTCGAGTGGGAAACTGCAGCGCGCGAGGTCGGATTCGACGGGATGGTTGGATGGCTTGGGGGCTTCTCTGGCTGCGGTGACGGCTCTAGATGGAAAGAGGAAGTCTGGAGTTTTAGGTTAGAGTTTTTGGGATGAGAAACTATATATATATATATATATATATTAAGGGGAGAGAGAGAGAGTGAATAGTTGGCGGGTCCGCGGGTGAAGAGGTCGGCTGAAGCAAATAAAAGTGGGTCTGTTGTAGGGGGATAGCATTGGGTAGCGGCTGCTTTGCTAAGTTGCAACAAGTTATACTAAGAGGCGGCTTCTCTCAGCAAGTTGCTGATGGGAAAAATCCAAGTTTGCTAAGGAAGGTTAATAGTTAGAATTGTTGTATTAATATTATTTTATTATTATTATTAGTATACTTATTATTAAATTCCTTTTACTTTCTTTTCTTTTCCTTTCTTTCTTTATAAAATATATATACATATATATATATATTTGTATACATATATATATATATATTCACACATAAGAAAATTTATAGATTAGGGTATTGCACATCGTTGGACTAGCAACAGCTCAAGGGGTCTCCTACATGGAATAAATTCCTAAAAATTCCTGATGGTCCCATAAGTCGTCTAAGTGCCCGAACACCTAACGTAAAAATTATTAAAAAAATATTTCTCCTATTTAGCACATAATACTACAACTTAATTAATAAATAATAAATAAAAAGGTATATATGATTTTTAGGAAGGGGGTTTTACATTCTACCCAACTTATAAAAATTTCGTCCTCGAAATTAAAATTAAGCCACGATAGAATGTCAAGAATGGTATAAGATTTGCATCGTTTAAAATGCAAGGCTAGGTTTAAGGAGGTGGGCGATGTTGCGCATTACACATCCCAAAAATTATGGAAAAAATCCTCATGAGCGAAAAAATAGGTTTCTTCATGTGTCATGTCCAATGGTGTGGACACATACATGCTCTTTTGCATAAAAGCGTCCAACAATTGGAAAATTGCACAAAGATGAGAATTGGGTGATGGGCATGTCTAGGATAAGGGTGTAGAATTTGTAGGAAGACAGTGGCTAGTGTAGTGCTCCAATTATCGGAACACGATAAGGGGCACTAAGTGATATAACTATTGTAAAATTAAATAAAATACTGTGTTCTACTTCTAACTGGATTCAAGCTAACCTTAGTCTCACTAACTCAGCCAAGTAGGTCAAATTCTTTGGGTGAGGGGTTCACAATCTGCCGAACTTAAAATTTTCCATCTACCACCTAAGGCCATACATCTAGAAAAACAATTGCTCAAATTATTTAATCATGATTTTTTTTTAATCCTCAAAGGTTTAACACCTAACATATCTCCTATGATATGTCCTTAACCAAGTATAAAAGAGAGTCACTAAGTCATGTGTTTAGCCTTATGGGGTATAGCTAGTACTATCAATGTCAACTTATACCAGCATGAGGTTTCGTCTTTCCGAAATAGGGGAAGACGGAGAGGAATAATAAAGAACTCAAGGTGAAGGTGACAGAATACAAGTACGAGGTTCAAAGAGATTAAAGAATCGAAAAGAGAGTTGTCAGGACAGTTGTGGATTGAAATCCTATTTTTGGTAACTTCTTATTTACATGCTCGTATCAGTACAGTTATGTAACCGGTACGATGTGTCAGACATGTCTAGGGGCAAGTATATCCGTCTACTACCATATATCTCAATCCACGTAAAGTAGTAATGCGAAGAGCGAACCAAGCGCACTAAGGTTAGCTAGACCTTAATACACCGATTCTGATTAGGCAATTGTATCATTGTGTGCACCCAAAAATACATATGCCATGAGCAAGCTCGATGAAAGAATAAGCTTGCAAAAACTAGGCTATAATAGCAGCATAAATTAAGGTAGTACAACAAACATAAATACGCTGAATTATGATGAAAGAAGGTACAAATTAATTCAAGTTCGCAGAAGCAAAAACAACATTAGCAACAATAATAAAAGACTTTACAATCTCTACAGTTATCATACTAATTCCTTGTCTAGGTCGATATTTGACAAAGCAGGGGTATGGCTTCTAAGCTCTACAGTCTAAAAAAAAACAATGTCGTCCTAAGCTAGCATACAGTTAAATGTCATTCATGCACACTTCAATAATAATAAGGCAAAAGACTATGTGATACTATGTTGTGAGGTATACTACCCAACTTATAACAATAAACTAGTACTGTAATTGTCTTAAGGATACCGTAGAAGATCTTGTTAAGGTTTACGAGAAGGGTCTTGATACTTATTAGGGTATCCTCTATGCTAGGGTCAAATATTATGGTAAAAATTCTAACTAACTCTAGTAGCATCTATACTACTCTCAAGTCTTCATAATTCATAAAGGGGTAATGATAAACCAATCTATAGATAAAGAATTCTACGGTTCACTTTATTATTCTAAACTTAGTGGGGTGTCTATATTCTCGTTGTATTCTTAATAGGTGCGCTACTCTAATTATCATCCTAATAACAGGGGTTCCCATATTCTAGCAGAAGGCTATACTCAAAGAATTATTAGGGAAGTACAAGAATCAAGCATGATGCAATTATTTAGATAGAATGGATTAGAAGAAAAATGAATCATAGTCGATTGTGGATGAGATCCTATACTCTAGTCCTAGGTGCAGGCTTGTTCGGTACAATAACGTAACCGAGACAATATGCTCTTGACCAGCATGGGCCACCACAAAAACATGTCACACCCCAGTCCCAAAATACGTAGGACTAGGACACGTAAGCATGCCAGCCGCATGGATATGGCAACTCCAATATATGGAAACCAAATCCACACATACGCTGTAATATGAATATCAAATCCACAAGTGGTATAACTGTAATACAAGTCACAGGGTAAAATCTAAATCTCATCCACCAAAATCATATAGAAAGAAATAACCAGTATCTATGAACTAGATCTCAACAAGAAGTATCTAAAGATGATAGTTGGATGGAAACAAATCCACTACCAACTCGAATGGAAAGTATATACAATATAATTACAACACCACAACACAATAAACATACTATAGGAATACCAGCTACAATCATGGGCTCGGAGAGACGACATCCACGAAATATATATAGCCATCCGATCTGTGCTCCTGCAAATACTCAAGAATAGATATACCTGGCAGAGGACCAGGTCCTCAGAGGGACGTAACAAGATACAGAAAATACGAGCCAATTTGAATACAGTAAACATGCATATAATTTGAAAATAAATAAGTACGCTGTACAAGACAATCTATATGAATGCAAATGAGGACAACTTTTTGACGTATGGATAAGGGTAGGCTACTCGATCTACCTCACAACTCACACACACGTCAATGGACATCAGAAATCGACATACCGCGGGGGTAGCGACCAGCGAGACTCCAGAAATTGACATACCGCGGGGGTAGCGACCAGCGGACACACACGCCCGTAGTGTGAACTATATACTATGATTTACCAGAGTGGTTTAAAAGCCCATACGCCTAATGATTGTCCTCTATGATACTAAGTGTCATGTGTGTGTCAACATATCTAATATATAGTAATGACTGAAAGAAAATTACACATGCAAGACTAAACAGAAATGCAATAAATATAAAGAAATATAAATAGCATGTAAAGGTACTGTAACAATTTGGCAAGGTATCTTGCCTGGTAAGAAAGCTGCAAGGTGTACTGTCCAGAAGTCAAACGCACAGGATCAAAAGCTATGGCCACAGAACAAATGTCTCCGGATGCTGAAATAAATATCACCAATATTTCTAGAATGAGCAAAATAGCTAAAAAGCACTTCCCTTTCGTCCAATTTGGACACAGGAGCAAAATGGTAATTTCGGGTAAAAGTGGGGTCCACCTGTAGCCCACTTTGCACCGAAAAGCGTGCCAAGGGTAACAGTCTCTAAATAGGACAAACTATAGGTCAAACAACTTTAGATGTCAATACGAACCCAACGGTATGTCCAAATATGGATTCCGATGGGCCGAACAGAATTTTTGTCCAAAAAGTCAACTATGGGGCCCGCCAATTGGCGATTTGGTCAACTGTCTCAGAATCACGTTAAATTTGGGTCACAGGACCAGCGCGTTACCACGAGTCCAGTGGCGCAAGTTTCGTCGCAATCTGACAAGCGTGCACAAAATACGTGCGAGTTCCACAAAAGTTGCGACACGAGATGTGTCCACGGATACGGCCTGATTCCGGCACGTATACGCGTCTGAATCAGTCCCCACAAAATTTTATGTGTCCGGTTACGCTGTGTGTACCATGCGGTACACTTGGTACACGGCGGGGCGATCCCGTTTGGCGGGGTGCGCTCCGTTTTCCAACTTTTGGAAAACCGGAAAAAGTGGGTGCGCGCAGTTTTGTGACGAATATAACTATGTCCACAGCAACTATTAGCATAGGATTATTTAACAGAAAATAAACTAGGTTAAGAATTCTACAGGTATCAAAAAGAATCACCGAATTTGGATCTCTGTGGTGGGAGATACGAACTCGACAATAGGGGTGGTCATTCTGGAATTCTGTGATTCCAGAATTGGGTCTGTCCGTCCACTTTGAACGCTGATTTACACCTAGGGGCACACGTTTTCCTAGGTTGGCTATAAAATAAATATTGGAGAGGCTTAAGGGATGATCATACCTATGAAAACGGAACAGCATTTGGTCGAGCGAGTCGACGGGAAATCGCGTCGGAGCGAAGGTGCCTCGAGTGGAAAACTGCAGCGCGCGAGGTCAGAGTCGACGGGATGGTTGGATGGTTTGGGGGCTTCTCTGGCTGCGGTAATGGCTCTAGATGGGAAGAGGAAGTCTGGAGTTTTAGGTTAGAGTTTTTGGGATGAGAAACTATATATATATATATATATATATTAAGGGGAGAGAGAGAGAGTGAATAGTTGGCGGGTCCGCGGGTGAAGAGGTCGGCTGAAGCAAATAAAAGTGGGTCTGTTGAAGGGGGATAGCATTGGGTAGCGGCTGCTTTGCTAAGTTGCAACAAGTTATACTAAGGGGCGGCTTCTCTCAGCAAGTTGCTGATGGAAAAAAGCAAAGTTTGCTAAGGAAGGTTAATAGTTAGAATTGTTGTATTAATATTATATTATTATTATTATTAGTATACTTATTATTAAATTCCTTTTACTTTCTTTTCTTTTCCTTTCTTTCTTTATAAAATATATATACATATATATATATTTGTATACATATATATATATATATATATATATATATATATATATATATATATATATATATATATATATTCACACATAAGAAAATGTATAGATTAGGGTATTGCACATCGTTGGACTAGCAACAGCTCAAGTGGTCTCCTACATGGAATAAATTTCTAAAAATTTCTGATGGTCCCATAAGTCGTCTAAGTGCCCGAACACCAAACGTAAAAATTATTAAAAAAATATTTCTCCTATTTAGCACATAATACTACAATTTAATTAATAAATAATAAATAAAAAGGTATATATAATTTTTAGGAAGGGGGTTTTACATCTATCACTGATTTCCGCCAACTGAAGCTCCGTACCTTTTCTGGCAAGGAGGGACCAACAGAAGTTCATGAATGGCTCACCAACATTCGGCATCAATTAGAAGCAGCTGAGCTTCCACAAGAACGTTGGATGACTGCCGTCAGAATGCAATTGACGAACAATGCTCATCACTGGTGGCTATCCGAGGAGACCAGGCTCGGACCAGACCGAGTTACTTGGGAAGAGTTCTCCAGACTCTTCCAGGAGATGTACATACCGGCTATCGCTCGATCTGAACTTCGGGACAAGTCCAATCACCTCACTCAGGAAGCTATGACGGTGGAAGAGTACAACACCGAGTTCATTCGTCTAAGTCGCTTCGCCCCAACATTGATCCCGACCGAAGTAGAGAAGGCCGAGAAGTTTTCGACGGACTCAACATTGAGCTACAGAAACTGATTGGATCCGTTGCACCAACTTCGTACACGGACGTCCTTGCTGCAGCTCGACGCATGGAGCGCGTCACCAGGAGAAAAACCAGTCTGAAGCGGCCTTCCCCATCAGCAACATCCAAAGCACCACAAGAAGAAACTGCAAAGAGGTCTCACCTACAGCAACAGCAGAAAGCAGCTACATCACAAGTGATAGTCCTCTCTACTTGTCACTACTGTGGCAAAGCAGGCCATATCGCTAGGGAATGCCGACGCAGGCTAGGACTATGCTTAGGTTGCGGATCCAGACAACATGCAGTGAGGGATTGCCCTGAGCGTAGAGAAGCACCAAGGGCAAACCAACAAACTCTACCAGCACCAGGAGGACATCAACCAAGGCCACCCTTGGCACTTCAAGCAGCACCCTACCAGCAAGCCCAGCAACAGCATAGAGCACCACCTCAAGGACGCGGTCAAGTTTTCGCGATGACTGTGGGAGACGCGCAGAACCATGGCGTAGCAAATACGAGTAAGTTTTTGTAGTTCCGTTTCTAGCATTGTTATAGTTTGTGCCTGCTGGTTCGTGACCCTAGACTTGACTTGATAACTTTAATTTGCTAATAATTGATAACCTAGTGTTGAACTTGATAATAACCTAGAATTGTTAATCTATTATGTTTTTAAAGAATAACCTAAAATGTTTTATAACTGATAACCAGATAAGTTTTAAAGGATAAAACTAGTTTTCTAAAATTATAATTTTCTAGATTTTCCATATTTGGGAAATTGCATAAATTCCATTTGCTTAGGGAAATAACTTTCCCTATGTGTTTAAACCCACAACCTTGACTTTCTGATTCGAATAAATTTTACAACCGTGTCATCTCTGTTGACCGGTTATTCTTAGATTGCGAGGACGCAATCTTCTTAAGGGGGTAGATTGTAATCCCCCTGATTTTCAAGAATTTTTTTAAATTTGGATTTTTGTCAATTTTCTGGAATTTTTTGGGAATTTTTACAGGTGTTTGAATTATTAAATGATTTTTAAATGATAATAAATAATATTAAAATATTATAAAAATAATATTTTATGGTGTAAAATAGAAAACCAGACATAGGGTAATTTTTCGAAAATTTATTGGACCCCGGATGGATTTTTAAAGCCATAAATACTAAATAATTAATTAAACCAAAATAAACCGGGTTTATTAATTAAACCAAACCAACTGAACCAAACCGGACCGGGTTTATTTATTAAACCAATTCCTTATCGGGTCGGATCCGGGTCCAACCCAGACCCGACCCAATAACCCATTACCCGACCCGCCGATTTGATTTCGGATCGGGCCGGATCCGCTAGGACCCGACCCGTCCATCCGACCCGACCCGCATCTCCTAATCTCCCCCAAACTGCTCAGCAGCCGACCCCTCACCTCCCTCCGGCCGGCCGTGCCCCTCCGGATTACCTAACGGCCGCCGCCGACCGATCTCCCTTCCTCTCCCTCCACCAGTCGCCTCCTCCCCTACCCCTAACCGTCGACCATCAGTCTCCTCCTCCGGCTCCTATAAAACCCTAAGACCTCTCCGCCTGGCCCTCTCCTCCACTCCCTCACCCCGCCGAAACCCTAGCCGCCTCGCCCGGCCTTTCCTCTCCTTCGCCTCCCTCCTCCAGCGGTAGCCGGAGTCGACGTCCCCGAGCACTGAACCACACCACGACTCCGGCCGAGCCCCCCAGAACCTCCTCCCTCCGCCCTAGGCTCCGCCGCCCTCGAAGAACAGAAGCCCAGCAGCAGTCAGCCGTCCCCGAGCCCAGCCGCCCCGTCCAGCACAGCCCGGCGGAGCTCCGGCGAGCCTCAGACGCGGACACAGCGAGGACTTGACACAGAGGACTCGGACACAGGGTCCTCAGGCAGGACACAGTAAACCCTAACCCTAGTTTTTGGACGTGCGTCGGACACGATTTAAACTCGGTTTTTCAGACCAGTTCAGGTACTTGTAACTTTTTGCTCGTAGCTCTGATTTTGATTTCGTCAGTTGCATCGCATAGCCTGTATGACCCCCTCGGTGCCCGTGCAACCCGTTCGGTGCATCACGTCCTGTGGTGATCGCACACCGCGATCCAAAAATAGGAAAAACCAATACCCTGTTCTACCCCGGAACTGAGTACGCCCCGCCAAACGGGACGACTTGGTCGCGTGCGGTCTTCACCGATACGTGCACGTCGTTGATACGGACGTGCGGGATTTTGCAGAAGCTGATTCGGATGTGCGTGCACACCGGAATCAGTGCGTATCCGCGGACACCGCTCCGTATCCGACCTTTCTGATTCTCGCTGTAACTTAGTGTACACACGTCGGATCGAGACAAAACTTGTGCCATCAGACTCGTAGCAATACGCTGGTCCTGTGAGCCAAGTTTGGTTCAATTCTGAGAATGTTGATAAAATCGCGTGTAGTGGGCCCCACAGCTCCACCCGACGGGCGATTTTGAGAACGGCTCATCGGAATCCAATTCTGGAAGTTCCGTTGGGTTCGTATCATTGTTCCTGACCTGTTGACACTAAGTTGGACTGTTTTTGAGACCTTTGACCCTGACGCATTTTTCGGTGCAAAGCGGCCCACATTTGGACCCCCGCCTTGACCCGAAAATGATGTTTTTGTCCTTGTCTCCAAATTGGACTCAAGGACAGGCGTTCCTAGCTGATTAATATTTTCTGGACCTGATGGTGATGTTTGTTTCAGCAGCCGGAGTACTGCCCGCAATCCCAGCTGAAGCCCGAGCTACAATTGGAACAGGAAACCCAGGCAAGTGTACCTTGCCATAAATGCAGTTTAATGATTCATTATCTCTTGAATTATTTTCTTGTGATTGTTGTAAATGCTCAACCCTAGGGCCGTGTGACTTGCTTAGCGTCCGATTATAGTCGGGTGCCAACACCGTACGCGGGGTTGTACAATGTCAATTTGAGATGGTTATCGTGACATTTATATTTCTTGTACTTGCCATATCAAGTACGTTATACCCAGGACACTTGACACAGATCATGAGACATAATCCTCCTGATTATTCAAGGTGATTCTATATAGGATACAGTTTTATGACTTATACAATTTACAGGCTTAGCTTTTATCCTGACTGATTGCATTCGTTTGATCTTGCGTAACATGAACATTGAGAACTGTGACGTGAGATTTCATTAGGTGGGGAGAGTGTTACCATATCAAGGCTGAATATATTATATTGTGTAATCTGGATGTGTCCTAGTCTCTGACACAGAGCTTTGGCACCAGTTCTGGCCCTTCGAGAAAATACTGCTATGGTTTCTTGACACTGATCCTGTAGTAGTCTCAGCCTGAGTATGACTAATAACTCTCACTTGCATGATCACTTAGCTGGTTAATTATTTACCCTGTTGTTCCTTTATTTCTGCACTGCATTATTTTGGCTTGTATTTTCTGTACCTTGCTATGTCCTCTGAGGACCTGGAATGGATTATGTCCCCAGATTTAGCAGACGAGATCTACCCAGAGGTGTACGGAACAGGGGCACTACTCGGAGCAGTACCTGAACCTGAAGACGAGGTGATCGCTGAGGACTTCTCCTAAACAATTGCTTCGCCATGCTCAGTTTTATGGCAAATGGACTTTCTTTCCTGTTTAATTAAACTCTTTATTTCCTGATTCTGAGAACATTGTAACAGACTTATTATCGGATTATTCTTCGATTTTATTTTACTCTGACTGGTTGTTGTTTAATATTTCATTTGCTGATATTGTTATCTTTATTCTGTGGATGAGAATAGTAAACCCTGACTGTTGTAATACAGCTTAAGTATGCCCCGATGGATCCATTAAATTGGGTTTGTCCATCAGTGCGTGCTGCTGGCCATTATCACGCTTCCAATCCTTCGATATTTTGGGACTGGGGCGTGACACTTACAAATCCTTAGCACCTCCCTTTTCATTGCCTATCTATGAAGTAGTATCGTTTTAAATATCACAGAATCATTGCTATTGCCGCAATGTATCCAGAATTTTTTTCCTTCAAATACCTGCTCTCTATCCATTCTGTCCACTGTGCCTTCTGAGATATAAACTTCCATGTCAGTTTCATCCCCGTAATATCCCGAACTGTTCTCAACGACCGCAAACCAACGCCACCTTCCTATTTCCGCCGACACAAGTCTTTCCAACTAATGGCATGAATACCTCCGTGCCAAATAAAATTTGCAGATATCCTCTCGATCTTTCTGATAGTAGGATGAGGGATGATAAGCGCCTACAACCAATATAGCACGATGGCTGTAATGACAGATCGCACCAGCACTATGTGACCTCCGAAAGACAAGCTCTGCGCATGTAAACCCCGAAAATTAATTTTTTATTTTGAATTATTTCTAAGTTAATTGGAAAATAAAACTATTAATTTATTTATTGTATAAATATTTATTTAAAAGCATTTCATAAAACTATTTTTATTTTATTTAAAAATATATATATTATTATTTGTCAAGTAATACAAATTTTTTAGAATTAATTTAGTGTGTAAATGTATTTTCTTGGATTTTTATACCCTAATGTCTGTATGTATATATATATATATATATATATATATATATATATATATATATATATATATATATATATATATATATATATATATATATATATATATATATATATATATATGTATGTATTAAAAAAAAACCTAAAACTACCCATACCCGCTCACCCAACCGCGCGGACACAGGCCTACCCGACCCCCTTCCTATATATATATATATATATATATATACACCAATCCATCTCAAAACCCTAGAATTTTCATAATAATACCTCCCTTACCTCTCCCCGACCTCTCAGCTGTAGTGCCCCGCTCCGCGTTGGCACTATGTACAAGAGATATCGGTTTGCTGACTCGAGCGGAAGTCTTTTTGGAGAGTTCCCTATCGAAATACAAGACGATTGATCTAGGTGAATGGGCAGAACTTTATTCTCTGATTTTTGCACGCCTTAATAATGAATCTGAGTTTTTGAAATGCTTGTCTACTTAGTAAGATAACTCGTATAGCTTGTCGATCGAAATGAACCTGCTTACTTAACTAGAGAACTTGTATGCTTGTCTAAAAGAGATAGAACCATTTTCATGCTAAGAAAAGATAGAATGTTACATGCTTAATTACATGGACACCGCTATCGATCGAACCGCTGCCATACTAATAAACAAGAGTAAAAGAATGTTCATATGTTTTTATCGTATGCTAAACAAGAATAGAAATGCATGCTTAGTTAAAAGAGATAGAAGAATCGTGTCACATTTTGCTTGTCATTGATGCTTGAAAGATAGAACTGCTTGAATAACTTGTGTAGTATGATATTGAACCATATCGATTGATTGAAAGAAAGAAGATTGAACCTATCGAATTGATTGAACTTATCGAACCTATCGAATCGATTGAAAGAATAAAATTGAGGGCTCTGGCTCTATCGCTTGATATCGTGTTTGCTTGTCTCGAACATGTGCATTGTATATGTCACGCCCCGGACCTACCGCCTCTTTGCCCTGCCTCGCCCCCGCCGGGGCGACGCGAATCACCGCGCTCGTCCCGCGGGTGCGAGGAAGAAGGAAGGAGTTGTAAGGCCCGTTCGAGGACGTGATGTCGCACGGGCCTGGGGTTGCGCCCGTGCAAGGCTCTATCGTTTAAGTTGATTTGTTGGCTATCATCGCATTAATCGAGTAAGCAGCGAAAAGGGACTTGTTGCAATGTAATACATTTAGCCAACTGAGTATTCGGGACAATCGAGGCAACTCGGGTTCCTTTAGCAAAGATATTCGTTCGTTCCATAAATTATGCCCCCTTATACGATAGCATCTCGGGACAACAATCGAAATCAGGATTCCAGGTCTTAGGGACTGTGGTACGCCTATCGTTCCCTCGGATGATCCAGTACCTGCAAGCAAGTAAACTGTTGGTGGGTTAGCACTTTTATAAGTACTGGTGAGATAAAACAACTGAACAGAAATAAGCATTCACTCAAACCAACACTAAGTAATCATGTTATAAAATATTATATTACTAGTGATCTTTCTAGTTTTACCTAGGTTCGTTTCATGCAGTTCTAGCAGAGTCATATTACATTGTTTGGAAACATATTTGGAAATAGAGTTTCATATGCAATAAGCAAGACAAGCAATCGTTCATGTTTCAGGGTGTGTGCAGTGTGTCTCATGGGACTCCAGGGTCAAATGCACAACTAGACATACATGCACAATCTTATGGGCAGTCATCTATCCAAGCCAACACAATGACTTAGCTATATATGCAGGGCGGTCCCCGAGTATCTCAGCATCGGCAGCTGGTTGTACATTATACCAATGACTCATTCATCTGATGCTAATGGCAGCTGTGACCCATGGTGGCTATGACACATGCAGTTTAGATCTCCACCAAAAGCTATTGTTCGACCGCATGCGAATGCATGGAACACTATCAAATAAACTCTAGTATGCAGACGAGATGAACCATCAGAACAGTATCATTGTTACGGGGCAATCCGACTTATTACTTGAACACATTCAGGCACAATATGGTTCTCTCGAAGCATAGACGATAGTGAACATGTTCATGCATTCTAGGCAAGCATTTCAGGATTCTCGTTTAGCAGACTTATTCATTTCAAAGAAAGCTAGGTGAGTTCATTCATTAACATGCAAGGCAGGTTCTATCATTCTCTTATAAAAATATTGTAAGAAAAAACTCAGATTATTATTAAGGCGTGCAAAAATTAGAGAATGAAGTATTAGAGGGGCACTTCGAGTATGTGTTCGATCCACACTCGCGATATGCTAATCTCGAATGCTTGTGCAAGTAAATATCCAAATAAACAAGTACAACGACTTATGTAGGTTTGCCTCAGCCTTATATCGTTAAATCAAAATTGATTGAAACGTACTGCTTGTCCTCAGTAAGTCTCAAGGACGAGACTTTTTTTGAGTTGGGTAGGATGTAACACCCCGTTCTGCTCAAGCAGACTGCCGATTCAAACGGTAAAGTACAACTGTCCTGACCCGCTTTGCCTCAAACAAGAAGCAAAAGATATCTAGACTTGTCCCTATAGGAATCTGGCTTAGGCTTTCAGAGGCTCGCTTAACGTATCGCTCAACCGAGGCAAATTATCGCTAAGGTGGATGGCTACGGTGAACTTGTCTTTGCTTAGCCAGCACACATAAAATATGAAATGATACATGCTAGTCGCTAGGTGAATCACCCCCCTGCATGCTAATAAGAATCCAACGCACCTAGCTAAGGAAATAATTCTAATTTGTATTGCTTATGCTAGAACATAGAAATAAAATATTGCTTATATATATGTTCAGACCCTCGCATGCTACCCTAGATTCGTGTCACTCGGGAAGTCCCTTACGATCTCACTCCTCGGCTTACCTTCGGGCCTGAGCTAACGTGAATATTTGTGTTTATACAAATGCATGCTTGTTTGCTTGTAAGTTGCCTTGTTTTCATCCAAACCCCGGGAGACTACTAAGTAGTCATTTCGTGCATGATTGAACCTGCAAGTATCTCGTGTACTCGTTTTCTTGTGCACTCATGTTCTCGTATTCTAGTGCACTCGTGTTCTCGTGTATCTCGTGATAATTGAAAGACCCAAAATTACATGTCATGGACAACTCGGAAATGAGGTATTATTCCACGGACGGTCACCGGGGCACTGAGGCCGATCCGATCAGGATAGAACTCGTGTGTAGTCATCGTGTACGGGACAGGATAGCTTGCAGCGCATCGTATACTCTCGTAGAATGCTATCCTTGTCCTGGACTATGTCCAAAATGGCTATGCTAGTGACTCATGTTCATATAGATAAGTCATTCTCGCTTAGAAGCTATCCGCGTGCGAGTCATTGTATCGTGTCAAGAGAAACAACTGAACACCTGAACGATCATGATACAATAATACTCGTATTTGTATATGTTGTGCCTCCCGAATGATTATATATGCCCGTGCTTGAATTAACAATGTTTGCCTTGGACAGGGAAGGTAAAATAGTAAGTTGGTAAGTCTCATTATGTTTCCTCTCATGTTGCACGGCGCACTTCCATACGAGTTAGGCTATTCAAATCTTTGCATGAAACTGATCCTAAGGCAACTAGAAACGCAACTTAATAGTTGGTGCACGAAACCTATATTACGTTTTTGGATTCGTCGAGCGGGCGAGTAGCCTCCCTGTAAACTCCCTCGACCAGATTTCAGTAACTTAGGATTAATTTTAGCTAATTAGAATTTCTGTAACTTTTTAAAATTTATTTTGTTTACATATCCTATTGATTGTGCACCTATACTTCACATAATTAATTAGAACATTACACAAGCTGTATTTCCCAAACAAAATTCACATACCTGCTCTAGACATGTTAAACTATTTTCCTGAATTTTGTGCAACTCCCAGATGCTTTATTTTGAGCCTCGTTTGAGACGCACAAATATCGTTACAAAAGTCTGTAATTAATTCCTATTTTATTTCTTGCTCTTTGCCCATCTCTGTACCCCTAGAGATTGAGGACCAACAGGCATCTGTTTTACCCAGACAAAAATACGATAATATTCTACTTTGAATATACCACAATTAGTATATTGACACCGTAGTAAAATTATGGCCCTATCTGCCTCTAAATAATTATAGAACACCGTGCGCAGTATTTATTAAATAATAAATACGATGACCCGTATCACCAAGAAACCAGGCCCTACCCCTGCCCAGAATCACCCCCACCCCCTCAGGACCCTCCCACAGCTTTTCCCTCTCAATTCTGAGCATTTTAGTATTTTTTGGGAACAGGGTAATTTATCAGACAAATTGCGTAATTACGAAAAATACCAAATTAGGGACCTATTTGCAATTTATGAAATTTTAGGGGTTTTTATGCAAATTTCCAGTGTGAGGTGGCATCACCTCATTGGCTGGTGAATATGGACCGCACACGTGTCATGTGGGACCCACAAATGGCTGCAAAAATATCTAAAAAACCCAAAATCCCCAAAATACCCCTAGACTTCTACTTATTTACCACCCTGCCATTGGCCCCAACCCTATATATACAGCCACTCGCCCCCCCCATTCCGACCTCACACCACCACCACCTCGGTCACCCTCCGCCTGCCGGACCACCGCCGAACCCGTCGCCACTCCCCTGCCCTTCCCTCCGACCACCGCCACCTCCCTCCGGCCACCGCCTCCGTCGCCCAGAACTCCCACAGCAACCACCCGCCACCAACACCACAGCCAACACCACCACTCCCAACCACTTCGACCACCGCCCCCGACCACCGTTCACCACCACCACCACCACCACCGTTCGACTCGCCTTGACCCCCTCCACCCGACGACCACCCTCCCTCCGGCCCACGACGCCTCCAGCCACCGCCCTCACCTCCACAGAGCCCCGACCCCTCTCCCCGACTGCACCACCACCCCCATCCCGACCGCCTCCAGCCACCACCACCGCCACCCCTGACCTCCACCACCACCACCAGTCTGCTCGCCACCCTCCCCTCCGTCGAACCCTCCGCCTGCACCACCCCCTCCCCTACCGCCACCGCCGCAGCAGCCTCCGCAAGCCACCACCACTGCTGCTGCTGTTAACTATTGCTGCTGTTGTAGGCGACCCTCCGGCCAGCCGCCGTCGACTCCGCCACCGTCCTCCCGCCGGCGACCCGCCGTGGACCCCCCCTGCCACCTGTCAGGTATAATATACCTATACTATACGAAAATACGTAATAATTCCTATATACATGTATATATGTATATAATATATGTATATATTGATTTATATATTAATATATATATATATTAATATATATATTATTATATGTAATTAATATTATATAATTATTAATATTATTAAATACTGTAAAAATACAGTATATACATATGTATTCTTTTCTGTTTTTTTATATATATATTATTATATATATATATATATATATATATATATATATATCTAAGTATATATATATATATAATTATATAATTATATATATATTACTAATATATATTAAATACAGTATATATGTATATATATGTATATTATGTAATTATGCACCTTTTAATTTCTATTTTTATTTATTTTATTTCTGTTTTTATTATTATTATATATATATATTATTATATATATGTGTAGTATATATACATATGTATATGTATATATATATATATATATATATATATATATATATATATATATATATATATATATATATATATATATATATATATATATTCTATATGTATATATATATAAATAATATATATTATTATTAATTATTATTATTATTATTATTAAAATACAGAATATATATATATATATATATACAGTGTATATATATATATTATTATTATTATTTACATATATGTCTTTTATTTTCTTCCTTATATATATATATATACTGTATATATATATACTTATTTATATATATAGTATTATTATATATATACATATATGATATATATGTATATATATATGTATGCTTTTCTTTTTTATTATGTATTTAAATTCCTGCATTTTACTTTTCTTTATATATATATATTAAATATTATATACTATAGTACTGGATAATACAGTACATATGTATTTATATATATATTTATAATTCCTGCAACATCTTTTCAATTTCTTTATATATGTATATATATATCTATCTATCTATATATATATATATATATTATTATCTAATATATACCATAGTGCTGGATAATACAGCCTATTTATGTATATTTACATTTCTCGCACTGTCTTTCAATTTAATATATATATATATGTATATATATATATATATATATATATATATATATATATATTATAAACTATATAATATAGTACTGTATAATACAATACAAATATATATATATATTTACTTTTTCCCTGTCTTTTCATTTATTTATATATATATCAGAGGTTACACCCTGCTAATATTATATTACTATATATATATACTACTATATATATACTATATCTATATATATATATATATATATATATATATACATACTATAATGCATATATACTATATGTATTTATGAATATAAGTATATATAAATATATATCTCTATATTATACTCAGAATATTTACAAACCCTGTATGTTTAACAGGAGATAGCTCCAACACAGCCAGTGACCTCCTATCACCAGCTCCTACAAACCTGACTGTGAGATCAGGGTTTCAACACTATCAAGGAGTAGGCAAGTATACCTTGCCAAGTTACTGTTTAAACTCAAATATTGCTATATGCTATGTTTTCCGAATAAAAGAAAACTATGGATACCTGAGATTGCCTCGGGTACAGTCAACAGATACGTTGACTTGTAACATAATTAACTTAGTCTTTTCAGACCTACCAACATCTGTGAGGGTATCCTAATGTCCTCCTAGACCCTACCACGGGAACACGCAACATGGTTGCAATACATATTGGGATGCGAGCGGCGTATTTGATTAGCTACCAGTACGTGTGACACGTATCACGGCTTAGCATAAAATCAGGAAAACTCAGAACAGTACGACTTATCATTTAGTTACATTGGGCGAGAAAGATAACTAGTAGACGTATGGGACACCCCCTCCTTGTATGTTTTACCTTCGTTCCATACTCCTCGGAGATGGACGATTGCAGAGTGCCCATGAGTCTGGGGGCATATGACACATATACTAGCCAGTCAACATGATTGGGGAATTAAGTCAGCATATGTCAAACCTTCACATTCCTATGCGTACTACAAGGTCTTTACTTGCATCTCACTTAGATGGTTAGCACCCTGTATTCATTTATTTATTCAGTATTTTCCTTCCTGGCATATTATTTTCCTGTATCTTGTTATGTCCCACTGAGGACCTGGTTCCCTTCCAGATCTAGACGAGGCCTACTACCCGACGGTGTATGGTCCTGGACAGGAGACTAGGCATGCCACCGAGGAAGAACTAGAAGAGACACCATCAGAATCTACCTGATTCTGGGAGATGCTCACTTGGCGATGGAGATGTTTTGCTAGATAGACGATGCTCAGTCTATCTTGTTTTCTGTATTATTATTATATTTTGGCAGTGGGTTATTCCCACAAGATGTGTAATATGACATTATCAGACTCAGCATTATATATATATTCAGCACTATTTCCTGACATTTTCTGTGGATGAGATAGATATGCCTGTACTAGACTTGTAGTATTCTAGGACAGCGTAGCACGTTCCTTTGGGTCCACAAAAATGGATTAAACCCTTAGTGACGTGTCAGCTGGCCAATGCCACGTGGTCTAGATCCTTATATTTTGGGACTGGGGCGTGACATGGTTTTAGTGGTGGCCCATGCAGGTCACCTCATTGCTAGTGGTATGATGACATGCCCAGCAAGCCTGCAATAGGATAGAAATACTAGGTCTCATCCACACTGACTTCATCGAAAATTTTGCATCTTGCTTGATTATAAATTATAAATTCCTTATGTTTTTCTAAATTATTCTATTTTCTTCAGAAATATGGACATACCCGGAGGACATGCGATTGATGGGACTGACCCAGCAACAGACCCCTCGCCCGATGTCCAGGGAACCCCATCCACACCAAGGGACCCATCCCCGAGACGGATGTTGGTCTACCCAACGACTCCATACCTTCCCCAGATTCCTGCCCAGACAGGAACACCAGCCCAGCATGAAGGGCAAATACCGCAGGCGGAGACACCACTGCCTCCACCTCCCACCTTCCCTGCCCAGATGCCTCAGCTTGAGGGACAAACACAGATGTTCCAGTTCCTCCAAGCTATGATGCAAACTCAGTGGCAGCAGACTGAAGCCCTGAGACAATCTCAGTGGCAACAGACTGAAGCCTTGAGACAGACGTTGATGGCGGCCTTGGAAAGAACTACTACCCCAGCACCAGCATCTGTCCAACCAATGGGCACAGTCAAAGGCTTCCGCCAGATGAATCCAAAAACCTTTAAGGGCAGCGAATCGCCAGAGGAGATCTCAGATTGGATCTCTAATACAGAAATGTTACTAGAAGGCTCGCAACTTACCCCCGATCTATGGATGATCGCCGTAAGAGCTCAACTCCTAGGCAATGCCCATCACTGGTGGGAATCCATAGAGCGTAGCGTCGGCAAGGATCAAACTTGGGAACAATTTTTGGAGCACTTCAATGCCAAGTACTTTCCTGCAACAGTCCAGAATGCCCTATACTCCCAGTTCCTACACTTGGAACAGGAAAACATGACTGTTGACGCCTACGACGTGGAGTTCAGCAGATTAAGTCGATTCGGTACCATCTTGATACCGAATAAGCTGGAGAAAGCCAAAAGATTTCACCACGGCCTCACCTGCGAACTTCAGAGGTATACGACATCCCAGTCAAGGATCTCTTACGAGGAGGTTCTTGCAGAAGCGAGGGTGCAAGAAGCTATCGGCCGAGGAGCGAGACGCTCAAATCCAACCTTCCCGGCCAAAAACCAGCAAGGGGCAGGAGGCCCTATCCGTCGTCCACAAAATTAGACGCAGCAGACGACGGGGCCCTACCAGAAGAAGGAACTCCCGACTTGTCACTTTTGTGGCAAGAAGGGGCATTTTGTCAATGACTGCAGAAAGAAGAAAGGACTCTGCCTAGTATGTGGAGCTAGCCAACATATGGCTAGGGACTGTCCACAACGCAAAAATGGAGCCCCAGGCCAGAAGACGCAGACCTCAACAGGAGGTACACATCCTTCGACATCTGGAGGATATCAGAAGGGACCACCTCTGGCTACTCAGGAGAGCCAGTTCAAGGCCAGACAATAAACTGGAGGACAAAGGCATGGACAAGCTTTTGCTTTAGCTGCAGTTGCCGAAGAACCCGAAGGAGAAACCATTGCAGGTACCATTTTAGTTGCATCATTACCTGCAACCATATTATTTGATTCTGGCTCAACCCTGTCATTCATATCTAGTAGTTTGGTAGCCATGTACAAACTAAACACTTCCCCGCTACCCAAGTGCTGGAAAATTCTTACTGGAGGAGGTATTGTTCCAGTTACCAACATTATTGAAACATGTTCAATAGTTGTTTGTAGTAGAGAGCTAAGAGCGCGATTTTTGGTACTCCCAATGCCAAATTTCGATGTCGTCTTAGGCATGGACTGGTTAATCCAGAACAACGCTATACTAGACTGCCGAAAAGGTAGTATCACCTTTAGACCACCAGGACACCCGGAGTTCGAATACGTACGAGGTACCATCGAGCAAGGAGTAGACCAGACTCCTAGAGCTTACATGGCAATGGAGATAGAACCCCCAGTACTCGTTGCAGAATTTGAAGACGTATTCCCGGAAGAATTGCCAAGCCTATCGCCTGACAGAGAAGTAGAGTTCACTATTGAGCTAATACCCGGAGCTGCACCGGTATCCTCAAATGTGTACCGACTGGCGAAGAAGGAGCTTGACGAACTGAAGCTGCAACTTGAAGAATTACAAATCAAGGGATTTGTTCGTCCTAGTGCATCACCCTGGGGAGCACCAGTATTGTTTGTACCCAAGAAGGACGGAACATATCGGATGTATATTGATTACAGAGCCCTCAACGCTTTGACAATAAAAAACAAGTACCCCTTACCGCGAATTGACGACCTGTTCGATCAACTGATGGGAGCTGTGGTATTCTCAAAGATAGACTTGAGATCAGGCTATCATCAAGTAAGGTACGGCGAGAAGACATTCCAAAGACAGCATTCAGGACTCGCTATGGTCATTACGAGTTTCTGGTGATGCCTTTTGGACTGACTAATGCACTAGCCGTATTCATGAACCTGATGAACAGAGTCTTCCACCAATATCTGGACCAGTTCGTGGTAGTCTTCATCGATGACATCTTGGTGTATTCAAAAAGCCACAAGGAGCACGAAGAGCACTTAAGACTAGTGCTAGAGACGCTAAGACGTGAGAGCCTTTATGCTAAACTAAGCAAGTGCGAGTTCTTCCTTGATCGTGTCGCTTTTCTAGGACACATGATCACAGGAGAAGGCATCTCGGTAGACCCAGCAAAGATCTCATCTGTCGAGACATGGCCAACTCCGACCAACGTTTCAGAGGTAAGAAGCTTTCTAGGACTTGCCGGATATTACCGGAGGTTCGTAGAAAACTTTGCAAGAATCGCGGAGCCAATTACCCGTCTTACCCACAAGGACCAGGAGTTTATTTGGTCTGAGGAATGCCAGACAGCTTTCGATGAGTTGAAGAAGCGTCTGACTACTGCCCCCATCTTGACCATACCATCTGGATCCGGAGGTTTCGTCATCTATAGCGATGCATCCGAAAAAGGATTGGGTTGTGTCTTAATGCAACATAGGAAAGTGGTAGCTTATGCCTCAAGACAACTGAGGACTCATGAGAAGAACTACCCCACTCACGACTTGGAGCTTGCCGCCGTCATCTTCGCCCTAAAGCTATGGAGACATTATCTATACGGCGAACGAGTGGAGATATTCACCGATCACAAGAGCCTAAAATACGTCTACACTCAGAAAGACCTAAACCTAAGACAAAGACGATGGCTCGAAGTGATGACGGATTTTGAGATCGATCTGTAGTACCATCCAGGAAAGACTAATGTAGTGGCTGATGCATTAAGCAGAAGACCCCCAGCATTCTTTATGATCACCCAACCAGGTCTATTGAGAGATCTAGAAAAGTTGGGAATAACGATTATTATGCCAGGAATTAACGGCCAATTGTCAAACTATCAACTACAATCAACATTGGTCGAAAGAATCAAGACTGCACTGCCAACAGATACAAGGTTTCAGAGGCTTCGCCAAAGAACAGAGGCTGGAATCCAGACAGGATGTCGCATACACGAAGATGGGACTCTAAGATGTGGAGAACGTCTTTATGTTCCAAATGGAGAACTTCGTGAGGAACTGATATCAGAAGCCCACAGCTCAACATACTCTATACATCCTGGAGGCACAAAGATATACAGAGATCTTCGACAATACTACTGGTGGCATGGAATGAAGCGAGAGATAGCACGCTTTGTGGCAAAGTGCCTGGTGTGTCAGCAAGTCAAGGCTGAACATCAGAGATCAGCAGGTCTACTTCAACCCCTCCCAATACCCGAGTGGAAATGGGAACACATTACGATGGACTTTGTTACGGGCTTCCCAAGAAGTCCCAGTGGTCGAAATACTGTATGGGTAATTGTAGATAGACTCACAAAGGCTGCTCATTTCCTACCTTTCAGAGTCAAACAATCTACCGAAGTCTTGGCAGACATGTACATGAAGGAGATAGTACGTCTGCACGGAGTACCAGTCAGCATAGTGTCTGACAGAGATACGAGGTTTACATCTTACTTTTGGCGAAGTATGCAAGAAAGTCTTGGTACCCGCCTTAAGTTTAGCACCTCGTACCATCCGCAGACAGATGGCCAATCAGAACGCACCATCCAGACACTTGAAGATATGCTGAGAGCCTGCATGCTCGATTTCAGCGGATCATGGAAAGATCATTTGCACCTTGTAGAGTTTTCCTACAACAATAGCTATCAAGCAAGCATTCAATTGGCTCCCTTTGAAGCTTTGTATGGCAAAAAATGTCGTTCCCCAGTATGCTGGAGCGATGTTGGCGAAAGACAGATCTTGGGACCAGAACTGGTTGTTCGTACGGTGGAGAAAGTAAAGAAGATACAAGGACACCTACGAGCTGCACAAGACAGACAGAAGCACTGGGCCAATGTTCATCGATGACCTCTAGAGTTCCAAGTGGGAGAGCATGTGTTCTTAAAAATCTCACCCACCCGAGGTACTATCAGATTTGGAGGAAGAGGAAAGCTGAGTCCAAGGTACATTGGACCCTTTGATGTATTAGAACGCATCGAAGAAGTTGCCTACAAGCTAGTCCTACCTCAGACCCTGGAAGGAGTACATGACGTCTTCCACGTATCTCAGCTGAGGAGATATATTCCAGACCCAAGTCATGTACTGGACCATTCAGAGATCACCGTTGGCCCAAGCCTATCGTACCAGGAGGAACCTGTAGAGATCTTAGACCGTAGCGAGAAGGTGTTGTGAGGCTAGACTATCCCTCTAGTTCGTGTTGCATGGAGACATCATGCACCAGGTGAATCAACCTGGGAACGAGAGGAGGATATTCGATAACGTTTTCCCCATCTATTTCCAAACCAGGGTATGTCCTAATATTTCATTTCAATCTTCCATTTTATTATATGTCTGTTTTTATTTCGAGGACGAAATATTCTAAGGAGGGTAGATTGTAAACTCCCTCGACCAGATTTCAGTAACTTAGGATTAATTTTAGCTAATTAGAATTTCTGTAACTTTTTAAAATTTATTTTGTTTACATATCCTATTGATTGTGCACCTATACTTCACATAATTAATTAGAACATTACACTAGCTGTATTTCCCAAACAAAATTCACATACCTGCTCTAGACATGTTAAACTATTTTTTTGAATTTTTTGCAACTCCCAGATGCTTTATTTTGAGCCTCGTTTGAGACGCACAAATATCGTTATAAAAGTCTGTAATTAATTCCTATTTTATTTCTTGCTCTTTGCCCATCTCTGTACCCCTAGAGATTGAGGACCAACAGGCATCTGTTTTACCCAGACAAAAATACGATAATATTCTACTTTGAATATACTACATTAGTATATTGACACCGTAGTAAAATTATGGCCCTATCTGCCTCTAAATAATTATAGAACACCGTGCGCAGTATTTATTAAATAATAAATACGATGACCCGTATCACCAAGAAACCAGGCCCTACCCCTGCCCAGAATCACCCCCACCCCCTCAGGACCCTCCCACAGCTTTTCCCTCTTAATTCTGAGCATTTAGTATTTTCTGGGAACAGGGTAATTTATCAGACAAATTGCGTAATTACGCAAAATACCAAATTAGGGACCTATTTGCAATTTATGAAATTTCAGGGGTTTTTATGCAAATTTCCAGTGTGAGGTGGCATCACCTCATTGGCTGGTGAATGTGGACCGCACACGTGTCATGTGGGACCCACAAATGGCTGCAAAAATATCTAAAAAACCTAAAATCCCCAAAATACCCCTAGACTTCTACTTATTTACCACCCTGCCATTGGCCCCAACCCTATATATACAGCCACTCCCCCCCCATTCCGACCTCACACCACCACCACCTCGGTCACCCTCCGCCTGCCGGACCACCGCCGAACCCGTCGCCACTCCCCCGCCCTTCCCTCCGACCACCGCCACCCCCCTCCGGCCACCGCCTCCGCCGCCCAGAACTCCCACAGCAACCACCCGCCACCAACACCACAGCCAACACCACCACTCCCAACCACTTCCACCACCGCCCCCGACTACCGTGCACCACCACCACCACCACCGTTCGACTCGCCTTGACCCCCTCCACCCGACGACCACCCTCCCTCCGGCCCACGACGCCTCCAGCCGCCGCCCTCACCTCCACAGAGCCCCGACCCCTCTCCCCGACTGCACCACCACCCCCATCCCGACCGCCTCAAGCCACCACCACCGCCACCCCTGACCTCCACCACCACCACCAGTCTGCTCGCCACCCTCCCCTCCGTCGAACCCTCCGCCTGCACCACCCCCTCCGCCACCGCCACGGCCGCAGCAGCCCCCGCAAGCCACCACCACTGCCGCTGCTGTTAGCTATTGTTGCTGTTGCAGGCGACCCTTCGGCCAGCCGCCGTCGACTCCGCCACCGTCCTCCCGCCGGCGACCCGCCGTGGACCCCCCCTGCCACCTGTCAGGTATAATATACCTATACTATACGAAAATACGTAATAATTCCTATAAACATGTATATATGTATATAATATATGTGTATATATGTATATATTGATATATATATTAATATATATATATATTAATATATATACTATTATATGTAATTAATATTATATAATTATTAATATTATTAAATACTGTAAAAATACAGTATATACATATGTATTCTTTTCTTTTCTTTTATATATATATATATTATTATTATTTAAATATATATATATATATATATATATATATATATATATATATCTATATATATATCTAAGTATATATATATATAATTATATAATTATATATATATTACTAATAAATATTAAATATAGTATATATGTATATATATGTATATTATGTAATTATGCACCTTTTAATTTCTGTTTTTATTTATTTTATTTCTATTTTTTTTTTATTATATATATATATTATTATATATATGTGTAGTATATATACATATGTATATATATATATATATATATATATATATATATTCTATATGTATATATATATAAATAATATATATTATTATTAATTATTATTATTATTATTAAAATACAGAATATATATATATATATATATACAGTGTATATATATATATATTATTATTATTTACATATATGTCTTTTATTTTCTTCCTTATATATATATATATACTATATATATATATACTTATTTATATATATATTATTATTATATATATACATATATGATATATATGTATATATATGTATGCTTTTCTTTTTTATTATCTATTTAAATTCCCGCATTTTACTTTTCTTTATATATATATATTAAATATTATATACTATAGTACTGGATAATACAGTACATATGTATTTATATATATATTTATAATTCATGCAACATCTTTTCAATTTATTTATATATGCATATATATATATATATCTATATATATATATATATATATATATATATATATATATATATATATATATATATATATATATATATTATCTAATATATACCATAGTGCTGGATAATACAGCCTATTTATGTATATTTATATTTCTCGCACTATCTTTCAATTTAATATATATATATATATATATATATATATATATATATACTATAAACTATATAATATAGTACTGTATAATACAATACAAATATATATATATATTTACTTTTTCCCTGTCTTTTCATTTATTTATATATATATCAGAGGTAACACCCTGCTAATATTATATTACTATATATATATACTACTATATATATACTATATCTATATATATATATATACATACTATAATGCATATATACTATATGTATTTATGAATATAAGTATATATAAATATATATCTCTATATTATACTCAGAATATTCACAAACCCTGTATGTTTAACAGGAGATAGCTCCAACACAGCCAGTGACCTCCTGTCACCAGCTCCTACAAACCTGACTGTGAGATCAGGGTTTCAACACTATCAAGGAGTAGGCAAGTATACCTTGCCAAGTTACTGTTTAAACTCAAATATTGCTATATGCTATGTTTCCTGAATTCCAGAAAACTATGGATACCTGAGATTGCCTCGGGTACAGTCAACAGATACGTTGACTTGTAACATAATTAACTTAGTCTTTTCAGACCTACCAACATCTGTGAGGGTATCCTAATATCCTCCTAGACCCTACCACGGGAACACGCAACATGGTTACAATACATATTGGGATGCGAGCGGCGTATTTGATTAGCTACCAGTATGTGTGACACGCATCACGGCTTAGCATAAAATCAGGAAAACTCAGAACAGTACGACTTGTCATTTAGTTACAGTGGGCGGGAAAGATAACTAGTAGACGTATGGGACACCCCCTCCTTGTATGTTTTACCTTCGTTCCATACTCCTCGGAGATGGACGATTGCAGAGTGCCCATGAGTCTGGGGGCATATGACACATATACTAGCCAGTCAACACGATTGGTGAATTAAGTCAGCATATATCAAACCTACACATTCCCATGCGTACTACAAGGTCTTTACTTGCATCTCACTTAGATGGTTAGCACCCTGTATTCATTTATTTATTCAGTATTTTCCTTCCTGGCATGTTATTTTCCTGTATCTTGTTATGTCCCACTGAGGACCTGGTTCCCTTCCAGATCTAGACGAGGCCTACTACCCGACGGTGTATGGTCCTGGACAGGAGACTAGGCATGCCACCGAGGAAGAACTAGAAGAGACACCATCAGAATCTACCTGATTCTGGGAGATGCTCACTTGGCGATGGAGATGTTTTGCTAGATAGACGATGCTCAGTCTATCTTATTTTCTGTACTATTATTATATTTTGGCAGTGGGTTGTTCCCACAAGATGTGTAATATGACATTATCAGACTCAGCATTATATATATATTCAGCACTATTTCCTGACATTTTCTGTGGATGAGATAGATATGCCTGTACTAGACTTGTAGTATTCTAGGACAGCGTAGCACGTTCCTTTGGGTCCACAAAAATGGATTAAACCCTTAGTGACATGTCAGCTGGCCAATGCCACGTGGCCTAGTTCCTTACATTTTGGGACTGGGGCGTGACACTCCCCACCAGTTCATTCAATGTACTGATAATCCACCAGATCGTTTGTAGGTGCGGGAGAAGCTCGTTTGGTGCGGATGCCTCCTTCGTGTGTGCTAAGGCCATGAGTCCCCTCTGAAGCCTTGGAGCGCTACGTCCGGAACTGAAGCACATATACAAGACATAATATTGTGAACATCGCCTGAATATCGCATGTACAATTATTCCACTATTATAGCCACTTAGCACGCTTTTACTATTTCAGAGAGAGAGGCTTGAGTGACTTATAATCTCGGCCATGCGCCGCCTGTAATATTTGTTTATATCAATAAAAGAGTTGCTTTACTTTAACTTGTGTTATTTAATGCTTCCGCTATATTGTTGACTCAGTGAACTTGTTACCGCTCGCCTATGCGTTCATGACTCCGCTGTACTCGGACAATCTGTGCGACTCTGTGGCTTAGAACTCTTACTGCCAGCCAATGAACCACGGCCTTGCACGGGCGTGGCTCACGCTCGTGCGGCATCACGCCCGGATGGGTCAAAGCGATCGTTTCGCGGGAGTGCTAGAGCGGTGATTCTCACCTAGCGAAAATGGCCGATTTGCCTGCGAGAGATCAGGGCATGACAGTATAGTCTTTATCTGATAGAATCTCATTCATCGCATCGATCTTTAGGCAACTTGAGAACAAGGTTTATCTCTCGAGCTGCTTCCTGGGTGTTACGCCCTAGTCCCAAAAATATACGGGACCAGGCCACGCGGTAATAGCCAGCTGTCACGTCTCTGAGGATATCCCAATTTAATGGATCCTAACGAAGAGTGCTACGCTGTCCTAAAATACAAACATGTCCAATATCAATCAACAACAGATAATCTAATCTCATCCACAAATATAATCAGCAAGAAGTGCTAAAATAAATACTGGAACATAAACGCCAGTCTCAAATATCATAGTACAACCAAGAATGTCTGGTGGGAACAAACTCACTACTATGACGAAATAAAAGTACCGAATGACAGAAAAATAAATAATGACTAGGGCATCGACTGAGTAGATAATGATGCACCCAATCCTAGGCAGAAGGTCTACCAACTGATCACAGAAACTCCGACGGTAGCACCTCTAGCTCCTCCGTGGTAGCATACCTCGTCTCCTGTCCTGGGCCATACACTGTGGGGTAATATGCCTCGTTTAAATTTGGAAAGGTACCAGGACCTCAGAGGAACGTAACAAGATACATAGAAGCATGTCATATATAAATGCTGAATAAATAAATAAAGGGTATGCTAACCATCTAAGTGAATGCAATATGAGGATAATTTTGGTACGTATGGATAGGCGTAGGCATAACGTCCAACACTCCGAAGAGTGCGGTATCTGTAACATCCATCATTCAAAAGAATAAGGTATCTGTAATATACATACGTCCATATCACTCTGAAGAGCGCGATATCTGCAATAAAGGAAGTCATTATGTCACGCCCCAGTCACAAAATACATAGGACTAGGATACGTAATCATGCCAGCCGTATGGATATGGCAACTCCAATATATGGAAACCAAAATCCATACGTACGCTGTAATATGAATATCAAATCCACAAGTGGTATAAATCTATCACAAGTTACATGGTACAATCTAAATCTCATCCACAGAAATTAAATATAAATAAATAACCAGTATCTATGAAACTAGATCTCAATATAAGTATCTAAGGATAATAGTTGGATGGAAATAAATCCACTACCAAATCGAATGGAAAAGTACAACACAATAAACACAATATAAGAATAACAGCTAACGACCACGGGGCTCGAAGAGAAGACATCCTCGAAATATATGTAACCATCCAAACCTGCGCTCCTGCGAATACTCAAGAACAGATACACCTGGAAAGGGACCAGGTCCTTAGAGGGACGTAACAAGATACATAGAAGAAAGCCAATTTGACTATAGTAAACATGCATAATACTTGAAAATAAATAAGTACGCTGTACAAAACAATCTATATGAATGCAAATGAGGACAACTTTTTGATGTATGGACAAGGGTAGGCTACTCGATCTACCTCACAACTCATACACCCGTCAGTGGACATACCGCGGGGGTAGCGACCAGTGAGACTCCAGAAATTGACACACCGCGGGGGTAGTGACCAGCGCGACACACGCCCGTAGTGCGAGCTATATACTACGGTTTACCAGAGTGGTTAAAAGCCCATACGCCTAATGATTGTCCTCTCATGATACTAAGTGTCATGTGTGTGTCAACATATCTAATACATAGTAATGGCTGAAATAAAACTACACATGCAAGAAATATACAAAAATACAATAAATATACAAAAATATACTAAGCATGCAAAATACTGTAAATAATTTGGCAAGGTATCTTACCTAATAAAAAAGCTACAAGGTGTAAAGTCCAGATGTCGCGCGCACGGGATCGGAAGCTATGGCCTCAGAAAAAATATCTCCGGATGCTGAAATAGATATCACCAACGTTCCCAGAATAAGCAAAATAGCTAGAAAGCACTTACCTTTCGTCCAATTTGGACACAGGGGCAAAACGATAATTTCGGATCAAAGTGGGGTCCACATGTAGCCCACTTTGTACCGAAAAGTATGCCAGGGGTAAAGGTCTCTAAATAGAACAAATTATAGGTCAAACAACTCTAAATGTTAATACAAACCCAACGGTATGTCCAAATGTGGATTCCGATGGGCCGAACACAAATTCGTCCAAAAAGTCAACCATGGGACCCGCCAATTGGCGATTTGGTCAACTATCTCAAAATTGCGTAAAAATTGGGTCACAGGACCAGCGCGTTACCACGAGTCTAGTGGCACAAATTTCGTCGCAATCTGACAAGCGTGCACAAAATGCGCACAGCTTTCGCAAAAGTTGCGATACGAGATTTGTTCGCGGATACGGGCTGATTTCGACGCGCACACACGTCCGAATCATTTTTTGCAAACTCTCACGTGTTCGAATATACTACACGCACCATTTGGTATACTTGGTACACGATGGAGCGGTCCCGTTTGGCGGAGCGCGCTCTGTTTCACAACTTTTAGAAATATGGAAAAAGTATATTTTTGGGGTTTTTCAACAAATTTAATTCTACCTACAGTAGTTAATAATTTAATGTTAATTAACAAAAATTAAACTAGGTCAAGTGGTCGCCGCATACCAAAAAGAAAAATTGAATTCGGATCCCTGTGGTGGGAGATACGAATCCGGGAACAAAGGTCACCGCAGTTTTCTGCGATACCCAAAAAAGTAGTCTTTTTTCGTCAACTTGGACGTTATTTTCGCCTAGCTTTATGCGTTGTTCGAGGTTAACTAACATACAAATATAGAAGGGGGATAGGTGAGGATCATACCGGAGAAGACGGGATCGAGTTTGGTCGAGCGGTGGCACAGAAAATGGAGCAGAAACACAGGTAAGTTGTTGTTTGAAACAGCACCTGTGCGGGGTTGCGCGAGGTCGCGGTCGTCGGGGTCGGTCCTGGACGGCTGGAGGCGGCTTGGATGCTCTGGTGTCGGAGGATAGATGATCTAGGGTTAGGGTTTTGGTTCGTGAGATGAATATATATAGTGAAGAAGCGGCGGACGTGAATTGCTACGCGGGTTAGGAGCTTAAGCGGCCGGGTTTTAGTTACTAGTGGTTGTTGTTGCTTTTGCTTCAAAAGAGGGGTTTAAGCACTTAGTTAGGAACGTGGGTTTGCTTCTGCTTTGTTTTTAAGAGAGTGTCTTAGTTAAGGGGTTTATAGTTTTAAGGTTTTATTATTATTATTTTTTCTTTTTTTCTTTTTCTAATTCTTTTTTTATTTTTTAATTCTTTTATTTTTTTTCTTTTCTAATAAATTATCTATCTATATATATACATATATATACATATATATACATAGAAAATTCTAAAAATTATATTTGTGTATACCATTAAGCTAGCAACTATCCAAACGGTCTCCTACACAAAATAAATTCGAAAAAATTTATACTGGCTCCATAAATTCCCTAAATGCACGAACACCTAAAATAAAAATTAAATAAATTTTATTTCTCCTAATTAGCACATAATTACTATAATTAAATTAATAATTAAAAAGGGTAAATATGGTTTTTAGGATTAGAAGTTTTACATTCTACCCAACTTATAAAAAATTTGTCCTCGAAATTAAAACTAAGCCACGATAGAATGTCGAAGATGGTATAAGATTTGCATTGTTTAAAATACAAGGCTAGGTTTAAAGGAGTGGATGATGTTGCGTGTTGCACATTCCAAAAATTATGAGAAAAATCCACATGAGCGAAAAATATGTTTCTTCATGTGTCATATCCAATAGTGTGGACACCTAAATGCTCTTTTGCATAAAAGTGCCCGACAATTGAAAAGTTGCACAAAGATCAGAATGGAAGATGGGCACGTCTAGGATAAGGGTGTTGCATTTGTAGGAAGGCAGTGGCTATGTAGTGCTCCAATTATCGAAGCACGGTAAGGTGTGCTAAGTGATATAATTATTATAAAATTAAATAAAAATACCGTGTTCAATCTCTAACTGGACTCAATCTAGCCTTAGTCTCACTATCTCCGCCAAGTGGGTCTAATTTTAGGTGAGAATTTTTTTTTTTTACAATCTACCCAACTTAAAATTTACCCATCTATCACCTAAGGCTATACATCTAGGAAAACTATTTCTCAAATTATTTAATCATGTTATTCAATCCTCAAAGTTTTAACACCGAATATATCACCTATGATATGCCCGTAATCAATTATAAAAGCGAGTCACTAAGTCATGTGATTAGCCTTATGGGGTATATCTAGTACTATTAATGTGTCAACTTATACCAAGCACGAGGTTTCATTTTTCCGAAATAAGGGAAGAAGGAGAGCAATAATAAAGAATTCAAGGTGAAGGTGATAGAATACAAGTACGAGGTTCAAAGAGATTAAAGAATTCAAAAAAGTGAGTTGTCAGGGCAGTTGTGGATTGAAATCCTATTTTGGTAATTTTTTATTTACATGCTCGTATCAGTACAGTTTTGTAACCGATACGATATGTCAGACATGTCTAGGGACAAGTATATTCGTCTACCACCATATCTCAATCCACGTAAAGTAGTCATGCGAAGAGCGAACTAGGCGCACTAAGGTTAGCTAGACCTTAATACACCGATTCTGATTAGGCAATTGTATCATTGTGTGCACCCAATAATACATATGTCATGAGCAAGCTCGATAAAAGAATAAGCTTACAAAAACTAGGCTATAATAGCGCATAAGTCAAGGTAGTACAGAATATATAAGTACGCTAGATTATGATGAAAGAAGTTACAAAATAATTCAATTTCACAAAAAGATAAGGCTCTACAGTCTCTACAGTGGTCATACTAAATCCTTGTCGAAGTCGCTAGCCGACCAAATAGGGGTATAGCTCTAAGTTCTACAGTCTGAATAAGCAGTATCGTCTTATGCTAGAATACAATTGATGTCATTCAGCTATACTTCCATAACAGGTCAAAAGACTATGTGATACTAGGTTGTGAGACATACTATCCAACTTATAATAATAAACTAATACTGTAATTTTCTTAAGGATACCGTAGAAACTCCTGTTAAGGTCTACGAGAAGGGGTCTTGGTACTTATTAGGGTATCCTCTTACATTACATAGGTCATGGTCGTCCTAAGTTTTAGTCTTAGTGCAAGTGTCAATAGTAAGAATGGAAAGTTACTGACCTTCAAGGGAAAATGGGATATAACTCGTATCGAGATGGGGGTACATGTTACGCACTTTAAAAACTAAGGGATAATCATCAGGTCGCAATCTACAAGAATAATATAAAACTATCAAATTCTAACTACTAAGAACAGGAATTCAAAATTCAAGTTTACAACTATAATCCTAGCAAGCTATATATCCTAACATAGAATAAAATTACTTGGTCTATAATAGAGAGGTTTAGGTGGCACGAATTGAAAGATGGAGAAAAGAAGAACGTAATTTAGTCGTCGCATAATTAGCGAACGTTAAGGTCGCAGAGGAACAATATATAAAATTAAAATAGAGGGCTCTAGATAACATTATGGTTTTCTAAGGGGGAGTGGTATGCTAGTTGCTATGTTCGAGGTATAATCAAGGAAAATATTCGATTCATTGCTCTTGGCTTTCTATGGTACTGCCTGCTAATCTCAAGACAAGAATCTAAATTTATACTTCTCTAGCACTATCTCCCCATGAAAAGCTAGATTAGTCCTAATAAAGAACCTTGGATTTCTATTGGTTTCTCAATACTAGGGTCAAACATTATGGTAAAATCTCTAACTAACTCTAGTAGTGTTTATACTACTCTCAAGTCTTCATAAATACATCAAGGGTGATGGTAAACCAATCTATAGATAAGGAATTCTAGGGTTCACTAGATATTCTAACTTAGTGGTGTGTCAACACTCTAGTGGTACTCTTAATAGAAAGGTTACCTTACTTATCTTCTAATAACATGGACTTATATATTCTAGGAGGGGGCTATACTCAAGAAATTATCAAGGAAGTACAGGAATCAAGCAGGGCACAATTATTCAAATAGAATGGATTGGAAGGAGAGCTAATCATAGTCAATTGTAGATGAGATCCTATACTCTATTCCTAGGTGCAGGCTTGCTCGATACAGTAATGTAACCGAGACAATATGCTCTAGACCTGCATGGGCTACAACAAAAATATGTCACGCCCCAGTCCCAAAATATATAGGACAAGGACACGTAAGCATGCCAGCCGCATGGATATGGCAACTCCAATATATGGAAACCAAAACCCATACGTACGCTGTAATATGAATATCAAATCCACAAGTGGTATAAATCTATCACAAGTCATATGGTATAATCTAAATCTCATCCACAGAAATTAAATATAAATAAATAACCAGTATCTATGAAACTAGATCTCAATATAAGTATCTAAGGATGATAGTTGGATGGAAATAAATTTACTAGCAACTCGAATGGAAAAGTATAACACAATAAACACAATATAAGAATACCAGCTAACGACCATGGGGCTCGAAGAGAAGACATCCTCGAAACATATGTAACCATCCAAACCTGCGCTCCTGCGAATACTCAAGAACAGATACACCTGGAAAGGGATCAGGTCCTTAGAGGGACGTAACAAGATACATAGAAGCAAGCCAATTTAAATACAGTAAACATGCATAATACTTGAAAATAAATAAGTACGCTGTATAAGACAATCTATATAAATGCAAATAAGGATAACTTTTTGACGTATAGGCAAGGGTAGGCTACACGATCTACCTCACAACTCATACACCCGTCAGTGGACATCAGAAATTGACATACCGCGGGGGTAGCGACCAACGAGACTCCAAAAATCGATATACCATGGGGGTAGCGACCAGCACGACATACTCCCATAGTGCGAGCTATATACTATGGTTTACCAGAGTGGTTAAAAGCCCATACGCCTAATGATTGTCTTCTCATGATACTAAGTGCCATGTGTGTGTCAACATATCAAATATATAGTAATGACTGAAAAAAAATTACACATGCAAGAAATATACAGAAATACAATAAATATACAAAAATATACTAAGTATGCAAAATACTGTAAGTAATTTGGCAAGGTATCTTGCCTGGTAAGAAAGCTGCAAGGTATAACGTCCAGATATCGCGCGCACAGGATCAGAAGCTATGGCCTTAGAACAAATGTCTCCGGATGCTGAAGTATATATCACCAACGTTTCCAGAATAAGAAAAATAGCTAAAAAGCACTTCTCATTCGTCCAATTTGGACACAGGAACAAAACGGTAATTTCGGATCAAAATGGGGTCCACATGTGGTCCACTTTGCACCGAAAAACTTGCCAGGGGTAAAGGTCTCTAAATGGGATAAATTATAGGTCAAATAACTCTAAATGTCAATACGAACCCAACGGTATGTCCAAATATGGATTTCGATGGGCCGAACACAAATTCGCCCAAAAAGTCAACCGTAGGACCCCCCAATTAGCGACTTGGTCAACTGTCTCAGAATTGCGTAAAAATTGGGTCACAGGACCAGCACATTACCAAGAGTTTAGTGGCACAAGTTTTGTCACAATCTGACGAGCGTGCACAAAATGCGGACAGCTTTCGCAAAAGTTGCGACACAAGGTTTGTCCGTGGATACGGGCTGATTCCGACGTGTACACGCTTCCGAATCAGTTTTCATAAAATTTTACGTGTCCGGGTACACTGCATGCACTATTTGGTATACTTGGTACACGGCGGGGCGGTCCCGTTTGGCGGGGCGCGCTCTGTTTCACAACATTTAGAAATCTGGAAAAAGTTTATTTTCAGGGTTTTTCAACGAATTTAATTCTACCTACAGCAGTTAATAATTTAATGTTAATTAACAAAAATTAAATTAGGTCAAGTGGTATCCGCATACCAAAAAGAAAAATTGAATTTGGATCTCTGTGGTGGGAGATACGAATTCGGGAACATAGGTGGTCATCGCAGTTTTCTGCGATACCCAAAAAGTGGTCTTTTTCTGTCAACTTGGACGCTATTTTTGCCTAGAGTTATGCACTGTTCGAGGTCAACTAACATACAAATATAGAAGGGGTATAAATGAGGATCATACCGGAGAAGACGGTGTCGAGTTTGGTCAAGCGGTGGCGCAAAAAATAGAGCGGGAACACAGGTAAGTTACTGTTTGAAACTACAGTTGTGCGGGGTTGCGCGAGGTCACGGTCGTCGGGGTCGGTCCTGGACGGCTGGAGGCAGCTTGGCTGCTTTGGTGTCGGGGTATAGATGATCTAGGATTAGGATTTTGGTTCGTGAGATGAATATATATAGAGAAGAAGCGGCGGGCGTGAATTGCTACGCGGGTTAGGAGTTTAAGCGGCCGGGTTTTGCTTACTAGCGGTTGTTGTTGCTTTTGCTTCAAAAGAGGGGTTTAAGCACTTAGTTAGGAACGTGGGTTTGCTGCTGCTTTATTTTTGGGAGAGTGGCTTAGTTAAGGGGTTTATAGTTTTAAGGTTTTTTTTTTTTTTTTCTTTTTCTAATTCTTATTTTATTTTTCAATTCTTTTTCTTTTTTTCTTTTCTAATAAATTATATATATATATATATATTAAAAATTCTAAAAATTATATTTGTGCATACATTAAGCTAGCAATTGTCCAAAGGATCTCCTACATGAAATAAATTCGGAATAATTTATACTGGCTCCATAAATCCCCTAAATGCACGAACACCTAAAATAAAAACTAAATAAATTCTATTTTTCCTAATTAGCACATAATTACTACAATTAAATTAATAATTAATAATTAAAAAGGGTAAATATGGTTTTTAGGAATAGGGGTTTTACACATTGGATCCGTTGCTCCTCCGGATACTACGGAATCCAATGTGTATATCCCATACACCTAATAGTTGTCCTTCCCGTCCAATGTAGATATACAAGTCGAATACACGACGTGCATACCACGCAGCTATATGTCAAGTCTCTACTAATATAAAATCCCGAATACGTACTAAACCGTGATGCATGTCACACGTACTGATAGCTTGTCGAGTATGCAAACCCGTATCCCAATATGAATTTGTCATTGTGAAACGTGTAAGAGTGTCAGGTCTTGGAAGATATCAGAGTATCCTCCCAATGGGGTGAGTCTGCTAATGACTAGGTCAAGTACACTACTCGTCGACGCATTCGACGACTGCACCCGAGTCAATCTTGGACGCATACAGTCATATGAAATAAAGTAACAAGATATCATACAACATATGCATCATTTAATTTAAACAGTAAATATGGTAAGGTATCTTGCCTGGGTCCTCAAGCTGTGAATGCCAATAGCCTGCTCCTGCAGTATCTCCTGGCTGGTCCAATGAACCTAAACACACAATATAATATAGCAATCTCACATCAGACACTAAAGCACTACATACACAAACTACGACGTTGTTCTTAGGTACTGACGCAAGGGTCACAGCTGGTCGACTTCAGAGTCGCGTGTGCATGTAGCTAAGGTGCACATGTGTCCTGCCCTCAGTTATCGTCTCTTGTGATAATAAGTTATCGAAGTTATGGGTTACCAAACTATTTATGTTTTGTACGAATACATGTCATGATTCCTCATATTATTTTGTGCTTGATCAATGTCTAGATTTTTGGTGAATTACAAGTTCTTATAACAAGTCATATTATTAGGGTCATTTAGTAATTTATTAATTACTAACTTATTAATTATTATTCTAATCTAATTAATATACCTACATAAACATATATATGGGTTAATGTTATTTAGTTTGTGTCGATACACTACACGACGACACCATGATACGATGATATATAACAAAACGATACAAGAAAAGAAGAGAGCTAGAGGACGAGTACCTAGTTGGCTGAATGAGGGGGGGGTCTGCTCGTCGACGACTATCCTTCGGCGTGGGAGGAGCTCCAGCATCGAGCAGCAGTTAATGGCAGCGGCGGCAGTAACTGCAGCAGGTGCAGCAGCAGCCTGGCAGCGGGGCTTGGCCGGTGGGGGACGGTGCTGGGATAGCGGGGAAGGCAGTGCTGGTCAGATGGCAGTGGTCGTTTGCGGTGCTGGAGGCTGTGGTCCAATCTGGAAGCAGTCGGGTTTGGCAAGGGGTCGGGTTGGATGGAGTTGGTGCTGGTGACGGGGGTGGTGATGGCACGGTGTAGGCAGCCTGAGGGGGTGGTCCGGTGGCTAGGGGGTGGCTGCTTGAGGTGGTGATCCGGTAGCTACCGGGTGGCGGCCTGAGGTGGTGATGGTGTTGGGAAGTCGGGGAAAGGGTGAAGGTAGTGCACGGGTTGAAGATGGGGACGTTGATGATGGTGGCCAAGCGGTGGTGCAGGCGGCTTGGGAGGGTGGTCCGACGACAGCGGCTTGAGGTGGCGATGGTGGCTTGAGGTGGTGGTGGTGGGTATCCGGTCGGAAAGGGGCAGGGGTGCTCGGGTTAGATGAAAGGAGTTCGGCTAGGGTTATTTGATGGTGGTGGTGGAGTTTATGATTTTAGGGTTTTCAATAGGAAAATGTGTATATTTATATAGGAGGGGAATTATGGGCTGACCTTAGGACTTAGGCCGGCCAGGGCACTTTGGGGTGGGGGCTGGTCCACATGAAAGGGTGTACATGGGCTTGGTTAGGTCTTGTTTTGGGTGAACTTGGCCTCCAATTAATTAAATTACAAACAAATGCACATGGCGTTCTTTTGTCAATTGAGAACATATGGGATTAAAGTTAGGTGGAACACAAGAGTCATGGGCGTAGCAGGCTTAGAATAGATTAATACCCTAATTTAGGTTATATGGAATTGGATTGTGGTTGTGCCTCCAACTCAAATGGAAATGGGAAATTATGAGAAATTGGGTTTATTGGAATTATTCATGGACGTTTGTAACGAATATTGTGCAGCTAAAATAAAGCACAATATTGAGTATCTAAAAGTTACACAAGGGTCAGATGGGTAGTCTGGCATGTCTAGGAAATATGTATTTAATTAGTTTGAGGGTAACTACTAGTGTAGCGCTCCAAACATCGAAGCAATGGTAAGGTGTATTAAGTCACATAATACTTGCATATTAATTCTATTTGTATCCAAATTAATCCTAGTCTCTCAATCTAAATTAAATTAATCCTAAATTGGTTGAGGGAATTTATAATCTACCCTTCTTAGAGTATTTTGTTCTAGAAATTAAAACATACGTATGGTAAGAACTACAGACCAAAATTAAAATGCTACTACATACCTAGGCCTTCGAAGAGATGGAGATAATGCTGTCGAATATCCTCCTCGCGTTCCCAGGTCGACTCGCCTGGTGCATGATATCTCCATGTGATACGAACTAGGGGGATAGTCTGACCTCGTAATACCTTCTCGCTTTTGTCCAGAATCTCAACAGGCTCCTCTTGGTATGATAAACTAGGGCCGACTGTGATTTCTGAATGATCAAGCATATGACTCAGATCCGGTATGTACCTCCTTAGCTGAGATACATGAAAGACATCACGGACTCCTTCCAAAATCTGTGGTAAGGCTAACCTGTAAGCAACCTCTCTGATGCGTTCCAACACATCAAATGGTCCGATATACCTCAAACTCAGCTTTTTTCTGCCTCCAAATCTGATGTCCCTTGAGTAGGTGAGATCTTTAGAAACACATGATCTCCAACCTGGAATTCTAGGGGTCGTCGATGCGCATTCGCCTAATGCTTCTGCCTGTCCTGTGCTGCTCGCAGGTGCCCTTGGATCTTCTTCACCTTCTCTACTGTGCGAACAACCAACTCCGGCCCTAGAATCCGCCTTTCGCCTATATTGCTCCAACATACTGGGGAACGACACTTCCTTCCATACAATACTTTATAGGGAGCCATCTGGATGCTCGCTTGATAGCTGTTATTGTAGAAAAACTTGACCAAATATAAATGGTCCTTCCACGATCCTCCGAAATTGAGCATGCACGCTCTCAACATGTCCTCCAATGTCTGAATGGTGTGCTCGGACTGGCCATCCATCTACGGGTGATACAATGTGCTAAACTTTAGGCGGGTACCGAGACTCTCTTGCATACTCCGCCAAAAGTAGGATATAAATCTCATATCCTTGTCAGACACTATACTAACATGCACTCCATGCAATCGCATAATCTCCCTCATGTACATATCTGCTAAGGCCTCTGTAGATTGCCTAACTCTGAAAGGTAAAAAGTGTGCGTACTTGGTGAGTCTATCTACGACTACCCATACTGCATTGCGATCACTATGACTCCTCGAAAAACCCGTAACAAAGTTTATAGTGATGTGCTCCTATTTTCACTCAGGTATCGGGAGCAGTTGAAGTAAACCTGCAGACCTCTGATGCTCAGCCTTGACCTGCTGACACACCAGGCACTTCGCCACAAAGCGGGCTATCTCTCTCTTTATTCCATGCCACCAGTAGTACTTTCTTAAGTCTCTGTACATCTTCGTGCCTCTTGGATGAATAGAGTAGCTTGAACTGTATGCCTCTGACATCAGCCGTAACGAAGTTCTCCATTTAGAACATAGAGACGATCTTCACATCTCAAAGTCCCGTCTTCATGTATACGCAATCATGTCTATATTTTAGCCTCTGTCTTCTGTCGAAGCCTCTGGAATCTAGCATCCGTCGGCAAAGCAGCCTTGATCCTCTCCACTAATGTCGATTGCAACTAGAAACTTGACAACTGTCCGTCTATTCTGGGCATAATGACATCTATACCCATCTGCTCTAGATCTCTCAGCAGATATTGTTGGGTAGTCAAGCAGAATGCCATGGGTCTTCTGCTCAATACGTCAGCTACTACGTTGGCCTTTTTCGGATGGTACTGTAGCTCAATCTCTAAGTCTATCATTACTTCGAGCCAACGTCTTTGTCTCTGGTTCAGGTCCTTCGGGGTGTAGACGTACTTTAGGCTCTTATGATCAGTGAATATCTCTACTCTTTCTCCATATAGGTAGTGTCTCCAAAGCTTCAAAGCAAAAATCACTGCGGCAAGCTCCAAGTCGTGAGTTAGATAGTTCTTCTCATGGGTCCTTAACTGTCTAGAGACATAGGCCATAACCTTTTTATGCTGCATCAAGACACATCCTAATCCTTTCCCGGATGCATCGCTATAGATCACGAATCCTCCGGGTCCAGAAGGAATGGTCAAGATAGGTGTTGTAGACAGACGCTTCTTCAGCTCATCGAAGTTGTCTGACACTCCTCTGTCCAGGTGAACTTCGTGAAGTTCTCTACGAACCTCCGATAATATCCGACAATTCCTAGGAAATTCCTAACTTCTGAGACATTGGTAGGGATTGGCCATGTCTCTACTGATAAAATCTTCGTCGAATCTATTGAGATACCATCTCCTGAGATAACATGTCCAAGAAAACTGACACGATCTAGAAGGAACTCATACTTGCTCAGCTTGGCATAAAGTCTCTCTCTCCTCAGCGTCTCTAACACTAGTCTCAAGCGCTCTTCGTACTTCTCATGGCTCTTCGAATACACTAAGATATCGTCGATGAAAACTACCATGAACTGGTCTAGGTATTGGTGGAAGACTCTGTTTCTCAAGTTTATAAATACAGCAGGCACATTTTTTAGTCCAAAAGGCATCACTAAGAAATCGTAGTGACCATAATGAGTCCTGAATGCTGTCATTTGAATATCTTCTCTTCGCACCTTTACTTGATGATAACCCGATCTCAAGTCGATCTTTGTGAATACCACCGCTCCTGTTAGCTGGTCGAACAAATCATCAATTCGCGGCATGGGGTACTTGTTCTTGATAGTCAAAGCATTAAGGGCTCTGTAATCAATGCACATATGTACAGTCCCATCTTTCTTAGGTACAAACAACACTGGTGCTCCCAAGGATGATGCACTAGGACGAATAAATCCCTTGTTCTGTAACTCCTCTAATTGCAGCTTTAGCTCATCTAGTTTCTTCTTCGCTAATCGGTATACATTAGAAGGTATCGACGCTGCTCCGGGTACTAGCTCAATGGTGAACTCCACGTCTCTATCTGGCGGTAAGCCTGGCAACTCCTCCGAGAAAATATTCTCGAACTCTGCAACTATTGGTAGGGATACCATCTCCATGGCCATGTAAGCTTCGGCTGTCTGTCCTATTTCTTGCTCGACGGTCCCTCGCATGTACTCGAACTCCGGTTGATCAGGCAATTTAAAATTGATGCTACCTTTTCGATAATCCAGTACGGCATTATACTGGCTTAACCAGTCCATGCCTAGCACAACGTCAAAGTATGACATGGGTAATACTAAGAATCGTGCTTTCATCTCTCTACCATACATAACTACCGAGCACGTTCTAATAGTGCTGGTAACCGGCATGATGCCTCCCCTGATAAGAATCTTCCAACTCTTAGATAAGGGGGAAGTAGCTACTCTATGCATTGCTACGAATCTACTAGATATGAAAGATAACGTAGCACCAGAATCAAATAATGCAGTCGCAGGTAATAATGCAACTAAAATAGCACCTGTGATAGCTTTTCCTTCTGTTTCCTCCTCAGTAGCTGCTAATGCAAAGGCCTGTCCGTGCCTCTGTCCTTCGGTCTGCTGTCAGACTCGATTAAACTGCGCCTCCTGTGGGGCCCAAGGTGGTCCCTTCTGAAATCCTCCGGGTGCTGGTGGACGTTGACCTCCTAGCGGGGGTAGTATCCTCGGGGCTGGTGCTGCTGGACTCGGTCCTGTCTGTGGTGCTATGCCTTTATGCTGTGGGCAGTCTCGGGCAATGTGCTGACTCGCTCCACATATCATGCATAATCTAATATTTTTTCGACAATCTCTAATGACGTATCCCTTCTTGCCACAATGGTGACAAGTTAGAAGATCCTGTTGTGGGTATGGTGCTGCCCTCTGCGGTGTCTGTGCTACGGGACGACGGATCAGTCCTCCTGCTCTGGGCTGGGCTATGGCTGGTGTGGTCATGCTAGAAAGTCTTGCTCCTCTGCCGATGGCCTCCAGGATCCTCGCCTCTGAAAGAACCTCCTCATAAGTAATCCTCGCATGTGTGGTGGTATACCTCTGTAGCTCGAAAGTAAGGCCGTGATAAAATCTCTAGGCCTTCTCTAGCTTGTTGGGTATCAAGACGGCATTAAATCTGCTACGACGGCTAAACTCTGTGTCATATACGTCAATAGTCATATTTCTTTATTCTAGATGTAGGAACTGGGAGTACAAGATATTTCTGACTGTAGCCGAGAAATACTTCGCATTAAAGTACTCTAAGAACTGCTTCCATGTCTAGGTCTTGCCTACACTGCGTTCAATAGAATCCCACCAGCGATAGGCGTTGCCTTTTAGTTGGGCCCTCGCTGTGGTCATCCAAAGGTCTGGATGTATCTGTAAAGCCTCTAGTAACATCTCCGTGTTGGTGACCCAATTGAAGATCTCCTCTACAGTCTCGTTGACCAAAAAAGTATCTGGTTCCATCTGTCAAAACTATCGTACAGTACCACCTGTCTGAGCTGGTGGGGGTGCTGGTGCGGGTACTGTGACAGGTGCCCTCTCTAGTACTGCCATCAAACTCTATCTCAACGTCTCGGTCTGATGCTACTGTGTCTGCATCATAGCCTGAAAGAACTAAAGCATTTGTGGCTCTCCATATAATTGTAGCATCTGGGGTGGATAAGGTAGAGGTTGTGGTAATGGAACCTCTGGCTGTGCGGTAGGTGTCTCCTCAGATATCGGCCTCTCGGGTTACGGCATCAGCGTAGCCGCCAAAGTCTATCCCTCAAAAAGCTGCATGGGGATCGTCTGGGAAGTTTGTCCCTCGTATTGCTGTGTAGGATCGCCCTGAGAAGTCTCGCGCCAATGTATCAGCGGGGTCTGTAATGGTGGTTGTCCTCCAGGTAGTCCCTGAGGTACCTTCTCTCTTTGGGTGGTGTCGATTGGCACCACGGCATTGGGTGCTCCTCGTCCACCGTGCTAGTTCATCTTGGTGCAAGAGATAGGACTTCATTAAAAAGAGTACAAAATCAAGCAAACAAGATACAGATATTTAGAAGCAATATGAAGAAAGTTTTAAAGACGTAATCAAAGTGGATGAGACCTAGTAATTTTCTATCCTATAGCAGGCTCACTGGGCATGTTACCATACCATAAGCGATAAAGTTGACCTGCATGGGCCACCACTAAAATTATATCACGCCCCAGTCCCCAAAATACACGGGACCAGGCCACGTGGCAATAGCCAACTGTAACGTCTTCGAGGATATCCCAATTAAATAGATCCTAATTAAGAGTTCTATGCTGTCTAAAATACTAACATGTCCAATATCAATCAGCAACAGGTAGTCTAATCTCATCCATAAATATAATCAGCAAGAAGTGCTAAAATAAATACTGGAACATAAACGCCAGTCTCAAATATCATAGCACAACCAAGAATGTCTGGTGAAAACAAACCCACTACTCTGACAAAATAAAAGTACTGAATGACAGATAAAATGAATAATAACTAGGACATCGGCTGACTAGATAATGATGCACCTAATCCTAGGCAGAAGGCCTACCAACTGATCACGAAAACTCTGATGGTAGCACCTCTAGCTCCTCCGCGGTAGCGTACCTCGTCTCCTGTCCTGGGCCGTACACTGTGGGGTAATATGTCTCGTCCAAATCTGAAAAGGTACCAGGTCCTCAGAGGGATATAACAAGATATATAGAAGCAATATAAATACTGAATAAATAAATAAAGGGTGTGCTAACCATCTAAGTGAATGGAATATGAGGACAATTTTGGTACGTATGGGTAGGCGTAGGCATAACCTCCAATACTCCAAAGAGTGTGGTATCTGTAACGTCCATCATACCAAAGAATAAGGTATCTGTAATATATATACGTCCATATCACTCCGAAGAGTGCGGTATCTGCAATAAAGGAAGTCATTGGATCCGTGGCTCCTTCGGATACTACGAAATCCAATGTGTGAATCCCATACGCCTACTAGTTATCCTCCCCGCCCAATATAGATATACAAGTCAAATACACGACGTGCATACCACGCAGCTATATGCCAAGTCTTTACTAATATAAAATCCTAACTTACGTACTAAACCGTGATGCATGTCACACGTACCGATAGCTAGTCGAGTACGCAAACCCGCATCCCAATATGAATTTGTCACTGTGAAACTATAAGTGTGTCAGGTCTCGGAAGATATCAGAGTATCCTCCCAATAGGGTGAGTCTGCTAATGACTAGGTGAAGTACACTACTCATCGACGCATCCGTCGACTGCACCCGAGTCAATCTTGGACGCGCATAGTCATATAAAATAAAACAACAAGATATCATACAACATATACATCATTTAATTTAAACAGTAAATATGGCAAGATATCTTGCCTGGGTCCTCAAGCTGTGAATGCTAATAGCTTGCTCCAACAGTATCTCTTGGCTGGTCCAATGACCCTAAACACATAATATAATATAGCAATCTCGCATCAGACACTAAAGCAATACATACACAAACTATGATGTTGTTCTTAGGTACTGACGTAAGGGTTACGGCTGGTCGACTTCAAAGTTGCGTGTGCATGTAGCTAAGGTGCACACATGTCCTTTCCTCTGGCGTGGGGGGTCTGCTCGTCAACGACTATCCTCTGGCGTGGGCGGAGCTCCGACGTCGAGCAATAGTTAAAGGCAGCGGCAGTAGTAACTACAGCAGGTGCAGCAGCGGCAGCAGCAGCCTGGCAGTGGGGCTTGACCGATGAGGGATGGTGCTGGGATGGCGGGGAAGGCAGTGCTGGTCGACTGGCGGTGGTGGTTTGCAGTGCTAGAAGCGGTGGTCCGGCCTGGAAGCAGTCGAGTTCGGCATGGGGTCGGGTTGGATGGGGTTGATGCTGGTGACGGGTTGCATTATATAATTCTAATTTAATTCTAATTTTTTAATATTTATTTTAGATTTATTTATTTGTTGAAAATTGATTTTTGTGACTTGTCGGTAACCCGTGATGACCTAGTTTTGAGTTCTGCTTGATTTTTGACTCATAAAAAATTATAGGAGATCAACTTATGACTAAAAATCTAATTTTTTAATCAAATTTTAGAATTAATAGTTTTATTTAATTAATTATTTAAAAATGATTTTTTGTAATGTTTGATAACAAGTAATAGTTTAGGGTGTATCTACTTTCATGTACAACCAATATTGAATTAATAACTAGATAATAACCTAATTTAACTAGAAAAGTAGAGTCTAACTAATGTAATAATTAATTAGAATATGTTCGAGACGTTTCTGTGGATAGCAAAGGACCAGACTTCTTGTGCCCGCAGCTTAGCTTGGAAGACAAGTACACCTTGCGTGATTGTATTATTCAGTCTAAATTATGTCTAGTTTTATTTGTTTAGTTGTGTGCATGCATCTTAGAGTAGCAGACTTACCTGTTATATTGTGAAGGTACTTGGTATCTTCTGACCTGACACTTGTTCAACACGTTTACTGAGTGAGGGAGTGCATGGACTAGCGTGTCGACTGATCATCGATACGTGAGTTCTCGTCTTGTTCTAGTAGTTGGTGTTTGGGCTAGTTTTCTAGATTTTTTTGATATTGTTGTATTATGTCTACACCGCGTATACGGTTCGAATAATACATTGGGAGTAGAAAATCTACTAGTGAGAGTATGGAACTTCTGTTTCTTATGGTCTAAATGGTGTACCCCTGAGTTATATTGAAAGTCTAGTGAGAAAGGATTCTTCTTTTCTCCCCTACCCTCATGCGCCACTAGATATTTCTCGAGTGTATTTCACATATATGGTTTAGTTACCCTATTTATTGTTTACTGCTTTACTTTTATGCATGTCAATTTCTTGTGTACTTGTTATGTCCCTCTGAGGACCTGGCACCTTTTCCAGATCCAGACGAGAACTTGTACCCTACGGACTATGGAGTTAGAGATTTTACTATCGATGACTTTGAGGTAAAGCCATATGAGTTTCCCTGAGCGTTATGGATGATAGTTGCTTAGTATCTTGGGTGTCCTTATCTTGTTAGCTGGCACCCGGACTATTTTATTATTGTCTAGTTGTATTTTCTTTCAGTATTCTTTCATACTTATATTTTTGTAGATTGTTCTCTACTAGAGTTTATTTTATAGTAGATTCTGAGACTTTGTCTATTCATTCAGTTTTCTATTCGGTAATATTTGTGGATGAGACTAGATTATTACCTGCTTGTGATATTGTGACTTAGTTATATTCTACAACGTACTATAACTGATTAGGGCCGTTAAATTGGCTTCCTATACTTGTTCGTATAGCTGGCATGTGTACATATACCTGGCCCCACGTATTTTGGGACTGGGGTATAACATATTTTTATGGGTGGCCCATGTAGGTCGAGAGTATATTGTCTCGATTACTTTCTTGTACCGAGCATGCCTGCAAATATGATTATAGGATCTCATCCACATATTTGACTTCTTTCTTTATTTTCGTTCCAAATTCTTGAACTCACCTACCTTCCTTGACCTTCAAAATTATACTCGCTTAATTCTCTTGACATCGGTATTCTTGTTTTCTCACCTCCTCATATTTAATGTACTTCCCTAATAGTTCCTTGAGTATATAGCCTTCTTCCAAAATTTGTTAATCTTTGTTGTTAGGGTCAGAAGATAATTATGATAGCATACCTACTAAAAAAAATAAATTAGAATATTGGCGGCCCCCAAAAGTTTAGCATACCTAATGTACCCTAGCATCCAACACATGTCAATTGATTGACCATTATCCCTTGATATATTTAGGAATGACTTGAGAGTAGTATAGACACTACTAGGGTTAGTTAAAAATTTTGCAATATTGTTTGACCCTAGTACTGAGAAACCAATAAAAATCTAAGGTTAAATATTAGGACTAAACCTAATTTTTATAGTGAGATAATATAAGTGGACTATAAATTTAGATTATTGTCTTGATATTAGCCGAGCATTACCTTAGAAAACCAAGAGGAATGAACCAATACCTTAGTAAGAGCAAGGGTACCCTACCTTCAGCTTAGTAGATCCCCAATAATTTATGATTATCGTTGATTCATACTTGAGTCTTCATAAGTCACCGACCATGCCATCTCATCCAACTATCTATATAATTTTTCATCTTGAGTTAATCCCTCCCTCCAACATAGATCAATTGTTATAGCTCTTTACCCAATTAAAACCTATTGAATGATTAGAACATTTTTCTTGATCATACCTCGAATACAGAGACTAGTGTACCACCTTCACTTAGGAAATCATGATATTATCAAGAGTCTCTCTATTTACTTTCATATCTTATTTCTCCGAAACTTTACCGATCGCTATTTGTGCGAAGGATAATTTTTTTTATATTTTAAATTGTGCCATGTTCGCTGAATCTAATACTATTTAGTATTTTCTTATCATTTCGCTCCTTGAGGCAAACTCATTATTCTGTCGTAATCTTGTTCCATAACGTTGACCATAAACGATGATAAAAATTGGATCGTGCCACCTTTCATCTAATTGTAGGCCAAGTGGTTCCTTTTATGTTAGGATATATAGTTTGGTAGGATTATAGTTTGTTAATCTCAAATTTTAAATTTGTGTGCTTACTAGTTAAAACTTGATAGTTTGAGTTGTTCATGATTTATGATTATCCTTTAGCTTCAAATCAAGTAATTTGTTCCACATAACTCAATACAGGTTATATCCTCTCTCACTTGAGAGCCTGTAACTTCTCCCTTCTTAATATTAACATTTGTATTCTATAAGCACTATGATTAAGATTAAGATGACCATTACCTATGAAGTTTTATAATGCAATATGATACTCTAATAAGTACCAAAATATTTTTCTCGTATACCCTAACAAGAGTTTCTATATTATTTATAAGAACAAGGCTATTTTATAGAATTCCTATAAGGAAGTTACAGTATTAATTGATTCTTGTGAGTTGGGTAGCATGCCTCACAACCTAGTATCCCAAAGTTCTTTTGACATATTAATGAAGTATAATTGAATGACACTAGTTATATTCTAGCATAAAAAGATAGTGTTTATCCAGACTGTAGAACTTTAGAGGCACATACCCCTATTTGGTCAACCAGAGACTTAGATAAGAAGTTAGCATGGCAACTATGGAGGCACAAACACCAAATGAGTCTTAGATTTCTGATGAACTTGAACTATTTTACTTTCATTTGTCAAAATCTCACATATTATATTTTTGGACTATCTTGATATATGCTGCTATTACAGCCTAGTTTTGTAAGCTTATTCTTTATCGAGCTATTCATGACATATGTATTATTGGGGGCCCACACTAATACATTGTCTAATTAGAATCAGTGTAATATGGTCTGATCAACCTTAGTATACTTGGTTCGCTCTTCGTATGACTACTTTACATGGATTAAGATATAGTTGACATAGCTTGTTAGATGAATATACTTGTCCTCTAGACAAGTTCGACAATATCGTGTCAGTTATATAACTGTACTGATATGAGCCTGCGAATAAAAATTTATCAAATATAGGATTTCAATCCACAACTACCTTGACAACTCTCTTTTGAATTCTTAAATCGCTTTTGAACCTCATATTTGTATTCGATCACGTCTTCCTTGAACTCTTTATTATTGTTTTTTGTCTTCCCCTATTTTGGAAAGACAAGCGCTCGTGCTTGATGAAAACTAGATAGATGGGTAGTACTAGAGATATTTCTCATGAGTCAATTACATTGTTAGATATATTACTTTGGCAATTGAGGAGTATTAGAGGAATTTAATTTGTTTTGTGGATACAATAACTTCTTTAAGAATTTAATAAGACAATTAAATGATTTAAGGAATTTTTTCCTTAAAGGTATAGTCTAAAGTAATAGATCGATAAATTCTAAGTTGAGTAGAAGTTGCTTTGTCAACTTGAGGTAAAATTTTATATGAAGGTGACAATCTTAGATTCTGAGTAAGATGGTAATAAAGTAAGAAAAGATTAGAGAATTTAAGTCATTTTAAATTTTAAGAATTTTTAGAAGAATAATTATGATTTAACTGCTTCTTTCTCTTTTGACGGGCGGGGTAGAATCCGCTATTGTTGAAGAAGCCCAGAGTACTTTTTCAAATGAAAAAAGTTATCTCACCTCCCGGCAGAAAAAGGGGGAGATCTCTCTATTCCTGGTTCTCCTGTAGCTGGATTCTCCGGAACCACAAGAATCTTTAGAATGGGATTCCAGCTCAGCACATTTTTTTAGATTTTGAGAAGAGTATGATTTATGTGGGAAAAAAATGTAATGATAATGATTTAACTTTAAAGAAGAAGAGTGCCTTATTTTGAATTTTGGGATATGGGATCAAAAATTTATAATTTAAGTATAGGATTTAAATTTTGAATATTGGAGGTTGAATCATCGATTCAAATTTTGAGTATAAAAATAGAATTTTAAATTTGAACATTGATGGATTGGATTTAAAATTTTATAATTTGAGGATTTGTTTTGAATACTAGATCTTGAGTGTTGAAATCATCAATTTAAGATTTTATGGATAGTAACTGAATTTAGAAATTGATGACTACGAAATTCTTAAATTTGGAAACCCGGAATAAGATTTTATTAAATAGATTTTTGTTATTTTAAATTTTAGAGGAAGTTATGATAGCTTGGATCTTAATTTGAAATTTTGATATGGATTCTTTAAAATTTGAAGATTTTATATGGATTTGACTTAAATTTAGATTTTGATTATTTGAAATTCGAGAAGAGATTACGATAACTTGAATTTTGATTTAAATAGTAGTTATTTTAATTTTGAAGAGATTGTGATGGATTTGAATAGATTTTGTATTTAAATTTTTGACAAGATTGCGGTTGACTTGACTTAGATACGAATTTAGAGGATTTTAAAATTTGATGACTTCAATGAGAACAAATGTAGGTCATAGTGGCTATGGAGAATTTATAAAATAGAGAGACATCCTTTTTAGATTATTAGGTCATATATAGCTTAAGATTGTTCTTGTAACCAAATAGTGACAGCTAATCCTCCGTCTTATCAATGTCCCTTCATATCGTGTAATCATCTTCTCTACCGTGTTTCCTTTCAAGCACTTCATGTGATGAAACTCATTCATGCTATATCATATTGCTAAGGCAATCGAGACCGACCCTTAGATTATAGTGCATGATTTATATTTCTCCTTCCTAAGTTCACATTGCCTCTCTTATATATATTATGTAGAATTTATTTTAGGAGGATAGAATTTGAAACCTTCTTGATATAGGGTCAACCTTTGCACATTATCAACTTTTAGAGCCAATCCAATTCTAATATTTCCATATTTGGAAATCCTTTACTTTAAATATTCCATCCATCCATTTTTGGTTGCATCCACCTATTTAAATTCATGAACCAAATCTTTGATTTATTCTCCTACAAATTAGGATCTTAATTAAATATGTAGTTTCCAAATTAGAAATCCATAATTCCAATTGCTACCATGAGTCCCACATGCCAAATTAGAAAACTTTCCTTTTTGTGAAAGAATTGCATAATAATTATCTATTATTTTATTTCTTTAGAATCTCAAATCAAATCCTAATTATTAATACCATTGGAATAGTTATTGACCAAATATTGCTACCAACAAAATTAGGAAATCGCAAAATTATGAAACACTCAAACCTATTCCTACCCCATAACCGACCCCCTCTGACCGACTAAAAATCCCACAAGCATATATATATATATATATATATATATATATATATATATATATATATATATATATATATATATATATATATATATATATATATATATATCATAACTCAAATCATATTAAATATAATTCTTCTCCACCCCCATCTCCTTCTAGCCGCAAACCCCAAGGCCATCCCCCAGCACCCCCCCGGCCCACGCAGACACCCCGAGGCCGAGCACTCCATCAAAGATCCAGTTCATCCTTCATTCTCCTTCTATTAAGTTCTTTCTTCAATCCTCCTCTTATTCTTTTCCATGATCTTCGCCTTCTCCATGGATTCTTGATAAAAACTCTATTTTGCATGTTCTTGATAAAAACTCTAGTTTGCATGTTCTTGATAAGACCTCTAATTTGCATGTTGTAGTAAAAATCCTAATTTGTATGTTAATGAATAAAGAGCCAAACCCTAATCTTCTTTTTTTGGCTCTTTATTCATTAATTTTTCTATGATATTTTCAAGAACCAGATTTATATTGGAATGATAATCTATTTGTGATAAGTATAGCTCACGAGCGTTATGGACGATAGTTGCTTAGTGTCTTGTGTGTCCTTATCTAGTTAGCTGGCACCCGGACTATTTTATTATTGTCTAGTTATATTTTCTTTCAGTATTCTTTCATACTTATATTTTTTTTGGATTATTCTCCACTAGACTTTATTTTGTAGTGGATTCTAATACTTTATCTATTCATTCAGTTTTCTATTCGGTGATATTTATGCATGAGACTAGATTATTACCTTCATGTGATATTGTGACTTAGTTATATTTTACAGCGTAGTACGATTGGTTAGGCTCATTAAATTGGATTCCTATACTTGTTCGTACAGCTGGCATGTATACGTATACCTAGCCCTACGTATTTTAGGACTAGGATTTGACAGTTTGATAAATAGATAACTTTTGCATGAGAATGATAGAATGAGAACATGCATGCTCAACTAAAGAACGCATTGCTTGTCTAAAAGAGTTAGAACCATTGCCATGCTAAGTATAAAAATGAATAATGCATGCTATGTTACACGGACACCGCTATCGAACGAACCATTGCTATGCTAATAAGAAGAGTAAAAGATGCTTGAACATGTTCCTTCATAGTATGCTAAACTAGAGTAGAACTATATGCTTATCTAAAAGAGATAGAATTTGCATACTTGATTTATATAATTGTTCTTGGTTGTTACTTGTTAAAAGAACTAGCTTGCTTGGACATGTTTTATTGATCGTACTGCATAAAAGATAGAACTGTTATGAATAACTCATTTTATGCTAAATGGATTGATATCAATAATAAGACAAGTAGTGCACCCTGAAGATCGGTCCTACGGGATCTTGGGGGTATGGCAATTAGATATGTAAAGAAAGAAGATTGAACCTATCGATCGATTGAATATAAGAGAAATAATTAAAAAGTCTGCTTGTTATGAACATGTGCATCATATAAAATGTTATTAATTGATAGAGAGCATTCATCGCATCGGTCGGGATAACTTGTGCACAGGTATCGGGTCTCTCGAGCGGTATCCTGGGGCACTGGGACCGTTCGGCCTGGGAGAGGCTATACGAAACACCCTGAGGCAATGAAGTCCTCATTATTAGGCGGGTGTTATGTCTATTAGTTAGCTGGTTCACGTGTCAAAGCAGCCATCTATGAGCATATTTTTGGTGTTGTGTTGGGTCATAATAACACCGCTACTAATCATGGGTTTTCCATGAGCCATCATATAGTTAGGGCGCATGGTAGGCTAGCCTTCTTGCATACCTAACTGTTTGATGCAAAAACAGAAAAAGAATAGAAACTTATTCATATATGAAAATGTTGCTAACTTGTATGTCTGCTATAGGTATAACCGTTCGACAAAGGATAAGAATTATTATATAAGTGATGTGTTAATTTTTTTTTCTTATTGTCTTGCATTGCACCTAGACTTGCATGATTTCTTGAATATGATGATCGTCTTGTAGTATAAAAATGATAGTCCACTAGATGCTACATTGTTCCTAGAGTCTTTGAGTATAGGTCACGAGACACGCTGCGGACACCCTGATAGTATAATAATTGGCACATTGTGCTTGAACTGCTTGCCTTGTATGCTTAGTGTATTGAACTGAACTCTGATTTCAAAGATATTTTCAAAAGAAGTAATATGACTATGCTCCTATACTGCTTGTAATGAGCCTAGGTAAAACTAGAAAGATCACTAGTAATGTAATATTTTATCACATGCTTACTTAGTGTTGGTTTTAGTTAATGTTGCTTTTGTTCGTTGATTTTATACTCACCAGTAATTTTTCCAAAGTGCTGGCCCCCACTAGTTTTCCTATTCGCAGGTACTTGATCGTCCGAAGAAGCGATAGTCGTGCCTCATCCTCAGGCCCAAAAAATCTGGAGTCGATACCTTGAGCCATATCGAGTTGTTTTGAGCTATTTTTGGATAAAGGAATATAATGTATGGAACGATGTCATTGTATTAAGAGAACCTTGTGCCTTGAGCTTCGTCTTATATACTCAGATAAATTATTGTTTGTAATACTGCTCCTCCGCTGCATTCGATCGATTCGATGATAACCAAGATGACTAACGTTGTTGCCTTGTGCGAGCGCAACTCCAGGATCACACGACATCACATCTCGAGGGGAATGACCGTCCTGCGGAAGTGCTGATGCGGTGATTCGCTCTCGACGGAGGAGATCGACACCACGAAAGATCTGGGCATAACATACGATAATATTATTATTTTCTCTACCACGAAGACCTACTTGTCTCATTGTTATAAAATCAAATTTTTATTAACAAATTATTAAATAGGTAACCTTTTAGTAAAATGGTGCAACAGAAGTGCACACTAGAAAAGAGTGTTGGATACATGCATCATCATTGTCATGTGTGGGAATGGTCATAAATAAAGAAGGATATGGGTGTCGTCACTTTTTGAGCCCTTTTCTAAAATGAAAATTGACTTCTACAAGCATTTTGAGGCTATAAGAGTTATACTGGATTTTCAAAAAATCCTAGAAAAGGCTAAGTATTATTTATATCCTTTCGTTCTTAGCCTTTTCTAGTAGAACTCTAATAGTCTCAAAATTACTGCAGAAGAAAATTTAGTTTTCAGAGAATAGCTCACATGGACACTTAACTTCTGAGTGCCCAACATAGGCACGATCATAGTCACAACTATTCTAGACTTAATAAATAAGTAGATTTTTAAAATTCGTTAAATGAATGGCTCAGAATAAGATCTATGCATCATCATTGCCAAGTGTGGTGATGGACATAAATAAAAAGGATATAGATGGCTCAGAATATTACCTGATATTCATTCTAACGTATATTAGTGTCGATCACAAATATTTTGTTCATCAATGAGGTATATGTTCTTATCAAATATAATATCTGAAGGATACAATAGAATTAAAAAGAACCCAAATAATGTAAATGCTAGGACATCATCCCACGCTATAAAATATAGTTATGGGTAGTAGTATCATCATTACCGAGGGATGGGGGCCGTGGAACAGTCAATGTTATCTACTGCTGCATGGTATCTGCCTCGTCAATCAAATGGCTGCATGGACTATGTCTCATCGTTATTTGGCCAAGTTCCTACTTCCTAGAGAAGTAATCCAATTCTAACTAGTTCCAATATATGTTATCACTTGGGGAGATAGTCGTGGCCAAATTTTCTAACCAATAAATACCCCTATTTGTTTTAGTAATTCATTTCAATTTTCTAAGCCCATTCTAAATCTAGTCCATAACCAAAAAAAATTACCAAACCAAACCAATCTCTCTATGTTGTGTCTATCCATATAATATGTCCTCTAGCCATTTTTGCCAGCTCGATACAATCTATATTCAGGCCTCTGGGTCTGACCCAAGGTATCCATCTCAACTATTATTTTTGTATCCAATACATGATAAATCCTCTCATGTACCCGACAGTTGGACACAATACAATAGAAATATCATATCCCAAAATATATCCTTCTTCGTGCCCCCGGGTCCGACCCTGAGGATACGATAAAAGCCGAATGAGAAATTATAATGAAGCACGAAGGAGTGGGAAGCAGCCGAAGTGGGAAACGCCCGCGAGAGGGAAATGCCAGAGACGGGAGCACGGGCTGAAGGAAAGGGGAACGCCGAAGAGAGTAACCCCATAGAGGGGAATGCCAAAGAGAGAGAGAGAGAGAGAGAGAGAGAGAGAGAGAGATGCAAATTTTGATCGAAATAAAATTTTTGATCGGTCGTCGATTCATTTAACTAGGACACAATACTGGGCGACAGATCTGCGACGTCCAGATCCATCACCAAGGTTAAACTATTCTTTAAACTATGATAAAGTACTAGACGATGGATCTACGATGTCTTTATCCGTCGCCTATTAGAGAATCAATAGTGCATAACCGTTGCCAAGTTTATCCGCGTTGTTCCCGCAGTTGACCGTGCAAACTGATAATGATCTGGCAATAACCTGGCAACGAATAATTGTTTAATTTACAAATGGTGGCTGTTAGTCATCCAGCAGATGTTGGGACGTGGCTAATTAGTGACGGGTGTGGGCTGTTGCCTATAATACATTTATAATTCTCTGTATTTTAGTAGTGAAGGTCCACAGCAGGATAAGCCTTTTCTATGAGTGGGGTTGATGTCGACATCGCAAAAATAAGTATTTTTGATGTAGGGTGTAAAGTTTTTATTCATTGCCTATTGACAAAAAGTACAAGACAATCTCTATTATAAGTGGATCTAAGTACAAAAAAAGAAGATATGGGCAAGTGTGACGGTGGAGATCGAGCACTACAGTGACTCCTTTACTCCGTTTATGATCCGGGATCAAGGAGTTTGACGAGGATTTGGCGCTTCTTCTTCTTCTTCTTCTTGTGGCAGTGGCACTGGTTCTCCTTTACATGGAGATGTGGCTACCACTTTTTCGTATGTGCCATTCTTTTTCTTCATGGGAAAATATCCACTATTTATAGCCTTTAGGAAGGCATTATGTAGGCACATGTACGCATGCTGCATATTGGCGCATGGCACGGTAGACACATACTATGTTAAGGCTTCCACGTAGCAAGTCGAGATTTGGGATTTTATGAATAGAGTCTTCCATCAGTACTTGGACAAGCTCATGGTTGTGTTTATTGATGACATCATGGTATACTCCAAGAGCCACGAAGAGCCCGAGGATCATCTTAAAATCATGTTGGAGACGCTGAGACATGAGAGGTTGTACGCCAAGCTCAGTAAATATGAGTTTTATCTAGATAGGGTGCCTTTCCTAGGATATATCAACTCGGGAGAAGGATTTTCAGTTGATCCGGAGAAGGTTGCTACACTAGAAACTTGGCCCATACCTACATTAGTTGCGGAGGTGAGAAGTTTTCTTGGACTTATTGGATATTATCGGAGGTTCGTGGAGAACCTCTCAAAGATTTCTGAGCCTATGACGCATTGATGCATAAGGACCAGGAGTTTGCATGGACGAAGCATTGCCAGAAGGCCTTTGAGGAGTTGAAAAGACGATTAACGATCACACCGGTCTTAAATCTTCCTTCAGGATCGGAAGGATACGTAGTTTATAGTGATGTGTCATAAAGTGGACTGGGGTATGTTTTGATGCATCAGGGCAAAGTTATCGCTTATGCATCGAGGCAGCTGAAGGTTCATGATAAGAACTACACGATACACGATTTTGAGCTAGCTGCAGTAATATTTGCATTAAAGATATGGAGGCACTATTTCTACGAAGAGAGGGTGGTAATTTTTACTGATCACAAGAGCCTGAAGTATGTCTATACTCTGAAAGAGCTTAACATGAGGCAAAGGCGTTGGTTAGAGTTTATGGAAAATTTTGATATAGATTTGCAGTACCACCAGGGCAAGGCAAACGTTGTAGCAGACACACTCAACAGGAAGCCACAGCTTATTTCTTGACGACGCAGCCCCAGTTATTAGAGGACCTACAGGAGCTCGGGATAGAGATTATTTTTCCAGGAAAGAATGGAAAGTTGGCTAATCTTGAGGTTAAGTCATCACTAATGGAGAGGATTAAGGTGACATTGCCTATAAATGCTAGGTTCCGGAGAGTTAAAGAGATGATGGAACCCGGCATACAAACGGGACTTTGGACCCATGATGATTGGACGTTAAGGTGCGTAAATCGCCTATATATTTCGAATGGGGAGTTGAGACATAAGTTGATGTCTGAAGCACATAGCTCCATGTACTATATTCATCCGGGAGGTATAAAGATGTACCGAGATTTGAGGCAGTACTATTGGTGGCATGGGATGAAGGAAAAGATTACGCAATTTGTGGCAAAATATTTGGTCTGTCAGCAGGTTAAGGCCGAGCATCAGAGGACCGCTGGTATGTTATAGCCACTTTCCATCCCCGAATGGAAGTAGAAATATATTACTATGGATTTCGTTACAGGATTTTCAAGAAGCCCCAATGGGAAGGATGCAGTTTGGGTTATTATGGATCGACTCACCAAATTGGCATATTTTTTGCCGTTCATAGTTGGACAATCCATAAAGATTTTAGCGATATGTATATGCGACAGATCGTAAGGTTACATGGAGTACCAGTTAGTATTTTATAGGATCGTGACTCAAGATTCATATCCTATTTTTGGTGGAGCATATAGGAGAGTCTTGGCACCCGACTCAAGTTCAGCATTGCTTACCATCCACGGACAGACGGTCAGTCAGACGCACGATCCAGATCCTAGAGAATATTTTGACGTCATGCATGTTAGACTTTGAAGGGTCTTAGGAAGACCATTTGCATCTGTTAGAGTTCTCTTACAATAACAGCTACCAGACGAGCATCCAGATGTCACCTTTTGATGCGTTGTACGACAAAAAATGCAGGTATCATATATGTTGGAGTGATGTGGGTGAGCGTCAGATACTCGGTCCAAAGTTGGTAATACAGACAGTTTAGAAGGTGAAACAAATTCAGAACCATCTGCGTGCATCTCAGGACAGACAGAAGTACTGGGCTGACACACACTGCCGACCTTTGGAGTTCAAGGAAGGTGAACATGTATTTCTGAAGATCTCACCTAATCGTAAAACTATTCAATTTGGGAGCAGAGGCAAGATGAGACCAAGGTATTGTCACGCCCCAGTCCCAAAATGCCGAGGGACTGGAGATGCGTGGCAATGGCCAGCAGCACGCACCGATGGATAACCCAATTCAATGGAACCATCAGGGCGTACTTAAGTTGTAAGTAAGGTCTACTACACAAGTCACACTAATCTCATCCATAAAGATAAAGAATTAAACTACATACTGAATGGAAATAAGTAGCAACAACAAATCACAGCAAGTCAGTCGGAGCAACAATCCGACTTAAGTCTGAAATAACTGGCTCTATAGGCCAGGAACAAAAGATATAAACATGAAATAAATAAATGAGTACTGGGACAGGCACTCAGGAGAAGTCCTCGGCAGTCACCTCGTCTTCAGTGTTCGGTTCAGCTCCAGCAATAGCTTCAGCTCCGGACCCGTATATCTCGGGATACTGCTCCTCAGCTAAACCTGGGGACATAATCCATTCCAGGTCCTCAGTGGACATAGCAAGGCACAAGATAAAATAAGCCAACTGAATAAGCAGTGCAATAAATAAATGAACAGCAGGGTAAACTAAGTAATCATCTATGTGATATGCAAATGATAGCAACACTAGTACTCAGGCTGAGACTGCTACAAGCTCTGTGTCGGGGAGCCGGTAGCAGTAATAACACGTAAAGGGTCTAGCTCTGCTGGAGAGTCTACAATCTCACAATAATAGTAGATATATATATAGAACAGCCTGTAGCCTGTGTGTCTCTCCTCACCCAATGTAATCACGCAAGCCATGACCATAACGTCTCATGTCCATGTCAGCGGGATTATAACTAATGTAATAAGTCATACTGTCTATAATAAATGACTCTGTCAAGTCCTGTATCCTATACAGAATCACCACGAATATCTCAGGAGGATTCTGTCCATGATAGTGTCAAGTGTCCTGGGTTGTAGGGTACTTGATAGGTCAAGTACAAAGTAAGGGAATCATAAATCTATCTCTAAATGAGGAACCCAACACCGCGTACGGTGTCGGTACCCGACTATGATCGGACACTAGGTACGTCATACGTTCCCTAGGTTAAGCAGTTTAAATCAGTTTATATGAATTTGCACAAGAAATCCAGCAGAGTATTTTTACAGAAAATATGAAAATAATGACTGCAAGTTTGGCAATGTGCACTTGCCTGGGATTTGAATTCCACTTAGGTCCTGGTTTCGAAAATTTCCAGAGATGTCTCCGAAAGCTGAAATAAATAGTATCATCACGCTCAGAAGGTGTCAAACAGCTAGGATCGCCTGTCCTAGGGTCCAATTTGGAGACAAGGGCAAAAACGGCAATTTTGGCCCAAAACGGGGTCCACCGGTGGGCCCGTTTTGCACCGAAAAACGTGTCAGGGTCAACGATCTCCAAATTTATCAAACTTAGTGTCAATAGGTCAGGAACGCTGATACGAACCCAACAGAACTTTTAGATTTGAATTCCGATGAGCCGATCACAAAATCGCCCGTCGAGCGGGGCCTGTGGGGCCCACGACACGCGATTTTGTCAACGTTCTCAGAATCGGACCAAACTTGACCCACAGGACCAGCGTATCGCTACGAGTCCGATGGCATAAGTTTCGTCTTGATCCGACGTGTGTGCACGAAGTTAGGGTGAAATGCAGAAAAGGAGGATACGGGGCGATGTCCGCGGATACGCGTTGATTCCGGTGTGCACGCACACCCGAATCAGCTTCCGCGAAATCCCACACGTCCGTATCGACGGGGCGCACGTATCTGTGAAGACCGCATGCGACCAAGTCGTCCCGTTTGGCGGGGCGCACTCAGTTCCGGGGTGAAACAGGGTCTGGTTTTTTCCTTTTTTGGATCGCGGTGTGCGATCACCACAGGACGCGATGCCCCGAGCGGCTTGTCCGGGCACCGAGAGGGTCATACAGGCTTCGCGTAGAAATTTACGGAATCCAAAACAGAGATCCGAGGTGCAAGTTACGAGTACCTGAAGGGGACCCAAAAAACTGGGATTTGAACTGTGTCCGACACGCGAGTTCGTGTCCTGGGTTGTATCAGCCGTGTCCGCTGTGTCCGGCCTAGGGCTGGGCTGTGTCCGCATGTCCGGGGCTGCGCTGGAGGAGCGCTGGACGGTCGAGGCATCGTCGGCCGGCTAGGGCGGCGCCGAGGGGGGTCGGCCGGCGTCGTGTCCGCCTGGGAGTGTCGGCTCGGCCTGGGAAGGGGTTGCTCGCTGGAGGAAGAGGAAGGGGAAGGGAAGGGCAGGCGGCGCTGCGTTGGGGCGGGCTCCGGTGAGGGGGTGGCCGGAGTCGGGGTGGTTAGGGTTAGGGTTCGAGTTTTGGGGGGAAAAGGAGGCGGATGAGGGGGATATTTATAGGGGTCGAGGGAGGGCTGGCCGGGGCGTCGTGGGCGAGGGGTCCGGAGGGGAGGCGGCGTGGGGGTGAGGCGCGGTCGTGGCGCGCATTTTCCGGCGGGCGGCGGAGTTCACGGGGTCGTGAACGTGGGAGAGGGTGAGGGAGATGCGGGTTCCGGGTCGGGCGCGGATCCGGAGTGGGAGGACCCGCCCGACCCGTTAACAGGGGGCTGGGCTGGGTTAGGCTGCTAACGGGCTCGGCCCACTGGGCCGGGCCGGGCCCAAGAAACAAAAAAATAAATAATAAAAATAGTAATTTAATAATAATAATAACATTAATAATTAATTTAATTTAGAAAATAGTTTTTAGGCTTTTAAAAATAGGTCTGAGGTCCAATAAAATCCCAGAAAATTACCCTAAGTCCGATTTTCTATTTTACACCATAAAATCATATTTTTATTTCATTTTAATGCTATTTATTGGCAATTAAAAATTACAAACTCACTACAGGTCCTATGTAAATTAATAAAAATTGCATATTAATTCCAAAATTTGATTTTAAAAAATCTCTGAAAATTTAGGGTGTTTACAATCTACCCCCCTTAAGAGGATTGCGTCCTCGCAATCGAAGGGTAAACTATAAAGACAAGATTTACAGAATTAAAGAATGCTTAAGTTCTACCTGATTCAGCAAATAGGTGTGGATAACGCTGCCGCATAACATCTTCTCGCTCCCAGGTCGATTCGTCAGGAGAGTGCTGTTTCCAAGCTACTCGAACCAGCCTGATTGTCTGCCCTCGCAGTGTCTTCTCGCTGGTGTCGAGTATACCCACTGGCTGCTCTTCGTATCTCAGGCTAGGTCCCACTGAAATCTCAGAATGATCAACTATATGACTTGGATCCGTCACATACCTCCTCAGTTGTGAGACGTGGAATACGTCATGCACTCCCTCTAAGGACAGAGGTAATGCAAGACGGTAAGCCACCTCACTAATGCGCTCCAAGATATTAAATGGCCCAATGTACCTTGGACTTAACTTGCCTCTGCTGCCGAATCTGATAGTACCTCTAGTGGGCGAGATCCTCAAAAATACATGCTCTCCTTCCTTGAACTCCAGGGGTCGTCTGTGTGCATCGGCCCAGTGCTTCTGTCTATCCTGGGCTGCACGGAGATGGTTCTGAATCTGTTTTACTTTCTCCACTGTCTCTGTTACCAACTCTGGACCCAGTATTTGACGTTCGCCAACGTCGCTCCAGCATATTGGAGATCTGCACTTCCTTCCGTACAACGCCTCGAAAGGTGCCATCTGAATGCTTGCCTGATAGCTATTATTGTAGGAGAACTCCACTAAATGCAGGTGATCTTCCCAAGATCCTCCAAAGTCCAGTATACAAGATCGCAGCATATCTTCTAGGATCTGAATTGTGCGCTCTGACTGTCCGTCTGTCTGAGGATGATAGGCAGTACTGAATTTGAGCCTGGTGCCGAGACTCTCTTGCATGCTTCGCCAGAAGTGAGATGTAAATCTTGAGTCTTGATCTGATACAATACTAATTGGCACTCCATATAATTTTATGATCTGACGCATATACATATCGGCTAGTACTTCTGTGGATTGTCCGACTCTGAACGGCAAGAAGTGAGCCGATTTAGTGAGCCGATCCACTATGACCCATACTGCATCCTTTCCACTAGGGCTTCTTGGAAATCCAATGACGAAGTCCATGGTAATATGCTCCCACTTCCATTCAGGGATGGAAAGCGGCTGCAACATACCTGCAGTCCTTTGGTGCTCGGCCTTCACCTGCTGGCAGACTAAGCATTTTGCCACAAAGCGAGCAATTTCTCTTTTCATTCCATGCCACCAGTAATATTGTCTTAAGTCCCGGTACATCTTGGTTCCTCCTGGATGAACCGAGTATATGGAGCTATGGGCTTCTGTCATCAACTCCTGCCTTAATTCTCTATTTGGAACTCATAGGCGATTTTCGTACCTTAATGTTCCGTTCTCGTGGATGTGAAGTCCCGTCTGCAATCCTGCTTCTGTTCTTTATCTCAGCCTTCGGAATCTGGCATCATTAGGTAAAGCTTCCTTGATTCTCTCCACCAGCGATGACTTCACTTCGAGGTTAGCCAGCAAACCATTTTGTACAGGTAGAACAATCTCTATCTGAAGATCTTGCAAGTCTTGTAATAGTTGAGGCTGCTCCGTTAAGAAATAAGCCGAGGGTTTTCTGCTGAGGGCGTCGGCTACCACATTTGCTTTCCCCGGGTGGTACTGCAGATCGATGTCAAAGTCCACCATCAACTCAAGCCAACGCCGTTGCCTCATGTTGAGCTCCTTCTGTGTATAAACATACTTCAAGCTCTTATGATCAGTGAATATTTTGACTTTTTCTCCTTACAGATAATGTCTCTAGATCTTCAATGCAAAAATTAGCGCAGCTAGCTCCAGGTCGTGTGTTGGGTAGTTCTTCTCGTGGACCTTCAGCTGCCTCGATGCATAAGCGATAACCTTGCCATGTTGCATCAAGACACAACCTAGTCCACTTCCGGATGCATCACTATATACAACAAAACCTCCTGACCCTGAGGGAAGAGTCAAGACTGGTGCTGTCACGCCCCAGTCCCAAAAATACGTAGGACTAGGACACGTAAGCATGTCAGCCGCATGGATATGGCAACTCCAATATATGGAAACCAAATACACACGTACGCTGTAATATGAATATCAAATCCACAAGTGGTATAAACATATGTCACAAGTCACAGGGTATAATCTAGATCTCATCCACGAAAATCAAATATGAATAAAATAACCAATGTCTATGAAACTAGATCTCAATAAGGAGTATCTAAGGATGATAGTTGGATGGAAACAAATCCACTACCAACTCAAATGAGAAAGTAAATACAATATAAGTACAACACCATTAAATAATATAAGTACCAGCTATCAATCACGGCTCGAGAGAAGATGTCCACGAAGCATCTATAGCCATCCAAATCTGCGCTCCTACAAATACTCAAGAACAGGTACACCTGGCAGCGGACCAGGTCCTCAGAGGGACGTAACAAGATACAGAAAATACGAGCCAACTTGAATACAGTAGACATGCATATAATTTAAAAATAAATAAGTACGCTGTACAAGACAATCTATATGAATGCAAATGAGGACAACTTTTCGACGTATGGGCAAGGGTAGGCTACTCGATCTAATCCTCACAACCTCACGCTCGTCAGTGGACATCATCAGCCGTCATACTTCGGGGGTAGCGACCCTCGGACTCCATCAATCGACATACCTCGGGGGTAGCGACCATCGGACAAGACCCACCATAGTGTGTGCTAGTGACTACGGTGTTACCAGAGTAGTTAAAAGCCCATACGCCTAATGATTGTCCTCTATGATACTAAGTGTCAAGTGTGTGTCAACATATCTAATATATAGTAATGACTGAAGGAACTACACATGCAATAAATAAACAGAATGAAATAATTATACAGAAATATACTAAGTATGTAAAATACTGTAAATAACTTGGCAAGGTATCTTGCCTGGGATCCTGCTGCTGGTATGAATCAGAGTCCAAGTTACAGTCCAAATAGCCTATGTATTACAAATTCATCACGTCAAAAGATAATTTATTTTAATTTATTTAATTATGTAATAATTACTCTAAAATCCTATTTTAATCTTATTATTCTGATTTTTAGGTTAATGCCTAAATTTTGTCCAAAGGAATTGAATTTTATCGACTCGAGACTCATGGCACGCGAATCGAGGCAATCTGTTGACCGAAAACTCAACTGACACAAACTTGACTTTCATGCATGAATTCCTGTAGATTTCAGCATCAAAAACATGTTGGAATTTATGGCTCATCCGAATTCAAATTCGTTTGGAAATTATGGCACATACAAGTTTCGTATCGTGCACCGATGGTTAAATTTTACCCTAGAAGTTCTATAGAATTAAAAATATAAAAATACTTCAAAATAAATTCTGAGAAAAACATATGTCAATGATCTCGACATTAGCTTTCTGAAACTTTAAACGGTTCGTGATTCTGATTCCTGGTTCTCCCGGAATCACGAAAACATCGAAACACATCTATTTTCGGACATACTATGTTCTACGAATTTTCCAGAATTTAATAATAATAATTTCGTAAAACAAATTATATAATCAGAAAGCTAACCTCAATATCTTTCTAACACAAAAAACTAGGTCTCATTTGGAGTCCGGAGCTATGCGCAATGGCTTCTGGAAGATGAAGGAACCCTAGATGGCAATTCTCCAAAATTCGGCTGAAGAAAAACCCTAGAAATAAACTTAAACTAATATATATATAGAGGAGAGAGAAAGCAGTCGCGGCTCAGATCTTGACACGTGGCAGCCATACAATGCTGCCCGCCCCGCAGTCACTGACAGGCGGGCCCGACCCTGTTTGCTGCGGGCGGCTGACACGTGGGCCCCCTGTTTGCTGACTGGGCAGAAATAATTTCTTTTTGGGTTTTCTTTTTCAGAAAATAGTTTTTAATTCAGCTTTTGATAATTAACTCAAAATAAATGCTAAAAATAATCAAAAAAATTCCCAAAAAATTAAAGAAAATATATTTTATTATTTAGAACCTAAAATAAAAGTTTGGGATATTTTTATTTAAGTTTGAACATAAAATAAATTCTTCAAATTCCTACAAAATTAGTGTTACTAGTTTTTAATTAACTAAAAATTATGGAAATATCCCAATAATCTAAAATAGACTAAAATAATTCTAAATAAATATTTATATAAGTAAATATACTAAAAAATTTATTTTCTAATTAACTAAGAGAATATTCTAAATAAATTTAACATCTATAATAAATATAATAATATAAAATATACATAAAATACCTATTTTGGGTGAGGGAGTTTGCAATCTACCCAACTTAAAACAATTTCGTCCTCGAAATTAAAATAAGGCATAATTTATTAAATCCTTCACATTCATACATAAGGTACGTCAATCGCAATCTCTTCCAAAAATTTAAATAACAAAATCTATTCAAATCTATCGCGATCATTTCAAAATTAAGATAATCATTGTTCAAATCAAAATTCAACCTATTGTAATCTCTTCTCAGTTTTCCAACTCATCAATATCCAAATTTAAATTGAATCCATATAATATCTTCAAGATTTAAATAACCCATATCAAATTTTACCTCACGATCTTCAAGTATCATAATCTCCTCTAGAAGTAATTCGAGTCCAATATTATTCCTATTTTTACTTGTAAATTTTTTTTTTCAACTTTTTAAGTTCCATTCACATCCTCAATATTTCAAATAGGTAGTCCAATCATCAAAATTTTTTTATTTTATTTTATTTAAATCATCAAATTAAAAAATAATTTAAATGCAGTCCACCAATGTTCAAGTCTGAAATTATATATTTATCCTTCAAATTCAAATTGATGATTTTACTTTCAATACTCAAAAATTTAAATTATGTACTTAAGGTATAATTGGGTCCTCAATATCAAGATTTTTAAAATTCATTAATCTTCATAATCTTAGTCATTCTTCTAAAATTCTCAAAATTAAATGGCTTGAACCTCTCCCAATCTAATCTTACTCGATCACAATCTAAAAGAAATTTCTCTCGAGTTGCCAATGCACTGCTACCCAACTTAGAATTTATCCATTTATCACAGAAGGCTATATACTTTAAGAAAAATATTCCTTAATTTATTTTCTCATGCTATTCAATTATCAAAGTTTTAACACCAAACATATCACCTATGATATACCCTTAATCAATTATAAAAAAGTGTCACTAAGTCATGTGATTAGCCTTATGGGGTATATCTAGTACTATCAGTGTCAACTTATACCAGCACGAGGTTTCGTCTTTCCGAAATAGGGGAAGACGGAGAGAAATAATAAAGAACTCAAAGTGAAGGTGACCGAATACAAGTACGAGGTTCAAAGAGGTTAAAGAATCGAAAAGAGAGTTGTCAGGACAGTTGTGGATTGAAATCCTATTTTTGGTAATTTCCTATTTACCTGCTCGTATCAGTACAGTTATGTAACCGATACGATGTGTCAGACATATCTAGGGGCAAGTATATCTGTCTACTACCATATATCTCAATCCACGTAAAGTAGTCATGCGAAGAACGAACCAAGCGCACTAAGGTTAGCTAGACCTTAATACACTGATTCTGACTAGGCAATTGTATCATTGTGTGCACCCAATAATACATATGCCATGAGCAAGCTCGATAAAAGAATAAGCTTGCAAAAACTAGGCTATAATAGCAGCATAAGTCAAGGTAGTACAATAAACATAAATACGCTGGATTATGATGAAAGAAGGTACATAACAATTCAAGTTCACAAAAGATAAGACTCCACAAACTCTACATTTGTCATACTAATTCCTTGTCTAAGTCGATGGTCGACAAAGTAGGGGTATAGCCTCTAAGTTCTACAGTCTGATAAAACATTATCTTCTTATGCTAGCACACAGTTAATGTCATTCAGCTACACTTCAATAATAGGGCAAAAGACTATGTGATACTATGTTGTGAGGTATACTACCCAACTTATAACAATAAACTAGTACTGTAATTATCTTAAGCATACCGTAGAAACTCCTGTTAAGGTCTACGAAAAGGGGTCTTGGTACTTATTAGGGTATCCTCTATACTAGGTTCAAACATTATGGTAAAACTTCTAACTAACTCTAGTAGTGTCTATACTACTCTCAAGTCTTCATAATACATCAAGGGATAATGGTAAACCAATCTATAAAAAAGAAATTCTAAGGTTTACTAGATATTCTAAACTTAGTGGTGTCTATATCCCCGTTGTATTCTTAATAGGTGTGCTACCATATTTATCATTCTAATAATAGGGGTTCCTATATTCTAGTAGAAGGCTATACTCAAAGAACTATTAGAGAAGTACAGGAATCAAGCGGGATGCAATTATCCAGATGGAATGGATTGGAAGGAGAGCGAATCATAGTCAATTATGGATGAGATCCTATACTCTATTCCTAGGTGCAGGCTTGTTCGGTACAATAACGTAACCGAGACAATATGCTCTAGACCTGCATGGGCCACCACAAAAACATGTCACGCCCCAGTCCCAAAAATACGTAGGACTAGGACACGTAAGCATGACAGCCGCATGGATATGGCAACTCCAATATATGGAAACCAAATACACACGTACGCTGTAATATGAATATCAAATCCACAAGTGGTATAAACATATGTCACAAGTCACAGGGTATAATCTAGATCTCATCCACGAAAATCAAATATGAATAAAATAACCAATGTCTATGAAACTAGATCTCAATAAGGAGTATCTAAGGATGATAGTTGGATGGAAACAAATCCACTACCAACTCAAATGAGAAAGTAAATACAATATAAGTACAACACCATTAAATAATATAAGTACCAGCTATCAATCACGGCTCGAGAGAAGACATCCACGAAGCATCTATAGCCATCCAAATCTGCGCTCCTATAAATACTCAAGAACAGGTACACCTGGCAGCGGACCAGGTCCTCAGAGGGACGTAACAAGATACAGAAAATACGAGCCAACTTGAATACAGTAGACATGCATATAATTTAAAAATAAATAAGTACACTGTACAAGATAATCTATATGAATGCAAATGAGGACAACTTTTCGACGTATGGGCAAGGGTAGGCTACTCGATCTAATCCTCACAACCTCACGCTCGTCAGTGGACATCATCAGCCGTCATACCTCGGGGGTAGCGACCCTCGGACTCCATCAATCGACATACCTCGGGGGTAGCAACCATCGGACACGACCCACCATAGTGCGTGCTAGTGACTACGGTGTTACCAGAGTGGTTAAAAGCCCATACGCCTAATGATTGTCCTCTATGATACTAAGTGTCAAGTGTGTGTCAACATATCTAATATATAGTAATGACTGAAGGAACTACACATGCAATAAATAAACAGAATGAAATAATTATACAGAAATATACTAAGCATGTAAAATACTGTAAACAACTTGGCAAGGTATCTTGCCTGGGGTCCTGCTGCTGGTATGAATCAGAGTCCAAATCACAGTCCAAATAGCCTATGTATTACAAATTCATCACGTCAAAAGATAATTTATTTTAATTTATTTAATTCTGTAATAATTACTCTAAAATCCTATTTTAATCTTATTATTCTGATTTTTAGGTTAATGCCTAAATTTTGTCCAAAGGAATTGAATTTTATCGACTCGAGACTCATGGCACGCGAATCGAGGCAATCTGTTGACCGAAAACTCAACTGACACAAACTTGACTTTCATGCATGAATTCCTGTAGATTTCAGCGTAAAAAACATGTTGGAATTTATGGCTCATCCGAATTCAAATTCGTTTGAAAAATATGGCACATACAAGTTTCGTATCGTGCACCGATGGTTAAATTTTACCCTAGAAGTTCTACAGAATTAAAAATATAAAAATACTTCGAAATAAATTTTGGAAAAAACATATGTCAATGATCTCGACATTAGCTTTCCGAAACTTTAAACGGTTCGTGATTCTGATTCCTGGTTCTCCCGGAATCACGAAAACATCAAAATACGTCTATTTTCGGACATGCTGTGTTCTAGGAATTTTCCAGAATTTAATAATAATAATTTCGTAAAACAAATTATATAATCAGAAAGCTAACCTCAATATCTTTCTAACACAAAAAACTAGATCTCATTTGGAGTCCGGAGCTATGCGCAATGGCTTCTGGAAGATGAAGGAACCCTAGATGGCAATTCTCCAAAATTCGGCTGAAGAAAAACCCTAGAAATAAACTTAAACTAATATATATATAGAGGAGAGAGAAAGCAGTCGCGGCTCAGATCTTGACACGGGCAGCCATCCAACGGTGCCCGCCCCGCAGTCACTGACAGGCGGGCCCGACACTGTTTGCTGCGGGCGGCTGACAGGTGGGCCCCCTGTTTGCTGACTGGGCAGAAATAATTTCTTTTTGGGTTTTTTTTCAGAAAATAGTTTTTAATTCAGCTTTTGATAATTAACTCAAAATAAATGCTAAAAATAATCAAAAAATTCCCAAAAAATTATAAAAAATATATTTTATTATTTAGAACCTAAAATAAAAGTTTGGGATATTTTTATTTAAGTTTGAACATAAAATAAATTCTTCAAAGTTCTAGAAAATTAGTGTTACTAGTTTTTAATTAACTAAAAATTATGAAAATATCCCAATAATCTAAAATAGACTAAAATAATTCTAAATAAATATTTATATAAGTAAATATACTAAAAAATTTATTTTTTAATTAACTAAGAGAATATTCTAAATAAATTCAACATCTATAATAAACCCTGCTTCAGTCGGTGTACCCAAGGGGGTCTCGTCACCTGTCACGACCCGCACCCGGTGTAAGGGTACTAGTCGGAAACAACGCCCAGCCTACGCTGCAGAATCGGCGGTAGAACGCTGTCTAGATAAACTATCTAATAATATAATGAACCACCAATAATGATAGTATACTCAATCACAGAACTAAGGTGGAAATGAGCACGAATCAGATAAAGAATAGAATAGTCACAATACAACTCATGAGTCTAAAATAATACATCAATGAGTCTGAAGAAAATTACAGAAATATGCTGGAGACAAATCCAGTACAAAGAATACTACAAAACTATAAAGCTACAACTCCAGGGTCAACTGTCTCAGTTGGAATAAGTCCCTCTTGAGCCAGGGTCTCAGAATCTAAACCCACAACATCCTGGGGTCCATAATAGGTAGGGTACTCCTCAGTGTCATCTGGAAAAATATATCCAGTCAGGAAAGGAGCAGAGTACAACCCTAACAGCAGTTCTCAAATAATGATAAAAACTATGTAACAGTAAATAGTTGTGGATAAACAAGATGCATAAATTGATACAAGAATGTATAGACAATAAGGAAATACTGGAAAGAAATACAATAATGAACAATATGCTGATGGAACAAGAATACTAATGACTAAGTGTGTGAGTACTAGCTTTAACATGTGATCGGCTTGGGAACTTGCACAAGAGTATGATGGCCTGGCTGATTATACGTGCGGTGTATGATCAACACTCACAAGGAACAAGACATGCACAAGGAGGGTATGATCACATATCTACACTAAAATACTCCCCACCCCGACTGGTATAATAGATCCAACCACGGTACGTTATGGCACTAGATTCCCCAAGAAGATAGCTAGTCTCCCCGAGAATCGGTGTCTGTACATGTACAAGATAACCAATGAAACAATACTTACACCATATACACCATATACCAAGGAATAACATCTCATGACGAGATCCGGATATACCAATCCGTGTAACCATAGTGTCGAGAGAAACATGTAAATCTACACTAGATACAATAAACATAGAGGATATCATAAATGAGAAACTATCAGAGAATGTACTCGCCTGAAGTCCAATGAACAGTCTCACAAATGTCTGACTCGGTGCCTCGAAGACCTAGACATGGAATACCACATTAATACAAGGTCCCGGAAAGAGAACAAGTCAAACTAGGCAACTTCTAGGTCAATAAGTCAATTCTAAGGTAAAAGTCAACTATAGTCAACTCTAAAGTCCACTAAAGTCAAACATGGTCAAACCCAAAGTCAACCTCACAAGACATCTATAAAATAATATAGAGATAAACTACAATAATTTAGGAATCAAATTAGATTCAAAAAGAACTCACACAAAGTATACTAATAATACAATTAATATATACCCTAAAATAATATATACAACCCAACATTTATATAAATAACATAATATATTATTACAATTATTATTCCTCACAAAACACATATATATATACATATATATATATACAATTATAATATATAATATATACATTAAATCTGTCAAAGCGTCATTGAAAAACAGTGAATAAAATAGGATTAAATCAAAACAGTTTAAATAGTGACAGTCGGGACTGTCACCGAAGGACTGTCACCGAAACCCAAATAATAAACTGCCACTGCTTTGGTTTTCGCTGACAGCTAAACTGTCGCGGAAAAGCGTCGCAGAAAAGCTGCTGTTTCTCGCTGCTGCAATTAATGACAGGTTTGTCATTAATTGCCCGAAGGCTACAGCGGCTGCTATTAGTCGGCTAATTAATGACAGTTTTTACTGTCATTAATTCACTGTCACTAAACAAGTTATATATATATAATTATATATATAAAAATAGAATATATAAAACAATATATATATATATATATATATATATATATATATATATATAAACAGAATATATAAAACAGTATATATATATATATATATAAACCATTAATACAAAAATGTACATATATATATTAATATACACATAAACTTATACCTTCAAATATTTAACAAAGAACATATAATTTACATGGCTAGAAGCACACCTAAAATATTTACATTAATATCCAAATAATTACATAATAATTATAAATAATATAATTACACAATTAAACATACAAATATATTTTATAAAACATTTTATGTATAAATTATATTATTTAACAAGTAGTAACATATATATTTGTATGCAAGAAAGCTACATATTATATTGTACATTATATTAGCACACCCAAAATATAGATCTATGCTACAATAATTACTATAATAAATACACAAAATAAATATTTAATATCCATATATATATACTAATTATAAATAAAAAATTGAACTACAATTAATTAGATCTATACAAAAATACACACAATTGGAGAGTATCTCACCGTATCCCACTAGATCTAGGATACGCATGCGACACGAGTCCAACACACAACTAAATGCACCCCAAAGGACACAAACATAGCACAAATAATATTTATGAACAAATCAAAGTGTCAAAAGTAGATCTATGTGTCCGTGTCAAAATACGACATGTTCAAAGCTCCGTGTCGGAGGAAAACCCCCAAATGACACGTATCACCAAATAGTTGGGATACGAACCACAACTATCCCAATATGGACACGACACTAGCCTCAAACACAAATCTCATGTCCAATTGATCTATAGGATCAATTGACACACACAAAAAAATATAAATTCGGAATTTCAACAAAATTAACACAAAAAGCACCATAACTTTCTCCATGGGTCTCCTATGAACACAAAACAAAGTCCTATGGGTAGTACATACATATAGATTGATTTTACATGATTAAATCTCAGATTTAGAAGCTATTTAAATGGGAAAATCTGAATTATACCTATTGGGAGATGGATTCCCAATGAAACCTCCAATTGAGATGAACTTGCTTCCAAATTGTAGATCCTTGCTCCTCTTTGTAGATCCTTGCTTCCTTCTTCTAGATCCTTGCTTCCTCCTTCTCTAATGGTGAATTGGAAAGAATTTGGAATAAATTTGGTAGGGAATTGGATTGGGAATGGAGGGAATTTGGTAGTGGGAGAATTCTAGATCTAGATTTGGAATAAGATGAGAGGAGAGATAAATTTTCCCCCTCTTTAATAGGCCGGCCATGGCCCCTCCCCCAAGCAATTGTAAAATGTCCAATGTACCCCTTGGGGCCTCTCATGAAGAAATAATTAAGGAAGGAAGCTTCTAGTCTAATTATTTAATTAATTTAATCCATCTTCTTAACCATGGGCTTTCTAAATGGGCCAAGTCTAACTAATTAATTCATGTTGGTCCATGGGTCCAAACTAAACTAGTTGGGTCCACTAAAATAAGTCCAAAATAATTAAATAATATCTAACAATAATTAAATAATACAACAAAAATTATTTACCATGCACAATATTTATTTAAATAGGAAATTACTAAAATACCCTTTTTCCTAAAATGTGGTAGTGACAAGTCTACCCTCCTTAAAATAATTTCGTCCTCGAAATTCAAAGACGAAAACTACCCCCAAAAAATCACAGAACAGAACTAAAGAATCACAACTAACTAATGAACAGAACATAACAATGAACAGAACATAACTAGAAATAACATACCTCAAGGTACAAACAAATATGGATAACGCTCTCGCATTTCATCCTCTCTCTCCCAGGTAGACTCCCCCGGAGAGTGATGCCTCCATGCGACGTGCACCAAAGGAATAGTCTGGTTCCTCAGCACCTTCTCTCTCCGATCCAGAATCCCAACTGGCTGCTCTGGATAGCTAAGAGTAGGGCCCACCTCTATCTCTGAGTGATCCAATACATGACTAGGATCTGCCACGTATCGTCTCAACTGCGACACATGAAACACGTTGTGCACTCCCTCCAATGCAGGTGGCAAGTCTAGTCTACAAGCAACTGCACCGACCCTCTCTAGAATAGTGAAAGGTCCAATGAATCGCGGACTAAGCTTTCCGCCTCCACCGAAGCGAATCGTGCCTCGTGTCAGAGAAATCCTCAGAAATACCAAACCACCCACCTAGAACAAAACACCACCTTAAGAACTTATCTATAACAAACAACCAAGAACAAGCACACAAAATAAAATCTAAACTATACCTCAAACTCCAAGGGTCTCCGATGGCTATCGGCCCAATGCCGTTGTCTGTCCTGCGCCACTCGAAGTCTGTCTCTGATCAACTGAACCTTCTCTGCTGCATCCACAACCATCTCTGGCCCAAGCAAAACTCTCTCTCCAACATCGTCCCAAGACAAAAGAGTACGACACCTCCGACCATATAGAGCTTCAAAAGGTGACATCTCTATACTGGCCTGGTAACTGTTGTTGTAAGCAAACTCCACCAAATGGAGATGGTCCTCCCAAGAACCCCCGAAATCTAGTACACAAGTGCGCAACATATCCTCGAGAGTCTGAATAGTCCTCTCTGACTGCCCATCTATCTGGGGATGATATGCAGTATTGAATTTGAGCTGAGTGCCCAAACTCTCCTACAAACTCCTCCAGAAATGAGAAGTGAAACGACTATCTCGATCTGAGACTATGCTGACGGGAACTTCATGTATCCTAACGATCTGCCTCACATACATCTCTGCCAGCTTCTCCGTAGACAAACCCACCTTGAAAGGCAAAAAATGGGCCGACTTGGTCAATCTATCAACAATGACCCAAATCGCGTCTTTCCCTCCTAGAGATCGTGGTAGTCCGGACACAAAATCCATAGTAATGTGTTCCCACTTCCACTCTGGAATGGGTAATGGCTGAAGTAAACCTCCTGGCCTCTGCCTCTCGGCTTTCACCTGCTGGCACACTAAGCATCTGGATACAAACTGTGCCACTTCCCTCTTCATGCCATACCACCACACACTCTCTCGCATATCCCGATATATCTTGTTAGCACCTGGATGTATGGAATACTGAGAGCGATGCGCTTCCTGCAATACCTCCTCGCGCAACTCCCCACTAGGCACACACAATCTAACTCCATGCCTCAAGGATCCATCCTCTGCAATAGTGAAATCATCCTCCAATCCTGCTCTCACCTGAGCTCTGATACTCCTCAAAGATACATCATCATACTGTGCTGCCTTGATCCTGTCCATCAAATCTGAGTGTATCTGCAATCCCCACATCTGCATAGCACACCCAGGAACAATTACCTCAATGCCCAAGCTCTCCAAGTCCTCCAACAGATATCGATCCTGCGTCAAGAACATAGCTACCGGATACCTGCTCAAAGCATCGACAACTACATTGGCTTTCCCAGGATGATATTGCAAAGAGATATCAAAATCCTTCATCAATTCCAACCACCGACGCTGCCTCATGTTCAACTCCTTCTGCGTGAAAACGTACTTCAAGCTTTTGTGGTCTGTGAAGATCTCCACACGCTCTCCGTACAAATAATGTTTCCACAACTTCAGGGCGAATATGACAGCTGCCAACTCCAAATCATGGGTAGGATAGTTCTTTTCATGAGGACGCAATTGCCTGGATGCATAGGCAATCACTTTCCCATGCTGCTGAAGAACACAACCTAAACCCTTTCCCGATGCATCACTATAAATAGTGAAACCTCCGGACCCTGATGGCAATGTCAAAATAGGAGCAGACGTCAACCTCTTCTTCAACTCCTCAAAAGCAGCCTGGCAATCTTCCGTCCAAACAAACTCCACATCCTTCCTTGTGAGTCTGGTCATCGGCTCGGCAATCCTCGAAAAATCTTGCACAAACTTTCTGTAGTAGCCTGCCAATCCCAAGAAACTCCTGATCTCTGCTACCGAACTCGGAGTCTTCCAAGATTCCACTGCTGAAATCTTCTTCGGATCCACTGAAATACCATCACCAGTCACAACATGCCCCAAGAATTCTACCTTGTCCAAGAAAAACTCATATTTGGACAACTTCCCATACAGCTTCTCCTTCCTCAGCACATCCAACACAATCCTCAAATGCTCCTCATGCTCCTCCGGTGTCCTCGAGTATATGAGTATGTCGTCGATGAACACCACCATGAACTTGTCAAGGTACTGGTGGAACACCTTGTTCATCAAGTTCATAAATACCGCCGGTGCATTAGTCAAACCAAACGGCATCACCATAAACTCGTACTGACCATACCGAGTTCTAAAAGCAGTTTCGGTATGTCCTCCGGCTTCACCTTCACTTGATGGTAGCCTGATCTCAAATCTATCTTAGAAAACACCTTCGCACCACTCAACTGATCAAACAGATCATCAATCCGTGGCAAAGGATACTTATTCTTGATAGTGAGATTATTCAAAGCCCTGTAATCAATGCACATGCGCACCGATCCATCCTTCTTCGGTACAAACAATACCGGGGCTCCCCATGGTGAAGAACTCGATCTGATAAACCCCTTATCCTGCAATTCGTCCACCTGCTTCTTCAACTCGACCAGCTCGCTGTTGTTTACTCTATAGACATGCTGCGAAATCGGTTCTGCACCTGGCACCAAGTCTATAGAAAATTCAACATCTCGATCTGGCGGCAATCCTGGCAATTCTTCAGGAAACACATCCAAAAATTCTGCTATAAACGGATGTGGCAACTCCTTGTCTTCCACCATAGCTCCACAAATAGTGCCTTCTTCCTGCTCCGCAGTTCCTCTAGCAAACTCGAACTCTGGCTCTCCTGGCGGACCAAACAAAACTCTACCTCCTCTACAATCTATGCTAGCACGGTGCCTACTCAACCAATCCATCCCGAGTACAAAGTCGTAGCTTGGAAGTGGCATTACAAGTAGACACGCACTCAACTCCCGGCCTCCCAGAGTAACTCTCCGATCCTTGCAAATATCATTAACCAGGATAATGCCTCCCCCGGTCATGATCTTGCAAGTCCTAAGCAAAGACTCAGCTACCAAACCATGCTTCAGAGCAAAAGAAACAGATACAATACTATGGGAAGCACCACTATCAAACAAAGCTAAAGCTGGAATGGAATCAAGAAGAATAGAACCTGCGATGACATCTCCGGTGGGTTCCTCCTCTTCGACGGTCATAGCAAACGCTCGTCCCTGTCGAGCACCTCCCTGCTGTTGATGCTGGACAAAACGCTGCTGCTGTGTCGGAAGCGGTCCCCTCGGCTGTGCTGCAGGTGGTCTCGTCTGTGTCCTCGGAGTTGGAGCTGCTCCTTGAACTGCACGACTAGGACACTCCCTCGATTGATGCCCTTCAGTACCACAATATAATCAAACTCCTAGCCTCCTCCTGCAAACTTTCCAGATGTGGCCGGGCTTCTTGCAGAAGTTGCATGGAGCTTGCTGTAACTGTCTCTGCTGCTAAGGTGCCTGGTGAAAAGGCGCTCTAGCTGGAGTCTGGTTCTGCTGTGGCTGCTGGAAAGGTCTGGACTGGAAATGAGGACGTTTGGCAGATACTGCACTGCCGTTGGCCCCCAGAAAAGAATCACGGTCTCTCTTGGTCTTCAAACCCAGATCCCGCTCAACCTTGCGTGCCTCCGCAAGTATCTTCGAGTATGTCTCATAAAAAGACGGAATGAGAATCAATATGGCACATGATGTAAGACATTCAAGGAAAGGACAGTTTAAGGGTTCAAGTATCAATGTCAAAGGAGAATAGTTGAATCAAAAGAATTTTCCTAGATGTGATTGAGTATCTCAGTCTATATCTTATGTCCTATCGCAGGCTCGCAGTAGTACAACTAAGTTGTCGCACTACTACGACATCACATACTTGTGAAGCTTGACCTGCATGGGCCACCACCAAAAATGTGTCACGACCCGCACCCGGTGTAAGGGTACTAGTCAGAAACAACGCCCAGCCTACGCCGCAGAATCGGCGGTAGAACGCTGTCTAGATAAACTATCTAACAATATAATGAACCACCAATAATGATAGTATACTCAATCACAGAACTAAGGTGGAAATGAGCATGAATCAGATAAAGAATAGAATAGTCACAATACAACTCATGAGTCTAAAATAATACATCAATGAGTCTGAAAAAAATTACAGAAATATGCTGGAGACAAATCCAGTACAAAGAATATTACAAAACTATAAAGCTACAACTCCAGGGTCAACTGTCTCAGTTGGGATAAGTCCCTCTTGAGCCAGGGTCTCAGAATCTAAACCCACAACATCCTGGGGTCCATAATAGGTAGGGTACTCCTCAGTGTCATCTGGAAAAATATATCCAGTCAGGAAAGGAGCAGAGTACAACCCTAACAGCAGTTCTCAAATAATGATAAAAACTATGTAACAGTAAATAGTTGTGGATAAACAAGATGCATAAATAGATACAAGAATGTATAGACAATAAGGAAATACTGGAAAGAAATACAATAATGAACAATATGCTGATGGAACAAGAATACTAATGACTAAGTGTGTGAGTACTAGCTTTAACATGTGATCGGCTTGGGAACTTGCACAAGAGTATGATGGCCTGGCTGATTATACGTGCGGTGTATGATCAACACTCACAAGGAACAAGACATGCACAAGGAGGGTATGATCACATATCTACACTAAAATACTCCCCACCCCGACTGGTATAATAGATCCAACCACGGTACGTTATGGCACTAGATTCCCCAAGAAGATAGCTAGTCTCCCCGAGAATCGGTGTCTGTACATGTACAAGATAACCAATGAAACAATACTTGCACCATATACACCATATACCAAGGAATAACATCTCATGACGAGATCCGGATATACCAATCCGTGTAACCATAGTGTCGAGAGAAACATGTAAATCTACACTAGATACAATGAACATAGAGGATATCATAAATGAGAAACTATCAGAGAATGTACTCGCCTGAAGTCCAATGAACAGTCTCACAAATGTCTGACTCGGTGCCTCGAAGACCTAGACATGGAATACCACATTAATACAAGGTCCCGGAAAGAGAACAAGTCAAACTAGGCAACTTCTAGGTCAATAAGTCAATTCTAAGATAAAAGTCAACTATGGTCAACTCTAAAGTCCACTAAAGTCAAACATGGTCAAACCCAAAGTCAACCTCACAAGACATCTATAAAATAATATAGAGATAAACTACAATAATTTAGGAATCAAATTAGATTCAAAAAGAACTCACACAAAGTATACTAATAATACAATTAATATATACCCTAAAATAATATATACAACCCAACATTTATATAAATAACATAATATATTATTACAATTATTATTCCTCACAAAACACATATATATATACATATATATATATACAATTATAATATATAATATATACATTAAATCTGTCAAAGCGTCATTGAAAAACAGTGAATAAAATAGGATTAAATCAAAATAGTTTAAATAGTGACAGTCGGGACTGTCACCGAAGGACTGTCACCGAAACCCAAATAATAAACTGCCACTGCTTTGGTTTTCGCTGACAGCTAAACTGTCGCGGAAAAGCGTCGCAGAAAAGCTGCTGTTTCTCGCTGCTGCAATTAATGATAGGTTTGTCATTAATTGCCCGAAGGCTACAGCGGCTGCTATTAGTCGGCTAATTAATGACAGTTTTTACTGTCATTAATTCACTGTCACTAAACAAGTTATATATATATAATTATATATATAAAAATAGAATATATAAAACAATATATATATATATATATATATATATATATATATAAACAGAATATATAAAACAGTATATATATATATATATATATAAACCATTAATACAAAAATGTACATATATATATTAATATACACATAAACTTATACCTTCAAATATTTAACAAAGAACATATAATTTACATGGCTAGAAGCACACCTAAAATATTTACATTAATATCCAAATAATTACATAATAATTATAAATAATATAATTTCACAATTAAACATACAAATATATTTTATAAAACATTTTATGTATAAATTATATTATTTAACAAGTAGTAACATATATATTTGCATGCAAGAAAGCTACATATTATATTGTACATTATATTAGCACACCCAAAATATAGATCTATGCTACAATAATTACTATAATAAATACACAAAATAAATATTTAATATCCATATATATATACTAATTATAAATAAAAAATTGAACCACAATTAATTAGATCTATACAAAAATACACACAATTGGAGAGTATCTCACCGTATCCCACTAGATCTAGGATACGCATGCGACACGAGTCCAACACACAACTAAATGCACCCCGAAGGACACAAACATATCACAAATAATATTTATGAACAAATCAAAGCGTCAAAAGTAGATCTATGTGTCCGTGTTAAAATACGACATGTTCAAAGCCCCGTGTCGGAGGAAAACCCCCAAATGACACATATCACCAAATAGTTGGGATACGAACCACAACTATCCCAATATGGACACGACACTAGCCTCAAACACAAATCTCATGTCCAATTGATCTATAGGAACAATTGACACACACAAAAAAATATAAATTCGGAATTTCAACAAAATTAACACAAAAAGCACCATAACTTTCTCCATGGGTCTCCTATGAACACAAAACAAAGTCCTATGGGTAGTACATACATATAGGTTGATTTTACATGATTAAATGTCAGATTTAGAAGCTATTTAAATGGGAAAATCTAAATTATACCTATTGGGAGATGAATTCTCAATGAAACCTCCAATTGAGATGAACTTGCTTCCAAATTGTAGATCCTTGCTCCTCTTTGTAGATCCTTGCTTCCTTCTTCTAGATCCTTGCTTCCTCCTTCTCTAATGGTGAATTGGAAAGAATTTGGAATGAATTTGGTAGGGAATTGGATTGGAAATGGAGGGAATTTGGTAGTGGAAGAATTCTAGATCTAGATTTGGAATGAGATGAGAGGAGAGAGAAATTTTCCCCCCTCTTTAATTGGCCGGCCATGGCCCCTCCCCCAAGCAATTGTAAAATGTCCAATGTACCCCTTGGGGCCTCTCATGAAGAAATAATTAAGGAAGGAAGCTTCTAGTCTAATTATTTAATTAATTTAATCCATCTTCTTAACCATGGGCTTTCTAAATGGGCCAAGTCTAACTAATTAATTCATGTTGGTCCATGGGTCCAAACTAAACTAGTTGGGTCCACTAAAATAAGTCCAAAATAATTAAATAATATCTAACAACAATTAAATAATACAACAAAAATTATTTACCATGCACAATATTTATTTAAATAGAAAATTACTAAAATACCCTTTTTCCTAAAATATGGTAGTGACATCACCACTTCTGGGATCCATAACTCTGCACCAAAAGAAAACAATAAGAACGCACAGAGGAATCAAAACAGGATGCAATTCAAGCAATTAAATTGAATTCGACATAGAGTTCAAAAACGATTCAATCAATGGATGAGATCCTATAAATTATCCTATCTTATTGCAGGCATGTTCGGTCCCTAAGTTGAAACCGAACAATTTAGTTGACCTGCATGGGCCACCACAAAAACCATGTCACGCCCCAGTCCCAAAATGCCGAGGGACTAGAGATGCGTGGCAATGGCCAGCAGCACGCACCGATGGATAACCCAATTCAATGGAACCATCAGGGCGTACTTAAGCTATAAGTAAGGTCTACTACACAAGTCACACTAATCTCATCCATAAAGATAAAGAATTAAACTGCATACTGAATGGAAATAAGTAGCAACAACAAATCACAGCAAGTCAGTCGGAGCAACAATCCGACTTAAGTCTGAAATAACTGGCTCTATAGGCCAGGAACAAAAGATATAAACATGAAATAAATAAATGAGTACTGGGACAGGCACTCAGGAGAAGTCCTCGGCAGTCACCTCGTCTTCAGTGTTCGGTTCAGCTCCAGCAATAGCTTCAGCTCCGGACCCGTATATCTCGGGATACTGCTCCTCAGCTAAACCTGGGGACATAATCCATTCCAGGTCCTCAGTGGATATAGCAAGGCACAAGATAAAATAAGCCAACCGAATAAGCAGTGCAATAAATAAATGAACAGCAGGGTAAACTAAGTAACCATCTAGATATGCAAATGAGAGCAACACTAGTACTCAGGCTGAGACCGCTACAAGCTCTGTGTCAGGGAGCCGGTAGCAGTAATAACACATAAAGGGTCTAGCTCTGCTGGAGAGTCTACAACCTCACAATAATAGTAGATATATATATAGAACAGCCTGTAGCCTGTGTGTCTCTCCCCACCCAATGTAATCACGCAAGCCATGACCATAACATCTCATGTCCATGTCAGCGGGATTATAACTAATGCAACAAGTCATACTGTCTATAATAAATGACTCTGTCAAGTCCTGTATCCTATACAGAATCACCACGAATATCTCAGGAGGATTCTGTCCATGATAGTGTCAAGTGTCCTGGGTTGTAGGGTACTTGATAGGTCAAGTACAAAGTAAGGGAATCGTAAATCCATCTCTAAATGACGAACCCAACACCGCGTACGGTGTCGGTACCCGACTATGATCGGACACTAGGTACGTCATACGTTCCCTAGGTTAAGCAGTTTAAATCAGTTTATATGAATTTGCACAAGAAATCCAGCAGAGTATTTTTACAAAAAATATGAAAATAATGACTGCAAGTTTGGCAAGGTGCACTTGCCTGGGGTTTGAATTCCACTTAGGTCCTGGTTTCGGAAATTTCCAGAGATATCTCCGAAAGCTAAAATAAACAGTACCATCACACTCAGAAGGTGTCAAACAGCTAGGATCGCCTGTCCTTGGGTCTAATTTGGAGACAAAGGCAAAAACGACAATTTCGGCCCAAAACGGGGTCCACCAGTGGGCCCGCTTTGCACCGAAAAACGTGTCAGGGTCAACGATCTCCAAATTCACCAAACTTAGTGTCAACGGGTCAGGAACGCTAATACGAACCCAACGGAACTTTCAGATTTGAATTCCGATGAGCCGATCACAAAATCGCCCGTCGAGCGGGGCCTGTGGGGCCCACGACACGCGATTTTGTCAACGTTCTCAGAATCGGACCAAACTTGACCCACAGGACCAACGTATCGCTACGAGTCTGATGGCATAAGTTTCGTCTCGATCCGACGTGTGTGCACGAAGTTAGGGTAAAATGCAGAAAAGGCGGATACGGGGCGATGTCTGCGGATACGCGTTGATTTCGGTGTGCACGCACACCCGAATCAGCTTCCGTGAAATCCCACACGTCCGTATTGATGGGGCGCACGTATCTGTGAAGACCGCACGCGACCAAGTTGTCCCGTTTGGTGGGGCACACTCAGTTCCGGGGTGAAACAGGGTCTGGTTTTTTCCTGTTTTTGGATCGCGGTGTGCGATCACCACAGGATGCGATGCCCCGAGCGGTTTGTCCGGACACCGAGAGGGTCATACAGGCTTCGCGTAAAAATTTACGGAATCGAAAACAGAGATCCGAGGTGCAAGTTACGAGTACCTGAAGGGGACCAGAAAAACCGGGGTTTGAACTGTGTCCGACACGCGAGTTCGTGTCCTGGGTTGTATCAGCCGTGTCCGCTGTGTCCGGCCTACGGCTGGGCTGTGTCCGCGTGTCCGGGGCTGCGCTGGAGGAGCGCTGGACGGTCGAGGCATCGTCGGCCGGCTAGGGCGACGCCGAGGGGGGCGGCCGGCGTCGTGTCCGCCTGGGAGGGTCGGCTCGGCCTGGGAAGGGGTTGCTCGCTGGAGGAAGAGGAAGAGAAAGGGGAAGGGAAGGGCAGGCGGCGCTGCGCTGGGCGGCGCTGGGGCGGGCTCCGGTGAGGGGGTGGCCGGAGTCGGGGTGGTTAGGGTTAGGGTTCGAGTTTTGGGGGGAAAAGGAGGCGGAGGAGGGGGATATTTATAGGGGTCGAGGGAGGGCTGGCCGGGGCGTCGTGGGCGAGGGGTCCGGAGGGGAGGCGACGTGGGGGTGAGGCGCGGTCGTGGCGTGCGTTTTTCGGCGGGCGGCGGAGTTCACGGGGTCGTGAACGTGGGAGAGGGTGAGGGAGATGCGGGTTCCGGGTCGGGCGCGGATCCGGAGTGGGAGGACCCGCCCGACCCGTTAACAGGGGGTTGGGCTGGGTTAGGCTGCTAACGGGCTCGGCCCACTGGGCCGGGCCGGGCCCAAGAAACAAAAAAATAAATAATAAAAACAGTAATTTAATAATAATAATAACATTAATAATTAATTTAATTTAGAAAATAGTTTTTAGGCTTTTAAAAATAGGTCTGAGGTCCAATAAAATCCCAGAAAATTACCCTAAGTCCGGTTTTCTATTTTACACCATAAAATCATATTTTTATTTCATTTTAATGCTGTTTATTAGCAATTAAAAATTACAAACTCACTACAGGTCCTATATAAATTAATGAAAATTGCATATTAATTCCAAAAATTGATTTTAAAAAATCTCTAAAAATTTAGGGTGTTTACAGGTATATTAGACCTTTTGATATTTTAGAGCGTGTTGGTGAGGTGACATACCATCTTGTATTACCCCCATCTCTAGAGGGAGTGTATGATGTATTCTATATCTCACAACTGAGGGGTACATGACTGACCCGTCACATAGTTGATTATTCTGAGATTTTAATAGGTCTAGTTTGACTTATGAGGAGCAGTCAGTTGGGATACTGAATGCTAGTGAGAAGATATTGTAGGGTCAGACGATCAGACTGGTTCGGGTAGCTTAGAAGCATCACTCTCCAAGTGAATCCAATTGGGAGCGAGAGGACGTCATACGACAGCGTTATCCTTATTTATTCGAGGATGCAGGTATGACTTAAGAACTACCCTTTGATTACCATGTCTTTATAAATTTCTAGAGTATTTTAATTCTTAAATGTGAAGGACGCAATTCTTTTAAGGAGGATAGATTGTAAACCCCCTAAAATTTAGATAAGGATATTTTAGTAACTTTTTTATTTATTTAAATAAATTATAAATCATTAAAGCAATTTCTAGAATTTAGAAGCCCTTTAGTGTAGTTCTAATGTCAGTAGTACAACACTAGTTTTTCCATCAAACCAACTTTGTATAATAGGCTTAGCCGAGCCAAATTAGGCTCATGGCATGGATGTCTCTCATAATTGTGAAATTCTATGCTTTTTTTTGGTCGCACAACAACCACGACATAGTTTGACTCAAAATATGACACTTGGACACTTTTTTGCTGCGGTCAATTTAGACGCGCAACATGAACCCAAATTTTGACACTGACTTTTATAACCCCTAGCCTAACACGACCAACTATGCACATGACATTGGTGTCATATTTATTTGAGTCCCCATAGGCTCCAAACAAATAATATTGAAATATCGTGTATTTTAATTAGTCAAAAATGACTCTTTTTGATTAATTGCACCTGACCGAAGCCGAACCCCCAACTTGAACCCTTAAACTAACTTGACTAACTTATACACAATATCACACACCCATCCCCCACCTTTTTACACATCATACACCATTTTTTCTACACCAAATCATATTTTTACATTATTTAAATTCAAATTTAGTTTTTATCCAAAATAGCATAAACCTTGGACTAGTTTAACTTAAAATAAACCTTGTATATACATGAATGGAGGGGGGGGGGGGGCAACTGCAGCCCCAAGGAAGTGTATGGGTTGGTTTTCAAGGGATGTTACTAAGGACCTTTGGTTTTTTGGGTAAAACTTACAACTATTCATCAACCCTCACATTCATGACCATTAGTAGCTAATAAGTCCTAGGAGAACCCACCCCCATGAATTGTGCAGCCAACCCCCTCCTTTTCTCCACCTAAAACCTCTTACTCATCTCCTCCTTTCCTCCTTCTTCTCCCGCACATCATTTGTCCTCCACCTCTTGGAGCTTTGGCCGATCCCCTCCTCAAACTGATAAGTACCTCCACCTCTACCCGAGCTAGTCGGCCGACCACCCTTGGTGCAATCCGCTGGTGGCAGCAACCATTCTCCTCATTCAGTCCTTGGGGAGCCCCTCAATCACCCCTTGGATTGCCTCCCTCGAGCCTAGGCCGGCCAAACCACCCGGAGGTCGAAAACCTTGCCGAAGCTAAACCAACCATCGTATACATCAAGTTGGGGTAAACCTCTTCATCCTCTCCTTCCCTCATGATGTTATGGTTGTAGGGAGACATGAAAATATTTATAATTGATCTATGAATCACCCACACCATGTGTTTAACCCATGCACTAAAGCCTATATTGCATATATATATTACATAGATGTTGTAAGTAAAAATATTGAGTTATTGTCGATAGTTAATTATTTTTAGATTATTATAATTAAATTCTATAATTATATGTGTAATAATCAGAATATTATATGTATTAAATGTGTATTTTAGTGTTTTAAAGTATAAATAATTGATAGGTAAGTTTTATGATTACTATAGATGAACTTGTACGTACTTATTGCATACATAACTATAAAAAATGTGTTGCTCACTATAGTTAATTTAATTTCAGAATAATAATAATAATAATCAAAATCAAAATTATATATGTATTAATACGTATATTTAGTAGCTTAGTTGATGAACAAAGGAAGGATTGAGTTCATGCATGGTAGTGGTAACTATGTATAGTTTATTGCATGCATATAAGCTTGAATATAAAAAGTGTGCATAAATTTTTATTAATAATTAAAATAAATTTTAGAATATTAAACTTATTTATCTTCATAATATAAGATGTTAATTAGTGAAATAAAATAGTTCCATGCATGCTCAATTAACTGGTTAGCGCTGTATAGTATTTTGCGACATTGAACCCAACATACTCAGGCGTAGAAATATGTTATTTAATCACATGTAAAGGCCTATATGTACGTGTGGCATATCAGTATATGAGGCTTTTACAATGTTATAAATAATAGTATGGTACATAATTGTTGGCATGTTAACTAAAGCCATGTGACTATTAGAATTATTGGCACGAACCTTGTTACTATATTGATATGCGTGTAGCGACTTTATATTTTACATAAAGTAGATAATGGTAGAATTATAATTAATTTAAGTAATGTTGGTAAGGCACGTGGGTATCGCAGCACCATCGTACGTGGACTTTGAATCCGCTACAACAAAGCAGCAGGTAGAAGGCAAGTGTACCTTGCCTTGGTCTCAATAAATTATGCTTAATTTTAACTGTAGTTTATAGTTTATATTTTAATACATGTATTTTGTTATGACCCTAAGACCTTGACGATACTTAGCGTCCGAGTTATATTCAGGTACCGAATTTCATACACAAAAATTGGGTATTGTGAGATTGCATTATCGACACATACATTATATGTGCATCACTTGCACGATTTATCTTAGGATACTGTACGCGACTCTCATGTACAGAAGCCTCACTTGAGATATTCGAGGATTCTGGCTTTTGTTTTAGGAAATGACTTGAGACGTGCTAGTTGATATGATATTATTTACACCTGGACTTGAGACATAGATAGAGATTGTCTTGCGTATCGTGGACATGAGACATAAGATACATAGGATTGGAAAGAATTTACCATACCACTGGGTTACCACATACTACTAGCTATCGATGCTTGCACTTCGGGCCTTATAGTGCTACAGGTACCTTGACGGGGCATGTACGTACCTACTACTACTATTACTACTAGCTACTATTTTGTCTATCCAGACCTACATGACTCGGTGGTTTAGTGGACGAGTACGTTCTCATTTGTATTTCAATTATATCGATTATGTTAGATAACCTGAGCAGACTTATTTTATTTACTGTACTTTAGCTTAAATTATTCTTGTACCTTGCTATGTCCCCTGAGGACCTGGATCCAAATTATGTTCCCAGGTATAGCAGAGGAGGATTACCCCGAGGTTTACAGGACATAAGCTGACGTTGAAGCGGTACTTGCACCAGAGGACGAGGTTGTACCAGAGGACTTCTCCTGAGTACTCAGTTATCTATTTAGTTATTTATGCTTAGTATTATTTTATATTCGGACTTGGACTTCTGGACATATGTATTTGGTGTTATTTTTGTTTTTTATTGTGACGTGTTGTTCCCCGAGATACTACTTATTTGGACTTGATGATGGACTATTTTCTATTATCTATCTTGTTTGGTCTATCGTATTGTATTGTGATTGTTGTCTGTGGATGAGATTATAATTATATAGGGATAGATGATGTAGACTTGTATTGATACTTATTACAGCTTAAGTACACTTTAACGGGTCCATTAAATTGGGTTGTCCATTGGAGCTGTACTGTTGGCCATTGTCACGTGGCTAGTCCCTTGGTATTTCGGGACTGGGACGTGACAGTGGACATTAGTTTCTAGTTGCTTTTATTTTATTTCTACCAAATTTTTTCTCGAAACCTCATGAGATGTAGTGAATTATTTATTTAAATAATTATTGAAACTATTAGTTTATTTCGTTACCATGACTTAGTTGTGGATGCTATGTATATCTTGTACTTGTTATGGACCATTGTTTATCATAGACAACATACTACCGCCGATGCTACGGCGTAGGCTGGGCTTGGCCACATACTCTTATCCCAAAAGTGGGAGTAGATGGTGACAGGCGGTCCATGTGGTTGCCATAGTGGTATTTTTATAGAGGGGCTAAGTTTAGAATCCTCAAAGAAATATTTATATTTTGTTACTCTCTTTGGGATATTCCCTTAAGAGATAAGCCATGTAGGGGCTTAGAGACTCAGGTTCAGATTCAGGCTTAAGCGAAGGGCCAAAAGTGGCATTTTTTGGCATACTTTACACTTTGTACGGCTGCATGGGCTGCGCACATTTACTAGATCGGCGTGATTACGCTGATTGTGCACAGATCGTGCTGATAGGGCAAATTTAGTAGATAGTCAGTTTAAAACTACTATGAATCTTTTGGGAATCATTTTTTAACTGATCATAATCTTTTGAGATTATGGACAGTGACTGGATTAGCATTGGGGGTTTCACCTCTCCCTATATATAGTATCTTCGTGACTCTTTTTGAGAAGCGACAAAATACAAGGGGTGAGAAATATTGTTGCCTTCAGGTTGTAGCATCCACTACCCTTCCACAACTTTGTTCTTTAGTTCTTCGAGTTCCCTATTAGAGTTTATTACATATTTGACAGGGGCGTTCTAAAAGTTCTATCATTGAACTTGCTGGTTCCTAGAATCAGATCGTCGATATGGACGAATCTTGCTTTCAACAACATTGATCTTCATCACCCCAGCTAAGAGTTTTATTTTTGTCTTCTTCTTTTTCTAGCTCTTGTAAATGTTCTATCTTGTCGTAGCAACTACGATTACAAAGAGAATAATAGATTTATTTTTATAGCCTTCTAATTTGCAAGTTTTTGGCCAGTTTGTAATCGTCTCTATATTGTTCTAGTTGTAGTCAAAACATAGTTCTCGTCAATTTCCAATAAAAAAAATATTTATTGGGGCACAAAAAAACTTACTCGGGGCTAGCCAGGATTGGGCTAGCCCAATTTAGAGAAACTTTTACTCAGAACAACCATTTTACTTCTAGGGACCGCCTACACCTCCCAAACACCCCCTAAAACCCATCCAAACTCTTCCATTTTAACTTTCACACAATCTCTCTTCAGAAACCTTAACTAATCCCTTCACCACCTCCTCCATCTCCTTCCAAACCCTAAACTTCTTCATTCTAACTTCTAAAGGATCAAGGTATAAAATATCTTCCCAATTATCTTCCTTCATCTCTAATTTTATGGTTTGATTTTTTTCTTAAATATGCTTTCCAATCCTTGTTAAATCACAAAAAATCATAGTCTAGCCTCAGAAATATGTTTATGATCAACTTTAGGCAAATTTCTGAACTTTTGAACCCACCTTTAGGATTCAAAGTTCAAAAAATTGCCACAGTCGTGGCTTGATCAAACCAGGACTGTAAAATTTTCTATAGCCCTAATTACATCAAAAACTGTAGAAAATTTCTACAGTCCTAACAATATGAATGATTTATAGGAAATTTCTTTAATATATTATTTTGGTACAACTTGTAGTGAAGCAAATTGGTTTGGAGCCATGGATACAAGAGATTCAAAGGACGTAAGGAAGCTTAGAACATCATATGATACTTAGAACATTCGAAGGACGGGAGGATGCAACAGATTAATTGATTAATCATGTGTCAGTTCATGTCGGTCTTCACTTTCCCACCTACTCTAAAGTGTAAGGTAATCATCATCACTGCAGAAGAGATTAGTCGTGTCATAAATATTATGATTTTACCGATATTCCTTTTGTGCCTTGCTTATTAGGGATCCATGACGTATGGAGACCCAATAAACAAGGAACGATAGGAATATGGGTAAACCCTCATATTTTTTACAAAAAAATCTTTTCTGCAGTGACGGTGATTACTTTGCACTTTGGAGTAGGTGGATAGTGATGACCGACATAAACTGACACACATGATTAATCGATTAATCTGTTGCAAGATGAATTTTTGTGTAAAGAAACTTTGATGGGTGTTTGATGTACGAAATCAAGTTGGTTGTAGTATACTGAAATATAAAATTGTTGTGTGTTTGATCTAATGTAAAGTTGTGCATCTTTTCAAAATTTGATCAAGTATCGCCAAAGTTGGTCACAGATTAATATATAATTTTCTTTTACTAGAGTTTGGTTGTGTTCTCGGTGTTTAATATAATTCGCAATTACTATTTTGTACAGTCATATTAAAATCGTATTGGAGTGGACTATCAAAAATCTTACTGAATCATAGGACTGTCAAAATATTTAACAGTCCTCACTTTGGTTGGGACTGTCAAAATTTTTGACACTCCTATTAAAATCATACTCGATAGGAAGGACTGCCAAATATTTTGACAGTCCATACTATAGTCTGGACTGTCAAATTTTTTGACAGACATGCTTAAAACATACTGGATTAGAAGGACTATCAAAAATTTTGACAATTCTCACTATAGTCAGGACTATTAAAATATTGACAGTTCTGAATATAGTGAGGACTGCCAAAATTTTTGACAGTTCTATGATTCCAGCAGGATTTTAATAGAACTGTTAGAAGTTTTGACAGTCATAACTATATATAGGACTGTCATTTTTGGTAGTCCTTTGACACTCAGTTTGTATTTATTTCGATACTCAGATCTTCATAGCACCAAGATACTTAAAAGTGCACCATATAATTGAATTAAAAATAATAAAATATTTTATTTTATTTCTTTGTATTACAATAGTTTATTGCTTCTTTTATTTTCTTGTTGCATCGCTATTCTACCTTTCGTACTAATCTCGATAAGGCATTGTAGATAGTTCTCATTGTTGACTTATTTTTATCGTCTTTCTGTCGAACGAGGGAATAAATTTGTCTGCTTGCAACTCCGACAATAGAATAAGGAATACCATGTACTACTGTCGTCATTAGTATCAGCAATACTATAATTCTTCCACCGTCTAATATACGAATGTCCCGTTAGAGAATCGACAATAGGATATGATTGTGGATTACATTCTTAACTATGACTGTTCATATCTCATCGTTGGCACATACAATCTCCAACTTGAATGGATATCCATAGTTTTTTTGTCCCAACAATTTTTTTTGTGACCTTTCTTATCGCAAAGTGTATATTTACTACGATGACACCTGAACACACTACTACTTTCATATCCAAGGTCTAAATATTTCTGGTCTGGCTTGGATCTGATCGACGTTGAAATGACAATGACTATGTTATGTTGAGGTCCAACATGTTTGCACCAATCTAACGCTTCTTCATGAGATTCAAAAGAAATATTTGCCAGAAATAGATGACCGATATCAATGGCAATAGAAAGATGCACGACGACAGTAGCACATGGTATTCCCTATTACGAAGAAAAAAAATATATGGGTGAAAGAATTTACCAATCAAATATACTGTAATAAACATGACTGTCAATATTTTGACAGTCCTTACTAATGGTAGGACTGTCAAGATTGTTGACAGTCCTAAATAAAATATGTTGTCAGCAAGTTATATTTAGGACTATCAAAAATTTTGATAGTCGAAGAAAAAGGAAGGAATATCAAAAATTTTGACAGTCCTAAATATAACTTGTTCGTTGAATAACATGTTCTATTTAGGACTGTCAAAATTAGGAAGGAATATCAAAATTTTGATCGTCCAACCTATAGCTAGGACTGTCAAAAAAATTGACAGTCCGACCAATAGGAAGAACTATTAAAATATTTGACAATCAACCAAGTTTGTTAGACTCTTATATTTTTGATAGTCCAGACTCAAAAACTGTAGAACTAGGAATGTTAAATTTCTTACCGAGGGTACTTCGGAAGGACCGAGATGTTCAACAAAAGGGGAGCAAGTTAGGTTTAGTGGATTCGATGATCCGATTTGGTTGGGCTTCGCCACGTACTCGTATCCCAAAAGTAGGAGCGGATGGTGACATGTGGTCCATCTGGTTGCCATAGTGGTATTTTCATAGAGGGGCTAAGTTTAGAATCCTCAAAGAAATATTTATGTTTTGTCACTCTCTTTGGGATATTCCTTTGGGAGATAAGCTATGTAGGGGCTTAGCGACTCAGATTCAGATCCGGGCTTTGAGAAAGGGCAAAAAATAGCACTTTTTTGGCATACTTTGCACTTTGTACGGCTGCATGGGCTACGCAGATTTACGAGATCTACGTGATTACGCTAATTGTGCTCAGATCATGCCGATGGGGCAAATTTAGTAGATAATCAGTTTAAAACCACTATGCATCTTTTGGGAGTCATTTTTAAACTAGTCCTAATCTTTTGAGATTATGGATGGTGACTGGATTAGGATTTTGGAGTTTCACCTCTCCCTATATATAGTATCTTCGTGACTCTTTTTGAGCGAAAAAATACAAGGGGAGAGAAAGCATGTTGCCTTAAGGTTTACAGCACCCACTACCCATCTACAACTCTGTTCTTTAGTTATTCAAGTTCCCTATTCGAGTTTATCACATATTTGTCAGGGGCATTCTAAAAGTTCTATCATTGAACTTCATGTTTCCTAGGAGAGTATCATCGACATGGACGAATCTTGCTTTGAGCAACATTGATCTACACCACCCCAGCAGGGAGTTTTATTTCTTTCATCTTCTTCTTCTAGCTCTTGTAACTGTTCTATCTCATTGTAGCAACTACGATTACAAAGAGATTAACAGACTTATTTTTATAGCCTTTTAATTTACAAGTTTCTGGCCAGTTTGTAATCGTCTCTATATTGTTTTAGTTGTAGTAAAAACATAGTTCTCGTCAGTTTTTAATAAAAAAGAATATTTATCGAGACACAACATAACTTACTAGGGGCTAGCCAGGATTGGGGTTAGCCCAACTTAGAGGAACTTTTACTCGGGACAGCCATTTTATTACTAGGGTCCGCCTACACATCCCAAACACCCCCCAAACCCTCCCAAACTCTTTTATTCTAAATTTCACAAACTATATCTTCAAAACCCTAAGCCTCTCCCTTCTCTACCTCCTCCATCCCTTCTATCTCCTCCCAAACCCTAAACTTATTTATTCTAACTTCTAAAGGATCAAGGTACAAAATATCTTCCCAATCATCTTCCCCCATCTTGTCAATCTCTAATTTTTAGGATTTGATTTTTTTCTTAAATATGCTTTTCAATCCTTGTTAAATCCAAAAAAATCCTAGTCTAGTAGCAGAAAATAGGTTTAGGATCAACTTTAGGCAAATTTCTGAACTTTCAAACCCACTTTTAGGATTCGAAGTTTGAAATTTTGCCACAATCGTAGCTTGCTCAAACCAGGACTGTAATATTTTTTTTAAATCATGTTTGATGACAGGACGATAGAAAATTTCAACAATCTTGTTCAATGTATGGAATGTTGAAATTTCCTATAGCCCTAATTACGTCAAAGACTGTAGAAAATTTCTACAGTCATAACAATATGAATGATTTATAGAAAATTTCTTTAATCTATTATTTTGGTGGAACTTGCAGTGAAGCAAATTGGTCTGGAGCAATGGATACAAGAGATTCAAAGGATGAGTGGAAGCTTAGAACATTCGAAGGACGGGAGGATGCAACAGATTAATCGATTAATCATGTTTCAGTTCATATCGGTCTTCACTTTTCCACTTAGTCCAAAGTGTAAGGTAATCATCGTCACTGTAGAAGAGATTACTCTTGTCATAAATATTATGAGTTTACCAATATTTTTGTTGTGCCTTGCTTAAGCAGCTGTTCTATCTCGTTGTAGCAACTAATTACAAAGAGGATAACAAATTTATTTTTATAGCCTCCTAATTTGCAAGTTTCTTACCAGTTTGTAATCGTCTCTATATCGTTCTAGTTGTAGTCAAAACATAGTTCTCATCAGTTTGCAATAAAAAAGAATATTTATCGGGGCACAACAAAACTTACTCAGTGCTATCCATGATTGGGGCTAGACCAATTTAGAGGAACTTCTACTCGGGACAACAATTTTACTACTAGGGTCCGCCTATACCTCCCAAACACCCCCCGCAAACCCTCCCAAACTCTTTCATTCTAATTTCACACTCTCTTTCTTCAAAAACCTAAATATCTCCCTTCTCCACCTCCTCCATCTCTTCCATCTCCTCTTAAACCCTAAACTTCTTTATTCTAACTTCTAATGGATCAAGGTACAAAATATCTTCTTAATTATCTTCCACGGTCTTCTCCATCTCTAATTTTTAGGGTTTGTTTTCTTTATTTTATTTTCTTAAATATGCTTTCCAATCCTTGTTAAATCCCTAAAAATCATAGTCTAGTAGATGAAAACAGGTTTAGTATCAACTTTAGGCAAAATTCTGAACTTTCAAACCCACTAATCTTGTTTAGAAGTTTGAAAATTTGCCACAATCGTGGATTGCTCAAACCAGGAATGTATATATTTTTTAAATCCTGTTTGATGACAGGACAGTAGAATTTTTTGACAGTCTTGTTCGATATATGGACTGTAGAAATTTTTTATAGCCATAATTACATCAATGACTGTAGAAAATGATACTTAGAACATTCAAAGGATGGGAGGAGGCAAGCAAATTGGTTTGGAGCCATGGATACAAGAGATTCAAAGGACGGGAGGAAGCTTAGAACATTATATGATACTTAGAACTTTCGAAGGACGGGAGGATGGAACAGATTAATCGATTAATCATGTGTCAGTTCATGTCGGTCTTCACATTTCTACCTACTCCAAAGTGTAAGGTAATCATTGTCACTGCAGAATAGATTACTCTTGTCATAAATATTATGAGTTTACCGATATTCCTGTTGTTCCTTGCTTATTAGGGATCTATGACGTATGGAGACCCCATAAATAAGGTACGATACGAATATGGGTAAACTCTCATATTTTCGATAATAATAATATTTTTTGCAGTGACGGTGATTACCTTTCACTTTGGAGTAGGTGGATAGAGATGACCGACATAAACTGACACATGATTAATCGATTAATCTGTTGCAAGATGAGTTTTTGTGTAAAAAAACTTTGATTGGTGTTTGATGGATGTAATATGCTAAAATACGAAATCAAGTTGGTTGTAATATTCTTAAATATAAAATTGTTGTGTGTTTGATCTAATGTAAAGTTGTGCATATTTTCAAAATTTGATTAAGTATCGTCAAAGTTGGTTACATTTGAATATATGATTTTATTTTACTAGATGTATGTTGTGTTATCAGTGTTTAATATAATGCACAATTACTATTTTGTACAGTCATATTGAAATCGTACTGGAGTGGACCATCAAAATCTAACTGAATCATAGGACAGTCAAAAAATTTGACAGTCCTCACTATGGTTGGGACTGTCAAAAATTTTACTCTTGTTGAAATCATACTGGATATGAAGGACTGCAAAAAAAATTGACACTCCATACTATAGTTTAGATTATCAAAGATTTTGACTGTCTTGTTGAAAACAGTCTTGTTGAAAACATACTGGATATGAATGATTGTCAAAGATTTTGACAGTTCTCACTATTGTATAGACTGCCAAAAAATTGACAATTCTGAATATAGTGAGGACCGACAAATTTTTTGACTGTCCTATGATTCCAGCAGAATTTTAATAGGACTGTCAGAAGTTTTGACAGTCCTAACTATATATAGGACTGCCAAAAAATTTGACAGTCCTTTGACACTTAGTTTGTATTTATTTCGATACTCAAAATCTTCATAGCACCAGGATACTTAAAAGTGCACCATATAATTGAATTAAAAATAAAAAAATATTGTATTTTATTTTTTCTTATTACAATTTTTTATTGCTTCTTTTCTTTTCTTGCTGCATCGTTATTCTAACTTTCATACTAGACGATTTTGATCTCGATAGGGCGTTGCAGATAGTTCTCATTGTTGACTTATTTTTATCATCTTTCTGTCGAACGAGAGAATAAATTTGTCTACGTGCAACTCCGACAATAGAATAGGGAATATCGTGTACTACTGTCGTTAATAGTATCAGCAATACTATCATTCTTCAACCGTCTTACATACAAATGTCTCGTTAGAGTATCGACAATAGCATGTGTGTTTATTCCAGTCTTAACTATGACTATCCATATCTCATCTTTGGTGCATACAATCACCAGCTTTAATGGACATCCACATTTTTTTGTCCCATCGATTTTTTTTTTTACTTTTCTGTCACAAAGTGTATCTTTTGATGCCTGAACACACTACCTCTTTTACATCCAAGTTCTAAATATTTTCGGTCCGACATGGATCAGATCGATCTTGAAATGACAATGACTATGTTATGTTGAGGTCCAACATGTTTCCACCAATCTAACGCTTTTTTATGAGTTTCAAAAGAAATATCTACCGAAAATAGATGGCCGACATCAACGGCAATAGCTGGATGCACGACAACAGTAGTACACGGTATTCCCTAATACCAAGAAAAAAGAAAAAAAAAACATGGGTGGAAGAATTTACAAATCAAATATACTGTAATAAACATGACTAACAAAAATTTTGACAGTCCTTACCAATGGTAGGAATGCCAAATTTGTTGACAGTCCTAATTAGAATATGTTGTCAGCAAGTTATATTTAGGACTATGAAAATTTTGACAGTCCTAGTAAAAGGAAGGACTATCCAATTTTTTGACAGTCGTAAATATAACTTTTGTTTGGACAGTCAAAAATTATGACAGTCCAACATATTGTTAGGACTGTCAAATTTTTTTACAGTCATGATATGAATTTAGAAAATAGGACTGTCAAATATTTTGACATTCCTACCAAATAGGAAGGACTATCAAAATATTTGACAATCCACCAAGTTTATTGGACAGTCAAAATTTTTGACAGTCCAGACTTAAAAATTGTCGAACTTGGACTGTCAAATTGTTTACCGGTCGGAAGGATCGGGATATTCAACATAAGGAGAGCAAGTTGGGTTTAGTGGATTCGATTATCCGATTTCTTCTTCTGAGACATTTTCGTGTAAATCCTCTACATTGGTCGGAAAGAATTCAATAATTTGGGGATAACCAAAAACTTCGAAAACTTTACTATCACATTTTCTCAAATACATACCAATAAAGTTTGAATATTCCTAGGAGAATCACCAAGTTGTTGGCTTGGAGTGGTACTTGGGACCTTCTTGTTTACCGAGGGTGCTTCGGAAGGATCGGGATGTTCAACATAAGAAGAGCAAGTTGGGTTTAGTGGATTGGATTATCCGATTTCTTCTTCTGAGACATTTTCGTGTATATCCTCTACATTGGTCGGAAAGAATTCAATAATTTGGGGATAACCAAAAACTTAGGAAACTTTACTATCACATTTTCTCAAATACATACCGATAAAGTTTGAATATTCGTAGGAGAATCACTAAGTTGATGGCTTGAAGTGGTACTTGGGACCACATTTTCCGTTCGAATTTTTTTTTAGGGTTTTGGGATTTGGAAAGAACAAAGGTGGAAGAAGTTGACAAAGGAAAAAAAACATAAAAAATTGTATTTTATATTTTTTAGTGAACTAGTCCCAAATAATTTTCTTTTGTGACAAACTTATAATTATAATAAATATTTTTTGGCTACTTCTGATTACGTTTTGATGTGTTCCGAGAAAAAAAAATTGACGCAACTAATAAGTGTGATTTTTATTCTCACAGATTTGATTCTTATCTTTGTAACCCCGAAAACACAAAGAAATCTACATAATTCTTCCGCATATAACTATGTCCAACCAAGTCTTTTCGGACTAACAAAACATCATAATGTATACTAAGAAACGGAGCATTACAATGTTGACTTGATCATGCTGCATGTTTGTCGTAGACTCGATCTTAAGAAATCATTGCCTACTCTTCGTTAGCACATTAGCCCATATGAATATGGTTCCTGTTGATCGTGTCACATGTTAGTCAAGTCACCTATTAAGTAGTCAAGATGACTAGTTTCTAAAAAGACATTACTATTTATAGCTAACAGCATCATGAGTAGGGCTCATGCTCGATCCCAATTTTTAAATTCAAAATTTTAAAGCTCATTTAATTAAATAATAAACGATTTTTTTATATAAAATAATATATTTATATATAATTGTAAAAAAAGGAGGATTTTGGAGAAATTATGGGGAGGGGGAGAACTCGCCAACTCAGTTGGCGAGTTGTTGGGGCCCGTTGTCACGCCCCAATCCCGAAAGGGTCGGTCGTCCTCGCTTGATCCTTTACGGAACCGATTCGTCCTCGCTTGGGGCGTGATGCCGTACGAGCCTGGAGTTGCGCTCGTACAAGGCAAGAACTTGCAGTTATAGGAACCCATTTTGAAACACAATTTATAAAACACATTCACAGAGATTTGAACACAGTGCAGGAAGAAACATGCTTTTTCATTGATAATTCAGAGTAATTTACATAGAGTTTACATTGATGCGCCTCTCGGCTACTTGATTTGCATTACAAAAGATAAACTCAAAAGGCAGGGCGCGCTCCATCAGATAGTCCACGTCGTTCATACATTACGCCCTTGTATAGGTTGAAAGTCCAAGCCTCCAAAATGATCTGACTCCAACTATACTTCAAAATAGAGGTGCTCCTAACGCCTCTCGTCTATCCACTAGCGTTGCACCGTCTGAGTGCCTGAAATAGTTGCCCACAACGTGGGTCAGTACTCAACTTGTACTGGTGAGCGGGATGAACCCACTCGACTAAATCGACACTAGCTTATTAGGGGCGAGCATGCATTAAGATGACTTCTATAAAGAGGCAAGTGAATTCAATTCATATCAGTTGCATGTTTTGATAGGAATGAAAATAATAGTGAATCCCACCAGTGCATCGATTGCTTACTCAACCGATGCACGCCTTCCCTGCAACGAAACACAAGTATACTTACCATCTGCACAAGACAATAGATTAGCATGTGTTCTAGTCTATGCGGTCATTGGTGTGATCGACACCTTAGGGACATATTCAAGCATTAGCGGCGCGCCCTATCAGCCCGGGTAGCAAGCCCTGCTGGAGGTCCCGCAATGCATCGTGACGAGCACGAATCAAATATTTCCCTCCGGATCGATACGGTTCCAGTGCCCCGGAAAGCCGTTTCGAGGAAATGATAAACCTTGTGCACAAGTTGTCCCAGACCATGCAAATGCATGAACAATTCATATATCATACAATGCATCGATTGAAACTAAAGAAGTTAAGCAGCATTATATATCTCATGCAACAGTTCATATTTTCTCAATGCGGTGTTCCGATTTTGATATCCCATAGGTCCAAACTCCGTCCGAGGCACTAGGCCACCACCAACAACCAATTCCCATTATAAACAAACTCAGTTATAAGGTGTGCAAGCATATAGAAATATTAGTCTACAAAAATCCCATGTTCCTTTCTTAGTGGCTGGCATGCATTGTGGCAAGGATTTCCTAGGCGTCCAACCGGGCATCATCGAGTGAACGTTTGAAACATTAAAGATGTTGGCGTGAAGAAGTAGGAAAGAAGGGTCCAAACCACTCACTGGTTAAGGAAAAGGTAGCTGAAACAAAGATTCCCGCCTAGCGACGATCAAACGTCAGTTACGCGGACCTGCACAGCACGAGCACCAATTAGAATCTTGCCTATCCTTCCTTGCCGAACTCCCCAAGAATCAAAGCTCCAAACGATAAAACCAGCAGCGAAAACCAAGCAAATCGAAAGCAACACCAAATCAAATCCCATAGCGGCAATCAAGAAAACCAAGCAACCAAACACGAAAACTATTGGACTCGTTTCAATAGAGGCCTTTCCATGAGTTGGAAAGGATCATCGCATTTCGTCCGTGGCAAGAAGATGCCGAAGTTCTAAGTTATGACTCAAACGGACTAGCCACAAGCCCAATTACGTAGTGCACATCCCGGTCGGATCGGGATTTGAGGCACTACATAATATACCACTAAGAAAAAGTTTCGACCCGAAACTTAAGAACAAGGCCGACCCGAAACTTAAGAACAAGGCCCTACCTCCGACTGAATGAACAATGAAGGGTACTTCTCCTTCATCTCCGATTCCATTTCCCAGGTTGATTCCCCAGCTGAATGGTTCCGCCACAGCACGCGAACCAAGGACATCGTACGGTTGCGAAGTACTTTTTCCTTACGATCCAGGATCTGCACCGGTTCTTCTGAGTATGACAAGTCCGCGCGCAGTTCCAACTGTACAAAACTAACCACATGACTTGGGTCATGCACATACTTCCGTAGTTGGGAAACATGGAATACGTCATGCACTTCTGCCAAGGCGGGAGGTAGTGCTATTCTGTATGCCACAGCTGCAACTCGTTCTAGTATCTCAAAGGGGCCGACATACCGGGGACTCAGTTTGCCCTTCACGCCGAAACGCATCACACCTCGCATCGGCGTCACTTTCAAGAAGACATGATCCCCGACCAAGAATTCCAAGGGTCTTCTATGTGCATCAGCATAACTTTTCTGTCGGCTCTGTGCTGTGCGGAGTCTTTCCCGAATCAAGCGAACTTTCTCAACTGCCTGCTCTACCAGCTCTGGCCCGAGTACCTGCCGCTCGCCGACTTCGTCCCAACAGATTGGAGATCGACACCTTCGCCCATATAGTGCTTCGTACGGTGCCATCTGGATGCTTGATTGGTAGCTGTTGTTATACGCAAATTCTGCCAAAGGAAGATGCGTGTCCCAACTAGTCTTTAAATCAATAGCACACAGCCGTAACATATCTTCGAGTATCTGATTTGTCCTTTCTGTTTGTCCATCAGTCTGCGGGTGGTATGCGGTACTGAACTGTAGCTTGGTTCCCAAAGCAGCTTGTAGACTAGTCCAGAAACGAGATAAGAAGCGTCCGTCACGGTCAGAGACGATTGAGGCAGGTACTCCGTGTAATCGGACGATCTCATCTATGTAAATTTGTGCTAACCGATCGACGCTCCAAGTAACTTTTATGGGAAGAAAGTGGGCTGATTTGGTCAAACGATCAACTATGACCCAAATCGCATCGTGCCCCCGTGGCGTCTTCGGAAATCCCACAATAAAATCCATAGTGATGTTGTCCCATTTCCACTCGGGAATAGCGAGGTTCTGCAGTTCCCCGCCGGGCCTCTGATGCTCAGCTTTCACCTGTTGACAGGCCATGCACTGTGACACAAAGGTCGCCACATCCCGCTTCATACCGTGCCACCAGAAAGTCCCGCGCAAGTCCTTGTACATCTTCGTGCTCCCCGGATGTAAAGAATACTTCGCGTAGTGTGCTTCTGCCATAATTTCCCTTCGGAGTTCTGGGTCGTTAGGAACACATAGCCTCCCTTTCATCTGTAAGGCCCCATCTTCGCCTGCCACAAAGTCAGACGTCTTCCCCGTCGAGATCAATCCGCGCACCTTTGCTAAGAACTGATCGCCCTCCTGAGCTGATTTGATTCTACCACGTAAACCCAGTTCAAGATGGAGTGGTGCCAGCTGCACTCCTGGATGCCGAACTCGAAACTCGATGCCCATCGCCTCAAGATCTCGAAGTAAACGGTTGTCTATAGATAACGAGCCCACGTGCTTCCGACTCAGAGCATCAGCAACGACGTTTCCCTTGCCCGGAGTATACGCGATCGTTAGGTCATAGTCCTTAATAAGTTCTAGCCAACGCCGCTGCCGGAGGTTCAATTCCCGCTGGGTAAAAAGATACTTGAGGCTCTTGTGATCTGTGAAGATTTTGCAAGCAACACCATAAAGATAATGCCTCCACAACTTCAAAGCAAATACAATCGCCGCCAATTCTAAGTCATGCGTCGGGTAGTTCTTCTCGTGCGGCTTCAGTTGCCTGGAGGCGTACGATATTACCTTGTCCCTCTGCATGAGCACACACCCTAAGCCGAGTCCTGAAGCGTCGCTGTATATCTGAAACTCTTCTACCCCGTCTGGAAGTGCAAGGATCGGAGCTGAAACAAGACGCCGCTTAAGTTCCCGAAAGCTGGCTTCGCAGTCATCACCCCATTCGTATGCAATCCCTTTCTGAGTAAGGCGAGTCATAGGCGAGGCCAGTTTAGAGAAGTCCTTCACGAACCTACGGTAGTATCCCGCAAGGCCCAGAAAGCTTCGAACTTCGCTGGCTGACGTAGGTTGCTTCCAGTCCACCACCGCTTCTATTTTCTTCGGGTCTACGGCGACGCCTTCGGCCGAGATGACATGACCAAGGAACGCCACGCTGTTCAACCAGAACTCACACTTGCTGAGCTTAGCGAACAACTGATGGTCTCGTAATGTCTGCAGCACGATCTTCAGGTGTTCTTTGTGCTCCGCCTCGTTCTTGGAATAGATTAGTATGTCGTCTATGAACACGACTACAAACTTATCCACAAACGGCCGAAATACGCGGTTCATCAGATCCATGAAAGCTGCAGGGGCGTTCGTCAAACCGAACGACATCACGAGGAACTCATAGTGTCCGTAACGGGTTCTGAAAGCAGATTTTTGAATATCCTCTGATTTGATTTTCAACTGGTGATACCCTGACCTGAGATCAACTTTAGAGAAAACTCTTGCACCTTGCAACTGATCAAATAAGTCATCTATTCTTGGCAAAGGGTACTGATTCCGCACGGTCGCTTTATTCAGTTCTCGGTAGTCAATGCACAGCCGCATGGATCCATCTTTCTTTTTCACGAACAGCACCGGAGCGCCCCACGGAGAAACGCTTGGACGAATGTATCCTCGGTCCAACAGGTCTTGCAACTGAACTTTAAGTTCCTTAAGCTCTGCTGGGGCCATGCGATAAGGTGCCTTTGATATCGGTCGCGAATCCGGAAAAGTGTCAATGCTGAATTCGATCTCACGATCAGGAGGCATTCCAGGCAGCTCGTCTGGGAACACGTCGAGAAAATCTGCAATGACTTCAGCCTGAGCTGCATCTGCACATTCCCGCCGGGTGTCTCGAACAGAAGCTAAGTACCCTTCACAGCCCGAATGCAACATACGCCTAGCCGAAATTGCTGATATCACCATTGCCGTCTTCGGTGCAGCGCTGCACGAATAGTAGAAGTCTGCCTCGCCGGGTAGACGAAATACGACTCGCTTCTCCGCGCACTCGATTGTTGCATGGCAAGCACCCAACCAGTCCATACCGAGAATAATATCATAATCCTTGATGTCTAGTACAATGACATCTAAGGAAAGCTTCCTACCTCCGATGCAAATGTAACCATCCCTACAGATCGCATGGGCGGGCATATCGACTCCCGAAGGGGTACTTACGCAAAGGTTCATATTTAAAGCAGTAGAAGCTAATTTATGCTCAACAGTAAAATCAGCAGATATGAAACTATGCGTAGCACCTGAATCGAATAAGACTCTAGCGGGTAATTCTCGGTATAGTAGAGTACCTGTTACAACAGTGTCGGATACAGATGCCTCATCCCGAGTCAATGCATAGACTCGGCCCTGAGCACCCTGGCGTTGTGGATTTACTGGCACAGCATTGGCATCACTTGCTGGAGGCCCTTTGTTTTGATTTCCATTATTCTGATTTGGCTTGCCCTCTCTGCAGTTAAACTGTTTGTGACCCAGGCGACCACATTTAAAACATCCTTGAACCCGACAATCATTCACTTTATGCCCTGATTTGCCGCACCGGCTGCAGTTCAGTGGTTGGAATTGGCCCCTATTATCAGACGTGTGCGAGCGCTTGTGTGCTCCAGACCCTCCCGTTTCATGAGGACGCTTATTGTTATTGGCACGGGGGGTTTGCACCTCGGTCTTTGGGAGAGGGCGCCCGAAGATCCGTTCGCTGTTCAGAGCCGCTTCATAACATTCCCTATATGTTTGGCATCTTTGGTTGATGACGTCCCTACGTAAATCGTCATTCAAACCTTTCTGAAATCTATAGCACCACGCCTGCTGATTAGGCAAGAATTGCCCAGCAAACTTTGCTAGCTTAGCGAATACTGAATCATAATCATCCACAGACAGACTTCCTTGGACCAGGTTGCTGAAGTCGTCTTCCTTTTGCTGCCGGACTGCTCGGGGAATATACTGTTCAATGAATGCAGATTTGAACATTTCCCAAGTAATCTTGCAGTTGGGATTGGCATCATAAATTCCTTGCTTCGTTGCCTCCCACCAATCATGCGCACGCAGTTCCAGCTGAACCGATGCACAGGCAACTCGCTTGGATCCCCGGATGCCAACCAGGTTGAAAAGTCCTTCCAGCTTAGCAATCCACCCCAAAACCACGTCCGGCTCCGCTCGTCCGTTGAACGTAGGGGGATGCATTTTTGTAAACTCAGCTGCTCGGCAGGAGTTCCTTGCTGTAGGCTGAGTCTCTTCTGACTCATCTTCTACCGCCACGGCTGGAGGCGTGACGGGCGTTGCTGCGGATGTCCCGTTGCTCGGTACCAGGGATGCAATCAGTTGCATCATTGTATCCATTTGCTTCTGTTGATTAGCAAACTGCGCTTGTATGTTAGCTTGTTGGGTAACAGCTTGTTGCTGCTGCGCCTCCATGAGGTGCATAAGCCGTTCCGCCATTCCGGTTGAACCCGCTCCTCCGGATTCTCCAGAGCTTGCTGGATCGCTCTGAATGGGTTGAGCACTGCTGGCAGTTGCAGTGTTCTTCTTAGCCATGGCTACAAAAAAGAGTAGCTTGTTAACACTCCAAAAACGATAGATTTTATATCTATGGGCTTATTGTATAAGCGACTCTTCCCATGCAGCGGACGCCGAACGCAACTCAATTGAGAGGCGCATCAAACTCCTTTATAATCTTTTGAAATCCCGTGGAAGTAAAGCCTAGGCTCTGATACCAATATGTCACGCCCCAATCCCGAAAGGGTCGGTCGTCCTCGCTTGATCCTTTACGGAACCGATTCGTCCTCGCTTGGGGCGTGATGCCGTACGAGCCTGGAGTTGCGCTCGTACAAGGCAAGAACTTGCAGTTATAGGAACCCATTTTGAAACACAATTTATAAAACACATTCACAGAGATTTGAACACAGTGCAGGAAGAAACATGCTTTTTCATTGATAATTCAGAGTAATTTACATAGAGTTTACATTGATGCGCCTCTCGGCTACTTGATTTGCATTACAAAAGATAAACTCAAAAGGCAGGGCGCGCTCCATCAGATAGTCCACGTCGTTCATACATTACGCCCTTGTATAGGTTGAAAGTCCAAGCCTCCAAAATGATCTGACTCCAACTATACTTCAAAATAGAGGTGCTCCTAACGCCTCTCGTCTATCCACTAGCGTTGCACCGTCTGAGTGCCTGAAATAGTTGCCCACAACGTGGGTCAGTACTCAACTTGTACTGGTGAGCGGGATGAACCCACTCGACTAAATCGACACTAGCTTATTAGGGGCGAGCATGCATTAAGATGACTTCTATAAAGAGGCAAGTGAATTCAATTCATATCAGTTGCATGTTTTGATAGGAATGAAAATAATAGTGAATCCCACCAGTGCATCGATTGCTTACTCAACCGATGCACGCCTTCCCTGCAACGAAACACAAGTATACTTACCATCTGCACAAGACAATAGATTAGCATGTGTTCTAGTCTATGCGGTCATTGGTGTGATCGACACCTTAGGGACATATTCAAGCATTAGCGGCGCGCCCTATCAGCCCGGGTAGCAAGCCCTGCTGGAGGTCCCGCAATGCATCGTGACGAGCACGAATCAAATATTTCCCTCCGGATCGATACGGTTCCAGTGCCCCGGAAAGCCGTTTCGAGGAAATGATAAACCTTGTGCACAAGTTGTCCCAGACCATGCAAATGCATGAACAATTCATATATCATACAATGCATCGATTGAAACTAAAGAAGTTAAGCAGCATTATATATCTCATGCAACAGTTCATATTTTCTCAATGCGGTGTTCCGATTTTGATATCCCATAGGTCCAAACTCCGTCCGAGGCACTAGGCCACCACCAACAACCAATTCCCATTATAAACAAACTCAGTTATAAGGTGTGCAAGCATATAGAAATATTAGTCTACAAAAATCCCATGTTCCTTTCTTAGTGGCTGGCATGCATTGTGGCAAGGATTTCCTAGGCGTCCAACCGGGCATCATCGAGTGAACGTTTGAAACATTAAAGATGTTGGCGTGAAGAAGTAGGAAAGAAGGGTCCAAACCACTCACTGGTTAAGGAAAAGGTAGCTGAAACAAAGATTCCCGCCTAGCGACGATCAAACGTCAGTTACGCGGACCTGCACAGCACGAGCACCAATTAGAATCTTGCCTATCCTTCCTTGCCGAACTCCCCAAGAATCAAAGCTCCAAACGATAAAACCAGCAGCGAAAACCAAGCAAATCGAAAGCAACACCAAATCAAATCCCATAGCGGCAATCAAGAAAACCAAGCAACCAAACACGAAAACTATTGGACTCGTTTCAATAGAGGCCTTTCCATGAGTTGGAAAGGATCATCGCATTTCGTCCGTGGCAAGAAGATGCCGAAGTTCTAAGTTATGACTCAAACGGACTAGCCACAAGCCCAATTACGTAGTGCACATCCCGGTCGGATCGGGATTTGAGGCACTACACCCGTCAACTGAGTTTGCGAGATACATGCAGGCCGCAAACTCAGTTGGCGAGGGATGCTGAGTTGGAGGCTGTGCCCGCCAACTGAGTTGGCGAGTGATGGTTTAGGGGGGAGGGGGGAGGCAGTGACCGTTGCACTTTGCCCGCCAACGGCTATTTCATTCAACACTCTCACTCTATATATTTCCTATCTCAACCAAATCATCCAACACTCACTCGATTTCCTCTCTTCCCTCTAGCAAAGTCTCCAACACTCTCTCTGTCTCTCTGCCTCTAGCAAAGCTTCAGTCAAAGTTTTGCCTGCAGCTAAAGTTCATCTGAGTTTCCTGTAGCAAAAGTTCTCAACCGTCATGGATCGTAGCGTAAGAATTGTATGCTCGCACGGCGGTAAAGTAAATGGGTTAAATTACGAAGGAGGAGAAAGTATAATTTTTTCAACTTATACGAATATTAGTTTTAAAAATATACGTAATCATATTATTGAACGTTGTTCTATTCATTATGATTTTATTCTGAAGTCTATTTTTTGTTCTAATTATTTTTTGATATATAGTGAAGATGCATGGAATTATATTCTTGGGATTAATTCACAATCACGGTATATAAAAATATATGTTATTAAAGTAGCAGCAACATTAGATAATAGAAATAATGAATATTTTTCTGAATATCAGCATGTTAGTTCGGGTGCTAGTTCTTCTCAACAAATTGTTTTATTTTTTCAAGAAGGTCATTCATCAGATGAATCTAACAATGATGATGATAGTGACAACGACGATGAAAATAGTGATGATTTAGTTGAAAATGTAGACTATACGGTAGATGATGATGTTGTAAAAGCTATAACTGATGAAGTATTTAAGGAACAATCATTTCCTAGTCGTTCTCACTTTAGAAGCTTTATAAATAATTTAGCAATTAAATATAATTTTAGTTGTTCAGCTAGTGTTATGAATAATGCTCGTGGAATTATATATAGTTGTGATCAACTGAATTATAATTGCAGAGTATATGTCAAATCTATTGAAAATGGCGATATAGTTAAAGTTAGTACATTAGAAAATCATCATTCTTGTTTAGGGAGACTTAGTACAGGATGTCATCGACTAGCTACCCCTGCATGGATTAAAACTATGATAATTGACATTATTAGAGATAACCAGTCATACAGTCCATCACAAATTATTAAAGATATATATATGGAGCACCGTATACAAGTTAGTTATTACAAAGCCTGGAGAGCCCGAGAGACAGCATTAGCTGAAATTAATGGTAGTTATGATGAGGCATACGCTAGTCTTGAGGAGTATTGTTATAGAATTATGGAGACAAATCCAGGTAGTACATGTTTTATTAAAACTGCCAAAAATAATAGCTTTCAACGAATTTTATTTGTTTTAAGTCATGTATTGATAGATTTTTAAGGGGCTGTTTACCATTTATTTGTTTGTAGATATTGCAATATTAGTATTGATAATTTTTATCCTGCAGTATTTTTGACGGAGACCTTGAGAAGTGTATACGCACCAAAAATGAAGCCAATTCCAATTCTCTACAAGATCCAAGCTCCTTTGGTTAGCGGACAAATTGGGATACCAGATGTAAGACGCAAAGCCGGAAGACCAAAGAAGAACCGCATCAAACCCCGGGATTCATCGACGAGAGATCTACGTTGCAGTAATTGTGGTGCTATGGGACACAACCGAAGAAGATGTACTAGTCAACCGAGAGAGTAAAATAGAATTGTTCAATACAAACTTAAAAATATTGTAATAGTGAGTCTGATAATGAAAGTCTACTTAAGAATTATTCAATACCTAAATATTGCAATCAAACATTATTACAAATCATACAAATATTGCAATCATACATTGTTACAAATTATCTACTCATCCTCCTTCTCGTCTTGTTGAGTTTGGGTAGGCAGCGGTGCTGATGGAGTCAAAAAAAATTGTGTGAATATCTGGTAGCTTTCATCTCCAGTAGTCTGGTAACTCGGGCCCGCTCCAACAGTCTGGTAACTCGGTCCCGCTCCAGCATACTGGTAACTCGGGCTCGCTCCAGCATACTGGTCACTCGGGCCCGCTCCAGCATAATGGTGAAAAGGGTCATCTGTAGTATCCCTCCGACGACGACGATAGTGTCTCTGTTGTACTAAGCCGGATGGATAGTCTGGTGGAAGACATGATTGTACTGGAAGCATTTCAGGTACCCGTCTAATTCCCAGATGATCAACACGAGTCACAAGTTCCTCCATAAGAAGACGACTTTGTGGGGAAAGGTTTATATCAGGTTGTTGTAAATGTTGTCGGTATACACCACTCTGAAATATGAAACTTGTAAATTAATATATTTGTCATATCTATGTATATGTATTTTTGAAAGTATAATGAAGTCATACCAAATCATGCATGCCATCGACAAAAGCACGCAGAGTAGAATCATCTACGGATCTACTCTTGAACCTTTGCTCCTCATATTGGTATACTCGGTTGCTCATAAGAGGGCATCCCCACCATTGTCTATAGTCCAGGTTACCCATGTCTGCATAATGTAAACAAAATTTTAGCAAACTATTTACAATAAATCAATACGAATAATGAGTAACTTATAACTTACATTCCGCAGCAGATCTTAGTCTGGGAGACATGTTTCTCACACTATAATTCTCGAATCGATTATTCCAGTCAGCAACGAGACCAAGGATTCGTTGTAATGTATTTGCTGCCTCATAACCGACTGTCGGTGGATCATTGAGAATTATTGGGCTCATTCCGAATTGTCGAAGAACACGGTCTACCGGATGGTACATGGTGAACCGATCATATATAATATGAGATCTGTGTAAAGTAAACGCATATGATGTCCTCTTGATTTCTGGAGCATCATCTTCACATGAGTAAGGTAACCAGGTAACCTATTCAAAGATATTGTATCAAATAGATGTGTTGTTTATCTACGATCAAAACTAAAATAATTTAAAGATATTTAAAAATTATCTTATGATACTGCAGTGTATCAAATTGGTTACGATAAAGTGATACACTCCTGTATTGGTAGTGTTGATAATCCACTACATCTGTGGGCCAGCGCATAGCAACTGGAAATACTCCAACATCACTGAGAATGCTAGTAATAGGCCTACCAATATATAAGTGCTCGTAGGACCAGAACTATAAAACAAAAATATGACATTAGTACAAACAAAATTTGCGTATAAAATTACTCTAACTTTTTTAGGTCTTTCATTCATACCTGAATCAGTGAAATACATCCACAAATACTCTTGCGATTGGATCTCACAAATTCTGTCAGATTGGCGTATAAAAAGGCAAGAGTAGTAGCTCCCCACGCATGCTGAGTAGGTTTTGTCAAATCATCCAAGAATGGTAGAAGTTGCACATTTACCATTTTTTTGATACATCGGAAAATAGAATTGCACCACATAAACAGAGCAGATATGCTCTAGTACAACGAATGACCTGGATATATTAAGTGTTATATAGACACTAAATTAAGTCATAAATAAATTTACTAATAAAAATACATACCCGTATTTCATCTACATCAACCATCCCGTCAATAGTGTGATGTAGGTCTATGAAGTTTCCACGAAGCCATGTAAACTTCACAAAATTACCGTCTTTTATACCAGATGGAGGGCTAACACCGAGATACCTCCTGATCAGATCAGATCCCTTTAAGTGCGGATCAAAATATATAGCGTCACCTTTAATGGGTAACCCTACTATATTTGCCACATCAAATAGAGTGATCGTCATCTCGTCGAATGGGAGTTGGAAAGTGTTGCGTTCAGGCCACCAACGCTCCGCAAGACTTACAACTAAATGAAGATCGTGGATTAAATATCTAACACGATCTATATAGTGGAATCCAAAGGATTCCACCAAAGCCTTTTGGACCGAATTTAGCTCCCACGTACGATAATTCCTTTCGGTCCGCCAATGTACATGGATCCGGGTTCGTAAACCAAGATCATGGTCGTATAACTATAAAAAATATATGCATTATATTTTGTGTGTAAATTACTAAACTTGAAAACTTATAATTTTAAAAATTACCTCGCCAGTAAATATCCGACTAGAAATGTGGTCTTCACGTTGCTTAATAATAAGCTGGATAGTCGGTTCACCAGGAATACGACATTAATTGTGGTTAGCCATCTCCAAAAATGTTGATTATAAGATGAAGGGGGATTGCTATGAGGAGGAGGAGGAGGAGAAGTTCTGTGAGTAGGAGGAGGAGGAGGAGGAGGAGGAGAAGAATTGGTGTGAGGATGAGGAGGAGGAGTTGAGGGTAGTTATAGGGAGGGGAGGGGGGGTCTCCGAGAAGGGGAGGAGTCGGGGTGGGTGATCTCCGAGGAGTCAGGGTATCCGAAGCGACGTGGGAGGGGAGGATAGGGGCCCGCCAACTGAGTTGGCGAGCTACCCAGAGCCCACCAACTGAGTTGGCGAGTTCCTCTCGAACTCTGGGCCCCGTCAACTCAGTTGGCGAGTTCTCCCCCTCCCCATAATTTCTCCAAACTCCTCCCTTTTTTTATAATTACATATAAATATATTACTTTTATTAAAAAAACCGAATAATAAACTTTATCTCTATTTTTAATTTTTAGATTTTTGGTTTTACCCACCCAGAGGACCTAAGGTTCCCAATTTCTATATTCTAGAATGTAGGAACTTATTTTGTAGAATAGTAAATCATAATTTGGAGCTCTATTTTTTAGATTCTAAATTTTATATTTTTTTCTATTAAATTTTTACCACAGAATTTTAGAAATCGGAGCTCTTTTTATTATTTTCTACTGTTCTCTTACAAACCTAATCCATTCAAGTGCATTTGCAACTACGAAGGAATAAGTATATCATATATAATTTTGAAGTTTTTTGTTCCTGATATTAAATATACTCTGGGATAACAACGAAGAATTGTCTTATATTTTCAAGCCAAAGCCGTCTTGTTTGACTACATACTACGGACAAATCATATGTCATTGTCAGTCTTGATATAAATATTTAATTCAACACGCAACAGATATTATGCTCGTGTTTGTCGAGAGACTCAATCTCAAGAAATCATTTGCCTAATCTCTAGTCCATATGAATCTGGTGACTGTTGATCATGTCGCAAGTTTCCGAGGACACATATTTTGTAGTCAAACAACTGAATATCGACCCGGCCAAAATGCTGGATTGAATCAGATCGGTTCAACCAGTTAATTTAATTACTGAATTAATCTAAATGGTTCAGTATAATTCTTCTGTATATCGATTTTTATAAAATTATTCATTTATCGTAGAATTTTAAAAAATTAGTGGACCAACTTTGAGCTGGACCAAAAAAAATGACCGATTCACGGATCAACCGATTGAACCAATCAGACTGGTCCAATTTTTAAAATACTGCTCCAAATAGCAACGACCTACTAATCATAGCTAATCAACATTATTTGAATCTGACCAAAAACTGCTAACCTGGACTCGCCTGATATGCACTCAATCACATAGGCTAACACAGTACATAAATCAATAAAAAAAGAATCTTATATTAAAATACACATTTGAGATTTTCTTGGAACTATTGTTCTAGAGTTCAAATAAAAAAAACTCAAAACAATTTTTTTTTTCATTCGTGTAATCCATTTGGACATGTGGCACAAAATAGTTTCAACAATTTTTATAATCTAAAATAATATATGATCTTAATCTTTCAGTCGAACCATAAGTTGAACTCCATCTTATCGTAACGTTAGTCGGTTTTTGTTAAAATCCTAACCATCTTCCAATATGTTTTGCAATTAAATTTCAAAGCCGCCTCGTTAGACTACATACCGCAAAAGAATTCATATCAGCGGTCTTGTTTTCTATCAAGATATATATATTTTTTTTTTGCGATGTCCGGCTATACGTACGGAACTTTGGACATGTTATGTTACATTCCATTTGGATCCACTGTCACACACATTCTTTGCGGTTTGATCACGACACCGTACGCTTAGCAAGAGAGGTTATACCTCTTCTTACTGACCACAAGAACCTGTTAAAATCGATTTTGCCAAGGTATATATTTTTGTCAAGACCGATCAAAATTAAGAAACCATTGCCTAACCTTTGCCTACTCTCCATTGGTCCATATGAATCTAGTGCCGGTTGTTCAATGTCAAAATAAATCACATCTGGCTCAGAGGAGAGGACTAGCTTTCTTACTACTTAAAAGACTTTCTTACTACTCAAAAGACTACTTTAATTGTTAGTCACACCAACGACCTATTATTTATAGCTAATGAATGTTTTCTGAATCTGTCAAAAAAATCATTTTTGTGGAAAATAAATTTTGTGGAAAATAAATTTACTCAGATTACTACTTAAAAACCTTTCTTACTACTCAAAAGACTACTTTGGAAAATAAATTTTGTGGAAAATAAATTTACTCAGATTACTACTTAAAAACCTTTCTTACTACTCAAAAGACTACTTTAATTGTTAGTCACACCAGTGACCTATTTTTTATAGCAAATGAATGTTTTCTGAATCTGTCAAAAAAACTCTCATTTTTGTGGAAAATAAATTTAATCAGATTACTACTTAAAAGACTTTCTTACTACTCAAAAGACTACTTTAATTGTTTGTCACACCAACGACCTATTATTTATAGCTAATGAATGTTATCTGAATTTGTCGAAAAATCTCATTTTTGTGGAGAATAAATTTACTCAGATATTTCAGCAGGAATAAGTATCCATATATAATTTTAAATTTTTAGTTCTTGATATTAAATATGCTCGGATGAAAAAAAATTATAACGACGAAGAAATGTCTTTTATTTTCAAGTTGATCATCAATTTTGCTCATCAAACTACACATTTAGACTTACAATCTGCTTTGTACAATGTTCATATGACTTGCATCCTTTGGCTCTAGTATCTTTCAAGTGGATCAGTGATGGCTTCTTCTTTTAGATGGATCCGACTCAACAACCTCTCCAACCAGATAGACATAGAAGTAGGATTACAAAGAGAAAAGAGGATATCCGATCACGAGCACGTTGATATTAAATTTTGTAAACATGTGTTATGATCTTACATGAATCAGCGGCCCAATTGGTGTTATATAAGCTTCCATCTACTACGCTTTGAGTCAGGTTCATGCTCAAGTTGGGTGTGCTTTTGGTATATTTCAGGTCAGGTATGAGTAATGTTTGGCTCAGATAAGGTTCAAGTTTGATTGGGCCAGGTCAGATCGGATACATTTAAGTAAGGTTATGGTCTCAATCCATTCGATTTCCGGCCCAGATTATGATTTCAGTTAAATTCGGATTCCGTTACTCGAGTTAGATGAGGTTCGGATTTCTAGTCGTGTTCGGTTTTTGGTCAGGTTCTTTCAATTGATTTTGCGGTTGGGTACGTTAGTTGTGTGGGGGCAAGTTTTTGCTCTAGTATGGTCAGATTGAGTGTTGGTTGGATTTGGGTCAAGTTTTCGTTGAGTCGGTTCGAGCTTAAGTTGAGTTCGAGGATCTAGGCCGGGTCTGGTCTAGGTTTGATGGGGATGGTTTGAGCATTCTAAAAATATGGGATATTAGAGAGGAGAGGGAATTTGGTTTGTTCTTCACCTGTAAGGCTGTAACGTCAAAGTTCACATGGTTTAAGCATAGTGAGAGAGACATCCTTAAATATTCCTTGTGTTAGTGACATCAATGTAATTTGACAGAGATATTTTCAGACCAGTACTTGTAGTCAGCATTGCATAGTTTTGGAGTGACCCGCACGTACTCAGAACCTGCAAGTTCTGTGTGCGCCAAATATTGTTGCATCATCACTTGCCTCATCGACTGAATTGACAGTGGAGAGGACATATAATAATCAATAGTTTGGTCCTACCTATTTTTGCACGATCTGCTTTCGTTGAGAGGTCGCGTCTTTCATGAAGTTGGCAAAAATATTTGTAACCTAAGATCGATTAAGAAATGAATGTTTTAATCGTGAAATTCAACTTACTGCAGACAAATCATATAAGCTTTGGAATGTCATTGTGGGGCCAGGGATTAGATACCATGTAATCAAATCCAACTTAAAATTTAATTCAACACACAACACACATTAGGTTCTGGCTTGTTCTTCCCACTGCTAGGTCCCAGTGTTGACGTGTTTGCCAAGTCTCCATCTTAAGATCGCATTGCCTACTCTCCATTAGCCCATACAATGAATCTGGTGACAGCTGATCATGTCACATGTTTCTTATTCAAAAGACCAACTTTAATTAGTCACACCAACGACCTACTGATCTGCAGTCGACAATCCACAAATTTCTTTTTTCCTTGGAAAATAAGCTTACTAAGATGTTTTCTGAAGTAATAAGTATCTCATATATAATTTTTAACTTTTTAGTTCCTGATATTAAATATACTCGGGTGAAAAAATTTATAACAACGAAGAAACGTCCGTCCTTGGTTTCCTAGGAATTAGAAATTCAATTTGACCAACAAGGTTGTTTTTATAATTATTCGGGCATGCAAGCGAGCGCGTATGCCAAACAATCTCGAGTTAGAGTGAAGTTCTAGAGATTTTAACTGGAGAATATGTCCAACCGCTTGGTGTTAGATCTACTGATTGATTCAATAGATAAAGAAGATATACGAATTGCAGAAGCATGCCTGAATCCTTGCTTGGCTAAATTGATCTTGTTAGCAAACATCTCTTTTTGTGGTCCGGTCTTCCAACTAGATACGGCTCTAATCGACAAAGAAGAATTCTTTGTCTCTCTCTGTTGATGCGCCGGGATGCAGAGTAGAAGAGAGAAAAAGAAGTGTAGGTTTTGTGAAACCCTAAATCCTCTTCTAATTGTCGTACAAGTTGGGGATCACAATCCTAGTGTGTGTATAATCCTAGTGTGTGTGTGTATAACCACCCCCCCCCCCCCCCCCCCCCCCCCACCCCTTCCCCCCAATCCAAAATAAATTCTCTCCTAATTGTCGTAAAAGTTGGGGGACCATAAGCCTAATGTGTGCATATATAATTAGGTTTTAGATATTTCTAATTTGGTCCCACATCAAATGAGAAATATCTCAAATTAAGGTATCTACTTAAATCTAAACACATGAATAAGTAAATATGTCTAAATCCAAATGTGTAGCACCAAAATACATAAAACATAAACTTCTTCTCAAATAAGATAACATCCATATAAGCAATGTGCTCTGAAAGACCTTGGGTTGTAACCTTTTTGTGTGCGAATCTGCTACCATATAGAGTTTGTCCCAATGTGCTCTATGGATACTTGTCTATTCTGAATTCTCTCCTTTACAACTAGGAACTTGATGTCAATATGCTTTGACCTATAATATCTCATGTTGTTATTATAATAAAGTACTACTGATTTATTATCACAATATAATTTGAGTGGTCTTTCAATACCCTTTGGTATGCGTAGCCCAGTGACAAAATTTCTCAATCATATTCCAAGGTTGGATGCCTTGTAGCATGTTATAAACTCTGCTACCATGGTGGAAGAAGCTACGAGTGTCTGTTTAACACTCTTCCAAGATATAGCTCCACCAGCCAACAGGTAATCATAATCTGATGTAGATCTTCTACTGTCTTGACATTCAGCAAAATCGGGGTCGGAATATCATATGATCTCTAAATGATATGATATCCTATAAGTGAGCATGTAATTATTTATTCTTTGCAAATATCTCATAACCTGTTTGGCTGCTTTTCAATGATCCATCCTAGGGTTACTTAAATATCTGTCTAACAACCCAACTATGTACGCAATATCCGGACTAGTACACACTTGAGCATACATGACACTTCCTATAGCTGATGAATAGGGAATCGATCAAATTTCTTTAATTTAATGGCGATTCTAAGGGCACAGACTGCATTGTCTCCTTTAGAGACATGGGTGTCACCTGGTTTGCATTCAAAACATTTAAAAAAAATTTAAGCACTTTATCGATATATCTCCTTTGTGATAATTCAAGAATACCCCGAGAACGGTCTCAATGTATATGGATTCATAATACAAAAGAGGCATCATCATGATCTTTCATCTTAAAGTTATCTAATAAAAATTTCTTAGTGTCATGCAGCATGACTATATGATTTTGCAAGCAGTATGTCATCTACATATAATACCAAAAAGTATGTTTACTCCCACTAAATTTATGATACACACAATCTTCAACGATGTTTATCTCAAAGCCAAACGAGGTAACCACTTGGTGAAATTTGTAGTACCATTGACGAGAATCATGCTTAAGTACATAAATAGATTTTGCCAGTTTGCAAAACATATTCTTTGGGTCTCCTAACACAGATTTTTGGCTACACTATATAAAGTATTCCATCAATGTTACCATTGAGAAGCGTCATTTTGACATCAATTTCATGTAACTCAAGATTACAGTGTGCAACAAATGTTCTAAAAGAATTTTTCAAAGAAACTAGAGAGTAAGATTCTTTAAAATCAATCCCTTCATTTTGAGTAAATTATTTAGCTACAAGACGTTCTTTATACCTTTCCACACTACATTTTGAATCCTTCTTAGTTTTAAATATCTAGTTGCAACCAATGGACTTCGCACATTTTGGTAATGGAACAAGTTCCTAAACTTTATTGTCTTCCATTGACTTGTAATCCTCATTCATTGCATCAATCCACTTTTGAGAATTAAAAATTTTTATGGACTGAATAAAGTTGATTGGATCATATTCCAGTATTCTAGAATCTTCCTCATGTTCCTGGAGAATATGACAAAATTATCCAAAATTACATTTCTCCTAAATCTGGTAGACCGTCATAATGGAACTGGTTATTGATGTTGTTGAGTTTGTTCCTCACGAATAATTATCTCATATTGAATAGAAGATATCTCTTTGTTGTCCATATAATCGTTATGGCAGCTCTAGAGGGGGTTGAATAGAGTGAAGCTAAAATAATATACATAATAAAACAAATTTAGGCTAAGTTACCAACAAAGATATGCAATAATATTAGAAGTATATGAAAATGTAAATAAAGTTTAGAAGAGCAAACACAATACTGATTTTTCTCATGGAGGACTAATCCAGTCCCGAGAACTCTTGCTTGGAGTTAAATCCACTATAAAGCAATAGTGAATACACCACATGCTTTGATCTGAAGTGCACGCTGACTTCTTACAACACGAGTTTTGATCCGAAAGTCTTGCCAACTTCTACCACAAGCTTTGATATGAAGATCTTGTCGACTTCAATAAAATGGAACTCAAGCTTTATAACTCAAACAAATTTTTAACCGAGATCGTACTTGGCACTAGAAGGCTATGAGTTGATCTTGGGAATAGAAAGTTTGTATAGCTTAGCTAAATAGTCAATTGAAGAGTGAGTGAATGACAATTGATGGTTCAATGCCTATTTATATGTATTCTGAGGACAGAGTTCTGGCAGAGTTCGGTCCCCAAATGTTCATAAATTCGAAAGTTATGAACCTGGTCTTTAGGGAGAGAAGGCTAACTAGGTTTTCTGGTTTTAGGCTAACCGAGTTCGGACAAAGTTCGGGAAGAACTCGGTTCGAGTTCGGTTACCCTAATTCCAGAATGGCTCTGGTTAGGTTTCGGGCTGATTTGAGTGGACTAGGTACTGGTTTAATATGGGTTTGAGCTTTCTAGTACCAACTGCGAACCTGATGCACATTATCCTTTAAATAGAATATAAAATAAATAATAAAAAGTGAAAATACAAGAGCACTAGATGACTCTAATCTTCTGACAATTAAGAAGACTTGAAGACGCCTTTTTTCTTAACGACGGTTGTCCAAAGAAAAATATATATGGAAATTTGAATATCTTTCGTGGGATTCGCCCCTAAATCCCCACGGGGGGCGCTGCCCCCTCGATCCTCGTCCGCTGACCAGGTAGCGGAACCCCTGAGTGTGAGGCCGCTGATAAGTCGTAGGAGGTTTAGAGAAATATTCTGGTATAAGGCCATCTTTGGCTCATCATGTTTTAATCGTTACATATGTCCATATCTGATCTTGTTTACTACTTGTCTGCAAATACATCACTACTAGAATAAGACAAACTAGCAACGCAAAACAACGTCGCTATTTTGTCAAAAAATATTGTTGATTCAAATCAACGATGTTTCCATGTAGTCGCATTTCAGCTAGTCGCTGACAAAAAAAATATCAAAAAATGTTGCTATAGCATTGTGTCTTAGCGATGTCTGCATATCGTTAATATTTTTTAATTAGCGACGTTTAGCATTACAACGTCGCCTTATTAGCGATATATACTGTGTCGAGAAACGTCACTAATATTTTTATAATTAGCGACATTTTTCAACAAATTAGGCTATATCAGGATGACATGACAAATATTTACATGTCAGCATATTAGCGACGTTTAGCGACTAACTAGGGACGTTTATGGTACAGAGTAGCGACATTCTTATACCAATTATCAACATTATTATGCGTCATTGAACGTCACTAAATGTCGCTAAACATCGCTAATCTTGTAAAAAATTAAAAAATATGCAGATCGTAAAATAGTTTTCATAATCATCTGCCAGGAGTTTGTATAAATAGATTTACAGTTTATAAAAATAGACCCGGAGCAACCCTCCGTTGAATTCCCTGGGTTCTCCAGTTGAAGCATGAAAAATATCTACCATGTGCCAACAGTAATAAAAGTCCATGTGCCGCAGTGATCAAGGCCCCAGCACCATAATGATCTAGTGTCATGCGCCGACCGTTTCATATCGAGTGTTCCCATGTGCCAGCAGTGCCATGCGCCACTAAGTGACTTGTGTTTCCATACGCTAACAGTGCCATGCTCTACTACTCCCTCAAGCATCCCCATGCGTCAAGCGGAAGGACACTTCACAGCTGTGTCGTTGCAGTTCCTGCTGTTATCTCCTACATGCTTCTGTTCAAAGTATTTTGAACTTAAAATACTTACAAAGTTTAGAAACTTTGTAGAAGATCTTGTAGAAGCATGAAAATCATGCAGGCCGCATAGAGCTCATGCCAATTCAAAAAAAAAGCAGGTCGCAGAGGAGCGACATAGGGCCCATGCGTCCTGAACAACCAAAGAGTTGGAAGCCGCATAAGAAAAATCTATGCGGCCAGAACAACCACGAAGTAAGGGGCCGCATGAGATCCCCTAAAATGACATTCAATGCCTGTCAGAAGTTCTGACACACCACTCATCACCCAGAGCGCGTCAAGAATCGTGAGAGATATGACGGCTCATAAAAAGATGGAAAGTCACATCAGTGGTCAGGTGTGTCATGCCACGTGTTCCCTCATATGCTACTACGGCCTTATGCAGCTTCGTCATCATACGACCAAAGTATCCATCCGACCAAGGCCTGACGAGAGCTCCCATGCGGCAACAACGCCATGCGGCCGAAGTGTCCATAAGAACAAGGACAAAGGAGAGCATGTATGTGGCCACGACTCTATGAGTCAATGACACCGTGTGGCTCTCAGCTTTCAAGATATTTCTGTTACAACCGAAAAGATCTTCACACAGTTAGTGTTGATTACGTGTCCACCTGACCAAGTCACGCTCGTAACGGAGTTGAAAACAACTCCTAGATATTATCAACAGCATACCCAACCAAGGCTACGTGGCAGAATGCTCGTGGTATACGGCTACAGTTACAACCGTATTCGGTTGAATGAGCCCTATGCGACCATAAAACATAGGCATATATGGCACATATAGCCCATCAACATGATGGATATAAATAGAAGAAACTTGGACGTTCCCAGGGCCCTCTTTTTAGAGACAATACTCCCCTTCCTGTCACGCCCCGATTTCTTGGAATCGTAGGGGCGTCCCCCGAGCGTAACCGCCGTGCGGTCCTGGAGTTCCGCCCGCACAAGGCTAGAGTATTTTGCATAACGAGCACATATTCAGAGTACGCAGATAAATTAAAACACAGATTTGAAACATGAAAAAGTTCTCTTTTATTGATAACGAACATCTATTACAAACTCTTGAACGAGTCAGCTAAATTGCCGCATGGGCTTACAAAAGTGTTGACACAAAATGAGATGGCAGTCCTGTACATTATATCCCTTTACTAAACTTTAAAATGATAAAGACCTTCGGGCTGGATGACGGCCTTCCCACGGAGCTGCATTGGGTATTAAGTTGCTAGCTCCTTGCTTCAAATACTTTAAAATGTGGCATGATCAGGATGCGCCTATAGCTGGGCTGGATCGGGAAGACGACTTTGGCTCCTCGATCGGGAAGACGACTTTGGCTCCTCCGGGCTGTAGATCGTAAAATAGTTTTCATAACCGTCTGCCTGGAGTTTGTACAAATAGATTTACAGTTTATACACTACCAAAAAAAGTCAAATTAGCGACGCCAAAAAACGTCGCCAAATGACAATAAAACGTCGCTAAACTTGTTTAGCGACATAATTAGCGACGTTTTAACGCAGTCGGAAAAAACCAAGTTGCTGAACGGAAAAATGTCGCTAAACGTCGCTATGCCGACATTTTTTAGCGACTTTATTGAGTCGCTAAATGTAGCGACGTTTAGCGACACGGCGTCACGAAATAGCGACGTTTATTAAAGTCGCTAAACGTCGCTCATTAGCGACTTTTATAGCGACGTAACAGCGACGTATTTAATGACCTGGCAGTACTGCCATGTCAGGAATTTACGACGTACAGCGACATATTTAGCGACGTTTAGCGACGTTGTTAGCGACGGCTATTTACACGTCGCTAATTAGCGACTTGTTTAGCGACTTATAAAAACGTCGCTAGACGTCGCTAAACGTCGCTAAATACGTCGCTAAATTTACAAAAAAATTAAAAAAAAATTTGAATTGTTCCAAACTATTATTCCTCTAATTTATAAATTTGTAATTAAAAATAGACCCGGAGCAACCCTCCGTTGAATTCTATGGGTTCGCCGACCCCTTCGATGGAACACAAACATTATAGACAGACAATAAAAGTATCACAGTTATAAAAGTATCACAGTCACACAAAATGGGCATAAACAGCATCACAAAATACATAATATATAAGTATCAGAGTATCACAGTAACACAAAATGCATAATATATAAGTATATGAAACATTATAGTATCAATCTTGAGGATTTCCAAAACGGGGCTGATACCAGTCCCTCAAATACTGCGCATAAACAGCGTTTATGTTATCAAGCTCCGCTATGGGTGCTGGGTGACTGGAACTCCCCGTCTGAGATAAAGCCGCGATAGGTGCTGGGTGACTGGAACTCCCCGCAGGTGGTATCTCTTCCTCCTTAACAGTATGAGGCATCACTTCCTCCTTAACAGTAGGAGGCATCACTTCCTCCTTAACAGTAGGAGGTGTCGCTCTCTTGGGTGCCATCTGGTAAGATAGATGAAAACAAAGAATTAGCAGTATAATAATGATACCATAATATCTTATAATAATGATAATTCTTTGCAATTGAAATTGAAATTGAATTATGAGATTTGGATGATAAAGATTAAAGTAAATAGTAGTATCTAAGACACACACACAAAACCAGTGGCTCGACTGATACACTGAGACACAGTGGTTGAGGCACACTGTGCACACACACAAAACCAGTTTTCACAGTGTGCACTGACTGAGGAACCCGACACTCTCACATCCCCCAAATGCAAAAACCCAAACTCACACTACAACTAACAATTGATGCCTAGGTCTTATACACCTACACACACGTATGGTTGAGCTATTTTCAAATTTCAGTCTTATATAACCTAAAGACAAGTAGACTTTGATACCAAATTTATATCTGAAGATGGGAGTAGCTTGCTAAGTCCAACAAGTATATTTTGTCTCCATATTGTGTACTCTAGTGAACTACAAGCCAAATTTCAAAACTCATTTTGGTTTATTTTGGTCTGCGCCAAAAAAATTTATCACACAGATTTAATTCCTAGACACTAATCAGGATATAACTGTAAAGAGACTGTTAAAATTGTCTTTACTTAAATACTTATGATTTTGTTATGTTAATTAAAATTTTTATATGATAGAAAGTTTTACCTATTTTGGCAGAACTTGAAAACTTATGACACATTACAATTGCTTCTAGATAAAGAGAAAGGAGCATTAGTGGATTGGCAGACACGGTACCAGATTGTCCTAGGAATTGCTCGTGGACTTCTCTATCTCCATCAAGATTCACGATTAAGAGTTATACATAGAGATCTCAAAGCAAGCAACATTCTCCTTGACAAGGACATGGACCCCAAAATTTCAGATTTTGGTATGGCTAGAATATTCGGTGGAGATGAAACAGATTTTAAAACGAGAAAAGTTGTTGGTACATAGTAAGTTTTGACTCATAATCATAAGATATGTAGTTTTTTTTAGTCAACCCTAACCCTAATCTGCGTCTGTGGTACATAGTAAGTTGTTGGTACATAGTAAGTTTTGATCTCAAAGCAAGCAACATTCTCCTAAACCTAACCCTAACCCTAATCTGCGTCTGTGTGTGTGTATGCGTCTGTGTGTCGTGTGTGTGTCGTGTGTGTGTCTGCGTCTGTGTGTGTATCGTGTATGTGTGTCGTGTGTGTGTGTCTGCGTGTGTGTGTGTGTGTCGTGTGTGTCGTGTGTGTCTGTGTGCGTGTGTCGTGTCTGTCAAGTGTGTCTTGTGTCAGTGTCACATGAGAGAGAGAGAGAGAGAGAGAGAGAGAGAGAGAGAGATTACCTAGAGCTCGAGGAGGAGGAGGGGGATGCCGGAGTAGCCGCAGCCGTGGAGACCCGGTCGCCGGAGAGGGGGGGGGGGGCGGGGGAAATCGAAACATTTTCGAAATTTTTGATAGATCGAGAAAAGAAACCTGAGCCCTAATTAAACAAAATTTAGCGACGTTTAGCGACGTCCAATAAAAACGTCGCTAAAATAAAAATTAGCGACGCCAACGATAGATACGACGTCGCTAAATACGTTGCTAAATGTTTTTCATATATACGTCGCTAATTACGACGCTAAACGTCGCTAAATCAGATATATTAGCGACGTTTAGCGACCTTAATTGAACTTATAGCGACTATTCGTTTAAAATCTTAATAAAAGTCGCTAAACGTCGCTAAATGTCGCCATTTAGCGACGACTAGCGACGATTTTACCGAGTCGCTAATTTAGCGACGTTTTTACTTGGAGTCGCTAAAATACGTCGCTAATCCCGCTTATTCTTGTAGTGATAAAAATAGACCCGGAGCAACCCTCCGTTGAATTCCTTGGATTCTCCAGTAGAAGCATGAAAAATATCTACCATGTGCCAACAGTAATAAAAGGCTATGTGCCGCAGTGATCAAGCCCCCTGCACCATAATGATCTAGTGTCATACGCCGACCGTTTCATATCTAGTGTTCCAATGTGACAACAGTGCCATGCGCCACTAACTAACTAGTGTTTCCATATGCTAGCAGTGCCATGCTCTACTACTCCCTCAAGCATCCCCATGCGTCAAGCGGAAGGACACTTCACAGATGTGTCTTTGTAGTTCCTGTTGTTATCTCCTCCATGCTTCTGTTCAAAGTATTTTGAACTTAAAATACTTACAAAGTTTAGAAACTTTGAAGAAGATCTTGTAGAAGCATGAAAATCATGCAGGCCGCATAGAGCTTATGCCATTTCAAAATAAAAGCAGGTCACAGAGGAGCGACATAGGGCCCATGCGTCCTGAACAACCAAAGAGTTAGAAGCCGCATAAGAAAAATCCATGCGGCCTGAACCACCATGAAGTAAGGGGCCGTATGAGATCCCCTAACATGACATTCAATGCCTGTCAGAAGTTCTGACACACCACTCATCACCCAGAGCGCGTCAAGAATTGTGAGAGAGATGATGACTCGTAAAAAGATGGAAATTTGCATCAGTGGTCAGGTGTGCCATGCCACGTGTTCCCTTATATGCTACTACGGCCGTATGCGGCTTCGTCATCATATGGCCAAAGTATCCATCGGACCAAGGCCAGACGAGAGCTCCCATGCGGCAATAATGCCATGCGGCCTAAGTGTCCATAAGAACAAGGACAAAGGAGAGCATGTATGTGGTCACGACTCTATGCGATAATGACACCGTACGGCTCCCATCTTTCAAGATATTTATGTTACAACCGAAAAGATCTTCACACAGTTAGTGTTGATTACGTGTCCAGCTGACTAGGTCACGCTCGCAACGGAGTTAAAAATAACCCCTAGATATTATCAACAGCATACCCAACCAAGGCTACATGGTAGAATGCTCGTGGTATGCGGCTACAGTTACACTCGTATTCGATTGAATGAGCCCTATGCGGCCATAAAATAGAGGCATATATGGCACATATAGCCCATCGGCATGATGGATATAAATAGGAGGAACTTGGAAGTTCCCAGGGTCCTCTTTTTAGAGACCATAACCCCCTCCTGTCATGCCCCGATTCCATGGAATCGTAGGGGCGTCCCCCGAGCGTGACCACCGTACGGGCCTGGAGTTGCGCCCGCACAAGGCTAGAGTATTTTGCATAACGAGTACATATTCAGAGTACGCAGATAAATAGAAACACAGATTTAAAACATGAAAAAGTTCTCTTTTATTGATAATGAACATCTATTACAAACTCTTGAACGAGTCAGCTAAATTGCCGCAGGGGGTTACAAAAGTGTTGACACAAAATGAGATGGCAGTCTTGTACATTATATCCCTTTACTAAACTTCAAAATGATAAAGACCTCCGGGCTGGATAACGGCCTTTCCACGGAGCTGCATTGGGTATTAAGTTGCTAGCTCCTTGCTTCAAGTACTTTAAAATATGGCGCAATCAGGATGTGCCTACAGTTGGACTGGATCGGAAAGAAGACTTTGGCTCCTCGCTCGGTTCGCCTTAGTGCGGGGAACCTGTTTCAACGAGAGTCAGTACATCGAAATGTACTGGTGAAGGCGAGCTAAACCAACTATACCAATTAACATGTTATTTTAATGAAGCATGCATATTTATTGTGGTCTTTCTATCTTACCTTAGTTCATTTACAAGTAAGCAGCATATAGAATTTACTGAAATAAGCTTGCCACTGTTGGGTGCCTTTTACCTGTCTGTCTGAAATACCTTCACAATACTTACCATGCCTTCCCTGCCACGAAGACCCAAATATGTTTGCAACAGGTTTAAATATACAGGGATCACTGGCATGATGCCACGAAGGACACTAGTTATGAACGAGAATGGTTTGCAGCGAAAGTACAGTGGGCACTACAAGCTATCTCGTCCAGTACAGTAGACTAAATAATAGAGTTCCGTCCGGACCGGATCAGTGCCAGTGCTCTAGCGACCGTCCGCAGAAACCAATGACCTTGTGCACAAGTTATCCGTGATCGAACAGTATGTTTATAAGTTAACAATTTATGCAGTTGAGGCAACACGAGTACAAGACAAGAAGTATTGCATATTCATTTTTGTATAGCCTCTCTGAACAATTATTCGCATACAAGGTGTGTTCCATACTTAGCACAATTTATAGAATATTTATAAACGAACTATCATACAGTAAGATAACAGTTCACAAGTTTAGTTGACAAGCAATATTATCCAAGTATATTTCCTTTTAACTTGACATCTTTTAGTTATTACTTGGTATCGTCTGATAGGGGCAAACAAGGATGCAAGATTTTTAGATGTGAAGACTTGGAAGAAGGGCTAGCTAATCGGGATGGTAGCCACTCACTTAGTTGGTTGGAAGGGAGAAGTAAAGAGGCACTTCAAGACTCCGCTCGTAAGCTGCCTATTGCTCGTTCACCTGCATCCACGAACAGCCTGATCAATACCTCTTCCTCTCTTTCCATACTCGGAATTGAAATGCAGTTCAATGAACGAAAAAAATGAAATCCATCAAAACTGTTCAAAAAAAAACCCAAGCAAATCCGAAAACCAACTCTAAGCACGAAAGCAACAAGAAGACATCAAAATTTGAGGCAACAAAAGATACAGCGGAGAGGTCCCTCCTAACTCTGCCGCTAAGTCGATCCCTAGGGCACGGTCCACTGAATTTGAGAATCGATTCTGAAGAAGCAAATCCATAACGAGGACGAGTTCTTGTTTCAATCTATCCCGATCGAACGATACCATCTTGTGTTTCTTAGCCGCGCTCCCCGAATAGGAGGAACGGGGCGCTACATCCTACCCAACTAATTGAAAGTTTCGTCCACGAAACTTAGGAATAGAACCTACCGTTAGGGATTATTTTGTTGGGGATGATTATTATGGCGGCTCAATGGGCAGTCACGAACTGTATGGTTTGATTTGCCACAAACTAAGCATAACCCAAGTCTCTGGCGACACTTATCAAATGCGTGCCCTAGCCGCCTGCAGAAATGACATAGTCTATCTAACTTTTCTCTATGCTTGCCACCGTTGTTTGGACGCTTTACAGCGGTGTTTCCTCTATCGTTGCTTTGGCATTTGTAATTGTAGGTATGCACAACGCCGATAGGAATGTGAGGATATTGCGGTTCAAGAGATAGAACGTGATTCATAACTTTCCGCATTATCTCGTACTGTGGAACGACTACATGCCCATGGATGGCAGGACGTAGACCACCTTCAAATCTTCTAGCTCGACTCGCTACATCAGGTAAATAGGCGCTAGCGAATTTGGAGAGTCTGTTGAATTCGGCGGAGTATTGTTTGACTATCATGCTGCCTTGCCTTAGTTGCACGAACTCATTCTTTATCTGACGTCGCACTAGAGGGGGTATAAACTCCTCTTCAAACGCGGCATGAAAAGTCGTCCATGAGATCGCCTGCTCTCCATGGTCAAATTGAAGAGATCGTCGATGCATGTCCCATCAATCGTGCGCGTTGAGGCAGAACTGTAGTTGCGCGCATGCGACGCACTTCTCTTCGTGGACCTCTAGCAGAGCGAAGTGGTCTTCAAGTTCGGCCAACCAATCTAGAGACACGATTGGGTCCTCAGTCCTGTTGAATGGAGTATTGCAGACTTTCTTGAAGTGGCCAAAGTCGAAGGCAGTCACATCACTCGTCCTTGGAATTTGAGGTATCTCGACTTCAAGCACGGGTTGTTCCACCGGAGTCGCTGTAGTTGCCGCGGAATGGTTGGAAGCCAAAGTCTGAACGATCTGTTGCAGGGTATCTACCTGCTTTTGCTGGGCTGAGAATCGAGCTTCTATATTGTCTTGAAACTTGATCTGACTCTCTTCCGCTCGCTTCTTGGCCCGTTCGTAGCGAGCCTGGTCCCTTTGTTGGTTTGCCTCCAACATCCGCAATATTTGCTGGATAGGATCAACACGAGTCATGGCTCGCTGGCTCCTTGAACTTCCTGAAGTACCCGAACTACTTTCTTGGCCTTGCGTTTCGTCCGGTGCTAGCGCTGAGGATTGCAATGGTGCCATTCCTTCAAAAGAAGGTAAATTACATTAGGATCATAATGAATTATGGTCTTATTGCATGAACGTATCTCATTTTGGCCTAACGAGTTCAAGAGTTCGCCCATGAATTTGCTAAAGGAACTTTTCCAATACGAGGGTCAAAGGAACTTGAATCTGTGCTCTGATAGGCGTCCCCCGAGCATGACCACTGTGCGGGCCTGGAGTTGCGCCTGCATAAGGCTAGAGTATTTTGCATAACGAGCACATATTCAGAGTACGCAGATAAATTAAAACACAGATTTGAAACATGGAAAAGTTCTCTTTTATTAATAATGAACATCTATTACAAACTCTTGAACGAGTCAGCTAAATTGCCGCACGGGCTTACAAAAGTGTTGACACAAAAAGAGATGGCAGTCCTGTATATTATATCCCTTTACTAAACTTCAAAATGATAAAGACCTCCGGGCTGGATGACGGCCTTCCCACGGAGCTACATTGGGTATTAAGTTGCTAGCTCCTTGCTTCAAGTACTTCAAAATATGGCGCTATCAGGATGCGCCTACAGCTGGACTGGATCGGGAAGACGACTTTGGCTCCTCTCTCGATTCGCCTTAGTGCAGAAAACCTGTTTCAACGAGAGTCAGTACACCGAAATGTACTGGTGAAGGTGAGCTAACCCAACTATACCAATCAATACGTTGTTTTAATAAAGCATGCATATTTATTGTGGTCTTTCTATCTTGCCTTAGTTTATTTACAAGTAAGCAGCATATAGAATTTACTGAAATGAGCTTGCCACCATTCGGTAGCTTTTACCTGTCTGTCTGAAACACCTGCACAATACTTACCATGCCTTCCCTGCCACGAAGACACAGGTTAGTTTGCAACAGGTTTAAATATACAGGGATCACTGGCATGATGCCACGAAGGACACTAGTCATGAACGAGAATGGTTTGCAGCGAAAGTACAATGGGTGCTATAAGCCATCTCGTCCAGTATAGTAGACTATACAATAGAGTTCCGTCCGGACCGGATCGGTGCCAGTGCCCCAGCGACCGTCCGCAGGAACCAATGACCTTGTGCACAAGTTGTCCGTGATCGAACGGTATATTTATAAGTTAACAATTTATGCAGTTGAGGCAACACGAGTACAAGACAAGCAGTATTGCATATTTATTTTTGCATAGCCTTCCTGAACAAGTATTCGCATACAAGGTGTGTTCCATACTTAGCACAATTTATAGAACATTTATAAATGAACTAGCATACAGTAAGATAACAGTTCACAAGTTTAGTTGACAAGCAATATTATCCAAGTCTATTCATTTTTTATCTTAACATATTTTAGTTATTACTTGGTATCGTCTGATCGGGACAAACAAGGATGCAAGATTTTTATATGTGAAGACTTGGAAGAAGGGCTAGCTAATCAGGATAGTAGCCACTCACTTAGTTGGTTGGAAGGGAGAAGGAAAGAGGTACTTCAAGACTCCGCTCGTAAGCCACCTACTGCTCGTTTACCTGCATCCACGAACAACATGATCAATACATCTTCCTCTTTTTCCATACTCGGAATTGAAATGCAGTTCAATGAACGAAACAATAAAATCCGTCGAAACCGTTCATAAAAAAACCAAAGCAAATCCAAAAACTAACTCAAAGCACGAAAGCAACAAGCGACATCAAAATCTGAGGCAACAAAAGATACAGAGGAGAGGTCCCTCCTGACTCTGCCGCTAAGTCGATCCCGGGGGAACGGTCCACTGAATATGGGAATCGATTCCGAAGAAGCAAATCCATAATGAGGACGAGTTCTTATTTTAATCTATCCCGATCGAACTATACCATCTTGTGTTTCTTAGCCGCGCTCCCCGAATAGGAGGAATGGGGCACCACACCTCCCAGGCGAGCTACGTACGCGCACACAAGATCAAAAGAGAGAAAAGAGAAAAGAGCATCCTTATTCACCCGTCGAACCGTCAACGGAGTAAATGAGTATCTGCAGTACTCGATCTCCATCGTCACATTCTCCAAATAAAAAATATTATACTTAGATTTTCTGTCTAGGATTTCTTTTTACTTTTTTATTTATTTTTGAACAAAAGTTTTCCAAACTTACACTGATGGCAAACAAGGTGGGGACTCTGCTGGGGATGACCTTCTTTTCTGATGAGAAGGTCGTGACGCAGTCTAATGCGTCAAAGCTGGGTTCGACCCAAAAGATTCTAATTGTACACTTCGACCAGCAAGCCTTTGAGGAAATGCTCTCTAAGGGGGGTGCTTCACCGAGGCTAGCAAAGCTTAAGAAGACGCACAGGACATGGGTTTCAAAAGCTGCTGTGCCTCACCCAACTACGGAGCATGCGCTTCCCGCCTCTCTCCCTGTTGTTGAAGATGCGTATCATGTATCTACCCAGACTGCCCTTGTTTATGCAACAACCTTGGCTGAGAAGAAAGGTGCTCAGCACCCAAACTCTGGTAGAGGAAAACAATACTATGCTAGAAGTTCGGGGGCTGATGCACGTTCTATGTGGCTACATCAAAGGCCGCATAAAAATGACTATGCAGCATCGAACGATAGCCGCATGTGGCGAGGACAGCAATAGAAGCTCGATCTTTGACCGAATCTGATGTAGCGTTGATTCTATACGCCATGTTGAGAAAGGGGAAAATTCAAACTTAGAAACTTCATACTATGCACCAGTGCATGCAATATTTCAAAAAATAGGTGCAAATACCAGAGGAGGAGGAGTTTCCATTCGCCTCTTGTTGTTCCACTTTGAGGTCTCCTTCTACGAAGGGAGGTCAGAACTCTAGCACCTCCAACCCCTACTCTCAGCTAGTGTGTTGAGGAACCAGAGGCAAGTAGCGGTGCCTACATAAAGAGTATTCCTGGGCACTCGTTTAAGGAAAAAATTGTTGTCAGCTGTGGGTGATATTTCCCCAAGACCTAAGATAACTCCACAAACTGGGGTATAGTTACCCTCACCAAAGTGAAGCAGCTTCCGACGCTGGGGGTAGTGCTCCCTCCAGGTCCGAGGAAGATGCAATGATATCTACCTTTCCTGAGGACAGTATGACTCAAGGAGCAGAAGCAAAAAGCAAAGGATCTACCACCCTATCCACCTCCATCTATGTCATGACTGTGTACACGGCAGGAAGGAAAATGAGGGCACCAAAAATTGCAAACGTCTCTATACTTTTGTGGCAATGTTGCCACCATGAGTGCCACAATGCAGAACTTGGCAAAGGCGATACTGGAGACAAAGGCGAACATGGTCCCGCCACCCTCAGGGCCCACAATAACTCTGCAAGATGGGAGTAGAAATCTTTTGATGATCCATACCAACCCGTCATTTCGTGACGATAGTGATTCCTAGAAAATAGATGATGACAAGTCTGGGGGTAGTCGCCCTCGATAGGTCAGAGCAACATCCAAAGCTTGGGGTAACATTCCCTCCGAGTCCGAAGATAATGCAAAACTAACGGTCTTCCATGAGGACTATGCGACTCAGGAATCAAAAGACCCAAAGCTAAAAGAGACTTTCTCCTTCGATGACGATGACGTCATTGAGATCTTCAACGTACTGATAAAGGGAAACAAACTTCGGCTACCAAATATTACATACCCTGAGGAGGCAGACAAGGTCGATGATCCCAAGTACTGCTACTACCACTGATACATCCATCATCCAACCAAAGACTGCTCTATGTTGAAGAGACGTATCCAGTAGCTGATCGATGCCAAGATACTCACTCTCGATTTTGAGGATAAGACGGTCATTACAAACATAATATCCCTCCAAGTTTGGTGACTTCCCGGTGACGGAGGCCCAGGACGGCGTTGTCCATATCCCGAGGGCAACAATGGAGGTTGTCAATCTCCCACCAGCTTACGGCCAAATAATCGGCTGGTACCTCTCAGCACACCCTGGGGCGAGGTCATGTGGGTTCACCCTGACATTGCTCAAGACCTAACACAGTAAGTAGCACCTTCAATGACCAGGTCAAAAAAGAAAGAAATGAAGGCCGTGCCGCTTGATCTTGTCCTCAGAAAACGTAAATTATAGACTTCGGATACCCACCGCAGCTCAATAAGTCTCCTTCTGCACAAAAGCTAAGCCTTGTATGAATCATCAACAATGGAGAGATAGTGCTTCTCGATAAAATAAATTCCCAGTAGCAAGCTATGTCCCTTTCCGTATTACGCATATACGTGCAGTAGGCGGTAGTTCTCGACATAATAAATAATCATGTGCACGTGGCTGTAATCCTACGCTCATAATTCAGCCAACTCCTTCATGTGTACGCGACAGTGTTCCTTTACACCGGACTCCCCGTTTGTCACAAGCCAAAGCATCGGTAGTATCCGGTATAATAAATGAGGAGCGACCATAGTTTTATTATTAGAACTAACCATCACTTCATCTTATGCTGAAGATTGGTTATGATATCCAAAAAGCTGAAGGTCTAAATTTTAGTAAAGGACAATGTATTCATTTACATTCTGACACCTATTACAACATCACTCGCAGTAGGATGGGATACGAAGGTGCTAGCACGCATCGTCGTTCCAGCAAGACTGTAGTCCGTAAAGCTCGTGCTCTAGACTCTGTCAACAAATAAGAGCATATTTGAACTCTTAATCAAGGACAATGTTTCCTTAATCTGATGCTTTATCAAGGACAATAACTCCTCAATTCAACAGTGCATACAAGCTCGCAAAGCTTAACCGAGACTTACTAATGATGCCGATCAAGGGCAAGTTCGTCAACAAGTACTACGTCTAAGTTAGTACTTCCCAGCAGATTAATTCAAAATGTACAGTATTTATATTCTGTTATCCCCAGCAAGTAAAAATGCATAAGAGGATGTGTGTCACTCCATAATTCTTTACAAAATCTATTATCTGTGTTCAGGAGATCCTGAATACACAGCGGATAATGGATCTACAAAAAAATTCTCTAATGGAGCAGTTCTCAGGTCCAGCGAAACATTCTCGTTGAGACCACCCAAACTTGATTTCCTACCACCAAGCCGCACTCGACATAATCTCCACTTTCGAGTGGTTCTTCATATATACATCTATCAACTATAAAATATTGAGACAGGCGCCTTCGCCGGCCTCGCAGCCTCTTAAGCTGTTCCATTCAATACTTATGAACTTATCTCCGTAGTTGGCCAAGAACTAGTCTGCCCGAATAATAACCTATGTCTGTGCCTGAGCTTCTCAGTAGAGACAGACACCAATACCCAGGATTTGAGACTCCCATTTATATACTATGATGTCTACGGGACCCTTACAGATGACCCAAAGGAGGCTACTTCTATCAGGAGACGTTCCCTACAGTTCTACTATGATATGGCTACAAAAATGTTGTATCGTCGTTTCTACCATGGTCTTCTTATACAATGCCTATCGAATGTAGAAGCAAAGTAAGCTATCCGCGAGGCTAACGAAGGAGTTTCGACGCCCATCAACCTGGACCCAAGCTACAAGACCGTCTCATGAGAATGGGTTACTATTGGCCAACAATGGTTGCGGATGCTGTTAACTAGGTGGGGAAGTTAAAAGTGTGCTAAATTCATGCAGACTTTATCCACAAGCTTCCAGAATTCCTACACCCAACGATAACATCTTTGCTATTTGAAGCATGGATAATAGACATTATCGGGCCAATTAGTCCACTTTCTTCTAAGAGACATCGGTTCATCTTGGCTATCACCGACTAATTCTCCAAGTGAGCGAAAGTTGTTCCACTCGCTGAAGTAAAGACCTAAAAAATGATCAGCTTTGTCAAGTATCACGTCATATACCGCTTCGGCTTGCTACGGAGGATCATCCACGATAATGGTCCATAGTTTGCAAGTCATTCTTTCTACCGGTTGTGACAAAAACTGAATGCAGAACGTGGCCTCGACTACCAATAATCCAGCAGCAAATGGTCTGGTGGAAGGTTTTAATAAAAACATTAAAAAGCTACTCAAGAAGTTCGTGTCATCCAATAAATGCGACTGAAATAAAAAGTTGGGTGAATGTCTCTGGGCCATTCGCACAATGGTCCGGACTCCTACTAGCAGTACGTCATTCTCCTTGGTTTACAGAAGCGAAAAGGTCCTCCCACTCGAGATCCAAATTCTCTCACTTTGAGTGGCTCCCTCTAACCAGTTAACCATTGACTACACCCATCACCGACGTCTACAAAAATTAGAAGTACTCAACGAGAAACATCTATTATATCAACAACGCATTGAGCTGTACCAATCATGCCTCACAGGAGCCTTCAACAAATGGATCAAGGAGAGAACTTACCAAGTGGGTGAACTCGTCTTGACACTAAGAAGGCCGATGGTTATGTATTAATCTTCTGTATCTCCTTTGGATTCTGATACTCTTTTTTCCATTCCAGAGAATGGCAAACGGAATAAAGGAGACGTGAGGCCGCACTTCAGGTACAACAGCTTCCGGAGGAGCATCCTTTACCCACCCTGGCTATAGTGAGATAACTGAGGCTCCTCTCTCACCTCTCGCATTTCCACCAGGTGGTATTCCCGCCGTTCCACCTACCAGATCCTTGCCCTTCGATGATGCCCAGCTTTTTGAGCTGATCTGAGACTTAGTAGACTCCCAGAAAGACAAGATCTGAGGGTTAGTAGACTCCCAGCACGACCAAATTTGCAGTCTGGTAGAGACTCAGCAAGATCAGATCTCGTTCATGAGATAGAGCATGAAAAATGCTTATCTAGTCACTTTGGCCGCCATGGACAAGATAACAGCCCAGGCGACCCAACAACCGGTCACCCAGCCGAAGTTCGAGACCATTCTGGACTTCATGAGACTTAATCCCAAGGAGTTCGATGGCACAGAAGGAATTATCTACACCGAAAAGTGGTTAAAGGATATTGAGCGACTTCTAGGCACCGCTAGGCTTCCGGAGCACTTGAAGATCGAAGCCGCAGGGCTGCAGTTCCGCGATCTAGCCCGGCCTTGGTTCCGAAGTGAGCCTAAGCTTGTCGTTCCAGGATTTACTTGGGAGAGATTTTGGGAGTTATTCAAGCAGAAGTTCTATCATGCGGTAGCTAAGGAAATTCTGGAGAGGCAATTCCAGAATTTAGAGCAAGACAACCGCACTGTAGATGAGTATGCCGTATAATTTGGTCGTTTGAGTCATTTTACTGAGTATATGGTTCGCAACCCAGAGGACCGAGTCAGGAGATTTCGTCAGGGACTTGCCACAGAGATTGGCGTTCATGTCATCTTGTGGCACTGAGACCTATGCACAGATGTTGACCATTGCTCAGGGCAACGAAGTCAAACTGGGCCCTCGCCCGAAAAGAGATCAAGATACTTATGGAGGCACCAACAACTACGCGGGCTTTGCAAAGAAGCCCAATACTCAGGCGAAGACTTTTCCACAACAGTATCAGCCTCCATATCGTCCACCAGTTAGAAGCCCCGCTCCACCACCTCAACAGCCGAGGCAGGCTCAGATCATTTCTACTCGTGGTTATTACCAGAGGAAGGGCCATGCTTGGCATATTTGCAGGATGAGGCTTGGATAATGACTTATTTGTCGATCCGCTGATCATCAGGCGAGAGACTGAACTTCATCCTTTTCTCGCTCAGCAGGAGGATCGGCTCCAGTCCAGGCAGGACCGCTTGGACCACTTCATAAAGGTCCATCCTTGCCCACTCAACAGTAGAAGTTTGCCATGTACCAGCAGCAACGTTGACCACCCTAGGGACAGGCCTATGCTATAGTCGTTGAGGAGCCCGAGACTGCAGCAGATGTCATCACAGGTTTACTCTTGCTTTATTATTTTCCTGCCATTGACTTATTTGATTCTGGTGCATCGTATATTTTCACATCAGTTGAGTTCATGCATCGACACGGTCTAGCACCCGTCTTCACTAGAAGTAGGATTATGACCGATAGTGGAATAGTACCCGTTCGAGATGCTTGTGAATGTTCCATCATCATAGAAGGCAGAGAATTTAGAACCAAGCTCCTCGTAAGGCCACTTTCGAGATTCAATGTGGCCCTCGGGATGGATTGGTTAATATGTGGTTATTGATTGTCATCGAGGGAGCGTCACCTTCAGTCAACTAGGAGAACCTCAGTTTAAATTTAAGATAGACGCTAAAGTAAAGATTGAATAAGTCAACTACTGGAGCAGTGCTAGAAGACAAGGAGCTGCCTCATCTTATCATTACAGATTCATGGACGTTTTGTCAAACGAGCTACCCAGACTCCCTTCAGATTGGGACGTAGAGTTTTCTATTGACTTAGTCCCCGTAGCTGCGCCAGTGTCCTAGAATTGCTATCGGGTTAACCCGAATGAGTTGAAGGAGATGAATGAGAAAATTGTTGAGCTAGTAGACAAAGGCTTCATTCGATCCAACGCTTCACCCTGGGGAGCGCCATTCCTCTTTGTACCAAAAAAGGACGGTACAGTCATGATGTGCATAGACAATCGTGTCGTAAACAATATCATAATCAAGAATAAATATCCTTTATCCCGGATAGACGAGCTCTTTGACCAGTTGAGTGGAGCAAAAGTATTATCTAAGATATATTTGAGGTCAGGATACTATCACGCCCCGATCTTTCGCCGGAATCGGCTGTCCCGCTGGGCGTGAATCACTGTGCCAGTGCTCCCGCAGGACGATCGTTTCCAACATAGAATAAACACAAGTATTGAATCCAAATCAAGCTCTTTATTGATATGAAGTAAATATTACAAGCGGTGCTAGGCCGAGATTACAAGTCGCTCATGCTCTCTCTCTCGCTACAATGAATATGCCCTTAGGCTTAGAACTGATTCAAATGATCTGGATGATGATGTTCCTATACATTATGTCTCATATATGTGAGCTCCAGGTTCGCGTGCCCCGCTCCAAGATGCCAAGTGCGGTCCGGTGCCTCATGCATTAAGCGATCTCTGAATCTGTACGAGTTTTCCCTACACCCTGCATACAGACTGGTTGGGTATCAGTACATTGAATGCACTGGTGGAGAGGCCTCTCGCCCATGCCACAAAACAAGCACGTTCATTAGTTATGTGCACCGACTGATTTTGTTGTCTTTCTAGTATTTTGCCTCAGGATCAGTTACATGGCAATATAATGAAAGTAATATCCGTGTCTGCTCAAGAGTGTCATAATAGTGAACAACTGAGTTCGTCTTACCATATCTTACCATTCGGCCTTTCCTGTCCTATGCAGCAATATAAATAATGATCTACTGAATAACAAAGAACATTTATGAAGTCCAAGTGTTATGTTGTGTCTCTACCTCAAACCCATTCTACTCGAACTATGTTTGTTACCGTGCATCCATTCTAAATATGCAGAATGTCGTACAAATGTACTCCTTCACGTTACTCCTCTTCTGAATGCGGATAGCCGTTATGCAAGCATGACTTATCTATATGAATGTCAATGGCTCTGTTAGCCATATTGGACATGATCTGCGATGGACGGCTATCTTCCCAGCTTTGTTGCTACCTTTGCTCGGCCTCCTGAACCGTCTGACGAGTCAGCACCCATTCAGGTCGGTAGCAAGCCTTGCTGGATGTCCCGCTCTCGTTTGACGAGCCAACATTTCTACTTAGTGCGCAACCAGTTATCCGTGACCATGCAACTACTCCCCCACATCCAATCCTAGCCGATGACTACACTCTGATCAATCTTGCCGAGGACTACACTCGGATCTTTCTTCTTTACGCAACTCCCTGATTAGAGACTGCCTCGGTAATCTGGATATCCCGAGTACATTCTTTTCTTTCCTTCTCTGACTCGGAACGACTACTTGATAGTCTTCCTCGTCTATGCATGCAACATGATTTTACTCCATATCGTGTCATGTTCCGTATGGTACAATGCCTCAGTATGAACTCAACTACTTTTGTGACGTATATATATAAGAAGCTACTACATTCCAACTCAATAGCCCAATTATGCAAATAGCAAATAAGATCTCAATGTTCTATAAAATGATAAGGCGGAGTTATCCCCTTAGCTATGTGCATTCATCTTTTTAATTAGCATGCAAAGGTTGTCGCCTGAAAACTAGCATGTATCATTTTCTTAGTATGCAGCTAAGTAGAGACAGGTTCACCGGGGCTACCCACCTTAGCGATGTATCGCATCGGTCGAGCGAGACTCCGAGCGTGCCTCTGAAAGTCTAAATCAGACTCCATTTGAAGATCCAAGTCTGAATGCCTTTGCATCGAACGAGTCTTCTCGTTGAGAAAGGTGGTTCGGTTCGCTACACTTGTGCCCCAGAACCGGTCGTGGGATTATCCTTGTACATAAGTTGTCCGAGACCAATGCAATGTATGAGATTCTATTAAATAAAATTAATACAATACACAACTGAACAATAAGCAAGTATTCCATCTATTCTCTTCTTTTCAATCGATCGATATGGTCAATAGTTCTATCTTTTTTCGATCATTCGGGAGTGCCAATGGCTCTTCTATTCTATTTTTCTTTCTCATACAGTTCTATCTTTACAACAATCGATAAGGAAAAATACAATTTTTATCTACGCAAGCATGGCAACAGTTCTTCTATCTCATGTAACTAAGCATGTAGTTCTACTCTTGATTATCATACGATATAGACATACAAACATTCTTTTACTTTTGTTTGTTAGCATGACAAGGGTTCGTTCAATAGCAGTGACAGTGTAACTTAGCATGTAGTATTCATTTCTTGACTTAGCATTTACATGGGTTCTTCTTATATTATAAGAGTAGGCAAGTTCTCTAGTTAAGCATACATGATCATATTTTATTATTATTCTTTATGAAAATTAATCTTCTTAACAAGAAGTATACATTCGTTTAGATTCTTTATTAAGGCATAAATGAAGCCGAAAATAAAGTTATGCCCACTCACCATGATCTATCGTCTCAGTCCCAACAAGGAAGCTCTTCGTGAAGGCTTCCCCTTGAGCCAACAAACTGATATCTCGAACTATCTAGTGCCATCGCAGAGCAGGTCACTGTAGATACTGTGATGGAAATAGACATGCAGACATAAAATGGATATGGCTAATGGTGGCAGCCCTTGTATTGGAAATAAAGTGGAAAGGATTTGGATTTGGATTTGGGAAATTTCTTGGGAATGGATTTTGATTGGGAATGGTTATGGCTAGGGTTTGGAGATGGTTTTTGGAAAGAAATGCAAAAAAGGAAAGGTCCTAATAAAGTGGGATGAGCTTGCTCCCCAAGCAATGGCACAAATATAAATTCCCAAAAAGGGAATATATGAGGATTAAAAGTAATATTCCATTAGAAGCTTCCAATGAATAACTACCCTTCCAATAATTAAAAGCAAATAAACTCCAAAGCTACATAATCAATCATAATCCACTTTATAATCTTCTTACTTGCTTTTTGAATAATAAGATGGGATGTATTGATATATTGTTGTTTGAGTCTCGTTTTCTCTTGTACAACCATACATGCCAATTCATTTACGTTTTCCTTATCCTTAATAGTATTTAATGAACATGAAATGTCTATACTCAGGAAATAAGGAGTTCAAAATGAATTGCACTAGAAAAATATCATCTACAGCTACCCTAGATTTTTTTTTAGTTTAGCTGCTATGTACGTTGATCATTTCGAGGATATAATCATGCATAGAGCTGCTTCCATCAAATTTTATGGTGGTAAGCTTGCTTATAAGTGTTTCAGCAAGTGACTTATCAATACTTCTAAAATGATCGTCAATATTTTTGAGATATTCTATTGCATTATCAGTTTTGGGTAAGGTAGACTTAATGTTGTTTGCTAGTGTCATTCGCATGCACATAATACTGATTCTGTTTGACCTTTCCCAAGCTTATGGAGAGTCTTTTGATATTCAATACTAGTCTTAGTGAGATCAAGAGGCTTATCAATCTAGAGTGCAAGAACGAGGTCAAACACACCAAGGTTGAAATGGATGATAAATTAGAAAATTTTATTCCTGTAAGAATTGGAACAGACGATGCTAGCAAATGAAGCTAAAAAGACAATGGTTCTGCAATATTATAACACATACTTCTTAATGCTTTGAATTTAACATAAATAAAGTATTTTCATACATCACTTTGGGCAGAATACATGAAATACTACGTTAAAAAATGCTTTTAGTTTCTATACTAATTAATAAATTATATTATAGATTTGAGTATGCTTGTTATCTTTTGATATCCAATGCATACACAAATAAAACACATGTAATTTATCCTATTCTTATTCATTAATCACTAAATAATGATTAACCTTTGAACAATATTATATATTAATTAGTAGTCAATAAAAAACATTAAAGTACCCATAAATGATGAAAACAAAAATTAATTTAGGCATAAGCATCTCCATTTAGGCATAAGCATCTCCACTTAATGGATATTACAAATAATATTGTTGGACCACTTTAGGGACTGCAAAAAAAAATATTTTTTTATATACAAAATTCATGCATACTATTTAAATTTCAAAAAGGAAAAGCTTCAATCAAACCAATTAAATTTATTATCAGATATGCATAAAGGACATAATAATAGTAGTAGTAGTAGTAGTAGTAGTAACCAACAACAGGAAGCAACATTGAGTTCCATGTATGGTCCCAAAGATTCGTCCACAAAAATTCAGTTACATCATTTAACGGACGCTTAGGTAGAGATGCTTTCCTTAATTTAATTTTAATTTGGAATCTGATGTGAAAGAAATCATAATGATTATTTAAAAAAGTTGCAATACTAGTTATAAATGTTCTGCAAAGGGTTCCTTTCTGCACTAGCAAATGATTTTACCCTAATTAACATGCATCTAAAAAAATCATTTATTATTTCTCAAACTATAAATAAAATTCATAAACAAAATTGGAAAATACATGATTCCTCAATTCAATTCTAATACCACATGAAAGAAATAACATTGTGAATTATGTTTTCGCCAATAAATCATAAATCTTAATATGAAAACGTCAAAGTGTACCTTTGTCAATTTCGTGATTCTTGAAGATGAACTTTATGCGAGATTTTTCATCTGTAGAAATTATTTCTCTCACCAACTAAATTCTCAATTCTGGAAGAAAATAATTATAATTTATTTTTTTGATGCTCGTAGGAACAACAATAAACATTATATACACATCCAAAGAGTGTCTTTTAGAAAAGATCCAATTTCTAAACATTGTCTATCACAAAAAATCATATTGCTTTATAGATTGTGTCTATTCCAATGGTTTTCAACTCTTCACCAAAAGCTTCTAGACTAATAGACAACAAATGGATGCCTGCTATTCCAAAAGGTGTGAGAGAGGACTTGTTTTTTCTATATTCCAATAACACCATTTCTTCCATAAAGAAAAGACAAATAAGGACTTCTATTATTAATAAAATAACATATCAATTTGTAATATCACATGGGACATAAATTCCTATAGTGACATGATCGACTCTCTTAATATTGATATTTTATATATATCCGACAATTTTGCATGATAGAGTAGTGGATTCCATGATTCTAATTAACAAGTACAAGCAATGGTGGTGTCCATGCTATTTATTGAAATAATATAGATCTTGGTAGCCTTAATCACATGGTATAAGGATGTTGCACCAAATGAAAAGACATCAGTGCACCAATTAGTCCTCAATTGGGTGAACAAGCAATAGTGCGATGTTCTCTTTCATATGGCCCTCAGGGTTGGTGTATGAATCTTCATGCTTGTAATATACTACTTCCATCGTACGAGTAAAATTGAGAACCAATAGGTTAAGATGCTTTCTTGAAGGCAATGGTTTAAGCCACTCCTTATTGATGTCTTTCCACGCATTCTCAACCATTTCATTAAGCATGACAACTGCCTCTTGCTTCGTGATTCCTTCATCTCTCATGCAGATCTGCAGGCTCGAGTCTAAATGCATTCTCTGTTGTTCAAACTATGAAAAACAAAAGTACTAAAATTAGCACCAATCAAGTAATTGAAAAGATACATCAGATGCGTATAATTGCAAACCTCGGATGTGGCAATGTCATCCCTTAGCCTGCCAAAAATGCAACAAGCTTTTACGATCTTTGGCACAGATAGCAACCAATCTAAAGTATCTTTGCTCAAATCTTCCTCCATAAGGCACAGTGAGACAGAAGTGAGCATATGGTGTGCAGCACTCATAAGTGAAACATTGAGATATTCTTTGAGTGATGGTTTGTATCCCGTGTTTGTCCATACAGCTTCTTGAAAGTATGCTCTAACCAGTGGCTTGAACTATTAATGAGGTAGGATTAGGAATCTTAGCATTAATGAAATAACAACTATTCTACAAAAGCCAACAATAATACATGACATGCAATTGATGCAAATTACATGTAAACTATATAGGTATTCATTGAACTTTTTTGAAGATAAAGGTTACTTTTTCTTGAATGTTAGGGCGACTAGCACTAGGACCTCCTCCTACTAAATCTTATTCGAGTTGTAATTCGAATCCCATGCCCACTCCTTCCCTCCCTTATCCATGCTACAATTGGACATGGTTGCACATTGAATTCATTAGCTCACATTTTCCTTCTATTTCATGAATTATACTTTTTGGGCACAATTATTTCTAGAATTATATATGTTGCAAGGAATTAAGTCGTGTACCAAATGTACTATTTTTTGAAGTCTTTGTCATTGCACAAAAATAAGAGAGAATTAAGGACAAGGATAGCAATTTCGGGTTGACACGCCAATCCGACCTGCCAACCCGCCTTCTTCAACAATTTTGGATTAGGTCTAAATACGTTTGGGTCATAAAAAGGTCAAACTGCCTAACCCATTTAATAAACGAGTCTAGTTTTGGTTTAAGAGGCAACTCGTTTAGTCCATTTTGACTCGTTTACTTAAAACACACTTTTCCAAACTTCACTTGGCATAACCAAACAATATAAACATTTCATAACCGAATGTTCCACAAGGCCAACATTATATAGTTCTCCTTCTCTAATGTGCTATCATTGTCTTCCCCAACGTTCCATTACTGTCGCACCCTCGGCATACCTCCTCTTTCTTCTTTTGGAATTATTGATTCAAATTATCAGAATCTAATATGAAATATAGTAGAAGTAATATGGTTCAATATTGTTAGAATAGGGATTAATATTCCCCCCCCCCCCACACACACTCCCCCACCCCACCCCAAATCTGCAACAACTCCAGAAAGTATTTTAAGAATATATTTTATATTGGTCTGACAGGGTTGACTAGTTTAGTTGCGAGACGAATTAGGATTTAGGTTAAACCAATTGATCATAAACGGGTCGGGTCCGGGTTAAGCCTTAACCGCTCAACACAAATCTGACCCGACCTGACCTAATTTCCACCCTAGTTGATTGTTAATATTTATATTATTCAACACGTTCTGCTAGTCGAAGGCCGATTTCATGGACCAAGGAATCTATTCACACAGTGGTATAATTATATTTATAAAATATCAAGATTCGAAGTTTGGTTAATCTGATACCATTTAAATTCCTTGCCACTATACCAAAACTCTAGAGATTCAACGGATTTTCATTTCATGTGTAGATAAAGAAAGTTAATTAAGTTTGAGAAATGACGAATCCATAGCATCTATGAATTTTACACAAGTTGTTGATATGGTATGTTGGGTGTCATATTTAAGTATAGTATAAGAACATGGGAATATCCTGAGGACATATTTGGGATGCCAGAATATGTCACAGGATATTTCATTATGAGATTATTGTCATAATGTTTGAGATCATTGTATTAATGACTGTAAGGCTATATAATGCCAATGAGACAATGAATAAAATTATCAACTAATTTCAACATGGTATCAGAGCCAAGTTTCCACAAACCCTAGCCGTCACCAAGCTTCCACAAACCCACAGGAGGATTTCCTATATCTCCTCCACCGAACTCTTGCACGCCCCCCCCTTCTTCCCTTCTCCGTCCTTCGCAGGCTGCCCTTCGCTGTTGTTGTCCCGTCCCGCTACTATGCGGCTACTACTGCTGCTTCGGCTGCTACGATTGCTGCTGCTGCTACGACGAAAGCTGTGACGTGCGTGCTGCCGCCTCCTCCGCACCAGCACCAGACAGAGCCTAATAGGGATGCCTAAATCTAAAAAAAAGGGGGACATGTTCGGATCTAGGAGCGGACGACGAGGACGAGCGTGAGTCATGGAGCGGACGTGACGTGATTGGATAGACGACGCATCGATGGAGGAGATCATCAAGAAGCTAGATTCTGCAGAGGTGGCGACGTTGATGAAGTTGTTGACGATGTCGGCTGGTGAGAACACGACACAAACGTCGCCGAAGTTGAAGCTTCCCTCCATCGATCTGAAATTAGATGGACCAGCCACCTATCTGAGTTGGTCACGGCGGTTGAGAAGAACCCTCGCATGAAAAAATATGGAGGGGTTCCTGACGGGCGAGACGACAGAGCCGGACGAGGGCTCGACAGGACGCGATGAGTGGAAGTCCACTCATATGGTGATCTACATCTGGCTTCTCAACTCCTTAGTCCAGTCTATTGTCGCCATAGTAGACGGTATTGAGATGGTAAAAGATGTGTGGGAGAAGTTGAGAAGAACCTATGATGGTGTAGGGAACAACTTACGGGTCTTCCAGATAAAGGGGGAGATTGATGACACCGTACAGGGAGAGAAGACGGAGCAGGAGTATGCCACAGAGTTGGAGCGTCTGTGGTTGGATTATGATCACTCCTCAGATCGGGTGAGCTGTGGGGACCCTAAGTGTAAGGAGAGACAGGTGTGTCTGTAGGAGAGGACGCTGAAGTTCCTCAAAGGGCTGACTACAGCTTTCGCACAGAGGACGGCCCTACTTCTAGCCCAACCAAATATCCCTAGTCTTGAGGAGGCTATCTCAGCCATGATCCAGGAGGAGACACGCATCATGATGCAAGCCAGGACAGGTGGTCCCCCGGAAGAAAAGTCAGCACTAGCGATCACCAGCTCAGGTAATACAGGATCTAAGGGAGAGCCCTGGCAGCATAACCGGCAGTGCTACAACTGTGGGGAGATGGGTCATCATCGGTATGCTTGTACCAAATCACCTAGGGAGGGAGATTCAGGTGGTGGACGAGGACCGTTCGACGGACGAGGATATAATGGAGGACGTGGTCATGGTCGAGGGGGTAGACGAGGCGGCCGAGGAGGTTATAGGGCGAACCTCTTGATATCAGAAGGGAACGGAGAAGCTGATGGCACCTTTACTGTGGAGGACCAAGCACTAGGAGACATGAGGAGTAGAACAGAGGTGACGTTCACCTCATTCTTTGTTAGGGGTAACGCTGTCATGTATGCCCATCCATCAGAAGGTACTGACGAATTACTTGCCCTTGCGTCTATCTCTTCCCTTAAATCATCAGACTGGATTATCGACTCGGGAGCATCTCGGCATGTGACGGGGAATGCTAGTGAGTTTTTTTCCTACACTCACCTAGCATCAGCAGACAGCATTCAGACAGCTGATGGCACTTTCCAACTAGTGGTCGGTAAGGGTACTGTTAATTGTACAGGTTCAGTTAGATTATCCAATGTTTTACATGCTCTATTCTTTCCAGTCAGTCTCTTGTCCATTAGTTCTATAATCCTCCAACTTAAATGTATTATTTCTTTTGATATTCCTAAGGTGACCTTCCAGGAGAAAGGGACAGGACGAAGACTTGGGACTGGCACTTGGCATGAGGGACTGTGGTACCTAGATCGAGAAGGACTGGACTCAGCATTGGTATCTATGGCAGAGAAGGCTGGCATGGAAGGACTGCAGCAGAGGACTGAGGATACCTTGATACTCCATCATCGGAGGATGGGACATTCTTCTTTTGATACTCTAAGTAAGTTGTATCCAGAGATTTATGCAAAAACAAATAAAGAGAATTAGTATGTGATGCGTGCGAGTTAGGAAAACCTACTAGGAGCTCATATGTTGGCACGGGTCATAGGAGCACTTTTGCTTTTGAGGTAGTACATTCTGATGTCTGGGATCCATGTGCTACTAACACTATGAATGGTTATAAGTACTTTGTTTCTTTCATTGAGTGTGCCTCTCGTGTTACCTGGTTATATTTGATGAAAAATAAGAATGATGTACCTGCTTGTTTTCGGGATTTCCATAAGCATGTCCAGACTCAGTACAAAGCAGTTGTGAAGGTACTGAGGTCTGACAATGGAACGGAGTATACCAACAGGACGCTTGCAGAATACTTGTCAACACACGGAATACAGCATCAGACCACCTGTGCATACACACCAGCACAAAATGGAGTTACAGAAAGGAAAAACAGACACCTTCTGGAGGTCGCAAGAAGTATGATGATCGACATGAATGTCCCACAGAGTCTGTGGGGACATGCAGTGTTGACAGCAGCTCAACTCATCAACAGGATGCCCTCGAAGGTCCTCGGATGGAAGTTTTCATGTGAGGTATTGCAAGGCAGTAATAGTGGGATACTCCCACTGAAGGTGTTTGGGTGTGTGTGTTTTGTGAAGGACAACAGGCAATTAGTTGGGAAACTTGACCCTAGAGCGGTCAAATGCATCTTCGTAGGCTACTCGGCGACCCAAAAGGGGTATGTGTGCTGGAGTCCAGTAGAGAAGAAGAAGTTTGTCAGTATGGATGTCCACTTTCGGGAGCATGAGCCATACTACCACCAGGACGGAACTTCACACAACACGCCTAATACTGCCAGTATTAGGCGAGAGGGGGAGATAGAGAACTTGGTGGTAACCGATTTAGAAGTTTGGCATGGAGGCACAGAGAAGGGACAAGAAGGTGAAGGTGTTAGGCCTACGGCTCAGGGAGAGTTACTTACCTACAACAGGAGAGAGAAGCAAACTGCAGGACCAGTACCGACAGTGCCAGTGCCAAGTCCCTTGCATGCGTTCGTCCCAACTCCTGAGGAACCGACACCAACCCCCCATCAGGTGATACCCCCTCCTTCACAAGATATCATTCCTCCTACTTCTACTCCTCCCACACCACTATCTGTACGGAGGACCACTCGCAGCAATGCAGGAAATCCTCCAAACAGATATGGTTGGGATATTGCTCAGTTTATTTCTTATGACCATATCCCTTCTTCTCATGGAGCATTTATAACATCTTTGGATAGTATTACTGTACCTAACAATTGGCAGGTTGCCAAGAACGATCCAAAGTGAAAAGCGGCAATGCACGAGGAGTTGGGAGCTCTGGAGAAGAACCACACTTGGGAGCTTGTGAGACTGCCAGAGGGGAAGAGAGCAGTTGGATGCAAGTGGGTCTTTACCGTGAAGCAGAACCCAGATGGACAGGTTGAGCGCTATAAAGCTCGACTAGTAGCCAAAGGATACAGTCAGACGTACGGCATCGACTATGACGAGACCTTTGCACCAGTTGCAAAGATAAGCACTGTCAGGACTCTGATTTCTCTGGCAGCGAATGGTGGATGGAAGCTACACCAACTGGATGTGAAGAATGCGTTTCTTCACGGAGATCTAGTGGAGGAGGTGTACATGGAGATACCACCAGGATTTGGCACCAATCAGACAGTAGGCAAGGTCTGCAGGTTGAAGAAGTCCCTCTATGGACTGAAGCAGTCTCCTCGAGCGTGGTTTGACAGATTCAGAAGGGTGATGATAGGGATGGGATATCAGCAGATCAATGCTGATCATACTGTGTTCTTCCGTCGGAGTGGAGACCACATCACCATGCTTGCAGTGTATGTGGACGATATGATTATCACAGGAGATGATGAGCAGGAGATCGCCCAACTCAAAGAAAAGCTTGGCAAGGAATTCGAGGTGAAGGATCTCGGCCTTCTTCGGTACTTCCTTGGGATTGAGATTGCTCGAGAAGCAGAGGGGATTGTTCTCTCTCAAAGGAAGTATGCACTGGACCTTCTCACAGAAATTGGAATGTTGGGGTGCAAACCTGCAGCGACACCAATAGATCAGAGGTTCAAGATTGATGCTGAGGCTGGAGAACCAGTTGATCGGGACAGATACCAGAGACTGGTTGGCAAGTTGATCTATTTAAGCCACACACGTCCTAATATCTGCTTTACAGTAAGTGTGGTGAGCCGCTACATGCATGATCCACGGAAGGGTCATATGGATGCAGTGTACCAGATTCTGAGGTACTTGAAAGGTGCTCCCGGGAAGGGACTAATATTCAGGAAGAACAATCACGTGAGCATCGAGGGCTACTGTGATTCTGACTAGGCTAGTTGTGCTGATGACAGGAGTATACCTCGGGATATTGTATATTTGTAGGAGGTAACTTGGTCTCCTGGAGGAATAAGAAGCAGTATGTGGTGGCCAGATCGACAGCTGAAGCAGAGTACAGAGCTATGGCCTTGGGAGTTGCAGAGCTTCTATGGTTGAAGAATATGCTGGTGGAGCTGAAGCTGGATCAAGGAGCTAAGATGAAGCTGTGGTGTGACAATCAGCCAGCTATTAGTATCGTCAACAATCCAGTACAGCATGACAGGACCAAACACATCGAGATTGATAGATTCTTCATCAAAGAGAAGTTGGATAGTGGATTACTGGAGTTTGGCCATGTTCCAACCAGGGATCAAGTAGCAAATGGACTAACCAAGGGACTCGCCTCAGTGAGCATGATTAGAGGATGTGACAAGATGGGCTTAGTGAATATCTTTCACACATCTTGAGGGGGAGTGTTGATATGGTATGTTGGGTGTCATATTTAAGTATAGTATAAGCACATGGGAATACTGAGGACATATTTGGGATGCCAGAATATGTCACAGGATATTCCATTATGAGATTATTGTCATAATGTTTGAGATCATTGTATTAATGACTGTAAGGCTATATAATGCCAATGAGACAATCAACAAAATTATCAACTAATTTCAACACAAGTAAACTAGAAACTATCAATAATTTATGTTGAGGTAAGCTATCGACCATTTACCATTTAAAAAAATTTAACTACCATCTTTTTCATTTTACCACATAAGCTTAAATTCATGACTTCTAAAAAATAATCAATATTAAATAGAAAATAGAAAATCAAAGCTACCGTTTCTATTATGTAGTGCTTATGATGGAGTGTTCCCTTCTTCCTCAATAACTCCTCTATTTCTGTCATGAAGCCTGCAAACGCATTCAGAAAGATCCTCATGTACTCTGGTAGGCCATCAACATCGTGGAAATCCCATCTGATTGAGTGGAATACTTATCAGTCCAAGTTATTGTTACATGTGCTAATGATCACTTAAAATAATCTGACAACATCAAACTTTTCGAAGTGGCTAAAACACTATGTAATCACTTGATATTTCCATTTAACCTGCATGCGTACATTAGAAAAAAAAATGTAGTTTGTATATAGCTAACCTTTCAAATACATCAGTGAAGGGTTGCAGCTCTTCAATGGTGCCATATGCATCGTATATGTCGTCGATCACTGTTATCATGTTAACCACCTTGGCAATGAATAACCTTTCTATAGAATTCCGAGGTTCGAACCACACTCCTAAACTCCAGAAGTAGCACTCTGCTACTCTATCCCGAGAGAAAGGTAGGTTGTTCATAAGGCCTAGTTCTTTCCACCAACTGTAGATTGAAGAATATATGAAAATGATAAGCAGCAGAAGAGCTTACCATGCTATACATAAGAAACATATGATCTATTATTGTGCACGCAATTGTGATGCAAGAAGGAGATTTTGTCACAAAAGTCTTTTATGATTTTTTATTTTTATTTTTATGAAAGTTTATGATGCATAGAAATAACAATAATAAAATATTTTGTCAATATTATTTAAGATGACTAATTTACTTTAAATACCATAAACTATCAGCATTTGGCATTTTAATATTCTGAACTATTTTTATTTCAAATTGGTCCTTCAGTTGATATGTCATTTTACTTAAAAATACATGACCATTTGGGACAATTTTGCATGTGAACAATCAAAAATAATTTTCATAAAATGTCAATCGGACTTATTTTAGAAAGAAAAAAAAAAACTCCCTCTCTCTAACCCTACTTGTGCTTTACCGGTTCATCTAATTCTATAAAGCATAGCAGATATTAAAGTTAAAAAAATTTATGGTATTAACTTGACGATAAAAATAGTTTCAGATACCTAACAGCCAAAAGTTAATAGTAAGATATTTAAGGTATTTATGAGCAAATTAGAATATTAAGAGAGAACATTCTTTTTGTCAGTGCCAAAGGTCTATTTCCTCAGTGACTTGCCGGCAGATCGTTTCCATCTGCTGCTTTCAAGTATTTCTCTTATGTTTTTATTCAGTTTGAAATTGAAAAATTTTGTTTTGCCCTCAGATTGTGACTGCATATTGGCCCGCGGGGCCACGTGACAGCAGCCCACTGACCCCGTGCTATTTTGGGCCCACCGCCGGACCCTCGAAAAGTAGGAGACCGCCACGTGGCCCCGCGGGCCAATCCGCGGACAAAACCGGCAGGCCAAATAGTGCTGTCCTTTGGAATAATGCCCGACCATCCTTGTTAAGAAAGAAAAACCTAAGCGATACTCACGAGAGTACATAACAAGATCAACTCTGCTACTCTACTAGCGCACGTGCTTGTTCTATGCTAGCATGCGGTGGTCCGGCCGGCAGCGCGGCGGTCGGACGCGGAGCAGGAGGGAGGGAGGTAGAGGGGAAAGGGGCGGTGCCACCACGTGGGCGGACACGGTGGCACGGCGGACGGACACAGAACAGGAGGCAAGGGAGGGAGGGAGGGAGGGGAAGGGGCGGAGCCACCGTGTGTTAGCACAACGCTAGCACAGAGCTAACCAAAAGGCATTTTTGTACCAAGATTAAACCATAACTCGTTTTGAGTAGAAACGTACACGGAGAAACTCTTGATCTCGGCCTGGTGGATTGATTGCAAATGATTGAAATCAAGCTTGGCGAGCTCTAACAAAATTTTGTTGCAAGCCTTGCTCTTTGTATACACGGGGATATAGAGCCTTGCCTCTAGCCTTCTCATTCCGCGATGAAACGGTGTATCAAGGGCCCTTCGTATTTGAGCAGCGTGCGGCTCCTCCCCGTGCATATGCTCGGCCATATGTCCTCTAGCAAAATCAATGGCTTCTTTGAGGATCGGTTCGTCATTTGTGCCTAGCATGCTCGCTTCGTACAACTGTATTAGGCCCTCTACTTCATAACTCAGTTCCTGCTTGAACTTCCCCTCACTGTCATTGAACTTATTAAACACATCTGCATTAGTTTGCAATATTAATTGTTAATTACTGCTATTTCTTGGGCTGTTCAATATTAATTTTGTATCCGCGTCGATCATCGACTGACTAATTACCAGGGGAGACAGCATAACCTTCTTGCCTCAACAATCGGAATCGCAGAGCAACCAATCGTAAGCCACCAATGTCATCGTCGACATGGTCATTAGTACATCTGATTGCCTCCCTGATCTCATCCTCGAAGTGATAGTATATGCCGAGGCGATAGAGGTCATCGACCAACGTCAGTTTTTCCGTAAGGTCGTGGGTTGAAAACATTGTCTTCACCTCCTTCTTGAGCTCTTCGATTCTCTTCTCAATCGCAGACATCTGCTTTCATTCAGATCAATATATTGGCTTAACCAAGTTAGAAATAGGTCAATAAACATTAGACGTCGAGAGATCAACTCTCCTAATTATGAGAAGATTTGTTAGTTTCACCAAAGCTAGCTAGAGACGAGCCAAAATGGGTGGCTTCCCAACTACGTACAAATGTCCAGGTCCCCCACAAATAGTTTTTAAAACTAATGATGCGTACAGTACTTCCGCCAGCAAAGTATCAAGTGTTCCATTATATATCCTTTAATTCATGGTTTGTGGTAAAGTACATAAGACGTCGAGAGTTCAACTCTATCTCCTTAACTAAGTTCAATATTGAAGATTTTGTTCATTCATATTTTTCTGGCTATGAGATGGAGGAGAAAGTTGAATATTGAAGATTTTGTTGAATCGATCTTTTTCTGGCTATGTGATGAAGGAGAACTTGCCTGGACCATCGAAAGCGAAGGAGAGTAGTGAAGGAAGAAGTCCCCCCAAAGGCTAGGTTTGAAATCTGCTGTTGGTCTGACAACCTCCATTTGTCGCGCTCTCTCTCTTCCAAACTAGAGAAGACTGCTAGAACCTGTGAGTGCAAAAGGACTCAATTGCGCTGTCTTATTTACAGACCTTGGAACTGACAGCATCAAGATGATTATTTATTTATTTATTAATTAAAGAGAGAACAGGTATAAAACGTTATTTTTTTTCAGTGTTTTGTCGAAGAGATGTTCAACGAAACCAAAAAGTTACAAGTAGAATATTATAATCTCACATGTGGCAGAAGACAATTACAACAGTTTTTTCTCGTCTAAAATTTATATTATAATCCAACGAATAAAGTAAACAGTGCCAATACAAGTGTTGGAGTGGGTGAACTTTTCAACCTATATGAAAAATATTCCGGAGTGCGACGAGCGTCAACCGTGTGGCAAAAAAATTCGAAAAGTACATCAAGCACCGTGTATTGGAACATTTATGATAATCAAATATTATATTGGATTCCCATCTTTGACTTTAGTTATATATTTATGATTAGATCTTTCATTTATTAACTTTTCATATAATTGGATTTTCAATTTATGGCAAGTCAATTTATGATTTGATTTTTATTAAATATATGATTGAATGTAAATAGATTTTAATAAATATTTTTGGCTTCCATATATAGATTTTTATATGAAACTCTAATTCAAACAAGGGTTTATATAAAGTCCCATGCAATATACAACAACATGAGAAAAAAAAAAGAGAAAAAAATGTGGCAAGAGTGTCATTGCAACTTTAAAAATGAGAAAGAATGATTGTAGGTCGTTTCGGAGAAAAAGATCAATTTGGAATATTTCTCATTGTCTTTTTTCTTCGTGGTTGTAATCTATTTTCTGTTCCAAAGAGTTACGGTGATCCGTGTTAGATCGGTGAGGAGCTTGTAGAGGGTGTAATCTCTTTATTCCCTTAGTGGAGGTTCTTCAGAGTTGGACTCCGATTGTCTCGTAGTTTTTTTCATCTGGGTTTTTCACGTAAAAATTTTTGTGTCTACAATTTGTATTTGGTACTCTTTGGTTTGTGCGTTTTGCTCGGTTATCTCGCAGGTACTCTCTGGTTTGGAGAATGGTTTTCGCGTTTCGTTTCCAACATTGTGGTATTAGAGCCAGGTTCTGGAATTTCAGAAGTTGACAGAAAAAACCGCAGAGGAAAGATGGACGCGAAGCCGGTGCGCATGGTAAACCTGAACGGTACCAACTATCATTACGAGAGGAGCAAGATGAAGGATCTACTATTTGTCAAGAAGATGTATCTGTCGGTATTTGCTTCCAAGAGGCCTAGTGATAAATCAGAAGATGACTGAAAGTTCGAGCATATACAAGTGTGTTGGTACATCAGGCAGTTCGCTGACGAAAATGTGTACAACCACGTTGCCAGTATTGAGCATACGAGGAAACTGTGGCGATAAGCTGTAATCTTTGTATGCGAAAAAGATCGGGGTAAATAAATTATTCCTGATCCGGATGATGATGGGTCTACGGTACAAAGATGGGATATCAATTACGGATCATTTCAGTGAGTTCCAGGGCGTGGTTGACCAGCTATCCTCGATGGGAGTCAAGTTCGACAACGAGGTTCAGGGACTATGACGGTTGTGTATATTGCCAAACTCGTGGGAGATCGTATGAGTGTCTATTATCGCTTAAGCTCCGGAATACGTGGTTATTCTGGAGTTTGCCAAAAGCGGGGTACTGAATGAAGAGATATGGAGACATTCTCAGGGCACTTCATCCACATCCCACTCAGAGGCGCTGGTTTGAGAAAGCCACGAAAAGGGTAAAAACAGGGGTCCAGGCGGTGGCAGAGACAAAAGCAAAGGAAGATCCAAGGGTCAGTACGAGGACTATGAGTGTTACCATTGTGACAAAAAGGGCCACATCAAGAGGAATTGTTTTGCTTGGAAGAGAGAGAAGAAGGGCGATAAGGGAAAGCAGAGCGAGAACACTACAGCGGCGGCCTCGACACATGGAGGCGATATGATCATTGAAGGTGATGAGGTAGTTATGAACCTTGCATGTGATGAGAACTCTTGGCTGGTGGACTCAGGTGCTTCAGCGCACGTATCTCACAACAGGACACTATTTGCTACTTACACAATAGGCGACTGTGGAGTGTTGAAGATGGGCAATGGAGATGTGTCGAAGGCGGTTGCCATTGGAGATGCGCATTTGAGGACAAAGACAGGTGCAATTCTTGTTCGTAAAGATGTTTGTCATGTCCCTGATATCCATTTTAACCTGGTATCGGTTGGAAGGTTGGATGACAAAGGTTTCCTCAATCTCTTCGAGAATAGTCAGTGGAAGATTTTTAGAGGTTCGATAGTGATTGCCAGAGGAAGCAAGAGGTCCAGACTCTACTTTATGAAATTGAGCGCACAAGGGGCACAAGAGATGAACCTAGGTACTGATGTGTCTACCGAGTTGTGGAACATGCGACTCAACCATTTCAGCGAGAAGGAGATGTGCTACTTGGTGAACAGGAAGGTGATTACAGGGCTAAAGTCTATAAAATTGGACAGGTGTACGCATTGTTTAGCGGGGAAGCAAAATATGATGTCTTTCCAAAGTCACCCAAGTTCAAGGAAGACTGCTTTGCTCGATTTGATTTACTCGAATGTCTGCGGTCCTATGAAGGTAAAATTCATTGTTGGTGCCTCTTACTTTTTATTTTTATTGACGATTATTCCAGGAATTTTAGGTCTATGCCTTAAAGACCAAGGATCAGGTGCTGCCCACTTTCAAGGAGTTTCAGGCCTCCGTTGAAAGGGAAATGGACAAGAAGCTGCTATATGTTCGGTCGGATAATGGAGGCGAATAATCGGTCCCTTTGAAGCATACTGCAGAGGGCAAGGGATATGACACCAGAAGACTCCGCCAAAGATATCTCAGCTCAATGGTGTAGCATAGTGGATGAACAGAACGTTGATGGAGTGGGTACGTTGTTTGCTATCAGAAGCAAACTTTTCGAGTAGCTATTTGGGTGAGGCTCTTTACACAACTGCTTAAATTATGAATTATCTCCTAGTACTTCTTTACAGGATGATGTGCCTGACAAAGTATGGTACAAAAAAGAGCCATCATATAATCACCTACGATTGTTTGATTGCAAGAAATTTGTGCATGTAACGAAGGACGAGAGATCCAAACTTGAGCCGAAGATGAGGCGGTATGTCTTTGTCGGTTACGATCGGGATGAGTTTGGCTATAGACTCTACGACCCAGTGGAAAGAAAGCTCTAGAGAAATAGGGACGTAGTATTTGTCGAGGATCAGACCATGACCAATGTAGAAGCATAAAAAATACGCTGCAGGGTTATACGCAGTATGCAGAAAACCAACGTAAAGCAGAGTTTCAGTGCTGTGTGGCGTAAGACATTACTTCAGAGCCATCGGCGTACAGCAGAGCTTCATCGCTAGTACATCGTAAAATATTGCTCAAGAATAACCCACGTAGTACAGTATTTCCAGACTGCTTCAGCGTAACAAGGTTGTTACATCGCCACTTTGGCGTAAAACCTGCTCGCTTTTAATGCAGTGGGAAGTTGTACGAGAAACTCTTCGTATTCCTCGAATGAACTTGTCAGATCATGCAGTAAACCTGACTCCTGACAAAGAGTACTACACAAATATCCAGACGACGGCTGTAATGATGATTCGGCACAGAGACCCAGACCGTCGTTTAGTGACATTTCCTTGATATAAATTGCTTTTACGCATTCAAGGGAATACGCTGCCTAGTTTTATACAGGTAGATATGAGCTTTTACGCTCAGCAAAAGATGAAACAAACTGCCACATCAAAAGCTGTTCTTCGTACATAGTTCGAGGCACGTCTCTGTAGTTAATGCACGTGATGGGGGCAGATCTCTGCATTTAATGCACGAGATTTGGTTCTACTTTCAAAAGACTGGGTGAGCCATAATTATGACTAATACGTCTACATCATCACCTCTGCATATTACGCCATCATGATATTTTCAGCTATAGGAGCACGCTGTACGCTATCTCCTTGAAATACGCCGACCTGGCTATTTTTAACTATAGGAGTACGCCGTATGCTATCTCCTCGGAATACGCCAACTCAGGCTATATTTATTGGTGCGTGATAAGGCTATTTGGTCCAGAATACGCTCAAGACCTCAGTCAAGGAAGGAGGATCGGCTATCTTTTACGCTAGCTACCTCTCCATGCAGCATCAGGCTTCTACGCCTACCTGGCTTCTACACCAGTTTGACAGCTACTTGGCTTCTACGCCAACTTGACAACTATTTGGCTTCTACGCCATGGTGACAGTCATTGGCTTCTACGCCAACCTTTTCTACGCGAGAGGCAGTTACCTACGTGGCTTGCATACCGTAATCTTCGCAGCAGTTATACGTGTCACCTCATAATGGGACACGCGTTACACGCGAATTCAGAAGATTATTTATACGTGGGTGACAGTTATTATAACTATCGCGTAAAAAGTGCCACACTCTCTACTGTTCGGCTTCTACACCGACTGGACGGTTACTGTCACTAAACTCTATAAATAGAGACCTCCGTCCACGAAGGTCAGGGGTCGAAGAATTGAGGAGAGAAGTCGTAAAATCGAAGAGAGAAGGGCACAAACAGAGAGTAGTGATCGACGATTTTGGCATCAAGCATCCACTCCCTCTTGCAATCTTTGAAGCTATTCCTTCTTCTACAGCACTTCTTCATCATCGTGTGGTCCAAGGGACAAAGTGATCGACCGCAGATCAGACTCCTATAGCAATATTTACCCAGATTAAATTTTGTACTTAACATCCTCGTATAGGATTAATTGTACTTCTTATTTGTAAACCAAAGAAAGGGTTTCGTATAAACCTAGTTTCATTTCTTTCGTTTATTATCAAACACAAGATGGCGACTCTGCTGGGGATCTCTTTCTCATCTGACGAGAAAGCAATTGCTCAACACGATGCCGTATCAGTAGGATCAATGAAGAAGACCTTGGTCGTCCAATTCGACCAATCTGCTTATGAAGAAATGCTTCGCGCAGGGGGTAGCTCTCGTTCTCCAGCTGTTCAGGATAGCAGGAAACTGCGTAAGGTGTGGATGCCCCGGACATCCCCTACCATTCCTGCCGACTCTCTGGTTTCTCCGACCAACAAGGTTGTAGCTTCGCAACCTCTGTGCCCCGTGCGTAAAACTCTGTCTCCCGTCTGTGACGTGGCAGACAAAACTTTTGGCAATGCCTCAGTGCTAGTCCAGAAGTCTACTCCGTGCTCTGTGCGTAAAACTCTGTCTCCCATCTGTGACGTGGCAGACAAAGCTTCTGGTTATGCCTCAGTGCTAATCCAGAAGTCTGTTTCGCGCTCTGCGCATAAAATTCAGTCTCCCGTCTGTGACATGGCAGACAAAATTTCTGATAATGCCTCAGCGCCAAATCAGAAACTCTAAACGTGCTCTGCGTGTTAAAATGCATCTTCCCTCCGTGGAAAAGCAGATGGTCCCTGCAATCTACGCAAGGGAAAACAAGTGGCAGATTTCTCAACTTCTCGGCTTTTACGCCAGCAAGAGAAAAATCTGCCCACTCTCCAGATTATACGAGAAGCTAATGGCCGATTAAGGACCTCCTCAGTTTTACGCCAACCTGAGCAAAATTCTAAACTACGCCAGGTTAAGCCCCTCAGCATAAAGAAGGCCCAGTATGCGAAAAGACACACTCCTCGGGGATTATCTGCTACTCATATGGCTGAACTGTTGTATACGGGTGGCAGGTGAAAAGTTATGATTCCCAATATCCGCATGCTAACTGATGTAAAAAGGAGGAACAAGCCTTCTTCTTCTTCTTCTGTTAATCCTTCTGGCTTACGTGAATTTCTGATCCAGAAGCGCAAAGATAGGGGATCTTCCAATATGTCTATTATGCCTCCTAGGGAGCACTGTTGTAATAGTCATAAAATTGTAGTTAATTATTGCTGTTCTGAAGCAAAACGGTCGGTTTTCGACCGGTTGAACTACTCTTCGTCTTTCCAGGAAGAAGAGCCTACATATGCATCAGTGAACATGGCTTCACACGTTCCTAGAGGAAGATCAAATTCAAGACGTCATCCCTCTAGAAATCCAAGCCAAAGGAGATTCGACAAACTCCTTGAGAACATTGAAGCTGGGGTGTTCCGAAATACCCGTTCGAGGTCACGACAACCGGCTTCGTATTCTTCTGATTTCGACACTGGGTGTCCCCAGCTTCCCGAATCGGATGCTGAAAGTATAGAGTCAATCTCTACAGAGACCTATACTAGACCTTCAATGACATCCAGAAAAATGGGAGTCTATGCGATTGAAGATTAACGCGAAGAGGCTTCCCCATCAGGAAGTACTGAGCAACGCATCGCTGTGTTGGAGATATCTCTGAAAAAGATACAGTCCATGATGGAGAATATGCACCAGATGATGCTGACTCAACACACAGCTGATATAGCTCAAGCATCGGTCCCTCTGACTCAGATACGTGTGGGGGTGGACTTACTATCATCCAATGTGAATCAGGAGCCTGCTCTAAATCAGGAGTCAGCAGCTCCTCCACTTCCTAATTTGGAGAATGTATTGCCTCCTGTTGGAGTTACGATACAACCAATCTCTCACCACTCCGCGGTCCCTCTACCGGCTGAAGATCCGATGCAGGCAGTACGGGAATTGAAAGTCCAATTCGATGCCCTAAAGCATAAGGATCAGCTCAAGAAATTGGGAATCAACCAACCTTACCCAGCTATCTGGGATGAGGTCCCTTTCCCTCCTAAATATAAACCACAGACTATGGCTTTGTTTGAGGGAAAGACATCACCGAGCCAGTACATGAACTACTTCAGTATGATGATGGTGTTATTGCAAGGGAATGACGCCCTTCTCACTCGAGTGTTCAAAGGCTGTCTCTCGGGAGTGGCTTATCAGTGGTACCGTAGTCTTGCGGACAAATGCATTACTTCCTTTGAAGATTTCAAGACTTTGTTCTTCTCGCGATTCTACGAAGGAGGGATGGACATGTCTATGTCCTCTCTCATCGAAGTAAAGCAGAAGGAGAAAGAGAACGTTCACACTTTTATCGAACGTTTTCGTCAAGCCACTTTGTAAATGCCTCCCGGAGTTCCAGACTCGGCATTGGTAGACATTTGCAGGAAGAACATTCTTCCAGTAATCTCGATGTTCACAGGACCATATCAGTTCCATGATTGGCCCTTATTTATCATTTCAGCTGTAGCCGCTGAATACAACAGTCGGAAGGCGCGTGATAATAAAATTATGATTTCTGCCTCTGATAGAGGCAAGAGGTCATCCTCCAACAGCGACCATCCTCGTGGTTCCAAAGGAAAAGAACCTCCGGCGATCAATATGTCCAGGCAAAAGACCACGGCAACCACACAGACAAAACCTGGGACTTCCAGGCCCATTGAAGTATACTCCTTTGACGACGACGATATTCGGAGCATATTCGAGTGTCTAGTCAAAAGCGGCAAGATTACCCTCCCTGAGGTAAAACGGCCTAATGAAGTCGGCAGTACCAATAACCCCAAGTACTACATTTTCCATAGGTATATACATCACCTCACAAAGGCGTGTTATGTACTAAAGAGGAAAATCCAGGAGTTGATCGACGCTAAGGCCATCACTCAGCGCAATAGTGAGAAGACGGTCACAGCCAACATGATCTCTCTTCAATTTGGCAATCTGCCTCCTCAAGAAGTTCCGGATGGTGTTATACCTATTTCCCGGATAACGATGAACATCGTTAATCTTTCTCCGGCCAGGGGTCAAAATCATGACCTGGTATCCCTAACTACCCAGCGTGGCGAGATTATGTGGGTTCATCCAGATCTGGTGTCAGAGATCGAGGAAGAGACTCAAGCTGCTAAGGCTAAGGCTAAGTCTAAAAAGAACTTGAAGCGTAAACCATGTCATATGGTTGCGATATCCTCGACATCAGAAGAAGAGATTTTGGCTACTGGAACCCGTTCAGAGAAAGCCTACCTCAAGGACTATGGAGGAAGTCAGGAAGAAGCAACGGCAGACACTTCAGCTGCCAAGCCTTCAGAATCGGAACCTGTTATACCAGCGGCAGGTCCTTCTAGACCAATTGCGGTGGACAAGGGCAAGCAAAAAGAAGTGCGCTTTGATAAACCTTTGAAGAATATTCAAAACAAAGATTTGGAGAAGCCATATAACTTCGACATCCTGGCCCAGCACACCAGCCAGATTGTCCATTTTTGAACTACTCAGGCTCTCTAAAGACACTGGTCAAGCCCTGAGTGAAGCATTAATGCAGGCGGATGCATACTTGACCCAGCTCAAGTTCCCTGATGAAGAACCTGTGGCATGTCCTCAATGCCATAGTGTGATGGAGGTGGTCCCCAACATCACTTTCACTCAAGATGACATGCTGTTGAAACACAACAAGCATGATATACCCCTCTATTACACCGGATACGTCGGTTCCATGGAGGTTGACCGGATTCACATAGATCCAGGATCATCGATCAATATCATTCCTCATAGTCTGCTCAGACCACTGAAAATTTGTACCATCAAATTGGCTTACACCACCACTACAATCGTGGGCTTCAACGCCAGGAAAAGTAAGCCGTTGGGGAAGATTCGTTTGAGGATCCAGATTGGCGACCTCAGATCAGTGGCCACATGCTATGTCATTATTTCAGAGGTGTCCTACAACATTCTGCTGGGCAGACCATGGATCCATGATCACAACATTGTTCCTTCGACTCTACATCAATACTTCAAATATGTAGATGCCCAAGGAACAGTACAAACGGAGTTTGCTGACCTTAACCCGTTTAAGAGAGTAGAATCCTACTACTCTGATGCCATGTTGTACACCCAAGAATACATGGAGGAGGTGTCAGGCAAGACAGAGGAGGAATCCTACCGGGAGCCAGAAGAACCCTCTACCGAACAACCCCTGTCAATCAAGGTGAAAGGGCGAACTACTTGTCCGAAAGTCATGAAACCCATGGCTATCCACCTAAACAAAGCCAAGTCAGGAAAAGGAGGTGATCCTCTAGTGATCACTTTGAACCAGAAGCCTCTACCTTTGGTCATCAACCTTCGGCGCAATAAGCAGCCGACTGATGTAAATATAACGAGGAACGTGGTTTCTGACGATAATAAAGATCCTCTTTTCCAGTACAATAACGTTCAAATTCCAAATCAGGAATCCTCTCCCCATAACGATATAGAACCTATAGCACAAAAATTCTTAAAAGCTATAGATTCCTATCATCCGTATGTGTGGAAAGTAGCATCACCATCTAATATCATCACGACATATGGGCCACATGAGGATTCTATCTTTATTGTCCTGCCTACTCGCAGCAGTCAGCATCCAATAGTCTTCGGTCGCATGCGCAATGAACCGACTGTACAAGAAGATTCTCTCGATGATGATGTTGGTAAAATACAGGTTCACAGATATAGCCCGCAAGCTTTGAAGATTATACAAAGTATGGGTTATGCCTTAAAGCCAGAACCAGGTCTTAACTACGGGAAAGGCAGAAGAATGCCGTTGCACGGTGATCCCTACTGTCAACGAACTCGTTTTGGGTTAGGGTATACCACCTCCCTTGCAACTTCTGAGTCAAATAAGGATATCTTTTTCTCTTCTCAAGATAGCTCGTCGTCCTCTGGCTCATTTGATGATCTCGAACGAGCATTATCAGTAAATATGGTATTGACAGATTCCCTCGAAGCAGACGAACAAGAATCTGAACCGTTTGAGAATGACTCTTGGGCTCAGCAAATGGATACGCAATGGAAACTTTGGTTCGAGCAGAGAGAACCTCCCACTGAAGATAAAGTTATCCAAATTGACGTTGGGGATAAACTTTCGCCAAAGCCGATATTTATCAGTAACAATCTTTCTGAAGAAGAAAGGGAGGAAATAATCCAGCTGATAAAAGAATATATCGACGTCTTTGCATGTAATTATGAGGATATGCCAGGTCTTGATCCAAAAGTGGCTACTTATAAACTCAATATATTGCCCAATTCGAAGCCTGTGAAGCAACATCAACGTCGATTTCGTCCGGATATGATGGACGCCATTGAAGCTGAAATCAAGAAGTTGATAGCCTACGGGTTCATCCGGGAAGAACAATATCCTGACTGGGTCGCCAATGTTGTCCCAGTCATGAAAAAAAGTGGGAAGGTACGTGTCTGCATCGATTACCGAGATCTGAATGCAGCCTGCCCCAAGGATGATTTTCCTCTTCCCATTACAGACGTCATGATCGATAATACATGCGGTTTTGAACGCATGTCTTTTATTGACGGATTTTCAGGATACAACCAAATTAAGATGCATCCTAAAAACGAGAAGCATACTGCCTTCCGGATACCATTGGGGGTATATTGCTATACGGTCATGCCCTTCGGACTGAAGAATGCCGGGGCTACATACCAATGAGCTATGAGTAACATATTCCATGAACATTTACGCAAAACAGTAGAATGTTACATAGACGATATAGCTGTCAAAAGCCGCCTCAAGGATAATCACATCCAAGCCTTGAAGACAGTATTTGAGTTGATGCGCCAACACCAACTCAAAATGAATCCTACAAAGTCCTTTCTTGGTGTATCCAGTGGCAAATTCCTGGGATTTGTCATTGCCGCTAAAAGCATTCAAGTGGACCCTGATAAAGTGAAGGCCATCTTAGAAATACGACCACCCCGTAATCTGAGAGAACTCAGGGGATTTCAAGGTCGTCTGGCTTATATCCGGAGATTCATATCCAACCTCTCTGGGAGGTGTCAGCCTTTTTCTCGTCTCATGAAGAAAGGTGTATCCTTCGTATGGGACAAAACCTGTCAGCAAGCGTTTAATGATATCAAATGCTACCTCAATAATCCTCCAGTTCTGGTGCCTCTTGTCATAGGAAGACCATTTTTGCTGTATGTTCGAGCAATGGATCATTCTTTGGGAGCTCTCCTCGCACAGAAGAACGATGAGGGTCATGAACAGGCTATCTACTATTTAAGCAGGATGATTGTCGGAGCTGAATACCGGTACAATCCAGTGGAAAAATAATGCTTAGCCGTAATGTTCGCCATTCAGAAAATGTGATACTATGTCACATGCCAGACTATTCATATAATCTCCAGGATCAATCCTCTTCGGGTATTGATGAACAAGCCAAGTGTTCTTAATTCCCGACTCGCGACTTGGGCAATGTTACTAACACCATATGATATGGTGTACGTCCCTCAGAAGTCCATCAAAGGCCAAGCATTGGCTGATTTCCTAGCTGCTCATTCGATTCGGAAACCTCCAGATTATACGAGGACATTCCCGACGAAGTTGTAGAATATAATTCCGCAATGGAAAGTGATACATGGCAGCTATTCTTCTATGGTGCCTCCAGGACTGGCCCCAGGGGAAACATGGTTTCAGGAGTAGGAATTGTCCTGGTCACTCCTGATAAACTCGTAATCTATCGAGCATATTCTCTTAGCGAGCCTTGCTCTAATAATGTGGCAGAGTATAATGCCCCACTCATCGGACTCCAAGTCGCTAAAGAATTGGACGTCGAATATCTGGAAGCTTTCGGTGATTCTCTGCTGATCGTCAATCAAGTCAGAGGAATATATGAAGTCCGTAATCCAGACCTTATTCCTTATCACCAAGCAACGATCGAGATAGCCATATCTTTTAAAGGGTTCTTCCTAGAGCATGTACCTCAATCTCAGAACTTGAAAGCTGATGCCCTAGCCAGTCTAGCTGCAGATTTAGCTATTCCTATAAGAAGGCAGAATTTGGTGATCCTTCTTAACAGAGATTTATTCTGTATAAAAAACAACTTTCACATAGAACGCAGTTACGCTGTGAAAATAGATCCTCCCAAGAAAGGCTGGAGAAGTCCCTTTATAGATTTCGTGACATAAGAGATCTTACCGGAGGATCCTAAAGAAGCAGTATCCATCAAAAGACGATCATTATGATTCTATTTTGAGGCATCTTCACAATGTCTATATCGCCGAACCTACGATGGACTGCTATTACGATGTCTCTTTGATGATGAGGCACAGCGGATTATCCGTGAAGCTCACGATGGCATATGCGGAGCGCATCAACCCGGTCCTAAGCTACAGGATCGTATCAGGAGGATGGGCTATTACTAGCCTACTATGATCAAAGATGCAATAAAATATGCAAGATAATGCAAAGCCTGTCAAGTTCATGCAGATTTTATACATCAACCTTCTGAACATTTACATCCTATGGTTGCATCCTGGCCATTTGAAGCATAGGGTATGGATATCATTGGTCCTATTCATCCATCTTCTTACAGAGGTCATCGGTTCATATTGGCCATCACGGATTATTTCTCCAAATGGGCAGAGACGATCCCTCTTACTGAGGTAAAAAAATCCAACGTGATCAGCTTCATCAAGCATCATGTCATTTATCGCTTTGGGATACCCTAAAGGATAATTCATGACAATGGACCTCAATTCATTAGCCAAGCATTTCATCGATTTTGCGATAAAAATCGGATACAAAATATGGCCTCTACGGCATACAATCCTGCTGCTAATGGTTTGAAGGAAGCTTTCAACAAAACCATTATCAAACTCTTGAAAAAGTTCGTTTCTTCGAACAAAAGAGATTGGAATGGGAAGCTAGGAGAGTGCCTCTGGGCATGCCGCACAACGGTACGAACACCTACAGGTGTACCCCATTCTCATTAGTATACGGGAGTGAAGCAGTTCTCCCCATCGAAATCTAAATTTTGTCACTCAGAATAGCAGTAGCTAATGAGTTGACTCAGGAAAAGAACGACCTACTAAGGCTTCAAGAACTAGAAGGATTAGACGAGAAACGCCTTCTAGCCCAACATCGTATCGCGTTTTACCAGGCGCGCATTTCCAAAGCTTTTAATTAAAAAGTGAAGGAAAGAGTGTTCAAAGATTGCGAGCTAGTTCTAGCTGTGAAAAGGCCAATGATCATTACTCACAAGAGTAAGGGTAAATTCCAGCCCAAATGGGAAGGCCCTTATGTGATCGAGACGACGTTCTTAAACGGCGCTTACTGTAAATCCCCTCACCAAAAATTGATATTTTGTGTGTATTTTATATTATTATATTTATTATAGATATTAAATTTCTTTAGAGTATTCTCTTAGTTAATTAGAAAATAAATTTCTTGATATATTTACTTATATAAATATTTATTTAGAATTATTTTAGGTTATTTTAGATTTTTGGAGATTTTTCTAGAATTTTTGGTAATTAAAACTTAGGAAACATAAATTTTTAGGACTTCTATGATTTACTATACTACCATACTTGCATGTTGTTCCAACCAAATATTTATTTTAGTTTAAAATATTTAATTATATTTTTCAATGATCCATCCTAGGGTTACTTAAATATCTGTCTAACAACCCAACTATGTACGCAATATCCGTACTAGTACACACTTGAGCATACATGACACTTCCTATGGCTGATGAATAGGGAATCAATTGAATTTCTTTAATTTAAAGGCGATTCTTAGGGCACAGACTGCGTTGTCTCCTTTAGAGACATGGGTGTCACCTAGTTTGCATTCCAAACATTTAAAAAAATTTAAGCACTTTATCGATATATCTTCTTTGTGATAATTCAAGAATACCCCGAGAACGGTCTCAATGTATATTGATTCCTAATACAAAAGAGGCATCATCATGATCTTTCATCTTAAAGTTATCTAATAAAAATTTCTTAGTGTCATGCAGCATGACTATATCATTTTGCAAGCAGTATGTCATCGACATATAATACCAAAAAGTATGTTTACTCCCACTAAATTTATGATACACACAATCTTCAACGATGTTTATCTCAAAGCCAAACGAGATAACCACTTGGTGAAATTTGTAGTACCATTGACGAGAATTATGCTTAAGTACATAAATGGATTTTGCAAGTTTGCAAAACATATTCTTTGGGTCTCCTAACACAGAATTTTGGCTACACTATATAAAGTGTTCCATCAATGTTACCATTGAGAAGCGACGTTTTCACATCAATTTCATGTAACTCAAGATTATAGTGTGCAACAAATGTTCTAAAAGAATTTTTCAAAGAAACTAGAGAGTAAGATTCTTTAAAATCAACCCCTTCATTTTGAGTAAATTATTTAGCTACAAGACGTTTTTTATACCTTTCCACACTACCTTTTGAATCCTTCTTAGTTTTAAATATCTAGTTGCAACCAATGAACTTCGCACATTTTGGTAATGGGACAAGTTCCTAAACTTTATTGTCTTGCATTGACTTGTAATTCTCATTCATTGCATCAATCCACTTTTTAGAATTAAAATTTTTTATGGACTGAATAAAGTTGATTGGATCATATTCCAGTATTCTAGAATCTTCCTCATGTTCTTGGAGAATATGACAAAATTATCCAAAATTATATTTCTCCTAACTCTGGTAGACCGTCCTAATGGAACTGGTTATTGATGTTGTTGAGTTTGTTCCTCACGAATAATTATCTCATATTAAATAGAAGATATCTCTATGTTGTCCATAGGATCGTTATGCCAGCTCTAGAGGGGGTTGAATAGAGTGAAGCTAAAATAATATACATAATAAAATAAATTTAGGCTAAGTTACCAACAAAGATATGCAACAATATTAGAAGTATATGAAAATGTAAATAAAGTTTAGAAGAGCAAACGCAAACAATGAGATTTTATACTGATTTTTCTCATCGAGGACTAATCCAGTCCCAAGAACTCTTGCTTGGAGTTAAATCCACTATAAAGCAATAGTGAATACACCACATGCTTTGATCTGAAGTGCACGCTGACTTCTTACAACACAAGTTTTGATCCGAAAGTCTCGCCAACTTCTACCACAAGCTTTGATCTGAAGATCTTGTCGAATTCAATAAAATGGAACTCAAGCTTTACAACTCAAACAAACTTTCAACCGAGATCGTACTTGGCACTAGAAGGCTATGAGTTGATCTTGGGAAATAAAGTTTGTATAGTTCAGCTAAATAGTCAATTGAAGAGTGAGTGAATGACAATTGATGGTTCAATGCCTATTTATAGGTATTCTGAGGACAGAGTTCTGGCAGAGTTCGGTCCCAAAATGTTCATAAATTCGAAAGTTATGAACCTGGTCTTTAGGGAGAGAAGGCTAACTAGGTTTCCTGGTTTTAGGCTAACTGAGTTCGGACAGAGTTCGGGAAGAACTCGGTTCGAGTTCGGTTACCCTAATTCTCGAATGGCTCTGGTTAGGTTTCGGACTGATTTGAGTGGACTAGGTTCTGGTTTAAAATAGGTTTAAGCTTTCTAGTACCAACTGCGAACCTGATGTACATTTGTCCTATAAAAAGAATATAAAATAAATAATAAAAGTGAAAAATCCAAGAGCACTAGATGACTCTAATCTTCTGAAAATTAAGAAGACTTGTAGACGCCTTTTTCCTTAACGAAGGATGTCTAAAGAAAATATATATGGAAATTTGAATATCTTTCGTGGGCTACGCCCCTGAACCCCCACGGGGGGCGCTGCCCCCTCGACCCTCGTCCGCTGATAAGTCGTAGGAGGTTTAGACAAATATTCTGGTATAACGCCATCTTTGTATCATCATGTTTTAATCGTTACATATGTCCATATCTAATCTTGTTTACTACTTGTCTGCAAATACATCACTACTATAATAAGATAAACTAGCGACGCAAAACAACGTCGCTAATTTGTCAAAAAATATCGTTGATTCAAATCAACGATGTTTCCATGTAGTCGTATTTCAGCTAGTCGCTGAAAAGAAAAATACCAAAAAATGTCGCTATAGCATTGTGTCTTAGCGACGTCTGCAAATCGTTAATATTTTTTAATTAGCGATCTTCAGCAATGCAATGTCGCCTTATTAGCGATATATACTGTGTCGAGAAATGTCACTAATATTTTTGTAATTAGCGACATTTTTTAATAAATTAGGCTATGTCAAGATGACATGACAAATATTTCCATGTCAGCATATTAGCGACGTTTAGCGACTAACTAGGGACGTTTATGGTACAGAGTAGCGACATTTTTATACCAATTATCAAAATTATTATGCATCATTGAACGCCACTAAATGTTGCTAAACATAGCTAATCTTGTAAAAAATTTAAAAATATGCAGATCGTAAAATAGTTTTCATAATCGTCTGCCTGGAGTTTGTATAAATAGATTTACAGTTTATAAAAATAGACCCGGAGCAACCCTCAATTGAATTCCCTGGGTTCTCCAGTAGAAGCATGAAAAATATCTACCATGTACCAGCAGTAATAAAAGGCCATGTGCCGTAGTGATCAAGCCCCCTGTACCATAATGATCTAGTGTCATGCGCCGACTGTTTCATATCTAGTGTTCCTATGTGCCAGCAGTACCATGCACCACTAAATAACTAGTGTTTCCATACGCTAGCAGTGCCATGATCCACTACTCCCTCAAGAATCCCCATGCGTCAAGGGGAAGGACACTTCATAGGTGTGTCGTTACAGTTTCTGCTGTAATCTCGTCCATGCTACTGTTCAAATTATTTTGAACTTAAAATACTTACAAAGTTTAGAAACTTTGAAGGAGATCTTGTAGAAGCATGAAAATCATGCTGGCCGCACAGAGCTCATGCCACTTCAAAATAAAAGTAGGTCGTAGTGGAGCAACATAGGGCCCATGCGTCCTGAACAACCAAAGATTTGGAAGCCGCAAAAGAAAAATCCATGCGGCCTGAACAACCACGAAGTAAGGGGCCACATGAGATCCCCTAACACGACATTCATTGCCTGTCAGAAGTTCTGACATACCACTCATCACCTAGAGCGCATCAAGAATCGTGAGAGATATGACGGCTCATAAAAAGATAGAAAGTCACATCAGTGGTCAGGTGTGCCATGCCACGTGTTCCCTCATATGTTACTACGGCCCTATGCAGCTTCGTCATCATACGGCCAAAGTATCCATCCGACCAAGACCAGACGAGAGCTCTCATTCGGCAACAACGCCATGCGACCGAAGTGTCCATAAGAACAAGGACAAAGGAGCGCATGTATGTGGCCATGAGTCTATGCATCAATGGTACCGTGCGACTCTCAGCTTTCACGATATTTCTGTTACAACCGAAAAGATTTTCACACAGTTAGTGTTGATTATGTATCCAGCTGACCAATTCATGCTCGTAACGGAGTTGAAAACAACCCCTAGATATTATCAACAACATACCCAACCAAGGCTACGTGGCAGAATGCTCGTGGTATGCGGCTACAGTTACAATCGTATTCGGTTGAATGAGCCTTATGCGGCCATAAAACAGAGGCATATATGACACATATAGCCCATCAGCATGATGGATATAAATAGGAGGAACTTGGACGTTCCCAGGGTCCTCTTTTTAAAGACCATACCCCCCTCATGTCATGCCCCGATTTTATGAAATCGTAGGGGCGTCCCCCTAGCGTGACCGCCGTGCGGACCTGGAGTTGCGCCCGCACAAGGCTAGAGTATTTTGCATAACGAGCACATATTCAGAGTACGCAGATAAATTGAAACACAGATTTAAAACATGAAAAAGTTCTCTTTTATTGATAATGAACATCTAAACTCTTGAACGAGTCAGCTAAATTGCCGCACGGGCTTACAAAAGTGTTGACACAAAATGAGATGGCAGTCCTATACATTATATCCCTTTACTAAACTTCAAAATGATGAAGACCTCCGGGCTGGATGACGACCTTCCCACGGAGCTGCATTGGGTATTAAGTTGCTAGCTCCTTGCTTCAAGTACTTCAAAATGTGGCATGATCTGGATGCGCCTACAGCTGGACTGGATCGGGAAGACGACTTCGGCTCCTCGCTTAGTTCACCTTAGTGCGGGGAACCTGTTTCAAAGAGAGTCAGTACATCAAAATATACTGGTAAACGCGAGCTAACCCAACTATACCAATCAACACGTTGTTTTAATAAAGCATTCATATTTATTGTGGTCTTTCTATCTTGCCTTAGTTTATTTACAAGTAAGCAGCATATAGAATTTACTGAAATAAGCTTGCCACCGTTCGGTGGCTTTTACCTGTCTGTCTGAAACACCTGCACAATACTTACCATGCCTTCCCTGCCACGAAGACACAAGTTAGTTTGCAACAGATTTAAATATACAGGGATCACTGACATGATGCCACGAAGGACACTAGTCATGAATGAGAATGGTTTGCAGCAAAAGTAAAATGTGCGCTGTAAGCCATCTCATCCAGTACAGTAGACTATACAATAGAGTTCCGTCCGGACCGGATCGGTGCCAGTGCTCCAGCGACCGTCCGCAGGAACCAATGACCTTATGCACAAGTTGTCCGTGATCGAACGGTATGTTTATAAGTTAACAATTTATGCAGTTGAGGCAACACGAGTACAAGACAAGCAGTATTGCATATTCATTTTTGCATAGCCTCCCCGAAAAATATTCGCATACAAGGTGTCTTCCATACTTAGCACATTTTATAGAACATTTATAAATGAACTAGCATACAGTAAGATAACAGTTCACAAGTTTAGTTGACAAGCAATATTATCCAACTTAATATTTGTAACCTAAGATCGATTAAGAAATGAATGTTTTAATCGTGAAATTCAACTTACTGCAGACAAATCATATAAGCTTTGGTATGTCATTGTGGGGCCAGGGATTAGATACCATGGAATCAAATCCAGCTTAATAATTAATTTAACACATAATACACATTAGGTTCTGGCTTGTTCTTCCCACTGCTAGGTACCAATGTTGACGTGTTTTCCAAGTCTCCATCTTAAGATCGTATTGCCTACTCTCCATTAGCCTATATCATGAATCTGGTGACAGTTGATCATGTCACATGTTTCTCATTCAAAAGACAACTTTAATTAGTCACACCAACGACCTACTGATTTGCAGTCGACAATCCACAAAATTCTTTTTCCTGGAAAATAAGCTTACTAAGATATTTTCAGAAGTAACAAGTATTTCATATATAATTTTTAACTTATTAGTTCCTGATATTAAATATACTCGGGTGAAAAAAATTATAACAACGAAGAAACGCCTGTTATTTTTCGCGTCCTTGGTTTCCTAGGAATTAGAAATTCAATTTGACCAACAAGGTTGTTTTATAATTATTCGGGCATGCAAGCGAGCGCATATGCCAAACATTCTCGAGTTAGAGTGAAGTTCTAGAGATTTTAAGCAGAGAATATGTTGAGAATGTCCAACCGCTTGGTGTTAGATCGACTGATTGATTCAATAGATAAAGAAGATATACGAATTGCAGAAGCATACCTGAATCCATCATTTGGCTAAATTGATTATGTTAGCAAACGTCTCTTTTTGTGGTCCGATCTTCCAACTTGGTACGGCTCTAATCGACAAAGAAGAATTCTTTGTCTCTCTCTGTTGATGCGCCGGGATGCAGAGTAGAAGAGAGAAAAAGAAGTGTAGGTTTTGTGAAACCCTAAATCCTCTTCTAATTGTCGTACAAGTTGGGGATCACAATCCTAGTGTGTGTGTATAATCCTAGTGTGTGTGTATAACCCACCCACCCCCCCAACCCCCCTCCCCTCCAATCCAAAATAAATTCTCTCCTAATTGTCGTAAAAGTTGGGGGACCATAAGCCTAATGTGTGCATATATAATTAGGTTTTAGATATTTCTATTTGGCCCCACATCAAATGAGAAATATCTCAAATTAAGGTATCTACTTAAATCTAAACACACGAATAAGTAAATATGTCTAAATCCAAATGTATAGCACCAAAATACATAAAACATTGAAAACCCCTTAATTTTTCAAAATTTTAAATTTGAATTTTTCACAATTTTCTGGAATTCTCTGGGAATTTCTGTAATTAAAATCAAGGTTCTAATTATTAAATAATTTTTATTTGATAATAAATTATATGAAAATATTATGAAAATAATATTTTTGCGTGTAAAATGAAAAACTAGACTTAGGGTAATTTTTCTGGAATTTATTGGGCTCCGGACCTATTTTTCAAACACCTCAAAACTATTATTATTTATTGTTTATTTATTTATTTATTTAATTATTTAAATCCCTAGGCCCAAGCCCACCGGGCCGGCCCACCCCAATCAGGCCCAGTCCACCCATGGGCTATCGGGTCGGGTCGGGTCCACCCGCACCCGCCCGCGAACCCGGCCCGACTACCCCTTCTTCCCCACGTCCCCGCGTTCTCCGGCGCCCGCAGCGCGCCCCGCGCCCCCCCATAAGCCTAAAATTTTTTATGGACTGAATAAAGTTGATTGGATCATATTCCAGTATTCTAGAATCTTCCTCATGTTCTTGGAGAATATGACAAAATTATCCAAAATTATATTTCTCCTAACTCTGGTAGACCGTCCTAATGGAACTGGTTATTGATGTTGTTGAGTTTGTTCCTCACGAATAATTATCTCATATTGAATAGAAGATATCTCTATGTTGTCCATAGGATCGTTATGGCAGCTCTAGAGGGGGTTGAATAGAGTGCAGCTAAAATAATATACATAATAAAAAAAATTTAGGCTAAGTTACCAACAAAGATATGAAACAATATTAGAAGTATATGAAAATGTAAACAAAGTTTAGAAGAGAAAACGCAAACACTGAGATTTTATACTGATTTTTCTCATGGAGGACTAATCCAGTCCCAAGAACTCTTGCTTGGAGTTAAATCAACTATAAAGCAATAGTGAATACACCACATGCTTTGATCTGAAGTGCACGCTGACTTCTTACAACACGAGTTTTGATCCGAAAGTCTTGCCAACTTCTACCACAAGCTTTGATCTAAAGATCTTGTCGACTTCAATAAAATGGAACTCAACCTTTACAACTCAAACAAACTTTCAACTGAGATCGTACTTGGCACTAGAAGGCTATGAGTTGATCTTGGGAATAGAAAGTTTGTATTGCTCAGCTAAATAGTCAATTGAAGAGTGAGTGAATGACAATTGATGGTTCAATGCCTATTTATAGGTATTCTGAGGACAGAGTTCTGGCAGAGTTCGGTCCCCAAATTTTCATAAATTTGAAAGTTATGAACCTGGTCTTTTGGGAGAGAAGGCTAACTAGGTTTTATAGTTTTAGGCTAACCGAGTTCGGACAGAGTTCGGGAAGAACTCGGTTCGAGTTCGGTTACCCTAATTCCAGAATGGCTCTGGTTAGGTTTCGGGCTGATTTGAGTGGACTAGGTTCTGGTTTAATATGGGTTTGAGCTTTCTAGTACCAACTACGAACCTGATGTACATTTGTCCTATAAACAGAATATAAAATAAATAATAAAAGTGAAAATCCAAGAGCACTAGATGACTATAATCTTTTGACAATTAAGAAGACTTGAGGATGCCTTTTTCCTTAACGACGGATGTCCAAATAAAAATATCTATGGAAATTTGAATATCTTTCGTGGGCTTCGCCCCTGAACCCCCACGGGGGGCGCTGCCCCCTCGACCCTCGTCGGCTGACCAGGTAGCGGAACCCCTGAGTGCGAGGCCGCTGATAAGTCGTAGGAGGTTTAGAGAAATATTTTGGTATAACGCCATCTTTGGCTCATCATGTTTTAATCGTTACATATGTCCATATCTGATCTTGTTTACTACTTGTTTGCACATACATCACTACTAGAATAAGACAAACTAGCGACGCAAAACAACGTCGCTAATTTGTCAAAAAATATCGTTGATTCAAATTAACGATGTTTCCACGTAGTCGCATTTCAGCTAGTCGCTGACAACAAAAATATTAAAAAACTTCGCTATAGCATTGTGTCTTAGCGCCGTCTGCATATCGTTAATATTTTTTAATTAGCGACCTTCAGCATTGCAACGTCGCCTTACTAGCGATATATACTGTGTCGAGAAACATCACTAATATTTTTGTAATTAACGATATTTTTTAACGAATTAGGCTATGTCAAGATGACATGACAAATATTTCCATGTCAGCATATTAGCGACGTTTACCTACTAACTAGGGACGTTTATGGTACAAAGTAGCGACATTCTTATACCAATTATCAATATTATTTTGTGTCATTGAACGTCACTAAATGTCGTTAAACATCACTAATCTTGTAAAAAATTAAAAAATATGCAGATCGTTAAATAGTTTTCATAATCGTCTGCTTGGAGTTTGTATAAATGGATTTACAGTTTATAAAAATAGACCCTACAGCAACCCTCCATTGAATTCCCTAGGTTCTCCAGTAGAAGCATAAAAAATATCTACCATGTGCCAACAGTAATAAAAGGCCATGTGCCGCAGTGATCAAGCCCCCTGCACCATAATGATCTAGTGTCATGCGCCGACCATTTCATATCTAGGGTTCCCATGTGCCAGCAGTGCCATGCGCCCCTAAGTAACTAGTGTTTCCATACGCTAGCAGTGCCATGCTCCACTAGTCCCTCAAGCATCCCCATGCGTCAAGCGGAAGGACACTTCACAGATGTGTCATTGCAGTTCCTGCTGTTATCTCCTCCATGCTTCTGTTCAAAGTATTTTGAACTTAAAATACTTACAAAATTTAGAAACTTTGAAGGAGATCTTGTAGAAGCATGAAAATTATGCAGGCCGCACAGAGCTCATGCCACTTCAAAATAAAAGTAGGTCGCATAGGAGCGACATAGGGCCCATGCGTCCTGAACAACCAAAGAGTTGGAAGCCACATAAGAAAAATCTATGCGGCCTAAACAACCACGAAGTAAGGGGCCCCATGAGATCCCCTAAGACGACATTCAATGCCTGTCAGAAATTTTGACACACCACTCATCACCCAGAGCGCGTCAAGAATCGTGAGAGATATAACGGCTCATAAAAAGATGGAAAGTCACATCAGTGGTCAGGTGTGCCATGCTACGTGTTCCCTCATATGCTACTATAGCCCTATGCGGCTTCATCATCATACGGCTTTATATTCTTCTTACTTGCTTCTTGAATAATAAGATGGGATGTATTGATATATTGTTGTTTGAGTCTCGTTTCCTCTTGTACAACCATACATGCCAATTCATTTACGTTTTTCTTATCCTTAATTGTATTTAATGAACATGAAATGGTCTATACTCAGGAAATAAGGAGTTCAAAATTAATTGCACTAGAAAAATATCATCTACAGCTACCCTAGATTTTTTTTAGTTTAGCTGCTATGTACGTTGATCATTTTGAGGATATAATCATGCATAGAGCTGCTTCCATCAAATTTTATGGTGGTAAGCTTGCTTATAAGTGTTTCAGCGAGTGACTTATCAATACTTCTAAAATGATCCTCAATATTTTTTGAGATATTCTATTGCATTATCAGTTTCGGGTAAGGTAGACTTAATGTTGTTTGCTAGTGTCATTCGCATGCACATAATATTGATTCTGTTTGACCTTTCCCAAGCTTATGGAGAGTCTTTTAATATTCAATACTAGTATTAGTGAGATCAAGAGGCTTATCAATCTAGAGTGCGAGAACGAGGTCAAACACACCAAGGTTGAAATGGATGACAAATTAGAAAATTTTATTCCTGTTAGAATTGGAACAGGCGATGCTAGCAAATGAAGCTAAAAAGACAATGGTTCTGCAATATTATAACACATACTTCTTAATGCTTTGAATTTAACATAAATAAAGTATTTCATACATCACATTTGGGCAGAATACATGAAATACTACGTTTAAAAAAATGCTTTTAGTTTCTATACTAATTAATAAATTATATTATAGATTTGAGTATGCTTGTTATCTTTTGATATCCAATGCATAAACAAATAAAACACATGTAATTTATCCTATTCTTATTCATTAATCACTAAATAATGATTAACCTTTGAACAATATTATATATTAATTAGTAGTCAATAAAAAACAATAAAGTACCCATAAATGATGAAAACAAAAACTAATTTAGGCATAAGCATCTCCATTTAGGCATAAGCATCTCCATTTAATGGATATTACAAATAATATTCTTGGACAACTTAAGGGACTGCAAAAAAAATATTTTTTTATATACAAAAATCATGCATACTATTTAAATTTCAAAAAGGAAAAGCTTCAATCAAACCAATTAAATTTATTATAAGGTATGCATAAAGGACATAATAGTAGTAGTAGTAGTAGTAGTAGTAGTAGTAACCAACAACAGGAAGCAACATTGAGTTCCATGTATGGTCCCAAAGATTCGTCCACAAAAATTCAGTTACATCATTTAACGGACGCTTAGGTAGAGATGCTTTCCTTAATTTAATTTTAATTTAGAATCTGGTGTGAAAGAAATCATAATGATTATTTAAAAAAGTTGCAATACTAGTTATAAATGTTCTGCAAAGGGATCCTTTCTGCACTAGCAAATGATTTTACCCCAATTAACATGCCTCTAAAAAAATCATTTATTATTTCTCAAACTATAAATAAAATTCATAAACAAAATTGGAAAATACATGATTCCTCAATTCAATTCTAATACCACATGAAAGCAATAACATTGTGAATTATGTTTTCGCTAATAAATCATAAATCTTAATATGAAAACGTAAAAGTGTACCTTTGTCAATTTCGTGATTCTTGAAGATGAACTTTATGCGAGATTTTTCATCTCTAAAAATTATTTCTCTCACCAACTAAATTCTCAATTCTAGAAGAAAATAATTATAATTTATTTTTTTGATGCTCGTAGGAACAACAATAAACATTATATACACATCCAAAGAGTGTCTTTCAGAAAAGATCCAATTTCTAAACATTGTCTATCACAAAAAATCATATTGCTTTATAGATTGTGTCTATTCAAATGGTTTTCAACTCTTCACCAAAAGCTTCTAGACTAATAGACAACAAATGGATGCCTGCTATTCCAAAAGGTGTGAGAGAGGACTTGTTTTTTCTATATTCCAATAACACCATTTCTTCCATAAAGAAAAGACAAATAAGGACTTCTATTATTAATCAAATTACATATCAATTTGTAATATCACATGGGACATAAATTCCTATAGTGACATGATCGACTCTCTTAATATTGATATTTTATATATATCCGACAATTTTGCATGATAGAGTAGTGGATTCCATGATTCTAATTAACAAGTACAAGCAATGGTGGTGCCCATGCTATTTATTGAAATAATATAGATCTTGGTAGCCTTAATCACATGGTATAAGGATGTTTCACCAAATGAAAAGACATCAGTGCACCACTTAGTCCTCAATTGGGTGAACAAGCAATAATGCGATGTTCTCTTTCATATGGCCCTCAGGGTTGGTGTATGAATCTTCATGCTTGTAATATACTACTTCCATCGTACGAGTAAAATTGAGAACCAATAGGTTAAGATGCTTTCTTGAAGGCAATGGTTTAAGCCACTCCTTATTGATGTCTTTCCACGCATTCTCAACCATTTCATTAAGCATGACAACTGCCTCTTGCTTTGTGATTCCTTCATCTCTCATGCAGATCTGCAGGCTCGAGTCTAAATGCATTCTCTGTTGTTCAAACTATGAAAAACAAAAGTACTAAAATTAGCACCAATCAAGTAATTGAAAAGATACATCAGATGCGTATAATTGCAAACCTCGGATGTGGCAATGTCATCCCTTAGCCTGGCAAAAATGCAACAAGCTTTCACGATCTTTGGCACAGATAGCAACCAATCTAAAGTATCTTTGCTCAAATCTTCCTCCATAAGGCATAGTGAGACAGAAGTGAGCATATGGTGTGCAGCACTCATAAGTGAAACATTGAGATATTCTTTGAGTGTTGGTTTGTATCCCGTGTTTGTCCATACAGCTTCTTGAAAGTATGCTCTAACCAGTGGCTTGAACTGTTAATGAGGTAGGATTAGGAATCTTAGAATTAATAAAATAACAACTATTCTAAAAAATCCAACAATAATACATGACATGCAATTGATGCAAATTACATGTAATCTATATAGGTATTCATTGAACTTTTTTGAAGATAAAGGTTACTTTTTCTTGAACGTTTGGGCGACTAGCACCAGGACCTCCTCCTACTAAATATTATTCGAGTTGTAATTCGAATCCAATGCCCACTCCTTCCCTCCCTTATCCATGCTACAATTGGACATGGTTGCACATTGAATTCATTAGCTCGCATTTTCCTTCTATTTCATGAATTAGACTTTTTGGTCGCAATTATTTCTAGAATTATATATGTTGCAAGGAATTAAGTCGTGTACTCAATGTACTATTTTTTGAAGTCTTTGTCATTGCACAAAAATAAGAGAGAATTGAGGACAAGGATTGCAATTTGGGGTTGACACACCAATCCGACCTGCCAACCCGCCTTATTCAACAATTTTGGATTAGGTCTAAATATGTTTGGGTCATAAAAATGTCAAACTGCCTAACCCATTTAATAAACGAGTCTAGTTTTGGTTTAGGAGGCAACTCGTTTAGTCCATTTTGACTCGTTTACTTAAAACACACTTTTCCAAACTTCACTTGGCATAACCAAACAATATAAACATTTCATAACCCAATGTTCCACAAGGCCAACATTATATAGTTCTCCTTCTCTAATGTGCTATCATTGTCTTTCCCTACGTTCCATTACTGTCGCACCCTCGGCATACCTCCTCTTTCTTCTTTTGGAATTATTGATTCAAATTATCAGAATCTAATATGAAATATAGTAGAAGTAATATGGTTCAATATTGTTAGAATAGGGATTAATATCCCCCCCCCCCCCCCCCCCACCACACACACACACCCACACACCCTCCCCTACCCCCACCCTAAATCTGCAACAACTCCAGAAAGTATTTTAAGAATATATTTTATATTGGTCTGACAGGGTTGACTAGTTTAACTGCGAGTCGAATTAGGATTTAGGTTAAACCAATTGATCATAAACGGGTCGGGTCTGGGTTAAGCCTTAACCGCTCAACACAAATCTGACCCGACCTGACCTAATTGCCACCCTAATTGATTGTTAATATTTATATTATTCAACACGTTCCGCTAGTCGAAGGCCGATTTCATGGACCAAGAAATCTATTCACACAGTGGTATAATTATATTTATAAAATATCAAGATTAGAAGTTTGGTTAATCTGATACCATTTAAATTCCTTGCCACTATACCAAAACTCTAGAGATTCAACGGATTTTCATTTCATGTGTAGATAAAGAAAGTTAATTAAGTTTGAGAAATGACGAATCCATAGCATCTATGAATTTTACACAAGTAAAACTATCAATAATTTATGTTGAGGTAAGCTATCGACCATTTACCAATTTTTTTAAAAATTAACTACCATCTTTTTCATTTTACCACATAAGCTTAAATTCATGACTTCTAAAAAATAATCAATATTAAATAGAATATCAAAGCTACCGTTTCTATTATGTAGTGCTTATGATGGAGTGTTCCCTTCTTCCTCAATAACTCCTCTATTTCTGTCATGAAGCCTGCAAACGCACTCAGAAAGATCCTCATGTACTCAGGTAGGCCATCGACATCCTGGAAATCCCACCTGATTGAGTGGAATACTTATCAGTCCAAGTTATTGTTACATGTGCTAATGATCACTTAAAATAATCTGACAACATCAAACTTTTCGAAGTGGCTAAAACACTATGTAATCACTTGATATTTCCATTTAACCTGCATGCGTACATTAGAAAAAAAAAATGTAGTTTGTATATAGCTAACCTTTCAAATACATCAGTGAAGGGTTGCAGCTCTTCAATGGTGCCATATGCATCGTATATGTCGTCGATCACTGTTATCATGTTTACCACCTTGGCTATGAATAACCTTTCTATAGAGTTCCGAGGTTCGAACCACACTCCTAAACTCCAGAAGTAGCACTCTGCTACTCTATCCCGAGAGAAAGGTAGGTTGTTCATAAGGCCTAGTTCTTTCCACCAACTGTAGATTGAAGAATATATGAAAATGATAAGCAGCAGAAGAGCTTACCATGCTATACATAAGAAACATATGATCTATTATTGTGCACGCAATTGTGATGCAAGAAGGAGATTTTGTCACAAAAGTCTTTTATGATTTTTTTTTATGGAAGTTATGATGCATAGAAATAACAATAATAAAATATTTTGTCAATATTATTTAAGATGACGAATTTACTTTAAATACCATAAACTATCAGCATTTGGCATTTTAATACTCTGAACTATTTTTATTACAAATTGGTCCTTCAGTTGATATGTCATTTTACTTAAAAATACATGACCATTTGGGACAATTTTGCATGTGAACAATCAAAAATAATTTTCATAAAATGTCAATCGGACTTATTTTAGAAAGAAAAAAAAAACTCCCTCTCTCTAACCCTACTTGTGCTTTACCGGTTCATCTAATTGTATAAAGCATAGCAGATATTAAAGTAAAAAAAATTTATGGTATTAACTTGACGATAAAAATAGTTTCAGATACTTAACAGCCAAAAGTTAATAGTAAGATATTTAAGGTATTTAAGAGCAAATTAGAATATTAAGAGAGAACATTCTTTTTGTCAGTGTCAAAGGTCTATTTCCTCAGTGACTTGCCGGCAGATCGTTTCCATCTGCTGCTTTCAAGTATTTCTCTTATGTTTTTATTCAGTTTGAAATTAAAAAATTTTGTTTTGCCCTCAGATTGTGACTGCATTTTTGTAACAAGATTAAACCATAACTCGTTTTGAGTAGAAACGTACACGGAGAAACTCATGATCTCGGCCTGGTGGATTGATTGCAAATGATTGAAATCAAGCTTGGCGAGCTCTAACAAAATTTTGTTGCAAGCCTTGCTCTTTGTATACACGGGGATATAGAGCCTTGCCTCTAGTCTTCTCATTCCGCGATGAAACGGTGTATCAAGGGCCCTTCGTATTTGAGCAGCGTGCGGCTCCTCCACGTGCATATGCTTGGCCATATGTCCTCTAGCAAAATCCATGGCTTCTTTGAGGATCGTCATTTGTGCCTAGCATTCTCGCTTCATACAACTGTATTAGGCCCTCTACTTCATAACTCAGTTCCTGCTTGAAGTTCCCCTCACTGTCTTTGAAATTGTTAATTACTGCATTAATTTGCAATATTAATTGTTAATTACTGCTATTTCTTGGGCTGTTCAATATTAATTTTGTATCCGCGTCGATCATCGACTGGCTAATTACCAGGGGAGACAGCATAACCTTCTTGCCTCAACAATCGGAATCGCAGGGAAACCAATCGTATGTCGCAAATGTCATCGTCGACATGGTCATTAATACATCTGATTGCCTCCCTGATCTCATCCTCGAAGTGATAGTATATGCCGAGGCGATAGAGGTCATCGACCAACGTCAGTTTTTCCGCTAGGTCGTTGGTTGAAAACATTGTCTTCACCTCCTTCTTGAGCTCTTCGATTCTCTTCTCAATCGCAGACATCTGCTTTCATTCAGATCAATATATTGGCTTAACCAAGTTAGAAATAGGTCAATAAACATTAGACGTCGAGAGATCAACTCTCCTAATTATGAGAAGATTTGTTAGTTTCACCAAAGCTAGCTAGAGACGAGCCAAAATGGGTGGCTTCCCAACTACGTACAAATGTCCAGGTCCCCCACAAATAGTTTTTAAAACTAATGATGCGTACAGTACTTCCGCCAGCAAAGTATCAAGTGTTCCATTATATATCCTTTAATTCATGGTTTGTGGTAAAGTACATAAGACGTCGAGAGTTCAACTCTATCTCCTTAACTAAGTTCAATATTGAAGATTTTGTTCATTCATATTTTTCTGCCTATGAGATGAAGGAGAAAGTTGAATATTGAAGATTTTGTTGAATCGATCTTTTTCTGGCTATGTGATGAAGGAGAACTTGCCTGGACCATTGAAAGCGAAGGAGAGTAGTGAAGGAAGAAGTCCCCCCAAAGGCTAGGTTTGAAATCTGCTGTTGGTCTGACAACCTCCATTTGTCGCGCTCTCTCTCTTCCAAGCTAGAGAAGACTGCTAGAACCTGTGAGTGCAAAAGGACTCAATTGCGCTGTCTTATTTACAGACCTTGGAACTGACAGCATCAAGTTGATTATTTATTTATTTCTTAATTAAAGAGAGAACAGGTATAAAACGTTATTTTTTTCAGTGTTTTGTCGAAGAGATGTTCAACGAAACCAAAAAGTTACAAGTAGAATATTATAATCTGTCATGTGGCAGATGACAATTACAACAGTTTTTTCTCGTCTAAAATTTATATTATAATCCAACGAATAAAGTAAACAGTGCCAATACAAGTGTTGGAGTGGGTGAACTTTTCAACCTATGTGAAAAATATTCCGGAGTGCGACGAGCGTCATCCGTGTGTCGAAAAAGTTCGAAAAGTACATCAAGCACCGTGTATTGGAACATTTATGATAAGCAAATATTATGTTGGATTTCCATATTTGACTTTAATTATATATTTATGATTAGATCTTTCATTTATTAACTTTTCATATAATTGGATTTTCAATTTATGGCAAGTCAATTTATGATTTGATTTTTATTAAATATATGATTGAATGTAAATAGATTTTAATAAATATTTTTGGCTTCCATATATAGATTTTTATATGAAACTCTAATTCAAACAAGGGTTTATATAAAGTCTCATGCAATATACAACAACATGAGAAAAAAAAAAAGAGAAAAAAATGTGGCAAGAGTGTCATTGCAACTTTAAAAATGAGAAAGAATCATTGTAGGTCGTTTCGGAGAAAAAGATCAATTTGGAATATTTCTCATTGTCTTTTTTCTTCGTGGTTGTAATCTATTTTCTGTTCCAAAGAGTTACGGTGATCCGTGTTAGATCGGTGAGGAGCTTGTAGAGGGTGTAATCTCTTTATTCCATTAGTGGAGGTTCTTCAGAGTTTGACTCCGATTGTCTCGTAGTTTTTTTTATCTGGGTTTTTCACGTAAAAATTTTTGTGTCTACAATTTGTATTTGGTACTCTTTGGTTTGTGCATTTTGCTCGGTTATCTCGCAGGTACTCTCTGGTTTGGGGAACGGTTTTCGCGTTTCGTTTCCAACATTGTGGTATTAGACCCAGGTTCTGGAATTTCAGAAGGGTGTCAGAAGTTGACAGGAAAAACCGCAGAGGAAAGATGGACGCGAAGCCGGTGCGCATGGTAAATCTGAACGGTACCAACTATCATTACGAGAGGAGCAAGATGAAGGATCTACTATTTGTCAAGAAGATGTATATGTCGGTATTTGCTTCCAAGAGGCCTAGTGATAAATCAGAAGATGACTGAAAGTTCGAGCATATACAAGTGTGTTGGTACATCAGGCAGTTCGCTGACGAAAATGTGTACAACCACGTTGCCAGTATTGAGCATACGAGGAAACTGTGGCGATAAGCTGTAATCTTTGTATGCGAAAAAGATCGGGGTAAATAAATTATTCCTGATCCGGATGATGATGGGTCTACGGTACAAAGATGGGATATCCATTACGGATCATTTCAGTGAGTTCCAGGGCGTGGTTGACCAGCTATCCTCGATGGGAGTCAAGTTCGACAACGAGGTTCAGGGACTATGACGGTTGTGTATATTGTCAGACTCGTGGGAGATCGTATGAGTGTCTATTATCGCTTAAGCTCCGGAATACGTGGTTATTCTGGAGTTTGCCAAGAGCGGGGTACTGAATGAAGAGATATGGAGACATTCTCAGGGCACTTCATCCACATCCCACTCAGAGGCGCTGGTTTGAGAGAGCCACGAAAAGGGTAAAAACAGGGGTCCATGCGGTGGCAGAGACAAAAGCAAAGGAAGATCCAAGGGTCAGTACGAGGACTATGAGTGTTACCATTGTGACAAGAAGGGCCACATCAAGAGGAATTGTTTTGCTTGGAAGAGAGAGAAGAAGGGCGATAAGGGAAAGCAGAGCGAGAACACTACAGCGGCGGCCTCGACACATGGAGGCGATATGATCATTGAAGGTGATGAGGTAGTTATGAACCTTGCATGTGATGAGAACTCTTGGCTGGTGGACTCAGGTGCTTCAGCGCACGTATCTCACAACAGGACACTATTTGTTACTTACACAACAGGCGACTGTGGAGTGTTGTAGATGGGCAATGGAGATGTGTCGAAGGCGGTTGCCATTGGAGATGCGCATTTGAGGACAAAGACAGGTGAAATTCTTGTTCGTAAAGATGTCTGTCATGTCCCTGATATCCATTTTAACCTGGTATCGGTTGGAAGGTTGGATGACAAAGGTTTCCTCAATCTCTTCGAGAATAGTCAGTGGAAGATTTTTAGAGGTTCGATAGTGATTGCCAGAGGAAGCAAGAGGTCCAGACTCTACTTTATGAAATTGAGCGCACAAGGGGCACAGGAGATGAACCTAGGTACTGATGTGTCTACCGAGTTGTGGAACATGCGACTCAACCATTTCAGCGAGAAGGAGATGTGCTACTTGGTGAACAGGAAGGTGATTACAGGGCTAAAGTCTATAAAATTGGACAGGTGTACGCATTGTTTAGCGGGGAAGCAAAATATGATGTCTTTCCAAAGTCACCCAAGTTCAAGGAAGACTGCTTTGCTCGATTTGATTTACTCGAATGTCTGCGGTCCTATGAAGGTAAAATTCATTGTTGGTGCCTCTTACTTTTTACTTTTATAGACGATTATTCCAGGAATTTTAGGTCTATGCCTTAAAGACCAAGGATCAGGTGCTGCCCACTTTCAAGGAGTTTCAGGCCTCCGTTGAAAGAGAAATGGACAAGAAGCTGCTATATATTCGGTCGGATAATGGAGGCGAATATATCGGTCCCTTTGAAGCATACTGCAGAGGGCAAGGGATATGACACCAGAAGACTCCGCCAAAGATATCTCAGCTCAATGGTGTAGCATAGTGGATGAACAGAACGTTGATGGAGAGGGTACGTTGTTTGCTATCAGAAGAAAACTTTTCGAGTAGCTATTTGGTTGAGGCTCTTTACACAACTGCTTAAATTATGAATTATCTCCTAGTACTCCTTTGCAGGATGATGTGCCTGACAAAGTATGGTACAAAAAAGAGCCATCATATAATCACCTACGATTGTTTGATTGCAAGAAATTTGTGCATGTAACGAAGGACGAGAGATCCAAACTTGAGCCGAAGATGAGGCGGTATGTCTTTGTCGGTTACGATCGAGATGAGTTTGGCTATAGACTCTACGACCCAGTGGAAAGAAAGCTCTAGAGAAATAGGGACGTAGTATTTGTCGAGGATCAGACCATGACCAATGTAGAAGCATAAAAAATACGCTGCAGGGTTATACGCAGTATGCAAAAAACTAACGTAAAGCAGAGTTTCAGTGCTGTGTGGCGTAAGACATTACTTCAGAGCCATCGGCGTACAGCAGAGCTTCATCGCTAGTATATCGTAAAATATTGCTCAAGAACAACCCACGTAGTGCAGTATTTCCAGACTGCTTCAGCGTAACAAGGTTGTTACATCGCCACTTTGGCGTAAAACCTGCTCGCTTTTAATGCAGTGGGAAGTTGTACGAGGAACTCTTCGTATTCCTCGAATGAACCTGTCAGATCATGCAGTAAACCTGACTCCTGACAAAGAGTACTACACAAATATCCAGACGACGGCTGTAATGATGATTCGGCACAGAGACCCAGACCGTCGTTTAGTGACATTTCCTTGATATAAATTGCTTTTACGCATTCAAGGGAATACGCTGCCTAGTTTTATACAGATAGATGTGAGCTTTTACGCTCAGCAAAAGAGGAAACAAACTGCCACATCAAAAGCTGCTCTTCGTACATAGTTCGAGGCACGTCTCTGCAGTTAATGCACGTGATAGGGGCAGATCTCTGCATTTAATGCACGAGATTTGGTTCTACTTTCAAAAGACTGGGTGAGCCATAATTATGACTAATACGTCTACATCATCACCTCTGCATATTACGCCATCAGGATATTTTCAGCTATAGGAGCACGCTGTACGCTATCTCCTTGAAATACGCCGACCTGGCTATTTTTAACTATAGGAGTACGCCGTATGCTATCTCCTCGGAATACGCCAACTCAGGCTATATTTATTGGTGCGTGATAAGGCTATTTGGTCCAGAATACGCTCAAGACCTCAGTCAAGGAAGGAGGATCGGCTATCTTTTACGCTAGCTACCTCTCCATGCAGCATCAGGCTTCTACGCCTACCTGGCTTCTACGCCAGTTTGACAGCTACTTGGCTTCTACGCCAACTTGACAACTATTTGGCTTCTACGCCATGGTGACAGTCATTGGCTTCTACGCCAACCTTTTCTACGCGAGAGGCAGTTACCTACGTGGCTTGCATACCGTAATCTTCGAAGCAGTTATACGTGTCACCTCATAATGGGACACGCGTCACACGCGGATTCAAAAGATTATTTATACGTGGGTGACAGTTATTATAACTATCGCGTAAAAAGTGCCACACTCTCTACTGTTCGGCTTCTACGCCGACTGGACGGTTACTGTCACTAAACTCTATAAATAGAGACCTCCGTCCACGAAGGTCAGGGGTCGAAGAATTGAGGAGAGAAGTCGTAAAATCGAAGAGAGAAGGGCACAAACAGAGAATAGTGATCGACGATTTTGGCATCAAGCATCCACTCCCTCTTGCAATCTTTGAAGCTATTCCTTCTTCTACAGCACTTCTTCATCATCGTGTGGTCCAAGGGACAAAGTGATCGACCGCAGATCAGACTCCTATAGCAATATTTACCCAGATTAAATTTTGTACTTAACATCCTCGTATAGGATTGATTGCACTTCTTATTTGTAAACCAAAGAAAGGGTTTCGTATAAACCTAGTTTCATTTCTTTCGTTTATTATCAAACACAAGATGGCGACTCTGCTGGGGATCTCTTTCTCATCTGACGAGAAAGCAATTGCTCAACACGATACCGTATCAGTAGGATCAATGAAGAAGACCTTGGTCGTCCAATTCGACCAATCTGCTTATGAAGAAATGCTTCGCGCAGGGGGTAGCTCTCATTCCCCAGCTGTTCAGGATAGCAGGAAACTGCGTAAGGTGTGGATGCCCCGGACATCCCCTACCATTCCTGCCGACTCTCTGGTGTCTCCGACCAACAAGGTTGTAGCTTCGCAACCTCCGTGCCCCGTGCGTAAAACTCTGTCTCCCGTCTGTGACGTGGCAGACAAAACTTTTAGCAATACCTCAGTGCTAGTCCAGAAGTCTACTCCATGCTCTGTGCGTAAAACTCTGTCTCCCATCTGTGACGTGGCAAACAAAGCTTCTGGTTATGTCTCAGTGCTAATCCAGAAGTCTGTTTCGTGCTCTGCGCGTAAAATTCAGTCTCCCGTCTGTGACATGGCAGACAAAATTTCTGATAATGCCTCAGCGCCAAATCAGAAACTCTAAATGTGCTCCGCGTGTAAAAATGCATCTTCCCTCCGTGGAAAAGCAGATGGTCCCTGCAATCTACGCAAGGGAAAACATGTGGCGGATTTCTCAACTTTTCGGCTTTTACGCCAGCAAGAGAAAAATCTGCCCACTCTCCAGATTATACGAGAAGCTAATGGCCGATTAAGGACCTCCTCAGTTTTACGCCAACCTGAACAAAATTCTAAACTACGCCAGGTTAAGCCCCTCAGCATAAAGAAGGCCCAGTTTGCGGAAAGACACACTCCTCGGGGATCATCTGCTACTCATATGGCTGAACTGTTGTATACGGGTGGCAGGTGAAAAGTTATGATTCCCAATATCCGCATGCTAACTGATGTAAAAAGGAGGAACAAGACTTCTTCTTCTTCTTCTGTTAATCCTCCTGGCTTACGTGAATTTCTGATCCAGAAGCGCAAAGATAGGGGATCTTCCAATATATCTATTATGCCTCCTAGGGAGCACTGTTGTAATAGTCATAAAATTGTAGTTAATTATTGTTGTTCTGTAGGAAAACGGTTGGTTTTCGACCGGTTGAACTACTCTTCGTCTTTCCAGGAAGAAGAGCCTACATATGCATCAGTGAACATGGCTTCACACGTTCCTAGAGGAAGATCAAATTCAAGACGTCATCCCTCTAGAAATCCAAGCCAAAGGAGATTCGACAAACTCCTTGAGAACATTGAAGCTGGGGTGTTCCGAAACACCCGTTCGAGGTCACGACAACCGGCTTCGTATTCTTCTGATTTCGACACTGGGTGTCCCCAGCTTCCCGAATCGGATGCTGAAAGTATAGAGTCAATCTCTACAGAGACCTATACTAGCCCTTCAATGACATCCAGATAAATGGGAGTCTATGCGATTGAAGATTAACGCGAAGAGGCTTCCCCATCAGGAAGTACTGAGCAACGCATCGCTGTGTTGGAGATATCTCTGAAAAAGATACAGTCCATGATGGAGAATATGCACCAGATGATGCTGACTCAACACACAGCTGATATAGCTCAAGCATCGGTCCCTCTGACTCAGATACGTGTGGGGGTGGACTTACCACCATCCAATGCGAATCAGGAGCCTGCTCTAAATCAGGAGTCAGCCGCTTCTCCACTTCCTAATTTGGAGAATGTATTGCCTCCTGTTGGAGTTACGATACAACCAATCTCTCACCACTCCGCGGTCCCTCTACCGGCTGAAGATCCGATGCAGGCAGTACGGGAATTGAAAGTCCAATTCGATGCCCTAAAGCATAAGGATCCGCTCAAAAAATTGGGAATCAACCAACCTTACCCAGCTATCTAGGATGAGGTCCCTTTCCCTCCTAAATATAAACCACAGACTATGGCTTTGTTTGAGGGAAAGACATCACCGAGCCAGTACATGAACTACTTCAGTATGATGATGGTGTTATTGCAAGGGAATGACGCCCTTCTCACTCGAGTGTTCAAAGGCTGTCTCTCGGGAGTGGCTTATCAGTGGTACCGTAGTCTTGCGAACAAATGTATTACTTCCTTTGAAGATTTCAAGACTTTGTTCTTCTCGCGATTCTACGAAGGAGGGATGGACATGTCTATGTCCTCTCTCATCGAAGTAAAGCAGAAGGAGAAAGAGAACGTTCACACTTTTATCGAACGTTTTCGTCAAGCCACTTTGCAAATGCCTCCCGGAGTTCCAGACTCGGCATTGGTAGACATTTGCAGGAAGAACATTCTTCCAGTAATCTCGATGTTCACAGGACCATATCAGTTCCATGATTGGCCCTCATTTATCATTTTAGCTGTAGCCGCTGAATACAACAGTCGGAAGGCGCGTGATAATAAAATTATGATTTCTGCCTCTGATAGAGGCAAGAGGTCATCCTCCAACAGCGACCATCCTCATGGTTCCAAAGGAAAAGAACCTCCGGCGATCAATATGTCCAGGCAAAAGACCACGGCAACCACACAGACAAAACCTGGGACTTCCAGGCCCATTGAAGTATACTCCTTTGACGACGACGATATTCCGAGCATATTCGAGTGTCTAGTCAAAAGCGGCAAGATTACCCTCCCTGAGGTAAAGCGGCCTAATGAAGTCGGCAGTACCAATAACCCCAAGTACTATATTTTCCATAGGTATATACATCACCTCACAAAGGCGTATTATGTACTAAAGAGGAAAATCCAAGAGTTGATCGACGCTAAGGCCATCACTCTGCACAATAGCGAGAAGACGGTCACAGCCAACATGATCTCTCTTCAATTTGGCAATCTGCCTCCTCAAGAAGTTCCGGATGGTGTTATACCTATTTCCCGGATAACGATGAACATCGTTAATCTTCCTCCGGCCAGGGGTCAAAATCATGACCTGGTATCCCTAACTACCCAGCGTGGCGAGATTATGTGGGTTCATCCAAATCTGGTGTCAGAGATCGAGGAAGAGACTCAAGCTGCTAAGGCTAAGGCTAAGTCTAAAAAGAACTCGAAGCGTAAACCATGTCATATGGTTGCGATATCCTCGACATCAGAAGAAGAGATTTTGGCTACTGGAACCCGTTCAGAGAAAGCCTACCTCAAGGACTATGGAGGAAGTCAGGAAGAAGCAACGGCAGACACTTCAGCTGCCAAGCCTTCAGAATCGGAACCTGTTATACCAGCGGCAGGTCCTTCTAGACCAATTGCGGTGGACAAGGGCAAGCAAAAAGAAGTGCGCTTTGATAAACCTTTGAAGAATATTCAAAACAAAGATTTGGAGAAGCCATATAACTTCGACATCCTGGCCCAGCACACCAGCCAGATTGTCCATTTTTGAACTACTCAGGCTCTCTAAAGACACTGGTCAAGCCCTGAGTGAAGCATTAATGCAGGCGGATGCATACTTGACCCAGCTCAAGTTCCCTGATGAAGAACCTGTGGCATGTCCTCAATGCCATAGTGTGATGGAGGTGGTCCCCAACATCACTTTCACTCAAGATGACATGCTGTTGAAACACAACAAGCATGATATACCCCTCTATTACACCGGATACGTCGGTTCCATGGAGGTTGACCGGATTCACATAGATCCAGGATCATCGATCAATATCATTCCTCATAGTCTGCTCAGACCACTGAAAATTTGTACCATCAAATTGGCTTACACCACCACTACAATCGTGGGCTTCAACGCCAGGAAAAGTAAGCCGTTGGGGAAGATTCGTTTGAGGATCCAGATTGGCGACCTCAGATCAGTGGCCACATGCTATGTCATTATTTCAGAGGTGTCCTACAACATTCTGCTGGGCAGACCATGGATCCATGATCACAACATTGTTCCTTCGACTCTACATCAATACTTCAAATATGTAGATGCCCAAGGAACAGTACAAACGGAGTTTGCTGACCTTAACCCGTTTAAGAGAGTAGAATCCTACTACTCTGATGCCATGTTGTACACCCAAGAATACATGGAGGAGGTGTCAGGCAAGACAGAGGAGGAATCCTACCGGGAGCCAGAAGAACCCTCTACCGAACAACCCCTGTCAATCAAGGTGAAAGGGCGAACTACTTGTCCGAAAGTCATGAAACCCATGGCTATCCACCTAAACAAAGCCAAGTCAGGAAAAGGAGGTGATCCTCTAGTGATCACTTTGAACCAGAAGCCTCTACCTTTGGTCATCAACCTTCGGCGCAATAAGCAGCCGACTGATGTAAATATAACGAGGAACGTGGTTTCTGACGATAATAAAGATCCTCTTTTCCAGTACAATAACGTTCAAATTCCAAATCAGGAATCCTCTCCCCATAACGATATAGAACCTATAGCACAAAAATTCTTAAAAGCTATAGATTCCTATCATCCGTATGTGTGGAAAGTAGCATCACCATCTAATATCATCACGACATATGGGCCACATGAGGATTCTATCTTTATTGTCCTGCCTACTCGCAGCAGTCAGCATCCAATAGTCTTCGGTCGCATGCGCAATGAACCGACTGTACAAGAAGATTCTCTCGATGATGATGTTGGTAAAATACAGGTTCACAGATATAGCCCGCAAGCTTTGAAGATTATACAAAGTATGGGTTATGACTTAAAGCCAGAACCAGGTCTTAACTACGGGAAAGGCAGAAGAATGCCGTTGCACGGTGATCCCTACTGTCAACGAACTCGTTTTGGGTTAGGGTATACCACCTCCCTTGCAACTTCTGAGTCAAATAAGGATATCTTTTTCTCTTCTCAAGATAGCTCGTCGTCCTCTGGCTCATTTGATGATCTCGAACGAGCATTATCAGTAAATATGGTATTGACAGATTCCCTCGAAGCAGACGAACAAGAATCTGAACCGTTTGAGAATGACTCTTGGGCTCAGCAAATGGATACGCAATGGAAACTTTGGTTCGAGCAGAGAGAACCTCCCACTGAAGATAAAGTTATCCAAATTGACGTTGGGGATAAACTTTCGCCAAAGCCGATATTTATCAGTAACAATCTTTCTGAAGAAGAAAGGGAGGAAATAATCCAGCTGATAAAAGAATATATCGACGTCTTTGCATGTAATTATGAGGATATGCCAGGTCTTGATCCAAAAGTGGCTACTTATAAACTTAATATATTGCCCAATTCGAAGCCTGTGAAGCAACATCAACGTCGATTTTGTCCGGATATGATGGACGCCATTGAAGCTGAAATCAAGAAGTTGATAGCCTACGGGTTCATCCGGGAAGAACAATATCCTGACTGGGTCGCCAATGTTGTCCCAGTCATGAAAAAAAGTGGGAAGGTACGTGTCTGCATCGATTATCGAGATCTGAATGCAGCCTGCCCCAAGGATGATTTTCCTCTTCCCATTACAGACGTCATGATCGATAATACATGCGATTTTGAACGCATGTCTTTCATTGACGGATTTTCAGGATACAACCAAATCAAGATGCATCCTGAAAACGAGAAGCATACTGCCTTCCGGATACCATTGGGGGTATATTGCTATACGGTCATGCCCTTCGGACTGAAGAATGCCGGGGCTACATACCAATGAGCTATGAGTAACATATTCCATGAACATTTACGCAAAACAGTAGAATGTTACATAGACGATATAGCTGTCAAAAGCCGCCTCAAGGATAATCACATCCAAGCCTTGAAGACAGTGTTTGAGTTGATGCGCCAACACCAACTCAAAATGAATCCTACAAAGTCCTTTCTTGGTGTATCCAGTGGCAAATTCCTGGGATTTGTCATTACCGCTAAAGGCATTCAAGTGGACCCTGATAAAGTGAAGGCCATCTTAGAAATACGACCACCCCGTAATCTGAGAGAACTCAGGGGATTTCAAGGTCGTCTGGCTTATATCCGGAGATTCATATCCAACCTCTCTGGGAGGTGTCAGCCTTTTTCTCGTCTCATGAAGAAAGGTGTATCCTTCGTATGGGACAAAACCTGTCAGCAAGCGTTTAATGATATCAAATGCTACCTCAATAATCCTCCAGTTCTGGTGCCTCCTGTCATAGGAAGACCATTTTTGCTGTATGTTCGAGCAATGGATCATTCTTTGGGAGCTCTCCTCGCACAGAAGAACGATGAGGGTCATGAACAGGCTATCTACTATTTAAGCAGGATGATGGTCGGAGCTGAATACCGGTACAATCCAGTAGAAAAATAATGTTTGGCCCTAATGTTCGCCATTCAGAAAATGCGATACTATGTCACATGCCAGACTATTCATATAATCTCCAGGATCAATCCTCTTCGGGTATTGATGAACAAGCCAAGTGTTCTTAATTCCCGACTCGCGACTTGGGCAATGTTACTAACACCATATGATATGGTGTACGTCCCTCAGAAGTCCATCAAAGGCCAAGCATTGGCTGATTTCCTAGCTGCTCATTCGATTCGGAAACCTCCAGATTATACGAGGATATTCCCGACGAAGTTGTAGAATGTAATTCCGCAATGGAAAGTGATATATGGCAGCTATTCTTCTATGGTGCCTCCAGGACTGGCCCCAGGGGAAACATGGTTTCAGGAGTAGGAATTGTCCTGGTCACTCCTGATAAACTCGTAATCTATCGAGCATATTCTCTTAGCGAGCCTTGCTCTAATAATGTGGCAGAGTATAATGCCCCACTCATCGGACTCCAAGTCGCTAAAGAATTGGACGTCGAATATCTGGAAGCTTTAGGTGATTCTCTGCTGATCGTCAATCAAGTCAGAGGAATATATGAAGTCCGTAATCCAGACCTCATTCCTTATCACCAAGCAACGATCGAGATAGCCATGTCTTTTAAAAGATTCTTCCTAGAGCATGTACCTCAATCTCAGAACTTGAAAGCTGATGCCCTAGCCAGTCTAGCTGCAGATTTAGCTATTCCTATAAGAAGACAGAATTTGGTGATCCTTCTTAACAGAGATTTATTCTGTGTAAAAAACAACTTTCACATAGAACGCAGTTACGCTGTGAAAACAGATCCTCCCAAGAAAGACTGGAGAAGTCCCTTTATAGATTTCGTGACATAAGAGATCTTACCGGAGGATCCTAAAGAAGCAGTATCCATCAAAAGACGATCATTATGCTTCTATTTTGAGGCATCTTCACAATGTCTATATCGCCGAACCTACGATGGACTGCTATTACGATGTCTCTTTGATGATGAGGCACAGCGGATTATCCGTGAAGCTCACGATGGCATATGCGGAGCGCATCAACCCGGCCCTAAGCTACAGGATCGTATCAAGAGGATGGGCTATTACTAGCCTACTATGATCAAAGATGCAATAAAATATGTAAGATAATGCAAAGCTTGTCAAGTTCATGCAGATTTTATACATCAACCTTCTGAACATTTACATCCTATGGTTGTATCCTGGCCATTTGAAGCATAGGGTATGGATATCATTGGTCCTATTCATCCATCTTCTTACAGAGGTCATCGGTTCATATTGGCCATCACGAATTATTTCTCCAAATGGGCAGAGACGATCCCTTTTACTGAGGTAAAAAAATCCAACGTGATCAGCTTCATCAAGCATCATGTCATTTATCGCTTTGGGATACCCTAAAGGATAATTCATGATAATGGGCCTCAATTCATTAGCCAAGCGTTTCATCGATTTTACGATAAAAATCGGATACAAAATATGGCCTCTACGGCATACAATCCTGCTGCTAATGGTTTGAAGGAAGCTTTCAACAAAACCATTATCAAACTCTTGAAAAAGTTCGTTTCTTCGAACAAAAGAGATTGGAATGGGAAGCTAGGAGAGTGCCTCTAGGCATGCCGCACAACGGTACGAACACCTACAGGTGTACCCCATTCTCATTAGTATACGGGAGTGAAGCAGTTCTCCCCATCGAAATCTAAATTTTGTCACTCAGAATAGCAGTAGCTAATGAGTTGACTCAGGAAAAGAACGACCTACTAAGGCTTCAAGAACTAGAAGGATTAGACGAGAAACGCCTTCTAGCCCAACATCGTATCGCATTTTACCAGGCGTGCATTTCCAAAGCTTTTAATCAAAAAGTGAAGGAAAGAGTGTTCAAAATTTGCGAGCTAGTTCTAGCTGTGAAAAGGCCAATGATCATTACTCACAAGAGTAAGGGTAAATTCCAGCCCAAATGGGAAGGCCCTTATGTGATCGAGACGGCGTTCTTAAACGGCGCTTACTGTAAATCCCCTCACCAAAAATTGATATTTTGTGTGTATTTTATATTATTATATTTATTGTAGATATTAAATTTCTTTAGAGTATTCTCTTAGTTAATTAGAAAATAAATTTCTTGATATATTTACTTATATAAATATTTATTTAGAATTATTTTAGGTTATTTTAGATTTTTGGAGATTTTTCTAGAATTTTTGGTAATTAAAACTTAGGAAACATAAATTTCTAGGACTTCTATGATTTACTATACTACCATACTTGCATGTTGTTCCAACCAAATATTTATTTTAGTTTAAAATATTTAATTATATTTTTCAATGATCCATCCTAGGGTTACTTAAATATCTGTCTAACAACCCAACTATGTACGCAATATCCGTACTAGTACACACTTGAGCATACATGACACTTCCTATAGCTGATGAATAGGGAATCAATTGAATTTCTTTAATTTAAAGGCGATTCTTAGGGCACAGACTGCGTTGTCTCCTTTAGAGACATGGGTGTCACCTGATTTGCATTCCAAACATTTAAAAAAATTTAAGCACTTTATCGATATATCTTCTTTGTGATAATTCAAGAATACCCCGAGAACGGTCTCAATGTATATTGATTCCTAATACAAAAGAGGCATCATCATGATCTTTCATCTTAAAGTTATCTAATAAAAATTTCTTAGTGTCATGCAGCATGACTATATCATTTTGCAAGCAGTATGTCATCGACATATAATACCAAAAAGTATGTTTACTCCCACTAAATTTATGATACACACAATCTTCAACGATGTTCATCTCAAAGCCAAACGAGATAACCACTTGGTGAAATTTGTAGTACCATTGACGAGAATTATGCTTAAGTACATAAATGGATTTTGCAAGTTTGCAAAACATATTCTTTGGGTCTCCTAACACAGAATTTTGGCTACACTATATAAAGTGTTCCATCAATGTTACCATTGAGAAGCGACGTTTTCACATCAATTTCATGTAACTCAAGATTATAGTGTGCAACAAATGTTCTAAAAGAATTTTTCAAAGAAACTAGAGAGTAAGATTCTTTAAAATCAACCCCTTCATTTTGAGTAAATTATTTAGCTACAAGACGTTTTTTATACCTTTCCACACTACCTTTTGAATCCTTCTTAGTTTTAAATATCTAGTTGCAACCAATGAACTTCGCACATTTTGGTAATGGGACAAGTTCCTAAACTTTATTGTCTTGCATTGACTTGTAATCCTCATTCATTGCATCAATCCACTTTTTAGAATTAAAATTTTTTATGGACTGAATAAAGTTGATTGGATCATATTCCAGTATTCTAGAATCTTCCTCATGTTCTTGGAGAATATGACAAAATTATCCAAAATTATATTTCTCCTAACTCTGGTAGACCGTCCTAATGGAACTGGTTATTGATGTTGTTGAGTTTGTTCCTCACGAATAATTATCTCATATTGAATAGAAGATATCTCTATGTTGTCCATAGGATCGTTATGCCAGCTCTAGAGGGGGTTGAATAGAGTGAAGCTAAAATAATATACATAATAAAATAAATTTAGGCTAAGTTACCAACAAAGATATGCAACAATATTAGAAGTATATGAAAATGTAAATAAAGTTTAGAAGAGCAAACGCAAACAATGAGATTTTATACTTATTTTTCTCATCGAGGACTAATCCAGTCCCAAGAACTCTTGCTTGGAGTTAAATCCACTATAAAGCAATAGTGAATCCACTATAAAGCAATAGTGAATACACCACATGCTTTGATCTGAAGTGCACGCTGACTTCTTACAACACAAGTTTTGATCCGAAAGTCTCGCCAACTTCTACCACAAGCTTTGATCTGAAGATCTTGTCGAATTCAATAAAATGGAACTCAAGCTTTACAACTCAAACAAACTTTCAACCGAGATCGTACTTGGCACTAGAAGGCTATGAGTTGATCTTGGGAAATAAAGTTTGTATAGTTCAGCTAAATAGTCAATTGAAGAGTGAGTGAATGACAATTGATGGTTCAATGCCTATTTATAGGTATTCTGAGGACAGAGTTCTGGCAGAGTTCGGTCCCAAAATGTTCATAAATTCGAAAGTTATGAACCTGGTCTTTAGGGAGAGAAGGCTAACTAGGTTTTCTGGTTTTAGGCTAACTGAGTTCGGACAGAGTTCGGGAAGAACTCGGTTCGAGTTCGGTTACCCTAATTCTCGAATGGCTCTGGTTAGGTTTCGGACTGATTTGAGTGGACTAGGTTCTGGTTTAAAATAGGTTTAAGCTTTCTAGTACCAACTGCGAACCTGATGTACATTTGTCCTATAAAAAGAATATAAAATAAATAATAAAAGTGAAAAATCCAAGAGCACTAGATGACTCTAATCTTCTGAAAATTAAGAAGACTTGTAGACGCCTTTTTCCTTAACGAAGGATGTCTAAAGAAAATATATATGGAAATTTGAATATCTTTCGTGGGCTACGCCCCTGAACCCCCACGGGGGGCGCTGCCCCCTCGACCCTCGTCCGCTGATAAGTCGTAGGAGGTTTAGACAAATATTCTGGTATAACGCCATCTTTGTATCATCATGTTTTAATCGTTACATATGTCCATATCTAATCTTGTTTACTACTTGTCTGCAAATACATCACTACTATAATAAGATAAACTAGCGACGCAAAACAACGTCGCTAATTTGTCAAAAAATATCGTTGATTCAAATCAACGATGTTTCCATGTAGTCGCATTTCAGCTAGTCGCTGAAAAGAAAAATATCAAAAAATGTCGCTATAGCATTGTGTCTTAGCGACGTCTGCAAATCGTTAATATTTTTTAATTAGCGATCTTCAGCAATGCAATGTCGCCTTATTAGCGATATATACTGTGTCGAGAAACGTCACTAATATTTTTGTAATTAGCGACATTTTTTAATAAATTAGGCTATGTCAGGATGACATGACAAATATTTCCATGTCAGCATATTAGCGACGTTTAGCGACTAACTAGGGACGTTTATGGTACAGAGTCGTGACATTTTTATACCAATTATCAAAATTATTATGCATCATTGAACGCCACTAAATGTTGCTAAACATAGCTAATCATGTAAAATATTTAAAAATATGCAGATCGTAAAATAGTTTTCATAATCGTCTGCCTGGAGTTTGTATAAATAGATTTACAGTTTATAAAAATAGACCCGGAGCAACCCTCAATTGAATTCCCTGGGTTCTCCAGTAGAAGCATGAAAAATATCTACCATGTACCAGCAGTAATAAAAGGCCATGTGCCGTAGTGGTCAAGCCCCCTGCACCATAATGATCTAGTGTCATGCGCCGACCGTTTCATATCTAGTGTTCCCATGTGCCAGCAGTACCATGCACCACTAAGTAACTAGTGTTTTCATACGCTAGCAGTGCCATGATCCACTACTCCCTCAAGAATCCCCATGCGTCAAGCGGAAGGACACTTCATAGGTGTGTCGTTACAGTTTCTGCTGTAATCTCGTCCATGCTACTGTTCAAATTATTTTGAACTTAAAATACTTACAAAGTTTAGAAACTTTGAAGGAGATCTTGTAGAAGCATGAAAATCATGCTGGCCGCACAGAGCTCATGCCACTTCAAAATAAAAGTAGGTCGTAGTGGAGCAACATAGGGCCCATGCGTCCTGAACAACCAAAGATTTGGAAGCCGCAAAAGAAAAATCCATGCGGCCTGAACAACCACGAAGTAAGGGGCCACATGAGATCCCCTAACACGACATTCATTGCCTGTCAGAAGTTCTGACATACCACTCATCACCTAGAGCGCGTCAAGAATCGTGAGAGATATGACGGCTCATAAAAAGATGGAAAGTCACATCAGTGGTCAGGTGTGCCATGCCACGTGTTCCCTCATATGTTACTACGGCCCTATGCAGCTTCGTCATCATACGGCCAAAGTATCCATCCGACCAAGACCAGACGAGAGCTCTCATTCGGCAACAACGCCATGCGACCGAAGTGTCCATAAGAACAAGGACAAAGGAGCGCATGTATGTGGCCATGAGTCTATGCATCAATGGTACCGTGCGACTCTCAGCTTTCACGATATTTCTGTTACAACCGAAAAGATTTTCACACAGTTAGTGTTGATTATGTATCCAGCTGACCAATTCATGCTCGTAACGGAGTTGAAAACAACCCCTAGATATTATCAACAACATACCCAACCAAGGCTACGTGGCAGAATGCTCGTGGTATGCGGCTACAGTTACAACCGTATTCGGTTGAATGAGCCTTATGCGGCCATAAAACAGAGGCATATATGACACATATAGCCCATCAGCATGATGGATATAAATAGGAGGAACTTGGACGTTCCCAGGGTCCTCTTTTTAAAGACCATACCCCCCTCATGTCATGCCCCGATTTTATGAAATCGTAGGGGCGTCCCCCTAGCGTGACCGCCGTGCGGGCCTGGAGTTGCGCCCGCACAAGGCTAGAGTATTTTGCATAACGAGCACATATTCAGAGTACGCAGATAAATTGAAACACAGATTTAAAACATGAAAAAGTTCTCTTTTATTGATAATGAACATCTAAACTCTTGAACGAGTCAGCTAAATTGCCGCACGGGCTTACAAAAGTGTTGACACAAAATGAGATGGCAGTCCTATACATTATATCCCTTTACTAAACTTCAAAATGATGAAGACCTCCGGGCTGGATGACGACCTTCCCACGGAGCTGCATTGGGTATTAAGTTGCTAGCTCCTTGCTTCAAGTACTTCAAAATGTGGCATGATCTGGATGCGCCTACAGCTGGACTGGATCGGGAAGACGACTTCGGCTCCTCGCTTAGTTCACCTTAGTGCGGGGAACCTGTTTCAAAGAGAGTCAGTACATCAAAATATACTGGTAAACGCGAGCTAACCCAACTATACCAATCAACACGTTGTTTTAATAAAGCATTCATATTTATTGTGGTCTTTCTATCTTGCCTTAGTTTATTTACAAGTAAGCAGCATATAGAATTTACTGAAATAAGCTTGCCACCGTTCGGTGGCTTTTACCTGTCTGTCTGAAATACCTGCACAATACTTACCATGCCTTCCCTGCCACGAAGACACAAGTTAGTTTGCAACAGGTTTAAATATACAGGGATCACTGACATGATGCCACGAAGGACACTAGTCATGAATGAGAATGGTTTGCAGCAAAAGTAAAATGTGCGCTATAAGCCATCTCATCCAGTACAGTAGACTATACAATAGAGTTCCGTCCGGACCGGATCGGTGCCAGTGCTCCAGCGACCGTCCGCAGGAACCAATGACCTTATGCACAAGTTGTCCGTGATCGAACGGTATGTTTATAAGTTAACAATTTATGCAGTTGAGGCAACACGAGTACAAGACAAGCAGTATTGCATATTCATTTTTGCATAGCCTCCCTGAAAAATATTCGCATACAAGGTGTCTTCCATACTTAGCACATTTTATAGAACATTTATAAATGAACTAGCATACAGTAAGATAACAGTTCACAAGTTTAGTTGACAAGCAATATTATCCAACTTAATATTTGTAACCTAAGATCGATTAAGAAATGAATGTTTTAATCGTGAAATTCAACTTACTGCAGACAAATCATATAAGATTTGGTATGTCATTGTGGGGCCAGGGATTAGATACCATGGAATCAAATCCAGCTTAATATTTAATTTAACACATAATACACATTAGGTTCTGGCTTGTTCTTCCCACTGCTAGGTACCAATGTTGACGTGTTTTCCAAGTCTCCATCTTAAGATCGTATTGCCTACTCTCCATTAGCCTATATCATGAATCTGGTGACAGTTGATCATGTCACATGTTTCTTATTCAAAAGACAACTTTAATTAGTCACACCAACGACCTACTGATTTGCAGTCGACAATCCACAAAATTCTTTTTCCTGGAAAATAAGCTTACTAAGATATTTTCAGAAGTAACAAGTATTTCATATATAATTTTTAACTTATTAGTTCCTGATATTAAATATACTCGGGTGAAAAAAATTATAACAACGAAGAAACGCCTGTTATTTTTCGCGTCCTTGGTTTCCTAGGAATTAGAAATTCAATTTGACCAACAAGGTTGTTTTATAATTATTCGGGCATGCAAGCGAGCGCATATGCCAAACATTCTCGAGTTAGAGTGAAGTTCTAGAGATTTTAAGCAGAGAATATGTTGAGAATGTCCAACCGCTTGGTGTTAGATCGACTGATTGATTCAATAGATAAAGAAGATATACGAATTGCAGAAGCATACCTGAATCCATCATTTGGCTAAATTGATTATGTTAGCAAACGTCTCTTTTTGTGGTCCGATCTTCCAACTTGGTACGGCTCTAATCGACAAAGAAGAATTCTTTGTCTCTCTCTGTTGATGCGCCGGGATGCAGAGTAGAAGAGAGAAAAAGAAGTGTAGGTTTTGTGAAACCCTAAATCCTCTTCTAATTGTCGTACAAGTTGGGGATCACAATCCTAGTGTGTGTGTATAATCCTAGTGTGTGTGTATAACCCACCCACCCCCCCAACCCCCCTCCCCTCCAATCCAAAATAAATTCTCTCCTAATTGTCGTAAAAGTTGGGGGACCATAAGCCTAATGTGTGCATATATAATTAGGTTTTAGATATTTCTATTTGGCCCCACATCAAATGAGAAATATCTCAAATTAAGGTATCTACTTAAATCTAAACACACGAATAAGTAAATATGTCTAAATCCAAATGTATAGCACCAAAATACATAAAACATTGAAAACCCCTTAATTTTTCAAAATTTTAAATTTGAATTTTTCACAATTTTCTGGAATTCTCTGGGAATTTCTGTAATTAAAATCAAGGTTCTAATTATTAAATAATTTTTATTTGATAATAAATTATATGAAAATATTATGAAAATAATATTTTTGCGTGTAAAATGAAAAACTAGACTTAGGGTAATTTTTCTGGAATTTATTGGGCTCCGGACCTATTTTTCAAACACCTCAAAACTATTATTATTTATTGTTTATTTATTTATTTATTTAATTATTTAAATCCCTAGGCCCAAGCCCACCGGGCCGGCCCACCCCAATCAGGCCCAGTCCACCCATGGGCTATCGGGTCGGGTCGGGTCCACCCGCACCCGCCCGCGAACCCGGCCCGACTACCCCTTCTTCCCCACGTCCCCGCGTTCTCCGGCGCCCGCAGCGCGCCCCGCGCCCCCCCATAAGCCTAAAATTTTTTATGGACTGAATAAAGTTGATTGGATCATATTCCAGTATTCTAGAATCTTCCTCATGTTCTTGGAGAATATGACAAAATTATCCAAAATTATATTTCTCCTAACTCTGGTAGACCGTCCTAATGGAACTGGTTATTGATGTTGTTGAGTTTGTTCCTCACGAATAATTATCTCATATTGAATAGAAGATATCTCTATGTTGTCCATAGGATCGTTATGGCAGCTCTAGAGGGGGTTGAATAGAGTGCAGCTAAAATAATATACATAATAAAAAAAATTTAGGCTAAGTTACCAACAAAGATATGAAACAATATTAGAAGTATATGAAAATGTAAACAAAGTTTAGAAGAGAAAACGCAAACACTGAGATTTTATACTGATTTTTCTCATGGAGGACTAATCCAGTCCCAAGAACTCTTGCTTGGAGTTAAATCAACTATAAAGCAATAGTGAATACACCACATGCTTTGATCTGAAGTGCACGCTGACTTCTTACAACACGAGTTTTGATCCGAAAGTCTTGCCAACTTCTACCACAAGCTTTGATCTAAAGATCTTGTCGACTTCAATAAAATGGAACTCAACCTTTACAACTCAAACAAACTTTCAACTGAGATCGTACTTGGCACTAGAAGGCTATGAGTTGATCTTGGGAATAGAAAGTTTGTATTGCTCAGCTAAATAGTCAATTGAAGAGTGAGTGAATGACAATTGATGGTTCAATGCCTATTTATAGGTATTCTGAGGACAGAGTTCTGGCAGAGTTCGGTCCCCAAATGTTCATAAATTTGAAAGTTATGAACCTGGTCTTTTGGGAGAGAAGGCTAACTAGGTTTTATAGTTTTAGGCTAACCGAGTTCGGACAGAGTTCGGGAAGAACTCGGTTCGAGTTCGGTTACCCTAATTCCAGAATGGCTCTGGTTAGGTTTCGGGCTAATTTGAGTGGACTAGGTTCTGGTTTAATATGGGTTTGAGCTTTCTAGTACCAACTACGAACCTGCTGTACATTTGTCCTATAAACAGAATATAAAATAAATAATAAAAGTGAAAATCCAAGAGCACTAGATGACTATAATCTTTTGACAATTAAGAAGACTTGAGGACGCCTTTTTCCTTAACGAGGATGTCCAAATAAAAATATCTATGGAAATTTAAATATCTTTCGTGGGCTTCGCCCCTGAACCCCCACGGGGGGCGCTGCCCCCTCGACCCTCGTCGGCTGACCAGGTAGCGGAACCCCTGAGTGCGAGGCCGCTGATAAGTCGTAGGAGGTTTAGAGAAATATTTTGGTATAACGCCATCTTTGGCTCATCATGTTTTAATCGTTACATATGTCCATATATGATCTTGTTTACTACTTGTTTGCACATACATCACTACTAGAATAAGACAAACTAGCGACGCAAAACAACGTCGCTAATTTGTCAAAAAATATCGTTGATTCAAATTAACGATGTTTCCACGTAGTCGCATTTCAGCTAGTCGCTGACAACAAAAATATTAAAAAACTTCGCTATAGCATTGTGTCTTAGCGCCGTCTGCATATCGTTAATATTTTTTAATTAGCGACCTTCAGCATTGCAACGTCGCCTTACTAGCGATATATACTGTGTCGAGAAACGTCACTAATATTTTTGTAATTAACGATATTTTTTAACGAATTAGGCTCTGTCAAGATGACATGACAAATATTTCCATGTCAGCATATTAGCGACGTTTACCTACTAACTAGGGAAGTTTATGGTACAAAGTAGCGACATTCTTATACCAATTATCAATATTATTTTGTGTCATTGAACGTCACTAAATGTCGTTAAACATCACTAATCTTGTAAAAAATTAAAAAATATGCAGATCGTTAAATAGTTTTCATAATCGTCTGCTTGGAGTTTGTATAAATGGATTTACAGTTTATAAAAATAGACCCTACAGCAACCCTCCATTGAATTCCCTAGGTTCTCCAGTAGAAGCATAAAAAATATCTACCATGTGCCAACAGTAATAAAAGGCCATGTGCCGCAGTGATCAAGCCCCCTGCACCATAATGATCTAGTGTCATGCGCCGACCATTTCATATCTAGGGTTCCCATGTGCCAGCAGTGCCATGCGCCCCTAAGTAACTAGTGTTTCCATACGCTAGCAGTGCCATGCTCCACTAGTCCCTCAAGCATCCCCATGCGTCAAGCGGAAGGACACTTCACAGATGTGTCATTGCAGTTCCTGCTGTTATCTCCTCCATGCTTCTGTTCAAAGTATTTTGAACTTAAAATACTTACAAAATTTAGAAACTTTGAAGGAGATCTTGTAGAAGCATGAAAATTATGCAGGCCGCACAGAGCTCATGCCACTTCAAAATAAAAGTAGGTCGCATAGGAGCGACATAGGGCCCATGCGTCCTGAACAACCAAAGAGTTGGAAGCCACATAAGAAAAATCTATGCGGCCTAAACAACCACGAAGTAAGGGGCCCCATGAGATCCCCTAAGACGACATTCAATGCCTGTCAGAAATTTTGACACACCACTCATCACCCAGAGCGCGTCAAGAATCGTGAGAGATATAACGGCTCATAAAAAGATGGAAAGTCACATCAGTGGTCAGGTGTGCCATGCTACGTGTTCCCTCATATGCTACTATAGCCCTATGCGGCTTCATCATCATACGGCTTTATATTCTTCTTACTTGCTTCTTGAATAATAAGATGGGATGTATTGATATATTGTTGTTTGAGTCTCGTTTCCTCTTGTACAACCATACATGCCAATTCATTTACGTTTTTCTTATCCTTAATTGTATTTAATGAACATGAAATGGTCTATACTCAGGAAATAAGGAGTTCAAAATTAATTGCACTAGAAAAATATCATCTACAGCTACCCTAGATTTTTTTTAGTTTAGCTGCTATGTACGTTGATCATTTTGAGGATATAATCATGCATAGAGCTGCTTCCATCAAATTTTATGGTGGTAAGCTTGCTTATAAGTGTTTCAGCGAGTGACTTATCAATACTTCTAAAATGATCCTCAATATTTTTTGAGATATTCTATTGCATTATCAGTTTCGGGTAAGGTAGACTTAATGTTGTTTGCTAGTGTCATTCGCATGCACATAATATTGATTCTGTTTGACCTTTCCCAAGCTTATGGAGAGTCTTTTAATATTCAATACTAGTATTAGTGAGATCAAGAGGCTTATCAATCTAGAGTGCGAGAACGAGGTCAAACACACCAAGGTTGAAATGGATGACAAATTAGAAAATTTTATTCCTGTTAGAATTGGAACAGGCGATGCTAGCAAATGAAGCTAAAAAGACAATGGTTCTGCAATATTATAACACATACTTCTTAATGCTTTGAATTTAACATAAATAAAGTATTTTCATACATCACATTTGGGCAGAATACATGAAATACTACGTTTAAAAAAATGCTTTTAGTTTCTATACTAATTAATAAATTATATTATAGATTTGAGTATGCTTGTTATCTTTTGATATCCAATGCATAAACAAATAAAACACATGTAATTTATCCTATTCTTATTCATTAATCACTAAATAATGATTAACCTTTGAACAATATTATATATTAATTAGTAGTCAATAAAAAACAATAAAGTACCCATAAATGATGAAAACAAAAACTAATTTAGGCATAAGCATCTCCATTTAGGCATAAGCATCTCCATTTAATGGATATTACAAATAATATTCTTGGACAACTTAAGGGACTGCAAAAAAAATATTTTTTTATATACAAAAATCATGCATACTATTTAAATTTCAAAAAGGAAAAGCTTCAATCAAACCAATTAAATTTATTATAAGGTATGCATAAAGGACATAATAGTAGTAGTAGTAGTAGTAGTAGTAGTAACCAACAACAGGAAGCAACATTGAGTTCCATGTATGGTCCCAAAGATTCGTCCACAAAAATTCAGTTACATCATTTAACGGACGCTTAGGTAGAGATGCTTTCCTTAATTTAATTTTAATTTAGAATCTGGTGTGAAAGAAATCATAATGATTATTTAAAAAAGTTGCAATACTAGTTATAAATGTTCTGCAAAGGGATCCTTTCTGCACTAGCAAATGATTTTACCCCAATTAACATGCCTCTAAAAAAATCATTTATTATTTCTCAAACTATAAATAAAATTCATAAACAAAATTGGAAAATACATGATTCCTCAATTCAATTCTAATACCACATGAAAGCAATAACATTGTGAATTATGTTTTCGCTAATAAATCATAAATCTTAATATGAAAACGTAAAAGTGTACCTTTGTCAATTTCGTGATTCTTGAAGATGAACTTTATGCGAGATTTTTCATCTCTAAAAATTATTTCTCTCACCAACTAAATTCTCAATTCTAGAAGAAAATAATTATAATTTATTTTTTTGATGCTCGTAGGAACAACAATAAACATTATATACACATCCAAAGAGTGTCTTTCAGAAAAGATCCAATTTCTAAACATTGTCTATCACAAAAAATCATATTGCTTTATAGATTGTGTCTATTCAAATGGTTTTCAACTCTTCACCAAAAGCTTCTAGACTAATAGACAACAAATGGATGCCTGCTATTCCAAAAGGTGTGAGAGAGGACTTGTTTTTTCTATATTCCAATAACACCATTTCTTCCATAAAGAAAAGACAAATAAGGACTTCTATTATTAATCAAATTACATATCAATTTGTAATATCACATGGGACATAAATTCCTATAGTGACATGATCGACTCTCTTAATATTGATATTTTATATATATCCGACAATTTTGCATGATAGAGTAGTGGATTCCATGATTCTAATTAACAAGTACAAGCAATGGTGGTGCCCATGCTATTTATTGAAATAATATAGATCTTGGTAGCCTTAATCACATGGTATAAGGATGTTTCACCAAATGAAAAGACATCAGTGCACCACTTAGTCCTCAATTGGGTGAACAAGCAATAGTGCGATGTTCTCTTTCATATGGCCCTCAGGGTTGGTGTATGAATCTTCATGCTTGTAATATACTACTTCCATCGTACGAGTAAAATTGAGAACCAATAGGTTAAGATGCTTTCTTGAAGGCAATGGTTTAAGCCACTCCTTATTGATGTCTTTCCACGCATTCTCAACCATTTCATTAAGCATGACAACTGCCTCTTGCTTTGTGATTCCTTCATCTCTCATGCAGATCTGCAGGCTCGAGTCTAAATGCATTCTCTGTTGTTCAAACTATGAAAAACAAAAGTACTAAAATTAGCACCAATCAAGTAATTGAAAAGATACATCAGATGCGTATAATTGCAAACCTCGGATGTGGCAATGTCATCCCTTAGCCTGGCAAAAATGCAACAAGCTTTCACGATCTTTGGCACAGATAGCAACCAATCTAAAGTATCTTTGCTCAAATCTTCCTCCATAAGGCATAGTGAGACAGAAGTGAGCATATGGTGTGCAGCACTCATAAGTGAAACATTGAGATATTCTTTGAGTGTTGGTTTGTATCCCGTGTTTGTCCATACAGCTTCTTGAAAGTATGCTCTAACCAGTGGCTTGAACTGTTAATGAGGTAGGATTAGGAATCTTAGAATTAATAAAATAACAACTATTCTAAAAAATCCAACAATAATACATGACATGCAATTGATGCAAATTACATGTAATCTATATAGGTATTCATTGAACTTTTTTGAAGATAAAGGTTACTTTTTCTTGAACGTTTGGGCGACTAGCACCAGGACCTCCTCCTACTAAATATTATTCGAGTTGTAATTCGAATCCAATGCCCACTCCTTCCCTCCCTTATCCATGCTACAATTGGACATGGTTGCACATTGAATTCATTAGCTCGCATTTTCCTTCTATTTCATGAATTAGACTTTTTGGTCGCAATTATTTCTAGAATTATATATGTTGCAAGGAATTAAGTCGTGTACTCAATGTACTATTTTTTGAAGTCTTTGTCATTGCACAAAAATAAGAGAGAATTGAGGACAAGGATTGCAATTTGGGGTTGACACACCAATCCGACCTGCCAACCCGCCTTATTCAACAATTTTGGATTAGGTCTAAATATGTTTGGGTCATAAAAATGTCAAACTGCCTAACCCATTTAATAAACGAGTCTAGTTTTGGTTTAGGAGGCAACTCGTTTAGTCCATTTTGACTCGTTTACTTAAAACACACTTTTCCAAACTTCACTTGGCATAACCAAACAATATAAACATTTCATAACCCAATGTTCCACAAGGCCAACATTATATAGTTCTCCTTCTCTAATGTGCTATCATTGTCTTTCCCTACGTTCCATTACTGTCGCACCCTCGGCATACCTCCTCTTTCTTCTTTTGGAATTATTGATTCAAATTATCAGAATCTAATATGAAATATAGTAGAAGTAATATGGTTCAATATTGTTAGAATAGGGATTAATATCCCCCCCCCCCCCCCCCCCCACCACACACACACACACACACACACCCTCCCCTACCCCCACCCTAAATCTGCAACAACTCCAGAAAGTATTTTAAGAATATATTTTATATTGGTCTGACAGGGTTGACTAGTTTAACTGCGAGTCGAATTAGGATTTAGGTTAAACCAATTGATCATAAACGGGTCGGGTCTGGGTTAAGCCTTAACCGCTCAACACAAATCTGACCCGACCTGACCTAATTGCCACCCTAATTGATTGTTAATATTTATATTATTCAACACGTTCCGCTAGTCGAAGGCCGATTTCATGGACCAAGAAATCTATTCACACAGTGGTATAATTATATTTATAAAATATCAAGATTAGAAGTTTGGTTAATCTGATACCATTTAAATTCCTTGCCACTATACCAAAACTCTAGAGATTCAACGGATTTTCATTTCATGTGTAGATAAAGAAAGTTAATTAAGTTTGAGAAATGACGAATCCATAGCATCTATGAATTTTACACAAGTAAAACTATCAATAATTTATGTTGAGGTAAGCTATCGACCATTTACCAATTTTTTTAAAAATTAACTACCATCTTTTTCATTTTACCACATAAGCTTAAATTCATGACTTCTAAAAAATAATCAATATTAAATAGAATATCAAAGCTACCGTTTCTATTATGTAGTGCTTATGATGGAGTGTTCCCTTCTTCCTCAATAACTCCTCTATTTCTGTCATGAAGCCTGCAAACGCACTCAGAAAGATCCTCATGTACTCAGGTAGGCCATCGACATCCTGGAAATCCCACCTGATTGAGTGGAATACTTATCAGTCCAAGTTATTGTTACATGTGCTAATGATCACTTAAAATAATCTGACAACATCAAACTTTTCGAAGTGGCTAAAACACTATGTAATCACTTGATATTTCCATTTAACCTGCATGCGTACATTAGAAAAAAAAAATGTAGTTTGTATATAGCTAACCTTTCAAATACATCAGTGAAGGGTTGCAGCTCTTCAATGGTGCCATATGCATCGTATATGTCGTCGATCACTGTTATCATGTTTACCACCTTGGCTATGAATAACCTTTCTATAGAGTTCCGAGGTTCGAACCACACTCCTAAACTCCAGAAGTAGCACTCTGCTACTCTATCCCGAGAGAAAGGTAGGTTGTTCATAAGGCCTAGTTCTTTCCACCAACTGTAGATTGAAGAATATATGAAAATGATAAGCAGCAGAAGAGCTTACCATGCTATACATAAGAAACATATGATCTATTATTGTGCACGCAATTGTGATGCAAGAAGGAGATTTTGTCACAAAAGTCTTTTATGATTTTTTTTTATGGAAGTTATGATGCATAGAAATAACAATAATAAAATATTTTGTCAATATTATTTAAGATGACGAATTTACTTTAAATACCATAAACTATCAGCATTTGGCATTTTAATACTCTGAACTATTTTTATTACAAATTGGTCCTTCAGTTGATATGTCATTTTACTTAAAAATACATGACCATTTGGGACAATTTTGCATGTGAACAATCAAAAATAATTTTCATAAAATGTCAATCGGACTTATTTTAGAAAGAAAAAAAAAACTCCCTCTCTCTAACCCTACTTGTGCTTTACCGGTTCATCTAATTGTATAAAGCATAGCAGATATTAAAGTAAAAAAAATTTATGGTATTAACTTGACGATAAAAATAGTTTCAGATACTTAACAGCCAAAAGTTAATAGTAAGATATTTAAGGTATTTAAGAGCAAATTAGAATATTAAGAGAGAACATTCTTTTTGTCAGTGTCAAAGGTCTATTTCCTCAGTGACTTGCCGGCAGATCGTTTCCATCTGCTGCTTTCAAGTATTTCTCTTATGTTTTTATTCAGTTTGAAATTAAAAAATTTTGTTTTGCCCTCAGATTGTGACTGCATTTTTGTAACAAGATTAAACCATAACTCGTTTTGAGTAGAAACGTACACGGAGAAACTCATGATCTCGGCCTGGTGGATTGATTGCAAATGATTGAAATCAAGCTTGGCGAGCTCTAACAAAATTTTGTTGCAAGCCTTGCTCTTTGTATACACGGGGATATAGAGCCTTGCCTCTAGTCTTCTCATTCCGCGATGAAACGGTGTATCAAGGGCCCTTCGTATTTGAGCAGCGTGCGGCTCCTCCACGTGCATATGCTTGGCCATATGTCCTCTAGCAAAATCCATGGCTTCTTTGAGGATCGTCATTTGTGCCTAGCATTCTCGCTTCATACAACTGTATTAGGCCCTCTACTTCATAACTCAGTTCCTGCTTGAAGTTCCCCTCACTGTCTTTGAAATTGTTAATTACTGCATTAATTTGCAATATTAATTGTTAATTACTGCTATTTCTTGGGCTGTTCAATATTAATTTTGTATCCGCGTCGATCATCGACTGGCTAATTACCAGGGGAGACAGCATAACCTTCTTGCCTCAACAATCGGAATCGCAGGGAAACCAATCGTATGTCGCAAATGTCATCGTCGACATGGTCATTAATACATCTGATTGCCTCCCTGATCTCATCCTCGAAGTGATAGTATATGCCGAGGCGATAGAGGTCATCGACCAACGTCAGTTTTTCCGCTAGGTCGTTGGTTGAAAACATTGTCTTCACCTCCTTCTTGAGCTCTTCGATTCTCTTCTCAATCGCAGACATCTGCTTTCATTCAGATCAATATATTGGCTTAACCAAGTTAGAAATAGGTCAATAAACATTAGACGTCGAGAGATCAACTCTCCTAATTATGAGAAGATTTGTTAGTTTCACCAAAGCTAGCTAGAGACGAGCCAAAATGGGTGGCTTCCCAACTACGTACAAATGTCCAGGTCCCCCACAAATAGTTTTTAAAACTAATGATGCGTACAGTACTTCCGCCAGCAAAGTATCAAGTGTTCCATTATATATCCTTTAATTCATGGTTTGTGGTAAAGTACATAAGACGTCGAGAGTTCAACTCTATCTCCTTAACTAAGTTCAATATTGAAGATTTTGTTCATTCATATTTTTCTGGCTATGAGATGAAGGAGAAAGTTGAATATTGAAGATTTTGTTGAATCGATCTTTTTCTGGCTATGTGATGAAGGAGAACTTGCCTGGACCATTGAAAGCGAAGGAGAGTAGTGAAGGAAGAAGTCCCCCCAAAGGCTAGGTTTGAAATCTGCTGTTGGTCTGACAACCTCCATTTGTCGCGCTCTCTCTCTTCCAAGCTAGAGAAGACTGCTAGAACCTGTGAGTGCAAAAGGACTCAATTGCGCTGTCTTATTTACAGACCTTGGAACTGACAGCATCAAGTTGATTATTTATTTATTTCTTAATTAAAGAGAGAACAGGTATAAAACGTTATTTTTTTCAGTGTTTTGTCGAAGAGATGTTCAACGAAACCAAAAAGTTACAAGTAGAATATTATAATCTGTCATGTGGCAGATGACAATTACAACAGTTTTTTCTCGTCTAAAATTTATATTATAATCCAACGAATAAAGTAAACAGTGCCAATACAAGTGTTGGAGTGGGTGAACTTTTCAACCTATGTGAAAAATATTTCGGAGTGCGACGAGCGTCATCCGTGTGTCGAAAAAGTTCGAAAAGTACATCAAGCACCGTGTATTGGAACATTTATGATAAGCAAATATTATGTTGGATTTCCATATTTGACTTTAATTATATATTTATGATTAGATCTTTCATTTATTAACTTTTCATATAATTGGATTTTCAATTTATGGCAAGTCAATTTATGATTTGATTTTTATTAAATATATGATTGAATGTAAATAGATTTTAATAAATATTTTTGGCTTCCATATATAGATTTTTATATGAAACTCTAATTCAAACAAGGGTTTATATAAAGTCTCATGCAATATACAACAACATGAGAAAAAAAAAAGAGAAAAAAATGTGGCAAGAGTGTCATTGCAACTTTAAAAATGAGAAAGAATCATTGTAGGTCGTTTCGGAGAAAAAGATCAATTTGGAATATTTCTCATTGTCTTTTTTCTTCGTGGTTGTAATCTATTTTCTGTTCCAAAGAGTTACGGTGATCCGTGTTAGATCGGTGAGGAGCTTGTAGAGGGTGTAATCTCTTTATTCCATTAGTGGAGGTTCTTCAGAGTTGGACTCCGATTGTCTCGTAGTTTTTTTTATCTGGGTTTTTCACGTAAAAATTTTTGTGTCTACAATTTGTATTTGGTACTCTTTGGTTTGTGCATTTTGCTCGGTTATCTCGCAGGTACTCTCTGGTTTGGGGAACGGTTTTCGCGTTTCGTTTCCAACATTGTGGTATTAGACCCAGGTTCTGGAATTTCAGAAGGGTGTCAGAAGTTGACAGGAAAAACCGCAGAGGAAAGATGGACGCGAAGCCGGTGCGCATGGTAAATCTGAACGGTACCAACTATCATTACGAGAGGAGCAAGATGAAGGATCTACTATTTGTCAAGAAGATGTATATGTCGGTATTTGCTTCCAAGAGGCCTAGTGATAAATCAGAAGATGACTGAAAGTTCGAGCATATACAAGTGTGTTGGTACATCAGGCAGTTCGCTGACGAAAATGTGTACAACCACGTTGCCAGTATTGAGCATACGAGGAAACTGTGGCGATAAGCTGTAATCTTTGTATGCGAAAAAGATCGGGGTAAATAAATTATTCCTGATGAGGTAGAGCGAGAACACTACAGCGGCGGCCTCGTCACATGGAGGCGATATGATCATTGAAGGTGATGAGGTAGTTATGAACCTTGTATGTGATGAGAACTCTTGGCTGGTGGACTCAGGTGCTTCAGCGCACGTATCTCACAACAGGACACTATTTGTTACTTACACAACAGGCGACTGTGGAGTGTTGAAGATGGGCAATGAAGATGTGTCGAAGGCGGTTGCCATTGCAGATGCGCATTTGAGGACAAAGACAGGTGAAATTCTTGTTCGTAAAGATGTCTGTCATGTCCCTGATATCCATTTTAACCTGGTATCGGTTGGAAGGTTGGATGACAAAGGTTTCCTCAATCTCTTCGAGAATAGTCAGTGGAAGATTTTTAGAGGTTCGATAGTGATTGCCAGAGGAAGCAAGAGGTCCAGACTCTACTTTATGAAATTGAGCGCACAAGGGGCACAGGAGATGAACCTAGGTACTGATGTGTCTACCGAGTTGTGGAACATGCGACTCAACCATTTCAGCGAGAAGGAGATGTGCTACATGGTGAACAGGAAGGTGATTACAGGGCTAAAGTCTATAAAATTGGACAGGTGTACGCATTGTTTAGCGGGGAAGCAAAATATGATGTCTTTCCAAAGTCACCCAAGTTCAAGGAAGACTGCTTTGCTCGATTTGATTTACTCGAATGTCTGCGGTCCTATGAAGGTAAAATTCATTGTTGGTGCCTCTTACTTTTTACTTTTATAGACGATTATTCCAGGAATTTTAGGTCTATGCCTTAAAGACCAAGGATCAGGTGCTGCCCACTTTCAAGGAGTTTCAGGCCTCCGTTGAAAGAGAAATGGACAAGAAGCTGCTATATATTCGGTCGGATAATGGAGGCGAATATATCGGTCCCTTTGAAGCATACTGCAGAGGGTAAGGGATATGACACCAGAAGACTCCGCCAAAGATATCTCAGCTCAATGGTGTAGCATAGTGGATGAACAGAACGTTGATGGAGAGGGTACGTTGTTTGCTATCAGAAGCAAACTTTTCGAGTAGCTATTTGGGTGAGGCTCTTTACACAACTGCTTAAATTATGAATTATCTCCTAGTACTCCTTTGCAGGATGATGTACCTGACAAAGTATGGTACAAAAAAGAGCCATCATATAAAGTTTTCCTTGCTTTGGAGGAGGAGAAAATGGAAACCTAGGGCTAGACCTCGAAAATTGGGTGGGGAGATGGTTTCTCTTGTGGAGGCTAGGGTTTCTCTTCTACATGAAGAATGAGAGGGTTCCTTTTATATATTAAGGCCCAGTTAGGGTTTCTAATGCATAGCCTAGGTTTAACTCCTAGGTTAGGTCAATAGGAACTTAACTAACTAAGGTTTAGTCAGTCCAAGATTTGAGGTTCAACCTACAATTTAAATTCTAGGGTTTTTCTAGAATTAGGTTTACAATTAGGGTTTAGTCATTAGGGTTTAACCTAATGGGTTCTAGGGCTTGACCTAAAACAAATATTATTAACAACATATAATTACTTACAAAACTCAGTAATTATTTAAAATAGCTAAAATTACACAAATGCCCTTATATGGAAAAGTGGTAGTGACATTCTCTCTGTCCAATCTCACTTGATTACAGTCTAACGGGTTTCTCTCAGGTGAACATTGCGGTCGCTACCCAACTTAGAATTTTACCCATATCCTCTAAGACTGTACAACTAGTAAAGCTAGGTCCCAACTTAATAAATCATGGTATTGAATCTTAAGTCTGCAACACAAAACACAACACATAGGGTCTTGTCTTAGTCATAAAGGGTTATCATCAATTCGTCCGGTCTGAGGGGTATGTCTAGCACTACAAATCAACTTATACCAACCACAGGTCTTTGTCTTTCCGAAATGAGGAAAGACGAGAATCAATAATAAAGAGTTTAAGGGCGAGGTGGTAGAACAGAGGTATAGGGATCAAGGCATTTTTCAGGAATTCTAATGGGAATTGTCAGGCGGTTAAGGATCGAGGTTCTATTCTGGTAATGCTGAAACGATATGCTCGGACGTATTTAGGGGGCAAGTAGACTAGTCGACTATACCTCAATCCACATAAGTAGTCATGCGAAGTGCGAATCAAAATGCACTAAGGTTGATCAGACCGTAGTACACTGATTCTGAGTAGACGCTTGTATTAGTGGGGTTGATCAGGCCTCAATAATACATGTGTCATGAACAAGCCCGATAAAGGGTAAGCTTGCAAAACTAGGCTATAAAATAGCAGCATAAGTCAAGTTCAGCAAAATTAAGTGCGCTAGATGATGATGAAAAGGAGGTACAAATTATTGAAGTTCACAAAATAACACAAAATAAGCACAATAGCAAAATCCTCTAAAACAGTTATCAAATTTAAAAGCATACCAGGTATTTAGCAAGTTCAAAATTACTAGGTTGGGGCTGAGGTCACGAACCAATAGGCACGAAAACAATACTAGAAAAGATATCTACGAATCACTTACGCGCATTAGCTGCTTCCAGAGTTTGCGCGTTCTCCACGGTCATTACGTAAGCCTGTCCGCATCCTTGAGCAGCGGGACAGTCCCTCACTTGATGTGCTGCTGAGCCACAAAGTAGACAAACACCTAGCCTCTTTCTGCAAACTTGCCAAGTATGGCCTGGTCTATGACAATAGTTACAAGCAGCAGCTTGTTGGTTCTGTCCCTGGGCCTGGTGTTGGGGTGCTGGAGCTCGAGGGAGAGGACGCTGAGCTTGTTGCGGGGCCCTCTGCTGTTGTTGTTGAAAAAGGCGTTTGTTGGGTCCCGCATTTCCGGTATCTCTTTCTCGCTTTAGCTTATGCCCCATGTCTCTCTCAACGCTTTGTGCCACGCTCAAGATTTCCTCGTAGGTGCGAGCTCGGCTGGTGGTGACAGCAAGGCGAATATCCGGAGATAGCCCCTTCTTGAATCTACGGGCTCTGTCCTCCGGGGTACGAACCATGTACTCCGTAAAGTGGCTTAACCTGCTAAATTCAGCAGTATACTCATCTACAGATAGGTTACCTTGTTCCAGTCTCTCGAATTGGCTTTTGAGAGCTTCCCGAGCCACTTCGGGGTAGAATTTTTTCTTGAACAGTCTCTTGAAGTCCTCCCAGGTGAGGTCAGGAGCAGATAGTTGGGGTTCATCTCTGAACCAGGTCCGAGCTATGTCGAACAGTTGCAGGCTCGCGGACTCCACTTTGAGATCATCAGGGACCCGAGCAGTCTTCAGGAGTCGCTCTACGTTCTCTATCCATTCATCGGCATAGAGAATGCCTTCAGTTCCATAGAATTCCAGGGGTCTAAGGTTCTTAAAGTCCTTGGCACTTCCTGGCCTCTTTTGTGGTGACTCCCGGGTCCAAAGAGCTTCTGAAAGGCTGGTCCGTAGCAGGGCAGTTTGTTCCTTCTGGGATTCCACCAATCCCTGGAACACTCCAAGTAGCTGTGCCCCATCTAGAGTAACTGCCGGAACAGATGGAGGCGGCGGGAGTGCAAGAGTCTTGGGCACATTCTGCTCAGCTGGTTCTGATACGCCTCCTACTGTGTTCCTCGTCTGAACCATGCTGAAAGATTAAGGGGTAGGAAGATCAAAATAGAATACTTGGAAATCAAAGGCGATAGGAAAATTGAGCAGAAATGATATCAAGAATTGAAATAAGGACCCTATACTGTGAATGAGCTTTCCCTAGAATCCTCAATCTTATTCCATACCCTGCCCTAGGGTATTTCCCTATTTTAGGATAGGACCTGCATGGGCCACCATAAAAATGTGTCACGACCCGCACCCGGAAATTCGGGCACGAGTGCGTGGGTACGTCCAGCCTACGCCGCAGAATCGGCGGTAGTACGCTGTCTAGGTCAAATCCAGATTTACTAACTAGCTCATTCACAAATAACATAGGCAAGATAATAATGAGAAATAAAACTTAAGATTGCAACTAAAATAAATGTGACAACAGGTTCAAATATTTTAGTACAGGAATCAGAATGAAATCGGGGACAAACCCGATTGCTAAGATAAAGAGCAAAACTAAGATAACTACTGCTAACTACTCAGCAGGAGTAGCTTCCTGTGCGGGAACTGGCTCTGCAACTGTATCACCTGCTGCCTCATAGGGGCCATAATAGGTGGGGGCAAGGTTCTCATCATCGCCTAAACAACAGATCCAGTCAGGAAAGGAGCAAAGTACACAGTGCACAACAAGATTAAACTAAATATTTTATGACAATTAAATATTGGATATCATGTTGAGAAACAGCATTAGCAGAATATTATTATCTCAGAGTTAGCTGTAAACAGGAATATGAGAAACAGAAATAAATGAAACAAGAAATGAAACTACAATAGCCAGCAAGAAATATAACATGACCAGAACTATCTGTATGAACTTGTGTTTGTTTTTAGAATACATAGTTGGCATGTAGGGGTTTATAAGGCTAATTCGGCCGTCATAAACGGCTATTAGACAATATAATCGAGATCCGGCTGATGGACAGTCGTGTACCAACAGCTATTAGACAATCCAGGGGAAAGGGTAAACTGTATGCCTCCTTAGTATTCTCCCACCCGACACGAAAATAAGACATGAACTCCAGTATTCAAGACATGAAAATCCAGTATTCTAACACTACGTGTAATCATCCAATGATGCTAGTAGAGCAAGGAATTAATTATCACAATATAAAGAATAAACTTGAAGTGCAGGTACTTGCCTGTTGTTTGGATCCGATTAATAGTTCTTAGGGGAAATATCCAGAGATGAGTCCAAAAACTGAAATAGACATTACCATCATGCTCAGAAGATGTCAAATAGCTAGAAACGCCTGTCCTTGGGTCCAATTTGGAGACAAGGGCAAAAACGGCAGTTTCGGGTCAAAACGGGGTCCGCCGGTGGGCCCGCTTTGCACCGAAAAATGTGTCCAGGTCAACGGTCTCCAAATTCACCAAACTTAGTGTCAACAGGTCAGGAACGATGATACGAACCCAACGGAACTTCCAGATTTGGATTCCGATGAGCCGAACACAAAATCGCCAGTCGAGCGGGGCCTGTGAGGCCCACGATACGCAATTTCGTCAACGTTCTCAGAATCAAACCAAACTTGACCCACAAGACCAGCGTATCGCTACGAGTCTGATGGCGTAAGTTTCGTCTCGATCTGACGAGTGTGCACGAAGTTAGGGTAAATTGCAGAAAAGGCGGATACGGGGCGATGTCCGCGGATACGCGTTGATTTCGGTGTGCACGTACACCCGAATCAGCTTCCACGAAACCTCACACGTCCGTATCGACGAGGCGCACGTGTCTGTGAAGACCGTACGCGACCAAGTCGTCCCGTTTGGCGGGGCGTACTCAGTTCCGGGGTGAAACAGGGTCTGGTTTTTTCCTGTTTTTGGATCGCGGTGTGCGATCACCACAGGACACGATGCCCCGAACAGTTTATCCGGACACCGAGAGGGTCATACAGGCTTCACAACGCAATTTGCGGAATTAAAAACGGAGCTACGAACAAAAAGTTACACGCACCTGAAGGGGACCCGAAAATCAGGGTCGAACCGAGTCCGACACGTGTCCGACTCGTGTCGGACACAGGGAAAGAATTAGGGTTAGGGTTTGGGGATTCGGCTGAGCTCCGGTGGCTCTGCGGCGGCTCAGGGCGGGGGAGGCCGGCCGGAGGTGCTGTGGCGGGGGCGGCGCGGCGCTCGGGCGGAGGCGGCGGCGCGGGGGCGGCCCAGGGCGGCTGCTGCTGTTGCTGGGGGGTTTCCGGTCGGGGTTCTGGGGAGGCGGAGGCTGTGGACGAGGGCGGCTCCGGGTGGTTGAGGAGGCGCTGGCAGAGGGGAAGGGAGGTGGCGCTGGGGCTGACGGTGGCGGAGGATTAGGGTTCCGGCGAGGGGGATAGGTAGTGGAAGTGGTGGTGGAGACGGCGGGGAGAGGTGGTTAGGGCGGTGGCGGTTCGGCCGGAAGGAGAGGGGATCGGCTTAAATAGGCGGAGAGGGGCGTGGGGTTAGCCGGAAAGGGCGGAGGGGCTCAGCTACGTGGCGGGAAAGGTGGGGCGGAGCGGAGGTCGTGGGGCTGCCCGCCGGAGGCGGCGGAAGACGTGGCCACGCGGGGGGGGGGGAAACCGGGTCGAGGGGGCTGACTGGTCGGTCGGGTCGGGCAGGAGGCGGGGCGGGTCTGACCGACCCGACCCGACCCGAAATGGCTGATGGGCCGGGCTGCGTGCCGAAATGGGCTGGGCCGGGCCGAAAAATAAAATAAAATATAATAATAATAATAATAATATTAATAATTAATTAATAATTAATTAATTAACAAATAAATAAATAGTTTTAGGTGATTTTAAAAATAGGTCCGGGGTCCAATAAATTCCAAAAAAATTACCCTAAGTCTAGTTTTTCATTTTACACCCAAAAATATTATTTTTATAATATTTTAATGTTGTTTATTATCAATTAAAAATCATGTAATAATTCAAAACTCTGATTTTAATTTCAGAAAATTCCCAGAAAATTCCAGAAAATTGTGAAAAATCCTAATTTTAATATTTTGAAAAATCAGGGGCTTACAGCTCCAATATGGCAGATCCCAGAATATACTCCTCTTCGTCCAGTTATGGGTGCTGCCCTCATCTGAAAATTCTGCTTTCTAGAAACATCGTACGTGTTGGCACCTACTTCCCACAGCTGATTCAACTCATCTATCAAAGGCTATAAATATACATCGATGTTTCTCTTCGGATTGTTCGGACCCGGGATAATAATGGTTAGGAACATATACAGAGTCTTCATGCAAATCCAAGGCGGTAGATTGTACGGAGTGACGATCACAGGCCAACACGAATACTGGGAGCCCGAAAGTCCGAATGGAGTAAAACCGTTAGAGCAGAGCCCCAATCTGACATTACGCGCTTCCTCGGCAAAATATGGATACTCTCGATCAAAGTGCTTCCATGCTTCTCCATCGGATGGATGATCCAATACTCCTTCGATCTGTTTTTGCCTGTGCCAACTCATGTTTTCTGCAGTCTCCTTAACCATAAACAACCACTGCAACCGCGGCGTCAAAGGTAAGTAGTGCATCGAATCGGTAGGCTTCCTTGCACCGACAGACTTTTCTCTAACAGTGGCCTTGTAGCGATCAGCACCACAGAATCTGCAAGCATCTTCATCCTTGTCGTCTTTGTAGTACAACATGCACCCGTTGCGACATGCATCGATTTTCTCGTATCCCATCCAAAGCGATCTCACCATCCTCTTAGATCGGTAGAAGTCTTTAGGCAACTTTGCACCCTCGGGCAAGATCTCTATAATCAAATCGAGCAGTCGATTATAGCATTCTTGCGACATGTTAAAATCGGACTTGATGCTCAATAATCTTGTAACTACCTCCAACGGTGAATGATCCTCACAACCAGGATATAGTGGAGTCCTTGCATTCTCAAGCAACTCCATAAACTTTGCAGCATCGGCATTCGGTGCCTCCTCAGCTGCATCATAATTATCAGGATTGAAACTAGGTTCCGTCGCATCATAATTGTCAGGATTAAAACTAGGCCCCGCCGCATCATAAACCATGTTCACCAACCCGTCGTCGTAAGCATCGTGGTCTTGGACATCCATATACGGCTCCATATAGGGCTCCGACTCCGATGCTAGAGATACAAGTTCTTCGTGCGCGGTCCACTGATAGTAATTCTGCGTAAAGCCCTTCGAGTATAAACGATATGTAACTTCCACTTCTGGATGATATTTCCTATTGCGACATCTCACACACGGACACTTAATTTTGGTACCGTCCATGTACTGAGGGAACGCCTTGGCGAACTGCAGGAACTGCTGTACACCCTCAATGAATTCATCCCGCACACCGCATATGTCATCAGGATGATGGTTGTACATCCACGAACGATGACGCAGATAGTAATTCATATCCATTTCTAGATACTTCTGCAAAAATGATAGTATGTATCATATAAATCATTACATACAGTGGTTTATCACCTAACTTCATAACTTAACCGTACTATAAAAATCATATCTGATATAATACATACTTTCATTTATCAAAGTCTAAAATAAGCAATATTCAAAACAACTAAAAAGAGGCCAAGTCTCTTAGTTTTTTAATATTGTATACTATTGGTAAAAGCTTGGGTTCTTTACTGTATACAATGCTTACTAGAACATATAGTTACTTAGCTAACTATTAACAAAATCAAGTATATCAGTAACTATTTAACTATACTAACTATGTACTAATTTAATACAAAACTGATACCCTTAACTTCTACCCAATAACTTATGCTAACCCATCTTAAACCAACTAACCAATACCTGGACACTAAGCTAACTAAAACTAGTATACATAGCTCACTAAATGCAATTGGAAATGGATACTGATACAGTGGGACTTGTTGATACTTACTGATACATGGTTGCTGAAATGACACAGTGTTGATGGTTTTCCTCTTCGGTTGCCTGCTCACTGTTGCAGACCTCCTTCTCACTTCCCACTACAAGGCTCTAGCATGCCATCCCGCTTATTCTAGATACCATCTTAGTACACTCCTATCTAACATCTCTAAACATCACTAACCTACATATCTATATATACCCTATTAACACTTGACTTTATACCTTGCCTGCATCAACTCCTACAATTGTCTGTACTGATACCTCACACAGTCCCTGATACGTATCAGTGTATTAGTACTGATGACTGATACCAAACTGAAACTGAGATGCACTAAGGCATGCCTCTGCAGTGCCTAGGGACTGCCCCCAAGCCTAACTGACAGGCACCATTTGGGTGCACTGCTGCAGTGCCCCATGCCAGAGCCCCAAGTCTGTAACCAAACTTCATTTGGTCTCCTCCATGTACCAATACTAACAACAGATAATATACTAACTGATAACTCCACATACTAACACTTCTAAAGTGTGTCACTTGCAGGTAATAACCCTACTACAACTGTCATAATCCCTCACATCTCGAGCTCAGTGTCTGTGTCACTGTCTGTGTCCATATGATATTAGTGTCTGTGTCCATGTCAAAAAACCTAATCCTAACCCTAAGGTCCTTATCAGTGTGTGTGTCAGTGTGTGTATGTGTCGTGTCTGTGTCTGTGTCACCATCTGTGTGTGTGTCGTGTCTATGTCAGTATCATATGTGGAGAGAGAGAGAGAGAGTTAGGCTTTACCTAGAGCTCGAGGAAGAGGAGGGGGATGCCGGAGTAGCCGCGGGGGAGGTCGACGGAGCAGGCGGTAGACGGAGCGGGGGGGGGGGGCGGGGGGAATTTTTTTTTTGTTTCAAAATTTTGACAGTTGGGGAAAAATGGAAACCGAGCCCTAGTTAACCAAATTTTAGCGACGTTTAGCGACGTCAAATAAGGACGTCGCTAAATTAAATTATAGCGACGTTATAGTCGTCGCTAAACACGTTGCTAAATATTTCTAATATAAACGTCGCTATTTGGGTCGCTAAACGTCGCTAACTTAGATATATTAGCGACGTTTAGCGACCAAAATTGAACTTATAGCGACTAATCTTATAAAAACTGAATATAAGTCACTAAACGTCGTTAAATGTCGCCAATTAGCGACGTCTACCGACGTTTTACATGGAGTCGCTAAATTAGCGACGTTTTTACTTGGAATCGCTAAAATACGTCGCTAATCCCGCTTATTCTAGTAGTGTGAGAGAGAGAGAGAGCGGTCGACCGAAATGTTAAATTTTGATAAGCCGCATTTTCTTTTAACTTAGGGCACAGACATAGGCAACAAAATCAGTCATAAAGGTTTACCGCTTAGTTCCCGCATAATGTGGCTTAATCCGGTGATGACATAGCGACGACCTTGCGATAGAATCATATTAAATTTTTGATCTATTATATTTGGTCGTTATAATGTCGCCGAGACGTCGCAATTTGGCATCTGATATTAGTCGTCGCCAATATTCTGTCGCTAAATCTTTGTATTTTAGTAGTGAGTGTATGCTTCTCGGCTGCTCAAAGATCACGAGAAGAACTATCAAACTCATGATTTGGAGTTAGTAGCATTAGTATTTGCGCTTAAGCTAAGGAGGAACTACTTATATGGTGATCGGGTGTAGATCTTTACAGATCATAAGAGTTTGAAATATGTATTCACGCAGAAGGACTTAAACATGAGATAAATGAGGCGGCTGAAGTTGTTGAAAGACTATGACGTAGAACTTGAATACCATCCAGGAAAGGCTAATATAGTAGTTGATGCACTTATTAGTAGAGATGGAGAATTTATGTTAACCACTCATAAGAATATTCTAGAAGGCTTACGAGAGATGGAAATCAAGATAGTAATTCAACAGGATAAATGAGTTCTGGCTAGCCTACAAATACAGTCAATCTTGGTGGATAGAATCAAGAAAAGAGGACCCGAAGATTCAGAAGCTATGGGCAGAATGTGAGTCGGGTCTTCGAAAGGAGTTGGTGATTCATATGAATAGAACAATAAGGTTTGGGAACCATTTTTATGTGCCTAGTGGAGATATCCGACAAGAAGTGATGACCGAGACACACAGTTTCCAGTACTCTATTCATCCCAGAGGTACAAAGATGTACTATAATATCAAGCAATATTTCTGGTAGAACAGAATTAAAAGAGAGATAGCTCAGTTCATTTCACGATATCACATATGTCATCAAGTAAAGGCAGAACAACAGAGACCGGCAGGATTATTACAGCCGCGTCCTATTCTAGAGTGGAAGTAGGAATACATCACAATGAATTTTATGACCGGTTTATCTAGATCCCCGACTGGTTAAGATGTAGTTTGGGTGATAGTGGATTGACTCACAAAAGTGGCACATTTTCTCCCATTTAGAGTGGGACAGTCTACAGAGCATTTGGCAGATTTGTATATGCAATAGATTGTGAGGCAACATGACATGCCGGTAAGCATAGTGTACGACCGAGATATAAGGTTCACTTATCATTTTTGGAGAATCTTGCATGAGATATCGGGTACCAAGTTAAGATTTAGTACTGCGTACCACCCCCAGACAGAAAGAAAATCAGAGAGGACCATCCATGTAATGCCCCGCTGCTAGCGGGTTACGTATGAAACACTTGTTACTTTGACTCGGTTGAGAATCGAGTCTCGGAGAAACTTTACCGCCAAATCAATACAGACAAAATACAATGAACCCTTCAAATTGATGTAACGGCTTATATTGAAATAAGTCCAAGAGTTTTGGTTGGTTGTTTTGTTGCTTGGTTTTGTGTTGCTTTATGTTTTATCTTACTTTCGATGACTTAGTTTTCATTGATTCACTTTTCTCGCTTGCGCATTCTTTTCGAATCGTAAGAGAAAGAGATCGAAGGATGCTAACCAAGTATTGTTGCAATTTTAGAGCGCATAACCAAGGAGTGATTGTTGCATAAGGCTTCCCAATCCTCTCGTTCGATTCAAGCCCTTCGATGAATCCTTTGTCTGTACGACTTAACAAAATAATCTCTAGTTTACTTGAATTACATGTCCCTATGGTAAATGTTAACTCATTAACAAGATATGCTAAAAGATAGAAATTTGTATGCTATATTTATAGAACTGCCATTTCCTTGTTTCTTGTTAAAAGAATTATACTGTTTGAAACATAGAAATTGCCTTAAACTCGTTTGAGAGAACTGATGCTTAACCCTTATCGAATGTTGTACATAGATAACTCATAGAAAACTCCTTATCATTTGAAATGATCGATATAACAGATTGAAGAGCTACGGCTCTATCGAAAAGAGATAGTCCCTATTGATGCATTTTGTTCAACTGTTGCTATAGAAATATTATTATTCAGATAGAACACATTTATCATATCGGTCTTGGACAACTTATGCACAAGATATCGTTTCTCGAACGGTTCCTGGGACACTGGAAATCGTTCGTCCTGGGGAAGATAATCGAAACACCCTGAGGCTTGTAGTACTCGCGATTAGGGGGTATCCCGTCTAATAGTTAGCCTGGGCTTGTAGTCCCAGCTGTTATTCATGGGTTTTTTCATGGACCATCATATAATTAGGTCGCATGCTAGGATTACCTTCTTGCATACCTACCACTTGTTGCCAATACAGATAGACGCATGAGTTATATACATATATGTAAATTGTTGCTAACTTGTGTGTCTGCTACAGGGATAATCGCTCGAACGTAGGTAAGATTTATCATATGCATAGTCTATCTATTGTTTATATTTTCTTGTATGAATTGTTAAAGAAACTAGATAACTAGAAAGATCACCTAATAATGCTAGCTTCACATGCTTACTTAGTGTACATTTCTATGTGAGTTTGGTCACGGTCGCTCACCAATACATGTTGTAGTACTGACCCACGTTTGTAGGTAAATCTTCAGATTCTGGTAGCGAGAGCTTGGCGAGCATTTTGAACCAGTACTAGCGCATCCATCCAGCGGGACCGTGCTCGTGCTGCTTCCTTAGCTTTCCTCTCTTGTGTGCATACTCCTCTTCTGCTAGTTGTTTTGATTTTGGTCCTACTAAAAGGATATAATGTATGGGCTTTGTGGTTAATTTTAGGTTTATAAAAAGAGTTGTAAGCCATCTATGACATATTTTGTAACTCAGCCAAGCAAGTACTTTGTAATCCAATCTTCAAGTATTCAATAAAGAAAGTATTTTGTGTTGCTATCAAATGTGTTCAACTTTGGTTCTTTGTATTTTGAATTATGTGCCTCTATATATGTATATTTTTGTATGATTTGTGTCTTGTACAGGTACTATGCCTGGTGCAAGCGCAACTTAGGCTTGCACAACATCGCGCCCAAGCGAGGACGATCAGTTCCGTAGAGACCAAGCAAGGTTGATCGGTCCTTACTGGACCGGAACGTGAATGGTGGTATCAGAGCACGGCTTTATGTCCTTGGCCTCTTTAAATATCATTTTCAAAAATGATATAAGTTTACAAGCTATTTCAAAAAGTCCCGAATTTCAAAAATGGTTGCGAATCTATATAAATAAATTGAAGGTGTTAATGTCTCGATCTTGATGAGCATGAAAATCCAACGTCCCATGTAATAAGTCTATAATAAATTATGAGACTAATGCAAGCTACTCTCTTTTGCAGCAAAATGACTAAAACAGTTAACCAAGGGATATCGCGTGCAACGAGCTTGAACAATGAATAAATCGATAGGTAGATTGGCTTATTTGAAAATCAACAAGAACGATTCAATGTCCAACATGATCGATTTGAGGCTCAGCAGCATAGGACAGATGCTCGAGCCATAGCTTAACAAAAGCAGTTAGACTCTTTGACTCAGATAGTGACAACCTTGGTCCCCAATAACAGTGCATCGAGGACCGCCGCGACACCTGTGGCAGCCGCACCCGCGCCTCGAGAAGCAGGCCTAGCAGAAGTTGATGAGCCTCCGCAGGCGGAAAGAAAGTCTATCTTTAACGGTGCTGAGTTTTGAAGTTGAACCCTCCTGAGTTCGAAGGCAGGACCGCGCCAGATAAGATGATGGACTTGGTCACCATGTTGGAGGACTTGTTCGAATTCACTGGGATACCTATGAATAAGAGGGTGGCGTGTGCAGTCATGGAGCTGTGGCTACGAGCACATGATTGGTGGCAGATTAAGAAAATGTTCAAGGAAGCATTCCAGGAGAAATATCTTCCACCTGCCATCAGACAGAGAAAGGAAGATGGGTTTACCGAACTTAAGCTAGGGAGCAAGTCCGTCAAGGACTATGAGTCAAAATTTTCCAAACTTGCTAAGTTCGCTAGTCATTGATTCCAAACGAGTGGGCCCGTACATATCGTTCATAAAAGGCCTGAACGATGATCTGAAGAAGGACGTTATGAACCGGGAGTGTACATCATACATTAAGGCCTTTGAGGCAGCGACGCAAAATGAACAGTTCGTACCACGAAAGGCTGTGGAAAGGGTATCAACAAATCGGAACCCTCATACTAAAAGATACCAAGATGGAGAGAAAAGGATAGAGGCGAATAGCGCCCTCGGCTTGAGTGCAGGTATTGTGGGAAGCAAGGGCACGCAGTGGAAACTTGTCGTGTTGCTAACGGGGAGTGCTTCAACTACGGCCAAAAGGGCCATCTTCTGAGAAACTGTCCGACCAAGAGGCCCGCGCCACGTGACCACAATGAGAATACAGAATGTGGACATAATCAAAACCCTACCCCAGCCTCAACTAATGGACAAACTGATCAAACGAGAAGGCCTAGAGTTTATCAGTTGAATATTTAGTGCGATCCAAGCGGGCACGATATTGGTGAGTCTGATTTCTTTGACCTCTTGGTGCCTTGATCTTTGACTCCTTGATCTCTTAAGTTTTGAGGATGAAACATCATCTCAGTGGGGTATTAGGTAATATCCTGCCCCTAGCGGGTTACTTATGGAACACTTGTTACTTTGACTCGGTTAAGAATTAAGTCTCGGGAAAATTTTACCGCCAAATTAACACGGACGAATTAAAATAAACCCTTCAAATTGAGGTAACGGCTTCTACTGAAATAAGTCCAAGAGTTTTCGTTGGTTGTTTTGCTGCTTGATTTTGTGTTGCTTTGTGTTTTGTCTTGCTTTCGATGACTTGGTTTTCATGATTCACTTTTCTCGCTTGTGCATTATTTTCGAATTTTAAGAAAAAGTGATCGAAGGATGATAACTAAGTATTGCTACAATTTCAGGACGCATAACTAAGGAGTGACCATTGCATAAGACTTCCCCATTCTCTCATTTGATTCAATCGGTGAGTGGCTTCGGACCTTCGATGAATCCTTTGTCTGTAGGACTTAACAAAATAATCTCTAGTTCACTTGAATTACATGTTCTAATGGTAAATGTTAACTCATTAACAAGATATGCTAAAAGATAGAAAATTGCATGCTAGATTTATAGAACTGCTATTTCCTTGTTTCTTGTTAAAAGAACTATACTGTTTGAAACATAAAAATTTGCTTGAACTCGTTTGAGAGAACTGATGCTTGTCCATTATCGAATGTTGTCCATAGATAACTCATAGAAAACTCCTTATCATTTGAAATGATCGATATGATATATTGAAGAGCTACGGCTCTATCGAAAAGAGATAGTCCCTGTTGATGCATTTTGTTCAACTGTTGCTATAGAAATATTATTATTCTGATAGAACACATTTATTGCATCAGTCTTGGACAACTTGTGCACAAGGTACCATCTCTCGAATGGTTCCTGGGGCACTGGGAATCGTTCGTCCTGGGAAAGATAATCAAAATATCCTGAGGCTTGTAGTCCTCGCAATTAGGGTGTGTGCCATCTAATAGTAAGCCTGGGTTGTTAGTCCCAACTGCTATTCATGGATTTTTCCATGGACCATCATATAGTTAGATCGTATGCTAGGTTTAGCTTCTTATATACCTAACACTTGTTGCCATTACAGATAGACGCATGAGTTATGTACATATATGCAAATTGTTGCTAACTTGTGTGTCTGCTGCAGGGATCATCGCTCGACCGTGGGTAAAATTTATTATATGCATAGTCTATCTATTGTTTATGTTTACTTGCATGAATTTTTAAAGAAACTAGACAACTAGAAAGATCACCTAATAATGCTAGCTTCACATGCTTAGTATGGATTTCTAGGTGAGTTTAGCCACGGTCGCTCACCAATACATGTTGTAGTACTGACCCACGTTTGTGGGCAAATCTCCAGGTTCTGGTAGCGAGAGCTTGGCGAGCATTTTGAACCAGTACTAGCACATTCATCCAGCGGGACCGTGCTTGTGTTGCTTCCTCAGCTTTCCTCTCCTGGGTGCAAACTCCTCTTCTTCTAGTTGTTTTAATTTTGTTCCTACTAAAAGGATATAATGTATGGGCATCGTGGCTAGTTTTGGGTTTGTAAAATGAGTTATAAACCATCTATGGCATATTTTATAACTCAGCCAAGCAAGTACTTTGTAATCCAATCTTCAAGTATTCAATAAAGAAAGTATTTTGTGTTCCTACCAAATGTGTTAAACTTTGGTTCTCTTTATTTTGAATTATATGCCTCTATATATGTATATTTTTGTCTAACTTGTGTCTTGTACAGGTACTATGCCTGGTGCAAGCGCAACTTAGGCTTGCACGACATCGTGCCAAAGCGAAGACGATCGGTTTCGTAGGGACCAAGCGAGGATGATCGGCCCTTACGGGACCGGGGCATGACAATCCAGACCTTGGAGGATATATTTTGAGCCTATACTCTAGACTTTGGTGGATCCTAGTAGAATCACCTTCACTTAGTGGAATTCTTGTATAAAAATAGTTATGAGGCCAGTATTCTGATGGCACCTTTAGAGGCACTATATGGCAGGAAGTGTAGATCACTGTTGGCATGGGATAACATTGGTGAGCGGAAGATGTTAGGCCCAAAAATGATCACGCAGACAGTAGAAGTTGTTAGGTAGATTCTGGGGGCTAAGTCATCCACTGGTGCGAGGGTTAACCTTGGGGTATACTCCTCCCTGCCCCATAAAGTCATTACAGAAAGTCGCTATTTGAATCGGCTGGATCAGTGAAGTGTCTTCACTCGGGACGCTGCACGATAGTAATCCTCTGAAAGGCATGACAGGGCCTGGAGAACTGCTCACAAAGGACCCTCGGTTCAATCCTTTCTTATAAAAGATCTTCCCCGGCTGGCCGTGAAGATCGGGAGTCAGAGTCCACACCATCTTTCTGCGATGGGTGGCATGGAAAAATGCTGAGATATGGTAATCTCTAGGCATCCTTGAGAGATACATGGCCGTGCCCTCAGCAGAAAATACCCAATCTTCCTTTTTGGGCTTAGTCTGGAATTGTTTATCGATAACATCCCCAAATAAGAAACCTGGTTTCTTATATTCAGTGCCGTCTATATACGTCAGGGGCTCCCCACTGATCATACTCAAAACATTCGTTCTCCTTGGGCAGAGATCAGAGTTCCCTTTCTTGAGGATACTCGTTTCCAGAGATGGAGAATGTCACATGGGACAAGTCCTCAAGATAAATGGAATTAAGCATCCCAGCAGCAGAGCCCATCACTTCAGCCAAAGGAGGGATCTGTAGGTCCACTGCAAGAAGCAAGAAAATAAGTCAGTTTTACGCTAGACGCTACACTCTTGCAGTATACGCCAAAACTTGACAGTCTGAGTTTTTACGCCATACTGCAAAAATTTGACTTTTTACGCTGGAATTTACTTCAAGTGCGTAAAAACTCGAAGTTGGCAGTATACGCCAAAACCAAACAATCTGAGCTTTTACGCCAGACTGCTAAAATTTGAGTTTTTATGCTGGAATTTACATCCAGCGCGTAAAACTCAAAATTTGCAGTATACGCCAAATTTTAACAGTCTGAGTTTTTATGCCAGACTGCAAAAATATGGAGTTTTACGCTGACACATTAGAAATATGGGCGTATTATTGCGCATACACGTATAACGTGTACGGAAGGTCCTCTATTCCTCTCGAAGTCTTTACCTGTGATGCCCGGAGCACAGCTCGACGGTAGAGCACTTCATTCAGAACGAGGCTCGCTTGGCCTAGCAGGGGTTGCTCGTGCTTGAGCAGAGGAGAGAGATGAGGAAGCGGCTTTCTTTTCCTTAGAGACGGAGGCATGTTTTGGTGCCATGGTGAAACTCAGAGTTCTCAGAAAAGAGACGAAGACGAAGAGTTTTCAGAAAGAAAGGGTTTTGTAGAAACAGATGAAGGGTTTTTCTCTCAAGACCTTGGGCTATTTATAGAGTTCAGATAACTCTTCGAATCCTTAACCGAATCTGATCTTATCTGATCAGTTATGATTTAGGACCACGTCAGCCTATCATTTGAAAAGAAAGACGGATAGTTATGCTGCGTAACGGATCCAAATTTTACGCGCAGAGCAAGGATCCATGATTTTACGCTCAGAAGCTACAAATCTACGGTTTTACGCTCAGAAACTACAAATCTACGGTTTTACGCTCAGAAGCTACAGATCTATAATTTTACGCTCAGAAGCTTTTACGCTCAGAAGCTACAAATCTATGATTTTACAGAAGCTACAGATGCTACAGATCTATGGTTTTACGCATTATGCGGGACAGATCAGTCAGCAGAATACGCGTATATATTAATCTGAGTTTTACACTCGAAAAAGTCGGTTACAATTGACCATTTCATGCTTCATTCAAAGTATTTCAAATTACAAGGAATTTGAAAACTTTGAAGGGGGTCTTGTATAAGTATGAAATATGCTGGGGAATTATACACGTATTATACAGTCAAACTCCCCAACATCCTTGAGAACGAGCCTCTTACCAAGCTCCGTTGTCAAGTATACATCACCAATGCCTACAACTGCAGTCGTCACCTTGTTGCCTATCTTCACACATCCAAACCTGTCGCCATGGTATGACATGAAGATCCTCCTATATGGAGTGCCATGATATGGCGCCTCGTGTCCATGACCCAATCGCCATCATGACACATGCCACAAGGCTTCTTTGTGTCGGTTGCTGCGATGATGAGATCTTCCATAGTCGTGAGATCCACATAATCATCCTTGCATTTGGCCTTCTTAGCTTTGAGTTTTATGCAGTTCCTCTTGATATGACCCCTTTCGCGACAGTAATAGCATCCCTCATTGCGGTCCACAGTCAAAATATCCTGAGAACTTTCGCTTATCTTCGCTTGTGACTTCGGTCTTTCCATACCGTAGGAAGCTACCAGAGCGGACTCCTGCGATAATTTTAGCTTCTTATGTCAGGCCTCCTCATTCAACAAACTTCTTTTGACTGCCTCCATCGTGACAAGTCTATCCGGTACGGAGTTGCTCACCACCAACGTCTCCCAACTTTCCAGTAAAGAACTCAAAAGTAGAATAGCCTGAAGCTCATCATTAATCATCATCTTCATCCCAAATAACTAATTGATGATACCCTGAACCTCGTTCAGATGTTGTGCCACCGGGGCACCCTCCGTGTACTTTGAGTTGACAAGTTGGTGAATCAAAAATGCTTTATTGTCGGCCGTCTTTCTTCCGTACAGCGAATGCAGCTTCTCCTAAAATATCGTGGTGAAAAACTGAGTCTTCAAGCCATTAGTGGATGAATCCAATGACCTTTCGATACATTCGTTTCCATTCTTCAGCAGATTTTTCTGTCAGCTTTGCACTGTCGCCCTCCAACGGACCAAGGAAGTCCTTGCACAAGAGTAGATCCTCCTTCCTTAGCTTCCAAATCGTCCAGTTTTCTCCTATGAGGGTGATCATACGAGTGTTCATCTTCTCCGTAGACATAGTTGTCAGAACCATTGCCAGAACCAAAACCAGCGACTCTGATACCAGATGTTGAAAATCGGATACGCCCTGCAAGCGCTCTGATAACGTGTCTGATACTGACCGCAGCGAAAATCTAGGCCAACCCCACATGAGATAACCAACTCCTGTCTAACGAACACCAAGCACAGATAAAGACAAGTATATGGCGGTGACTAAGTTACCTGGACAAATCCTAACCTTTAACTCAGGTAAAATTACAAGATTGACAAAAACAATATTGAACCATTTGCCCAAATAGTTTCAACCCCTCACCACACTCAAGAAGAAAAGAAAGATATTACAATTTAAATTACTCACCAACCCGTAGCAATTTTCCTAACCGAAGTTGACGACTCATCGATTAGATCCCTTCTTCATTCTGTCTTGGATGACGAAGAACCCTAAGAGCAAATCACGGACTTTTTCTTAGATTTTCTGTGAACGAGCACCCAGAATCTCAACTTTGTGCTATCCTTTGTGCCTCCACCCTCCTCCCATATATATTGGATGCGAAACTTATTTTAGGGTATAGGAATTCCTAAATAGTAAACTCATTATCTAAAATATGAAACATCAATTATGGACGTCCAAATATGGTCACATTAAATATTTGATGCAAATTTGAAATCTAATCAAATCTTACATTTAATGTAGATTTTTAAATTATATAAAATCAAATCTTTGACCATATTTGGGCTCCAAAATTTACCAAATCCAGACTGGACTCCAACAATTTTTTTACTCCAATGCACGTGCACGTGCCCATTTCTCTATTATATATAACCTTTGAAACAATTGCCTACTTTCTCTATTATATATAACCTTGGAAACAATTGACATAGTTGACAGCATAAGATTCATTTGAAGAATGACTTTATTCATGCGTCAAAGATACAGATTGTCCCTCTCATTTCTTAAGCTTCATCTGATCCAAAAGGCTCTTTCCATCTAGTTTATTAGATAAGATCATCCTCAGGTATCTCTCAAAGCTCAGTGTCCTATAGTGCTCCTCACCTCCTTCCACGAGCTCCGGGAGAGGGCCTATCATGGCACCAGGATAACTTGGGCTGTGAAACCCAGCGATGGACATGCGTTCTTTCTCCGGGTTTATGATGGCCCTATGCTCGATGCTCTTGTACTCGCCATTCGTCAATATCTATTAAAAGAGAATAATTTGTAATGCAGGTTAATTTTCTCCAAATGATTCAAATTAAAACTTTAAGAGCCAAACTTGTTGTGTCACTATTTGTGCATACTTGTTGATTCTAGCTGTAAAACTGCGTACCTCCAGTATATCACCAATGTTGACTATGAAAGCTCCAGGAATTGGCTTGATGGTAATCCAACTACCATTCCTCCTGATCTGGAGGCCCTGAACTTGATTGACCTGAAGAAGCAATGTCAATCCGGCCGCATCGGAATGGGGAGACAGGCCCAACACCTTGTTGGCGTGAGGAGAAGGCGGATAGTAGTTCATCCTAACTGTCTGAAGACCATTCTTGAACTGATCAACGAACTTTTCAGCACAGAGGCCTAAGTTCTTCGCCATCAATCCAAGAAGACAATCTGCGACTCTTTTCAACTCCAGCGAGTATTTGTCCAACGTAGTCCTGACAGAGAAAATATATTGTCATCGAAATAGATTGTCCCAACTCGAGCGAGTATTTTGATATCCTTTACCTAAATGTGGGCGGATGAGTAGCCCACAGTTCTCTGTTCCAACAAGTGACCGGTTGCGTTCCAAGGAAATACATATCTCCCCAGTCTAGCTTCTGATCATCCGAAACAACAAAGGCTTGACCATAGCCTTCGATGCTCCCTGGTACTTGAGCGAACGCCTTCTTTTCCTCTAGAGGTAGCTGAAAGAACTCTTAGATGTCATCCTTCATGCTGCAGATCAATTCGTCGGGCACTCCATGATTTATAAGCTGAACATTTTAACATCGATATTGCACTTTTAGATAACGAACTAATCTAAATCGATAACGAGCTTCAGTACTAGCTCGTGACACGAAAATAACGTGACTCGTGCAGACAGTACATCAAAGCTCTTCAGCTTATTGACGACAATTACATCACTGACCTGGAAGAATCCCCACTCTTCACAAGCCAATTTGAGCTTGGCTGCTTCATCCGCAGAGGACACGAGTTCAAGAAGTCTTGCCAGATCAACAATTGGAATGCAATCCTCGTCATTTGTATTATTTACATGTTCTACCATGATCTCTGGTCTGACATACCTCTGTGGAATCTCTCTCAGGTCCTTGGAGGCAGCAAAAGCCTGGACATTCTCTACTGGCAACGACTCACCCCAAATCGTTTGCTTCACATCACCATTTTCTGCCACCCCCATTTGCTTAATTCTTCTTCTTCTTTTTCAAACTCAAATCTGTTCAATTTTAAGCACTCTAAACACGCTCATATTAATTGATATTAGAGGGACAGTTTGTTAGAGCAATAACAATAGCAACATCCAAATAGTCACCATCTGACAACCACAGCTTCAACATTACAATATATGTGCATTTACAATCTTCTCGACAAACTATTGTTGTAGCAGAAGACCATTAGGCAAGCGTTGCATATAGAAGTTACGGTATCCAGACTAACAGTACCGACGAGTAGAAAAGACCAAGAGAGCATTCATACTTGGCAAATATGCTAAATTTAATTGATTCTCTGCAATGTTACTGGACAAGTCCGAGTGTGTAAGTGATATTTTATGCTAGGATTAGCAGAAAAGGAATCGTTGAGGCAAGTAGGAAGGAGAAAAAAAAGAGAGAAACCCTTGAACAGTCTGATGTTTTCTATGCATTTCCTTAACCTGTAATGATCAGCATTTTCCTACATCTTTCCTATTCTTTTAATTGGTTTATTCGCTGATCATAAACAGAACGCGCTTATTTTGTTATGGGTTTCTGTACTTGGCAAGTGATATGGATATTAGCCGAGGGCTAACTGTCGGTGTTTTTGTCTTTGGACTAAGAAATTTAGTTCTACATTGGCTATACCACCAAGTTAGTATTTCAATATAAAGCTTTGTTTGTGATGAGGCGTGCAAATGGGGTGTGGTGGGGCACATGGGTACCATTTGGTGGTATTTTCTTAGGAAAAAAAAGAATTAACTCCTCATAAAAAGCATTTATTCATTTTGTCACACTCTTGAAAAAAAATTCTTAGGAGCTAAGCCCCAAAGGAACTAGCGCTCAAGGGCCGAAAGTGGCACTTTGTTGGTGCACTTTGCACTTAGCATCGGCTAGCAGGGTGCTGATGCGCTGCTTTGCTGGGCCGCTGCACTGCTATGCGCAGACATCGTGATACGAGATATTATTTGATATGGAAAGATTAATTCTTTAATTCATATCCGATTTTTGTGAGATTTGAATTTAATTCATTTATATCTATCCAATAACAGTTGGCGGCCAGATTAGAGTTAGGGTTTCCGTCCTCTCTCTATAAATACTCTCTTCGAAGCCCCTTTGAGAACTTACTTCAAAAATTGGGAGATAAAGATAGTTGTTGTTGCTGTCGCCATTAGAATCTAGAGAGTTCGTGCGAGTCCAGAAAGGAGGTGACGCGAGCATTCCAGAAGTTCTTCAAGAACTTGTTGGTTCCTGGGAGCATATCGTATGGGACAAATCTTTCTTTGAGCAACGGTGATCCTCATCACCCCAGTAAGGAGAGATCCATCTTCTCTTTTCTCTCGTCTCTTTGTAACTCGTTATGTCCCAAATGCAACTGTATTTGCAAGGAAGAACTGAGATTTCTTTCTGATTATTGTAATCTTCTGCAAGTTGTAATCAGAGTTGAAATATTATAGTTGTTTGTTGGAATCGAATTCTGTAGAGGGCAAACTTGTTCGCTGGAACCTCTATGTCTGGACTACAACATCAGGATCAAACAGAGGATAAATTGTCAAGCTTGCTAGAACCTCTGTTCCTAACCCGTTCTACTATATTTTTATTGAACCTCGGGACTAACAATCTCAAAGCAACATTCAAGTAAGATGGAGAACATCTGTTCAAGTCTTATGGATACAAGTTTTTATAAACTTGAGAAGATTGACGGGCTACAATTCAATCATTTGGATGAGGAAGGAGTCCTCTATCGTATGTTGGACATGTGTTGACAGATCCTGGGTCTACCATTCCTGTGGATGGAGGTGAACTTAAAGCTGGCGTTGCTAGAAACACACATTACAAGAGGAAGAAAAATGACAACTGATGCAAGTTGCCGCATGAAGATATCTACTACAGTTGCCGCATGGAGACTGACACTATACGAGAGTTGTATCTGCATATGGCATTTTTTTGCACATGGAAGAACTTGACGCATAGAAGTCTCAGCACATGGTAGGACTTGGCGCATGGAGACTGGCACTATGCGTGTGATGTATCTGCACATGGAGTTTCTCGACACATGGTAGAACTCAACGCATAGCACTCCCGACGCATGGCTGGACTTAGAAAATGAAATCATCCATACGGCTGGCTCTGAGCAAGGTCTATGCGCAACCTATGTATGCGCATAGGGTTATGCGAACCTTTGCGCAAGTCTCTTCAAGCATGAAGGACCATGAGAATGAGGATTACAGATCCAATTCCAAACCAGCAAGGTAAAAAATTAAATTGGTTACTTTGATTGCTTAACTTGGTTGTTATAGTTGCGCAGGTTAAGTCATCGGACATGGTTACGGAGTGGTGGATGGACACTGGTGCATTTATCCACATGTGCTCTAGGAAGAGCTGTTCGCCAAGATCGAGCCTATCGTTGAATAAGGCCTCGATGGCAAACAAGGATCAAGAAAAAGATCTAGGAAGATGTGATATTGGTTCTGGACTTTAAGAAGTTGCAGTAACATGAGTGTGTGTAGCAAAATGGCAGTGATTACCAAGGACCAGATCTCAGGAAGTCTGTTGCAAACTTGAGGGTGGACATCCATGATGGCCAGATGGTGATATCTTGGCAGTAGACATACTTTGATACAAGGTTTTCAGTATCAAATGGATGTTCAAGCTTCTGCTTGTAAATAAAATATCATTAAAGAGTTGTGGGACACCAGACAAGGACATGTATTCGGTGCTGCAAAATGTCTAGTTTATGACTTATCTCCAAATATGGGGATAAGGAGGTGGAGTAATGTGAGGTCTGTGCACAGACAAAAATTACCATAAAATCGTTTAAATGGGTAAACCGAAGTACAAATCTTCTGGAGCTGGTATACTCAGATATCAGTGAATTCAAACGATTTTCCAGAAAGACCGGAATGAAGTATTTTATTACATTCATCGATGACTACTCAAAGTACGGATTCATCTATATGCTAAAGTCAAAGGACAAAGCATTCGAGAAGCTCAAGGAGTTTAGGATTGTAGCTGAATGTCAAACTGGGCAACAACTCAAGAGACTAAGAACTGAATGAGGTAGAGAGTATAGATCTATTGAATTCATATTATTTTACTAAGAACTTGGAATTGTCAATGAGATGATTGTTTCATATTCTCCTCAATCAAATAGAGCTGGAGAAAGGAAGAACAGAAAGGAATGATAATTCGTACTGAAGAGAAAAAAACAACATAGGAAGAAAAGACGACGAAACCATTGAAAGGCAGGCACAGACGAGAAGGAGTGGAACTCTTGGAATTTATGATTTGGAATGTAGCTTAAAAGAGTATATATGAGGCGGTAAAAAGGGTTTCACATTTCGCGGTACATGTACTATTTACTATCTACTGTACATTAAAACATGAATATAAAACACATTTCAAATTATTGGGAATAAATGCGAAATATATTTTCAAAGGATCATGATGGATGAATCACCACCACAAACGAAGAGGTGGTCGACTTTTTACAGAAAAAATAAAGATCAAAATTCAAGACACAAAAAATTTAAAAAAATCCAAGGGGAACCCAAGACCCTTTATTAACATGTTATAATTTGACTGTTGATAAGGGCGCTACAAAATTTATTCGGAGACAGTCCAAATATTTACCATTGATAATTACAAATTTGTCACTTCCAAAATTTACTCGGGACTGTCCACTCTTGATTTTTTTTTATAATCAGAACTGTCAAAATTTTGACAGTCCTACCAACTGTTAGGATAAAAATATATGTTAATTTTTTAGGACTGTCAAAATTTTGACAGTCCTTCCAATTTGTAGGACTGTCAAAAGTTTGACAGTCCTAAAAATATATGTTGAATTTTTAGGACTGTCAAAATTTTGACAGCCCTAAAAAATCACATATATGTCAAATTTTTAACAGTCCTACCAATTGGAAGGATTGTTGACAGTCCTACCAATTGGAAGGACTGTTGACAGTCCTTCTAATTGGTAGGACTGTCAAAATTTTGACGGTCCTGATTATATAAAAAATTAAGAGTGGACAGTCCCGAGTAAAATTTGGAAGTAGCAAATTTGTAATTATCAATGATAAACATTTGGACTGCCCCCAAATAAATTTAGTAGTGCCCTTATCAGTAGCCTATAATTTCGGACTAGGAACCCTAATCCTAGAAAATCGTGATGTAAGGTTTTTCTTATTTGGAAACTCAACATGAGTCAAAATTGGACTAGGACCAAGTTCTATACTTGTTAGGATTGACAAATATGAGCCAAAATTTTGACATCAACATCTTGAGTCATATTCGCCATCCAACTCGACGTGCATGTAGCAACATTCATCCTTCGTCCTTGTGTTGGCCCATTGTAACATGTCAAAGGATTTTACGGCCCAAAAATATATCTTGACCTTCTATAGTTAACATAGCTTACATCTGAACACAATTTTCCAACAATAATGCTTTTATGAAGATTTAATAAATTTTGGTTGGAATCTCCTTAGATCCCATATTTTTACAACAATAATGCTTTACCACGATTTAATTAATTTTAGCTGGAATTTTCTTGATTTTTTAAAATAATACTACGAATATGAAAGTTGGGATGCAACTCGGACAGACTAAACCCGAGTCCGATCGGATAAACCCGTTAATGACATAGATTAGGGTTAAAGATACTCCAAAAAATTTGAAACCCGACATTATATATACATATACATATATATATATATATATATATATATATATATATACTTCTTAAATAAAAAACTCTAAATCCTAAAAATTTCATACAAACTCTTCAACTCTTTATTCTAAATCGCATTTCAATTTATATTTTTGTAATAATTGAGATTTGTTGTGTTTAATATAGCTCTTGTTTAAAATTATTTTAAATATCATATTAGAGACTGATAAATCCGATCCAACCCAACCCAACCTAATCTTAGTCCAACTCGATCCTCCGTACTTGGTTTTGAGCTACATATGTTGAACCCGAAGCCGGGTCGGACATGAACTCGGACTAGACTTATAATTCATCGGGTTGGACTCGAATTGTGTTCAAGTTCAATCCAATCCGTCCGAATTGCACCCTCGTGAAAAACCATATGATATATACAGAAATAAAGCAATTTTCTTAAAATGCTTCTACGAAGATGAAATACCATATGATATATACAGAAATAAAGCAAAAGTTGGAAACTCCACTATCATTTTTGGCCTGAGTAAAGTTGCTTGTTGGTAGTAGTTGTACCATCCGAAATTATTCATTACTTATTCAAACAAATCTCTTTCCAATGGCATTGTGGCAAACATGAGCAAAAGTAAGCTTGTAGTATTATAGACACTAGCAGAAGCATCAAGCATGCAAGCACTTGTGGAGTTCCTGGTCACTTTACATAAGCTTTGCAAAAGCTGATGGAAATATAAATGGTGGATATTTACTAAACTATTAATCCGTCTAAAATGTTTCCACCAAACTATTTTTTTTATATAACAGCTGACGTGACAGTTAATGTAACAAAACTAAAATCTTGAGTCCTACAGAAGTTTGTGGGATTCTTTTATCTACTATATTAGGAGAAATTATTCAATGAAACGAATTTACCACGTGACAGTAACAAATAGTGAACTCGTACAATGATATAATAACACATGATAATATCAAAAGTTAAGAGATAAACTAATAAAACAATTTCCAAATATTATTAAGATAGAATTACCAAAAATAGTTTGATATTACTATGTGTCATTATACCATTAGACAGATTTACCATTCATCACTGCCATGTGGTGAGCTTGTCCCACTGAATAATTTCTTCTCTGTTGGACAATAATTACAGTTGACCCTAAAATTTTGGTATAAATATTTTTTTGTTGTTGTTAGACCAATTCGGCTATAGAAATCCGAATAAAAACTCAGAATAAGAACTTATAATATGAATGTTTATAATATGAATGTGACACGTGGATTTTGATAATACTAAAAGTGTGTTGAATCTGGATCATATGAATGCAATCCAACGAATTTTTATGGTCGGTTTTGAAAAATTAGAAACTCACCAATTCCCCTAAGTTTTTTGTTGTTGTTCGACCATAATTAAAATGCAATTATTTTTCCCTTTTTTCTTTTCCTTAGATGAATGCTACATTGCAATCTTTTTCAAGCATTTTCTGGTACAAAGTCTCCACCATTTATCACGTGTTTCAAAGAATAGATTAATTATATCCAAACGATTGAAACAATTATTTATTAATCTTAGGTTCCAAATTATGTCAAATTTATGAAGACACTGACTTCTCAACGAAGACAGATCAGATAAGTTCGAAAATTAGTATTTGGGTTTTCATAATTAGTATTTAGGTCACAAAAGTATCACAAAAAATAATTAGTGACATATTTGGTACACTTTTTGTAATACTTTTGAAACATTAGTGACACTTTTGAGACCCAAATACTAATTATATATACTAGTATATATGCACGTACTTTGCACGTATGTTGATGAGTTAGTTTATTTCTACTACTTTTAATTATATAGGTTAATGGTTCAACCATTCGAATTCTTTGGTAACAATTTAAAAGACTTAGCAAGTAGCATGAACCCTTTGATTTCCGTAAATGGTTGTCATTATTGCATATCTTAAATGGTTGTCAGTGGAATTTATTGTAGGTATTCTTTTTAATTACTAAATATGTTGAAGGGTATTTTTGGAACGAAATTTTTTCACGGTGAAGCCTAGTTTTGGCATTATATAGAGGAGATTATGGAGATCCAAAGACTAATTTTATAATTTATCTGAATCCAAAGTCTAAATATTCTTTCAAAATATGCGGGTGATGATGCAGCAAACATGCATCATGAGGCAAGTGATGACGCAACAATATTTGGCACACGCAGAAATTGCAGGGTTCTGTGATGATGCAACAATCATGTTTAAGTACGTCTCCAGCTTTTTTTTGTAACCTTCAGTGCACATCCAGCTTCAGGAAAAATCCAGCTGTTGCAGCACTACTTCTGAAAGTGATTCCCTTCATTGAGCACTATGCGTAGTAACCATGTGAAGCCTACTGACAAGTCACAATATATAGATCCAAAGGACAAGACAAAGTCCCCATCTCCTCTCTAATATCCAGTTTTATCTTCAAATGGGACTTCTCCATGTCTGCAGGACCAGTCCCTGAATTCGGATTTGGACAATCTTTCTCTGTTTGGGACAACCCTCCAGATGCAGGATAGCCTGCAAGATGAGTGACCCCTCACAATAAATAAATAAAAACCACAGTGTAATCTTGATGTAACCCAAAATTTATCTATATTTTTTTATTATTTTTGGCTAGGACAATCCAACCCCTCGGACTGGCCAATGAGAATATTCAAATAACCATCGTAGTTATGTTTTCAGTATACAAATATCTTAAGATGATAATACTCAAATTTTATTACGATGGTCTTTATTTCCGCGTTGACGTATTACAATAAAAATGATTAATAACGACACTTTATTGACGACACTTTTTAAGTAAGTGTCATTACAAAAACCTTATGATAACACACTGCTAAATCGTGTCGTGGTAATAAAATATTTATTGTTATTCATGATACATTTTTTAAAAATGTCGTCATAAAGTTGTTCCATGACACTTTTGTCGTGTCGCTGAAAGTCAAAAACTTTCTATAACACCCCAACACACGAAAAGTGTCATAAAAAGTTACTAATGACACTTATCGAATGTTATTAAAACACATTTTAGTTGTAGTGTTATGCGTCAATTTTAACCCAATGGTTCTATGACGACATCCGTGATACAAACTATTGATGTTATTCACAGGGACTAGATGTGCAAAGAGTCTAGTTGACTTTTAGAACGTGCCCTATAAAAAAAAGTTCGAGGCTACTGTAGGATACGTGCCCTTTGCCACAATAAAAAAAATTTGGGAATAGCTTATACTCCCATGGGCATCGTATTCTCAACATGCTAGGATATTGATTTGTGATGAGTATTTGTATTCCTAAAGAGAATACCTATATTTTTATAATGCTAAAACTATTCCCTACCGATCAACCAAGATCCAACCTAGACTCGACCCAACCTTGATCATCGAACTCAACTTAAACTCGAACGGACTCAACAAAAACTTTACCCGAATCCAACCAACACTCAATCTAGACCAGATTAGACCAAAATCTTGCCCCACACAACTACCCAACCCCAAACTCAATTGAACCCGAACGACTCGAACCTGACCCAAAACCGAACACGAATAGAAATTCGAACCTCACCTAAATCGACTGGGATCCAAATTCAACTGAAACCAGATTTTGACCCGAAAATGAAATAGGTTAGGCCATCACTTGACCTAAATGTATCATATCTAAACTGAGCCAATCAACCCAAACCTTGTCCGAGCCAGACCTTACCCATACCTGACTTGAAATATACCACAAACACACCCAACATGAGCGTGAACCTGACTCGAACCATAGTAGACAAAAGTTTATAGAAAACCAATTAGGCCACTGACTCATGAAGTATTATAACACATGCTTACATACTTTACTACCAAAAATCACCAAATCCCAACTATACGTGGATACCTATATTTTTAGAATGCTCAAACTATCCCCAACCGTTCAACCCAGATCCAACTAGACTCGACCCGGCCTTGATCCTCGAACTCAACTTAAACTCGAACTGACTCAACAAAATCTTGACCCGAACCCAACAACCACACAATCTAGACCAGACTAGACTAAAATCTTGCCCCACACAACTACCCAACCCCAAACTCAATTGAACCCGAACGAGTCGAACCTGACCCAAAACCGAACATGACTAGATATCCGAACCTCACCTAACTCGACTGGGATCCAAATTCAAATGAAACCAGAATTTGACCCAAAAATGAAACAGATTAGGCCATCACTTGACCTAAATGTAAAATATCTGACCTGAGCCAATCAACCCAAATCTTGTCCGAGCCAGACCTTACCCATATCTGACCTGAAATATACCACAAACACACCCAACCGGAACATGAACCTGACTCGAACCATAGTAGACAAAAGTTTATAGAACACCAATTAGGCCACTGACTCATGAAGTATTATAACACTTGCTTACATACTTTACTACCAAAAATCACCAAATCCCAACTAAACGTGAATACCTATATTTTTAGAATGCTCAAACTAACCCCAACCGATCAACCCAGATCCAACCTTGACTCGACATAGCCTTGATCCTCGAACTCAACTTAAACTCGAACTGACTCAACAAAAACTTGACCCGAACCCAACCCACACACAATCTAGACCAGACTAGACCAAAATCATGCCCAACACAACTACCCATCCCCAAACTCAATTGAACCCGAACGACTCGAACCTGACCCAAAATCAAACATGATTAGAAATCCGAACCTCACCTAACTCGACCGGGATCCAAATTCAACTGAAACCAGAATTTGACCCGAAAACGGAACAGATTAAGGCCAAAACTTGACCTAAATGTATCAGATCTGACCTGAGCCAATCAACCCAATCCTTGTCCGAACCAGACCCCGTACCTGACCTGAAATATTTCACAAACACACCCAACCGGAGCTTGAACCTGACTCGAACCATAGTAGACAAAAGTTTATAGAACACCAATTAGGCCACTGACTCATGAAGTATTATAACACATGCTTACATACTTTACTACCAAAAATCACCAAATCCCAACTAAACGTGAATACCTATATTTTTAGAATGCTCAAACTATCCCCAACCGATCAACCCAGATCCAACCTTGACTCGACCTAGCCTTGATCCTCGAACTCAACTTAAACTTGAACCGACTCAACAAAAATTTGATCCGAACCCAACCCACACACAATCTAGACCAGACTAGACCAAAATCATGCCCCACACAACTACCCATCCCCAAACTCAATTGAACCCGAACGACTCGAACCTGACCCAAAATCGAACATGATTAGAATTTCGAACCTCACCTAACTCGACCGGGATCCAAATTCAACTGAAACCAGAATTTGACCCCAAAACGGAACAGATTAAGGCCAAAACTTGACCTAAATGTATCAGATCTGACATGAGCCAATCAACCCAATCCTTGTCCGAACTAGACCTTACCCGTACCTGACCTGAAATATATCACAAACACACCCAACCGGAGCTATAACCTGACTCGAACCATAGTAGACAAAAGTTTATAGAACACCAATTACGCCACTGACTCATGAAGTATTATAACACATGCTTACATACTTTAATACCAAATATCACAAAATCCCAACTAAACGTGGCGATTAAAGGGAGGCCTGGTGATGGGATACCCTGATGGAAATTTGATTTGTATGAAATTAAAAATTTATGACAAATTGGCAACGGAAGTTCTATTAATAATTTATAGACTTATAAAGCTTTTAAGAAATAAAACTAAGATAAAGTCACTATCTAAAGAGTTATCCCTAGTATAACTTAAATCATAATTAATTAAACAGATAAAAATAACCTCTATTTAAAATAACTAAAATTAACTAAAAGATAACTGAAAATTTAAATTTGTTCACAGTTGTACCCCCTCATAACCCATTTAATCCTATCTATGCCATCCCGATCAGCTGATAGAGAATAGAAACATTGATTTAGATTAACATTGATTTAGATTTAGATTTAGATTTAGGCTAAGATCTTCAAATAATTTTATTAACCCAACCGAATAGCAGTTACACAGAAGCAGCCTTCACTTGGTGAACTCCGGATCAGAAGAGTTCAAAGAATAGGCCGAGAAACCCGTGCACGTACCGGAGAAAACCATCACACGTAATGTCTCTTTCATAAATACAGAAGTCCCTACATGTATGTAGTCTCTTTTTCTTTTCTTTTTTCCTTTGTTCCTAAACGCCAAAATTGCATTATTACTATTTAGTCCATGCATCAAACTATTTTAAAGTATATATTCTCTATAGTGTGCTCCGAAATCGAGCGTGCGTTGTGCGTTCTTTAGGTCTCTGTCCTCTGTCCCTATATACAAGAGACCTACAGAAGACCTCTCTCTCTTTCTCTCTTTCTTTCTTTGTTTCTGGAGAACCGAGGAGAGGTTTATGTTCAAACATGCTTAATGTACCAAGTAAGAATTCGACTCCGATTGCCGTTACTATTCTTGTCTACTGTTTGATCTGATAGAATGTGTATCGTCTCGAGAAAGGAACTTGTTACTTTCATCCTAGAGGATGCAGGTTCGAGTCGTGAAAAACGGCCGGAGCGGGAGCCTCGTGGCACTCGGACGACAGAAGGACGACCTTCTTATGGATATGTTCATGTCTGCAAAAACGTCTTTTCAAAAGTTTACCACATTCTTGGATCGTTTGCAGAGTTGTATTAGTATTCAGGCAATATTAAGCGCGTCGATTTTTTTTTTTTTTTTTTTTTTTTTACATTTATAAAGTTTGTTCATGGATGGTGTAGTTTGAGTAATCAATTTCAATTTCATGGTAAATATGGGTGGTTTTGTGCGTCGCAGATTATCTTAGGAGTTAGTTCTGTGGATTGTATGTTGCATAGGAAAAGTTAGACATGTAATTGCTAGGAAGATTGTTGGGTGTTTGTTTCTCAGTCTAAGTTGAAGTACTGAGTTAGGTTTGTAAAACAATGTTTCATATCTTAATGTACAAATCAGTCTTTTTTGTGATGATTTTCTAGAAAAGTAGCAGTAATTTCTGCATTATTGGAATATATAAGAGCAACGAGGTTTCTGCTCATGCAGGCTCAAATGATTGAAGTTACATGTATGCCTCATAGATATGTTATCATACAATAGCAATCAGTCTTGAAGAAGTTCCCAGAAAAAAATACAAAGAATTTTCTACTTTTTAGACTAATTTGTAAACTTCAGGAAAGTTTTTATTCGGTTGTCAATGTTGATGTAGGCTGCCTATGGCTTTTCAACAAGGAGAAGAAAAGTGTAGTTAAAAGTTAGTTTTGAGTAATCAATTTCAATTTCATGGTAAATATGGGTGGTTTTGTGGATTGTATGTTGCATAGGAAAAGCTAAACGTCTTGCTAGGAAGAATGTTGAGCGTTTGGTTTCTTAGTCTATAAGTTAAAGAACTGATTTAGGTGAAAGCACGGGATTGTAAATAAAGATAACAATAATGTTTCATATCTTAATGTAAGTTACTGAAAGTTCTGTCTTTCTTGTGATGATTTGCTAGAAAAAGTAGCAATAATTTCTGCGTTATTGGAATATATATAAGAGCAATGAGGCTTCCGCTCATGCAGGCTCGAGTGATTTAAGTTACAAGTGTGCCTCATAGATATGTTATCATACAAAAGCAATCAGTCTTGAAGAAGTTCCCAGAAAAAATACAAAGATTTTTCTACTTTTTAGACTAATTTACAAACTATCAGGAAAGTTTTTACTGGGTCTGTCATGTTGATGTAGCCTGCCTATGGCATTTCAACAAGGAGAGGAAGAAAAGTGTAGATACATGTACCTTGAGAGTTAGTTTTGAGTAATCATTTCAATTTCATGGTAAATATGGGGGGTTTTGTGTGTCGCTGATTAATAATCTTAGGAGTTAGTTTTGTGGATTTTATGTTGCATAGGAAAAGCTAGACCTATTGCTAGGAAGATTGTTGAGTGTTTGGTTTCTCAGTCTATAAGTTAAAGAACTGATTTAGGTGAAAGCAAGAGATAGTAAATAAACATAACATCATTTCAATCTTAATGTAAGTTACTGCAAGTTCTGCCTTTCTTGTGATGATTTGCTAGAAAAGTAGCAGTAATTTCTGCGTTATTGGAATATAAGAGCAATGAGGCTTCCGCTCTTGCAAAGTCGAATGATTGAAGTTACAAGTATGCCTCGTAGATATGTTATCATACAATAGCAATCAGTCTTGAAGAAAGGTTCAAAAAATACGAAGATTTCTACTTTTTAGACTAATTTATAAACTATCAGGTAAGTTTTTTTTACTGGATTGTCATGTTGATGAACATGGAGAAGAATAAAAATATAGATACAACTGTAATATAGATTCAGGTTCTTGGATAGAGAACTTATTGCCTATTATACTCTCTATGGTACGAAACTAACATAAATGAAAATAGGCAAGTTTCTTGATAGATCTAACCTGATTTTGTTGCCATTTTCTATATCACTGCAGAAGTTGTTTCCCAATATTGGGAAGGATGGTCTCAGATAAGCTCCCCTTGTCTCTGGACAGGCCTCTTTCTGCTTCTGAATCTCTCGTTCATCGGCATCTTTTCAGTTCAGCTTCTACTGAAGATATCCGGTATATCGTCCAGAAAGAAATCTGCAACTACAGAGGCAGGGAAACAACAATGTGCTGCAGTATGCTTGGGAATCTCGTACCAATTCATCAGAGGATGCTGCTCCCTGGTACTGGCAAGCCACTTAGTAGCACTCTTATCGTCGCTACTACAAGGATACAGAAGTTATTGCGATTCAACGCTTTCAGTTATTGCTGAAGTAGCTCAGGTGGTATTATGGGCAGCCATTCTAGTTACTGCTATCAGATTTCAGAAAAAAGGATCGACAAATCTCCCAGGTATTGTAAGAGCATGGTGGGTAAGCGGCTTCCTTCAATCGGTAATCTGCTTTGCCTTTAAGATACACGCGATCATTCTACATAGAGAATCCATTGGAGTAGAGGCATATACAGCTCTGCTAAGTCTACTCGGATGCACATTCCTCTCTGCTATGTCAATCAGGGGAACAACAGGGATCACCCAAGCAGAAAGCAGCATTACTGAGCCCCTACTGCACGCTTCTACAGAAAAGCAAGGCGAAAGAAAGAGGCAATCCCCGTATGGAAGAGCAAGCCTCACCGAACTCGTCACCTTCTCTTGGCTTAACCCTCTCTTTGCCACCGGAGCCAAGAAGCCTCTGGAGCAAGCTGAAGTGCCGGATGTCGATAGCAAAGACTCAGCAGAGTTCCTCTCGCGGTCATTCAACAGAACACTGAACTCCGTGACGGAGAGGGACGGCTTACATAGCTCATCTGTGTACAGGGCAATCTTCCTATTCATCAGGAAGAAGGCAGCAATCAACGCATGTTTCGCTATAGTAACTGCGGGTGCCTCCTATGTCGGACCTTCGCTGATCGACAACTTTGTTAACTTTCTAAGTGGGCAGAGAGAAGACGGAGTGAGGGGCGGTTACCTTCTTGCACTCGCATTTCTAACCGCAAAATTTGTGGAGACGGTGTGTCAGAGACAGTGGATCTTCGGAGCTAGGCAACTCGGGCTTCGCCTGAGAGCAGCCTTAATATCCCACATATACAAGAAGGGCCTGTACCTATCAAACCACTCTCGGCAGAACCATACCAGTGGAGAAATAATCAACTACATGAGCGTCGATATCCAAAGAATCACAGATGTGATGTGGTATGCAAATGTAGTATGGATGCTGCCCGTCCAAATTTCTCTTGCAATCTATGTTCTTCACAAAAATCTCGGTGTCGGAGCCTTTGCTGGATTGGCAGCTACGTTCATCATAATGGCACTCAACATCCCCATTACCAGATCCCAGAAAAGATTTCAGTCCAATATCATGCAGGCGAAAGACGAACGAATGAAAGCAACATCAGAAGTCCTTAAGAGCATGAAGATACTGAAACTTCAAGCATGGGACACCCAGTACCTGCAGAAACTGGAAGCCTTGCGAGATATCGAGTACAACTGGCTGTGGAGATCTCTGCGGCTTCAAGCGATCTCGGCTTTCGTTTTCTGGGGTGCACCCACATTTATATCAGTAGTGACATTTGGAGCATGCATTCTGATGGGAATCCCTCTTACTGCTGGGAGAGTTTTATCTGCTCTAGCGACTTTCCGAATGCTCCAAGACCCCATCTTCAGCCTCCCAGATCTGCTCTCAGCACTTGCACAGGCTAAAGTGTCAGCAGACAGGGTAGCAGCATACCTCCAGGAGGATGAAATTAATCCTGACGCAATTGAGGTCGTTCCGAGAAATGAAGCAGAGTTTGATATTGAAGTTAACCATGGGATGTTCAGTTGGGATGTAGATGCTAAATCCCCTACACTTGAAGATATACAGCTGTCTGTGAAGAGGGGAATGAAGGTGGCTATTTGTGGCAGTGTTGGTTCCGGGAAGTCCAGCCTGCTGTCATCGATACTGGGAGAGATACCGAAACTGGGAGGGAACGTGAGGGTCAGCGGTACCAAAGCATATGTTCCTCAGACCCCATGGATACTAACAGGAAATGTCAGAGAAAATATACTCTTCGGAAATCCATATGACGGTGAAAGATACGAGAAAACAATCCAGGGATGCGCCTTGATCAAGGATTTCGAGCTTTTTGCAAGCGGAGACCTTACTGAGATCGGAGAAAGAGGAATAAATATGAGCGGGGGACAGAAGCAACGGATTCAGATCGCCAGAGCAGTCTACCAAGATGCTGATATATACCTCCTTGATGACCCTTTCAGCGCTGTGGATGCCCATACAGGCACCCAACTGTTTCAGGTACGTAAATGAGTGAATATCCATCCAGAATTTGTAGCTTAACCACATCAATCCTAACATGAATTGGTCAAGAAACTTATCACTATGAATCAGAAATATATACCTCTATGAATTTTCTTGTTCAAAAGTTACTAGGTGCTTAGAAACATAAAAAATACTTAAATCACCTCAACTGAGACATTTAACATTTCATATGCAGGATTGCCTGATGGGGATTCTTAAAGAAAAGACAATAATTTATGTCACCCACCAAGTCGAGTTCCTCCCAGCAGCAGATCTCATCCTGGTAAATAAAAGCAACATTCTATAATTCACTGGTCAATGCTTTAGAAGAATATATATGGTTCTGCATAGAAATGAAAAAAACGGCAACTTAATAAAGGGTTGTAGTTTGTTCAGAATTCATGATAACCATATCTCATATGATGTTAATAACAGTATGTGTCGCATTAATTAACAGGTGATGCAGAATGGAAGGATCGCACAGGCTGGAACTTTTGATGAACTTCTCAGCCAAAAAATAGGGTTTGAGGTGTTAGTTGGAGCTCATAGCCAAGCTCTTGAAATGATCGTTAATGCTGAAAATTCAAGCAGAGCACTTCAAGCAGTTGAAAGACAGCGGATAAAGGAATCGAGTAATGGTGAATCTGATTCAGAAAATGCCGCAGATACACAATTCCAAAGTATCGAGAAGCAAGAGTCTCAGCAGAGTCTGGCTGATGATACTGTCGATAGAGGAAGGTTGACACAAGACGAGGAGAGAGAGAAAGGAAGCATCGGGAAAAAGGTTTACTGGTCATACCTGACTGCAGTGAGACGTGGTGCTTTGGTCCCGATCATAGTCACAGCTCAATCCTTCTTCCAAATATTGCAAGTAGCTAGCAACTACTGGATGGCATGGGCCTCTCCAACAACAGCAGCAGCAGAACCATTAGTAGGACTGAGGCTTCTCTTCTTGGTATATATACTTCTATCGGTAGGGAGTTCATTATGTGTGTTAGTTCGAGCAATGCTATTAGCAATAGCTGGTCTTTTGACATCAGAAAAACTGTTCAAAGATATGCTCCAATGCATACTTCGAGCACCAATGTCTTTCTTTGATTCAACACCAACAGGCCGGATCTTAAACAGGGTCAGTACTTGAATCATTAATCGATACATCAAAAGTTTCGTTTTAATATGTAGATGTTGATTCTACAACTAACCAGGAACTTCTAACTTCACAATAGGCTTCTACAGACCAAAGTGTGCTAGACTTGGAGATAGCAGGAAAATTAGGCTGGTGCGCATTTTCAGTAATACAGATTCTGGGCACCATTGGAGTTATGTCGCAGGTTGCATGGCCAGTTTTCGCGCTGTTTGTTCCCGTGACTGCAATATGCATATTGTATCAAGTAAGAGATCTTTTTCACTAATTTAGTCCTACGAAACTAACTGTACATCTAATAGTCTAATTGAATCTGGAGGGCTAATTGTGAGAGAGCAATCATTATAGTCGAGTAGCAGTATGGTTTGTGATTATGTGTCGTGCAGAAGTAACACAACAATAACATTATGATGACGAGTAAAATAACAAGGCACAAACAATCAAATAAATAGAAAACCAAGAACACAACAATATTTTAATGTGGTTCAGTCAATCTTGGCCTACTCCCCGGGTCAAAGAAGAAATAATTGTATTGAATCAACAAGAAAATCTTACAAGGAATACACACACAATACCGTAATGTGAAACCCTCCATTAACCAGATCTCCGACGAGCTCTCTCCTTCCTCTTGAAGACTCCTTTAAGGGCCACTCAAGAACTCTCTTGATAGCCACCTTATGACCTCAAGCCAAAAGCCAACCAGCCCTATGAAGAGCCTTAAATAGGGTCCCCAACCTTCACCAAAGTCAGGAGAGATCTTGATCGTTGAATTACGTTTCTTTAGATCTGAAATGCACACACAAATGACCAACCTCGTCCCGAGTGGTATACTGTTATTATATTGTATGGGATTTTTAACACCCCCCCCCCCCCCCCCCCCCCCCTTCCCTTTCCACCCACAAAAAAAAAAAAAAAAAAAAATTATTTAAGGTGCGCATACCGTTATACTAGCAGTTATTATTGTACTAGATTGGATGTAGACAATCTTGTATCGATGTATCTACTCCTCCCCTGACTTCTCCAATTACTCGAACGACGTCCTCACACTCCATAGTTGAACACGAGTCATATACAACAATTTTCATATTGGCGAGTTGTTCAACTAGCCACCGCATGAGAATGTTGGTGATACTCTGTGCTCCTTAACTTTAGCTCACTTTGATTTTCTCCCCACTCTTTAGCTACAACCGCACAACTAACGTCCTCCATATTCTTTCCAAAAACTAAGTACATCTTTTGACATGATATTTATCTATAATTGAAAAATTGATAATTATCCATAATTGAAAAACTGCATCTGACACGATCTTTGTCCACAACTGGAAAATTGTCTCCAACACGATCTTTGCACCAAAATCGCAAAACTGTCACGACCCTTTTACTGAGGCTGAGACTATTCCTTTTTTATCGGAATACCTGAATGGAAGTCAAGGAGGACTTGAACTTATCCATAGGAATCACCTTGCTTAGCATGTCCATCCAGTTCACCTTAGTACCGATCTTCAAGAAATCGATCTTCCTATTACACCACTTCGTATCTTGTGACTGCATGTCGATGTGTTTCTTCTAGATTGTAGTAAAGCAAATTCGAGATAAATTGTGATTTGACTATCCCAAAACACCAGAACGTATACCTTCTCGAATTCGAATCGCTAACTAGGCCACTTAACTACAAGGCCTCATTGGATGCCTCGACTGCTACCATGTTTTGACTCCGTAGTAGTGCTACTATATCCTGAAATCACTTCCAACTAACTAGAGAATATGTAAGTGTGTAAACATATTCCGTAGTTTATCTTCTCTTATCCAAGTCACCAGCCTAATCAGTATCCACGTACCCCTACAATTGGGTCGATCTGTGTTATGATTTTTAAACAACAAACCGAGATCTTTACAGCCCTGAAGATGCTGCAGTATTTACTTTATGGCCACCCAATGGAGCCTCCCTAGATTTTACATGAATTGGCTAACCAAACCAACCACATTCGATAAATTGGGACATGTGCACACTAAGGCATACATCAACGATCTCATGGCACTCGCATATAGAACTTGAGACATCTTTATCTTCTCCTACTCTGATTTGGAATACTCCTTGGAGGATAACTTCAAATTGGTCACCTTGATCTTCTCTGAATAGACGTAGATGTCAGATTTATATCGAAAGAAATCAATTCTTCAACAGAAAATAATCGGAACACTTGTACAACTATTATGTAGATTGCTTCAACTCATATAAAGGCTACTTGAACTCATATATGCAATTCTCCTTGTCGGGAGCCATTAATCATTCGGGTTGCCTCACAAAGATCTTCTATTCCAATTATTCATACCAAAGTATCATTTTGACATCCATTTTCTCCAACTCTATATCTTTCTACTGATGTCAATAACACCCGAATATAAGTATGCTTGATTACATGAGAGAATATCGCGTTTTAGTCAACCCCCTCACCCTTTCGCGACTAAAAGGTCCTTGTATTGCCCATGTTCCTTTATCCTAAATACCCATCTACAACCAATAACTCTTTTGTCTTTCGGTAGCTCGACCAAGTTCTACGTATACTCTTCCTAAGTGATTTTATCTTCTATGTCATGGAAACTATCAAACAATTTTTGTCCTCTTTCTCAATAGCCTTTTTATAATCCTTGGATCTCCCGTTTCTTTGAGTATGGCAAATACAACCATGCCTTCGAAATCATACCACAATGGTGCCTTGTGTGTACGTCATGGTCTCCTTAATTGTTGATATGGTATGTTGGGTGTCATATTTAAGTATAGTATAAGCACATGGGAATATCCTGAGGACATATTTGGGATGCCAGAATATGTCATAGGATATTCCATTATGAGATTATTGTCATAATGATTGAGATCATTGTATTAATGACTGTAAGGCTATATAATGCCAATGAGACAATCAATAAAATCATCAACTAATTTCAACATGGTATCAGAGCCAAGTTTCCACAAACCCTAGCCGTCACCAAGCTTCCACAAACCCACAGGAGGATTTTCTAGATCTCCTCCACCGAACTCTTCCACGCCCCCCTCCCTTCCCGCCTCGTCTACCCCCCTCCCTTCAAAAAAAAAAAAAAAAAAAAAAAAAAAATCTTCACGGCTGCTGCGACTGCTGCTGCTGCTGCGACGGCGGCTGTGACATGCGTGCTGCCGCCTCCTCCACACCAGCACTAGACATCGCCTAATAGGGATGCCTAGATCTGGAAAAAGGGGGGACATGTTCGGATCTAGGAGAGGACGATGAAGTTTCTCAAAGGGCTGACAGCAGCTTTCGCACAGAGGACGGCCCTACTTCTAGCCCAACCAAAGATCCCTAGCCTTAAGGAGGCTATCTCAGCCATGATCCAGGAGGAGACACGCATCAGGCTGCAAGCAGGGACATGTGGTCCCCCCGAAGCAAAGTCAGCACTAGCGATCACCAGCTCAGGTAACACACGATCTAAGGGAGAACCCTGGCAGGATAACCGGCAGTGCTACAACTGTGGGGAGATGGGTCATCATCGATATGCTTGTACCAAACCACCTAGGGAGGGAGACTCAGGTGGTGCACGAGGACCGTTCGGCGGACGAGGATATAATGGAGGACGTGGTCGTGGTCGAGGGGGTAGACGAGGCGGCCGAGGAGGTTATCGAGCAAACCTCCTGATATCAGAAGGGAACGGAGAAGCTGATGGCACCATTACTGTGGAGGACCAGGCACTGGGAGACATGAGGAGTAGAACAGAGGAGGCGTCCACCTCATTCTTTGTTAGGGGCAACGCTGCCATATATGCCCATCCATCAGAAGGTACTGACGAATCACTTGCCCTTGCGTCTATCTCTTCCCTTAAATCATCAGACTGGATTATCGACTCGGGAGCATCTCGACATGTGACTGGGAATGCTAGTGAGTTTTCTTCCTACACTCACCTAGCATCAGCAGACAGCATTCAGACAGCTGATGGCACTTTCCAGCCAGTGGTCGGTAAGGGTACTGTTAATTGTACAGGTTCAGTAAGATTATCCAATGTTTTACATGCTCCATCCTTTCCAGTCAGTCTCTTGTCCATTAGTTCTATAATCCTCCAACTTAAATGCATTGTTTCTTTTGATATTCCTAAGGTGACCTTCCAGGAGAAAGGGACAGGACGAAGACTTGGGACTGGCACTTGGCATGAGGGACTGTGGTACCTAGATCGAGAAGGACTGGACTCAGCATTGGTATCTATGGCAGAGAAGGCTGGCATGGAAGGACTGCAGCAGAGGACTGAGGATACCTTGATGCTCCATCATCGGAGGATGGGACATTCTTCCTTTGATACTCTAAGTAAGTTATATCCAGAGATTTATGCAAAAACAAAAAAAGAGAAATTAGTATGTGATGCGTGCGAGTTAGGAAAACTTACTAGGAGCTCATATGTTGGCACGGGTCATAGGAGCACTTTTGCTTTTGAGGTAGTACATTCTGATGTCTGGGGTCCATGTGCTACTAACACTATGAATGGTTATAAGTACTTTGTTTCTTTCATTGAGTGTGCCTCTCGTGTTACCTGGTTATATTTGATGAAAAATAAGAATGATGTACCTGCTTGTTTTCGGGATTTCCATAAGCATGTCCAGACTCAGTACAAAGCAGTTGTGAAGGTACTGAGGTCTGACAATGGAACGGAGTATACCAACAGGACGCTTGCAGAATACTTGTCAGCACACGGAATACAGCATCAGACCACCTGTGCATACACACCAGCACAAAATGGAGTTGCAGAAAGGAAAAACAGACACCTTCTGGAGGTCGCAAGAAGTATGATGATCGACATGAATGTCCCACAGAGTGTGGGGGCATGCAGTGTTGACAGCAGCTCAACTCATCAACAGGATGCCCTCGAAGGTCCTCGGATGGAAGTCCCCATGTGAGGTATTGCAAGGCAATAATAGTGGGATACTCCCACTGAAGGTGTTTGGGTGTGTGTGTTTTGTGAAGGACAACAGGCCATCAGTTGGGAAACTTGACCCTAGAGCGGTCAAATGCATCTTCGTAGGCTACTCGGCGACCCAGAAGGGGTATGTGTGCTGGAGTCCAGTAGAGAAGAAGAAGTTTGTCAGTATGGATGTCCACTTTCGGGAGCATGAGCCATACTACCACCAGGACGGAACTTCACACAACACGCCTAATACTGCCAGTATTAGGCGAGAGGGGGAGATGGAGAACTTTGTGGTAACCGATTTAGAAGTTTGGCATGGAGGCACGGAGAAGGGACAAGAAGGTGAAGGTGTTAGGCCTACGGCTCAGGGAGAGTTACTTACCTACAGTAGGAGAGAGAAGCAAACTGCAGGACCAGTACCGACAGTGCCAGTGCCAAGTCCTTTGCCTGCGTTCGTCCCAACTCCTGAGGCACCGACACCAACCCCCCTTCAGGTGATACCCCCTCATTCACAAAATATCATTCCTCCTACTTCTACTCCTCCCACACCACTATCTGTACGGAGGACCACTCGCAGCAATGCAGGAAATCCTCCAAACAGATATGGTTGGGATATTGCTCAGTTTGTTTCTTATGACCATATCTCTTCTTCTCATGGAGCATTTATAGCATCTTTGGATAGTATTACTGTACCTAACAATTGGCAGGTTGCCAAGAACGATCCAAAGTGGAAAGCGGCAATGCACGAGGAGTTGGGAGCTCTGGAGAAGAACCACACTTGGGAGCTTGTGAGATTGCCAGAGGGGAATAGAGCAGTTGGATGCAAGTGGGTCTTTACCGTGAAGCAGAACCCAGATGGACAGGTTGAGCGCTACAAAGCTCGACTAGTAGCCAAAGGATACAGTCAGACGTACGGCATCGACTATGACGAGACCTTTGCACCAGTTGCAAAGATGAGCACTGTCAGGACTCTGATTTCTCTGGCAGTGAATGGTGGATGGAAGCTACACCAACTGGATGTGAAGAATGTGTTTCTTCACGGAGATCTAGTGGAGGAGGTGTACATGGAGATACCACCAGGATTTGGCACCAATCAGACAGTAGGCAAGGTCTGCAGGTTGAAGAAGTCCATCTATGGACTGAAGCAGTCTCCTCGAGCGTGGTTTGACAGATTCAGAAGAGCGATGATAGGGATGGGATATCAGCAGATCAATGCGGATCATACTGTGTTCTTCCGTCGGAGTGGAGGCCACATCACCATGCTTGCGGTGTATGTGGACGATATGATTATCACAGGAGATGATGAGCAGGAGATCGCCCAACTCAAAGGAAAGCTTGGCAAGGAATTCGAGGTGAAGGATCTCGGCCTTCTTCGGTACTTCCTTGGGATTGAGATTGCTCGAGAAGCAGAGGGGATTGTTCTCTCTCAAAGGAAGTATGCACTGGACCTTCTCACAGAAACTGGGATGTTGGGGTGCAAACCTGCAGCGACACCAATAGATCAGAGGTTCAAGATTGATGCTGAGGCTGGAGAACCAGTTGATCGGGACAGATACCAGAGACTGGTTGGCAAGTTGATCTATTTGAGCCACACACGTCCTGATATCTGCTTTGCAGTAAGTGTGGTGAGCCGCTACATGCATGACCCACGGAAGGGTCATATGGATGCAGTGTACCAGATTCTGAGGTACCTGAAAGGTGCTCCCGGGAAGGGACTAATATTCAGGAAGAACAATCACGTGAGCATCGAGGGCTACTGTGATTCTGACTGGGCTAGTTGTGCTGATGACAGGAGGTCTACCTCAGGATATTGCATATTTGTAGGAGGTAACTTGGTCTCCTGGAGGAGTAAGAAGCAGTCTGTGGTGGCCAGATCGACAGCTGAAGCAGAGTACAGAGCTATGGCGTTGGGAGTTGCAGAGCTGCTATGGTTGAAGAATATGCTGGTGGAGCTGAAGCTGGATCAAGGAGCCAAGATGAAGCTGTGGTGTGACAATCAGTCAGCTATTAGTATCGCCAACAATCCAGTACAGCATGACAGGACCAAACACATCGAGATTGATAGATTCTTCATCAAAGAGAAGTTGGATAGTGGATTACTGGAGCTTGACCATGTTCCAACCAGGGATCAAGTAGCAGATGGACTAACCAAGGGACTCGCCTCAGTGAGCATGATTAGAGGATGTGACAAGATGGGCTTAGTGAATATCTTTCACCCATCTTGAGGGGGAGTGTTGATATGGTATGTTGGGTGTCATATTTAAGTATAGTATAAGCACATGGGAATATCCTGAGGACATATTTGGGATGCCAGAATATGTCACAGGATATTCCATTATGAGATTATTGTCATAATGATTGAGATCATTGTATTAATGACTGTAAGGCTATATAATGCCAATGAGACAATCAATAAAATCATCAACTAATTTCAACACTATTGTTTGTGGGTCTTTATGTGGTTAGTTATCATCATCCATCTCTATAAACCGCTCGTTCTCCTTTATATAAATAGGCTGTAATGGTGCTTCGAAGTATGTATCCTTATGAGTACCAGGAACCTCCACCTCCACCGATAGCCGCCTAATGTCACTTGCTCCCTTAGACTTTTTCTCAACATCTTTCAACATAGAAGCCTAATTAAAGATCACATCATGGCTCTTGAACACCATTCTATTTTATGGATCCCACATCTTGTAGCCTTTGACTCCATGTTTGAATCCCATGAAAATGAATTGTTTTGAATTTAACTCCCGCTTGATTTTATCCTTATATTTCATGAGTTAATAGATAGTACACCTAAACATATACAAAAATCATAACTGAGTGACTCTCATGTCCATACCTTCTTAGAAATTTGAAGATCGACAACTGTAGAGAGTTATCTATTGACCAAATAGCATGCATGATTCACTATATGCACAAGAATTGCAATTGCATACTTCTGGCTCTCTCTATAGTGTCTTGTTAATGCGCTTCGCTAACCCATTTTACTTTGGATATCCTATAACTGTCAATCGCCCATGTACGCCCTGCTCTCTGCAGTAGTCCTGAAAGTATGTCGTGGTATTATCGCCTTCGTTGTTTGTATGTAAATACTTTACCGTTTTCCTAGTTTGCTTTTCAACAATCGTCTTCTACTCTAAAAATCTAACAAACACCTCTGACTTGTGTTTGAGAAAATAAACACATACTTTCCGTAAGAAGTCATCTATGATGGTGACTTAGTACTCGGTACCTCCCTTTGATTGAATCGATGATGGCACTCATACGTCTGAGTAAATATAATCAAGACTTCTTAGATCTTGTGTACTGCCAGCTTGAAGTCAACTTTATGTTGCTTGCCCGTCGTACAATACTTGCAGAAATCTAACTTGCATTACTTTATGCCCTTTAGAAACTTCTTCTTTTGTAGCTCACAAAAATCCCTCTCACTCATGTGGCCTAGACGCATATGCCATAGCCTTGTGGTATCCTCTACCTCTTTCATTTTAACGGTGGTCGCACCACTAATGGTCGTGCTTCTATCCAATTGGTACAAGTTCTATGGCAGTCTATACCCCCTTACGACCACCAAGTTACCCTTTACTATCTTTAGCAAATTGGCTTGGCCAACAAATGTGTGCCTTACCGCGTCCAACATGCCTAGGGAAATGAGATTCTTCTTTAGATTTAGAGATCTCCCACGAGCTCTCTTCTTCCTCTTGAAGACCTCCCTAATGGACACTCAAGAACTCTCTCTTAATAGTTCTTTATGACCTCAAGCCAAAAACCAACCAACTCTAGGCTGATGGAGAGTCTTAAATAGGGTCCCTAACTTTCACCAAAGTCGGAAGCAATCTTGATCGTCAAATTACATCTCTTTAGATCTGAACCACACATACAAAATGACTAGCCCCAACCTAAGCAGTATACTAATGGTATATCGTGTGGGTGGTGGGGGAGGGTTAACCCCTCAGAATTTGCTGAAATTTGAGGTGTGTATACCGATATACTAACAATATACTGCCACTATACTGCTAATGCTAGTTTGGTTGTAGACAACCTTGTATCGATGTATCGACTCCTCTCGAGCTTGTCCAATTCCTCGGACGGTACCCGTCTCACTCCGTAGTTGAACACAAGCCATAAACAACATTATGATGCTTACTCCAAGGTCAATATAACAGTTAGGGGGGCGGGGAGGTAACTCAGTAACTAAGCAACACAGATGTGCAAACTTGCAAAGGTAATAGAACTTCAAATGATTTTACTATGAGTAAGTAATATGACAAAGAAAGACATTTTCTCTTCTTGAGTTCTTCTAAACATGACAACAAGACACATCATTCAAAACTTGCCAAACTATCTGAGATGAACATGGGAGAATTCATGAAAACAATATCGCCAATCCAAAACTACAAGTATTACATGAATAAGGGCTAAATATTTCCTGGATAATTTTTAAAACATTCGTAAACTTGTGCAATTTGTAAACTGTCTTATAGTTAAAGGTTTTTATAGATGATTGAATTAATACTGGAATGGCATTTTGTGACCTTATTGAATCTGGTGAGAAGAAGAATTTTCCAGTCTTTCTTAAAAAGTTTAAAAGCACTAAGAAAGGAGGAGGTCAGAGACCTGCGAGGTATTGAGTATTTCGCCAGAAGGATCTGAGAAATGTAGACCAAAGATTTAATTATCACCTTAAGAATTGTCTCAGGAAAAAAAAAAAAATCACCTTAAGAAATGCTTTAGGTTGCACATAAAATTTTGGATACTTTCATAGACTTCGGTTTCCCTCGATTCATCCATCTGAATTTCTGTGATGATCTCTGCAGCGCTACTATATACCAACTGCAAGAGAACTTGCTCGCCTATCAGGAATTCAGAGAGCTCCAATCCTTCATCACTTTGCAGAGTCACTTACCGGAGCTGCAACCATCAGAGCTTTCGGACAGGAAGACCGTTTCACTAATGCAAACCTCATTCTTATTGACAACCATTCAAGACCATGGTTCCACAACGTTTCTGCAATGGAATGGCTCTCTTTCAGGCTGAACATGTTATCAAATTTTGTATTTGCATTCTCATTGATTTTGCTTGTAAGCCTTCCTGAAGGTTTCATCAATCCAAGTAAGATCTGGTTATCATATCTTTCATCCTAATAGAAGCTTTTAACTTTTATCATGATAATTCCTATGCCATCTTATATTATAACATTATATGGTTTTTACAGGCATTGCCGGACTTGCTGTGACTTATGGACTAAATCTGAATTCACAGCTAGCATCAATTATCTGGAACATTTGCAATGCAGAAAACAAAATGATCTCTGTAGAAAGACTACTTCAATATTCAAGGATTCCTAGTGAAGCTCCTTTAGTGGTCGAAAGTTGCAGACCACCAAATAACTGGCAGAAGTCGGAACAATATGCTTCCAGAATTTACAGGTATAACTTGAAGCTCACTCTTAGAAGATAAATGAAGTGAAGCATTTTGATTGGAAACATGTAGAAATTACAAGAAAGTTTACTGCAACCTATTGCTTTTACTTGGATTTACTTCATAAACTAAGATCCAAGAGGATTAAACCAAGGTTTGCAGTATCGGTATCGGTATCGGAATCAGAATCAGATCATTTCTATGAGTATCGTGCTTTCGGATCGGAGTATCGGATTTTTTGGTATCAAAAAGCAAATAATTATTAATAAGTTATTAACATTTTGGAAAAAATATTTTATACGTTTAGGCATAAATTTAAGTATTTCCGGTGTTCTTTCTTAGTAGTTTTGAAATTGAATGAAATAGTGGTCACCATTGCCGATTGGTTTATATGCGATAGGTAAGTTTTCTTCTTTTACATGCTTTAACAACCTTACTATGCTTTTACACCATTGTTTATTGTTCTTTTTTGTTCAATTTTCTTAGCCGAATTGACTGGAAAAGAGACCCCAATGTCGGTATCGGTCATTATCGAGTATTAGTGGGTATCGGATCGGGACATACCAAACCGTATTGGTTCGGCCTTATCGGATCGATATCGGCCGATACTGCGAACTATGGTTGAAACAAAACCAAGGTTGTGAAAAGCGCTAGGCGGGCGGGTAGCCGCCGCCTAGCGCCTAGCCTACCTAGGTGGTTGCCCATGCGGCCTCCCAGTTCTAGGCGGTTCAAAAAAAAAAAAAATTAAAAAACCTATTGAAAATTGCATAAAAAGTCTATAAAACCCTAAAATATGTATAGTCGAGTGTCATGAGAACTAGGCGGACGCCTAGGCAGACATCGGACGGGCACAAGGCGCCTAGCACCTAGGCGCTGCCTAGGCGGCCTAGGAGGCTGCCTTTTAGAACAAAGAACAAAACTATCTAGAAGCTCTTAGCTAACACGTAAAGCATATGAGAACCAAAAAGAAGCACACATTGTTTCATTAATTATCATTAATTGTAAGCGGGGAGGTGGGGGGAGGGATGATTTTCTCACCCTTTATCTCAAAAGAAAAAAAAACATTAAATATAACGACTTAGAGCTTGCAATTAATGAAGTTATTTCTTCATTCAGTTCTAGCAAGTTTGTCTTTCTGTTTTGCTTGAGATAATTTTGTATCCTGCAGGTTCGGTATGCTGAACACCTGCCATCAGTCTTAAAAAACATCACATGTACAATTCCTGGAAGGAAAAAGGTTGGTGTTGTGGGACGAACTGGCAGTGGAAAATCAACTTTGATACAGGCTCTTTTCCGTATAGTTGAACCAAGGGAAGGAACCATTGTAATTGATAATGTGGACGTGTGCAAGATAGGCCTCCACGACCTGCGATCCAGGCTTAGCATCATCCCTCAGGACCCGACAATGTTTGAAGGTTCAGTTAGAGGAAACCTCGACCCACTGAAGGAGTACTCAGATCAAAGAATATGGGAAGTAAGTTCAAAACTTGAGCTCTAAAATTTCATTATATGAAACTTGGCATACCTAAAGAACTGATTATTCTGGATATAATGATTTATGAAATGAAAACAAGAAAGGGTTATGGAGAACAATAGAAATTGGTTGTGGATATGTAATAGATGTGATAATTGCAGTACTCTGGAATTCTTAGGTATGCTTATTTGCATATTTTGAATGACACAAATGTTGCCTAGGGATTTATGTTATAACAATATTCCACTGGAACAAGTTGTTTCTTAAACCTAAGTGATATAATGCTCCCAAAATCTAAATATTGACAAAAAAATTCATGATGGTTCAGGTACTGGATAAGTGTCAGCTTGGTGAAATAATACGGCAAAATGAAAAGAAACTAGATTCAGCAGGTAAAAATGAATCTACAGGCATAAAAAAATGTGGTACTCTAGAGATGCTCATCTCATCATATATGAACTGAAAAAAAAATAAAAGCTACACGACATTGTGCTTCTTACAGTTGTTGAAAATGGAGAGAACTGGAGTGTTGGACAAAGGCAGTTGTTTTGCCTCGGAAGAGCCCTGCTGAAAAAGAGCAGCATTCTTGTTCTTGATGAAGCGACGGCCTCCATTGACTCTGCCACTGATGGAATCATACAAGAAACAATTCGTCAGGAATTTGAGGGTTGCACAGTACTCACTATAGCACACAGAATTCACACAGTTGTTGATAGCGATCTCATTCTGGTTCTTAGTGAAGGTAAGACTTTCTGCAGCATTGTGAGATCGTGAAAAGTGAAAATAAAAATAGAAGTAACATTTTCTATCAGTTTAAATTGAGCACAATTTGGTTTTTTTTTTTTCTGAGCAGGAAGGGTCCTTGAATATGATACACCGGCCAAACTACTGGAACAAGAGAATTCATCATTTTCCAAGCTTATAAAGGAGTACTCATTGAGATCACAGAACAGCGTAACGAATACACAGGGTGCAAGTAAAACCCTTTAGGATATGGGACCTTCCAAAATGCCTTCAAATTCTGGTGATTGCCTTCAAATTCTGGTGATACAACCAGGAACTTAATCCCCAGGTGGATGAAGGATAATTATATGATAAATTATGTGAGGTCCAGTTATTTCTCAACATGACGATATGTAACAACGAAGATATCATAAGCAGAAAGTTGCCGATGTACTTTTTACTAGCATAAAAAAAAACCTGTAGTCAATTCCCTTGACAGCAATACAAGGTGCAACTATGGCATCCAGTACTACCAAGAAGTGGGGGGAAACAAAAATCAGTTACCAATCCATTATCAAGAAACCATATCAAATTTTTTGAAACATAGCTTTGTCAATGCTGCTTGTACTTAAGATTGCTTCTTCTTTTTTCAGGATGTACTGTGATTATCCAACTTAACTTGCCATTGTAGGTAGTGCTAGGAATCCTTTTTCATCCAAATTTATTGTGATTGTCCAACTAATGCAGCAGGCTATGTTACACGGCTATAGACATGTATACATCTAAGGAGATGAAACAGATACAAAATGCGAAAATTTTCAAGTAGGTTTAATAGTAGTCATCTTTATTGCATGAATATGGACACGGATATGGGGAGGAACGCGATATTGATATGCACACCACTTTTCTTTGTCCGTACAACATAGGCAGCAGGGAATCAGAAGACTATCAACCAATCATCCATAATGATAGTAAAATAGCCTTTAAGAGGATTTTAGTACATATGTACAATTTATTTTTTGTTGATCTGATATCTGTATTGTTAAAGGAGCGACCCAACATGAATCAAAAGAAAAGAAGTCCGAAGAATAAACATTATAACTTTTGTGACAAGTACTTCAGATCAATTGTATCTATCCTTCTTGCTTTTTCGCCTGAATGTAATTTGACTGCAAAGAGCCATAATTCTATCAAATGCCAGTACAACAACAACAATAATAAAGCCTTTACACCAGATTTTTGGGGTCGGCTACATGAATCCTCATCTTCCATTCAGTTTCTTTAAGGGCCATCTCATCTACGACACTGTTGGAGTCCAGTCTGGATTTGGTAAATTTTGGAGCCCAAATATAGTCAAATATTTGATTTGATATAATTTGGAAGTCTACATTAAATGTAAGATTTGATTAGATTTCAAATTTGTGTCAAATATTTAATTTAACTATATTTGGACGTCCATAATTGGTGTTAGGCTAGAATATGATTCTTATTTTAAGATTTTCTATTTAGGAAATTCTATTATGACCTAAAATAGGATTTCTCATCCTATAAATATAGGAGGAGGGTGGAGGCACACAAAAAAGCACAATGTAGAGATTCGAGGTGCTCGTCCACAGAAAATCTAAGAGAAAGTCCGTGCTTTGCTCTTAAGACTTCGCCATCCAACATAGAAGGAAGAAGAGATCTAATCGAGGAGTCGTCAACTTCGGTTAGAAAAATTGCTATGGGTTGGTGAGCGATTTCAATTATAATTTTTTTCTTTTCTTCTTGAGTGTGGTGAGGGGGTTGAATCTATTAAGGCAAATGGTTCAACATTGATTCTGTCAATCTTGTAATTTCACCTGAGTTATAAATGTTGAGATTTGACCAGGTGACGTAGTCACCGTCATATACTTGTCTTTATCTGTGCTTAGTGTTCGTTAGACAGGGGTTGGTTATCTCAGGTGGGTTGGCCTAAAGTTTCCGCTGCGAACACTCTCAGACACGGTGTCAGAACGTTTGCAGGACGTGTACGATTCCCAAAATCTGGTATCAAAGCTACTGGTTTTTGTTCTGACAACTATGTCTACAGAGCAGATGAACACTCGTATGATCACCCTCACAGGGGGGAATTGGACGATTTGGAAGCCAAGGATGGAGGATCTACTCTGATGCAAGGACTTACATGGTCTGTTGGAGGGCGACAAAGCTAAGCCATCGGACAAAGCTGCTGAAGACTGGATCGGAAGGCCGTTGAAATCATCCGCCAATGACTGAACGACTCGGTGTTTCACCACGTGTCCATGGAGAGTTCGGCAAAAGCATTGTGGGAGAAGCTGCATTTGCTGTACGAAAGAAAGACGGCTGACAACAAGGCGTTTCTGATTCGCCAACTCGTCAACTCGAAATACACGGAGGGTGCCCCAGTGGAACAACATCTGAACGAGGTTCAGGGTATTATCAATCAGCTGTCTGCGATGAAGATGGTGATTGATGATGAGCTTCAGGCCCTTTTGCTTTTAAATTCTCCGCCAGAAAGCTAGGAGACGTTGGTAGTGTCAGTGAGCAACTTCGTGCCTGGTGGAGTTGTCACAATGGAGGCAGTCAAAAACAGCTTGTTGAACAAGGAGATCCGACGTAAGCAAGTGGAATCATCGCAGGAGTCCGCTTTGGTGGCTTCCTACGGGAAGGGAAGACCAAGGCCACAGGCGAGGATAGGGGAAAGTTCTCGGGATCTTGCGACTGTGGACCGCAAGGAGGGATGTTATTACTGTGGCGAAAAGGGTCATATCAAGAGGAACTGCATGAAGCTCAAAGGTGAGAAGGGCAATGACAAGGATGATCAGGAGGATCTCACGGCTATGGGAGATCTCATCATCGCAGCAACCAACGTAGATGAACCTTGTGGCTTGTGTCATGATGGCGATTGGGTCATGGACACGGAGGTGTCGTATCACGCCACTCCATATAGGAAGATCTTTACGTCATACCACGGCAGTAGGTTTGGACGTGTGAAGATGGTCAACAAGGGGACGGGTGCAGATGTAGGCATCGGTGATGTGCACTTGACAACGGAACTTGGTGAGAAGCTCGTTCTCAAGGATGTGTGACATATACCGAGTTTGCGCTACAACTTGGTTTCTGTAAGGAGGCTGGCGGATGATAGTTGTCGCAGTTTTTTTTGGGACAAAGATTGGATTCTTACGAAGGGTTCCCAATAGCTGGCTTGAGGAGATTTATGTTGTGGTATGTACAGGCTCAAGCCGCTGAGTTGTACAGGCAGGCCACAAACATCGGATGGAGGCTCGAGGGGTATTCGACAGGAGTTGGATCATCGAAAACTTGTTGAGGAGGGGCTTCGAGATACTTTGAGGATTACGGAGGATTTGGTTCGTCGAAACAAAGCGACAAATGGTGATGAGCCAAAGATTGAGGGTCAGTATGTCGGTCCCAAGACAGTTGGTCGGTCTCCAAGTTGGGGTTGCTTCACAGATCCGATTTTGGCGACGGGTGGTTTGCCAAAGCTTCACGAAGCGACATTGGTTTCAGCAGTTCAAGGCCAGGAAGGAGATCAACGTTTGCAGTAAACTCAATCTGAGGCGGGAGCGTCACCATTCACACAGTTTCGGGGGAGCTGTAGGTCATCGACGACATGCACAGTGCGTGATGTTCTGCTCGATGACGCATGTTTATGGGGGAGCTTCAAGTTCAGACACAAAAGTGGGCCAATTTAGGAGTTCGAATCTCGGAAGAATCGCACCTTCTACTTGGTTGGACCAGCCAAGGGTGAAGAAGCTCGTTGGAATGATAACACATTTCAGTGGAAGACGAAAGTCGGGGACAGGCAACCAAGACTCACTGTGAGGCTGATAGTCAGGGACTTTGGTCTCAGCCTTGTCGTTGATGCCGGCAGGATCCTAGTGGTACAGAAGGTGCTACGCATGGCAGCTAACGTCGACGTGACGGTCGAGGAGCTGGAGACGAAGAAAGATGCAAAGCAACTCGGAGGATCAGAGATCGGTGGCATGGGAGAGCAAGAACTCCGTCGCGGGACGACATGCATGGAGTCTAGTTGAGAAGCCATGGGGTCAACACCCTCTCATCAGACTGAAGGGGGAGATTATTGGAGTCCAGTTTGAATTTAGTAAATTTTGGAGCACAAATATGATCAAAGATTTTATTTGATATAATTTGGAAATCTACATTAAATGTAAGATTTGATTAGATTTTAAATTTGTATCACATATTTAATTTAACCATATTTGGAAGTCCATAATTGGTGTTAGGCTATTTTAGATGGAATATGATTCTTATTTTAAGATTTTCTATTTAGGAAATCCTATTATAACCTAAAATAGGATTTCTCATCCTATAAATATAGGAGGAGGGTGGAGGCACACAAAAAAAGCACAATGTAGAGATTTTGGGTGCTCGTCCACAGAAAATCTAAACGAAAGTCCGTGCTTTGCTCTTAGGACTTCTTCATCCAAGACAGAAGGAAGAAGAGATATAATCGATGAGTCGTCAACTTCGGTTAGGAAAATTGCTACGGGTTGGTGAGAAATTTCAATTGTAAACTCTTTCTTTTCTTCTTGAGTGGGGTGATAGGGTTGAATCTATCAGGGCAAAGGGTTCAACATTGATTCTGTCAATCTTGTAATTTCACCTGAGTTATAAATGTTGAAATTTGTCCAGATGACGTAGTCACCGCAATATACTTGTCTTTATTTGTGATTGGTGTTCGTTAGACAGGGGTTGGTTATCTCAGATGGGTTAGCATAAAGTTTTCGCTGCGGGCACTCTTAGATACGGTGTCGGAACGTTTGCACGATGTGTCCGATTCCCAACAGACACTAGCTAAAGTCATGTCTCGATCTGAATCCTCTTAGCTCTACCAGTAACTCTGGGGTTCATTTAGCTGACTAATAACCTTTCACTCATATTGGGTGCATCTATTCTTCTCCGCTTCATATGCCCAAACCATCTCAAACGGTTTTCTTTAACTTCAATCGACATCTTATCCACGATTGATGCTACTTCCAAATTTCCACAAAGGTAATCATTTATCATCCTGTCTTTTAACACTCATCCATCTCAGCATTCTCATCTCACATGCACTTTTTTTGTACATGTTGTTTCTTGATTGCCATGCATCTATACCTATAAAGCATGGACGGTCTGATGTTTTTCTGCAGGAGTTTTCTTTCAATTTCAGGGGTACTTTGCTTTTAAAAACAACACCCTTTGCAATCTCTACATCATGATGACCAACCTTTTTAAAATCGTAATCTCTCCATCCTGATGACCAATTATTCCTGATTAACCCTTCATCTCTTCTTTACAATTTAATAAAGATACAATTCATACTTTGTAATGTATCGTCACACTAATTCTAGAACATTTTGATGGGGATATACCCAAAATTAACTCAACCCGGCAAGAACAGCCCTATGAGCCCAAGTCACAAAATAAAGTCGAGCCGAAGGAAAGCCTAGAATGAACAGCCCACCAGAAAATGGATTGGATTAACAAAGGACAGAAATATAAAATTATGTATCCAAGGAACTACCTAATGACAAACTTGTGAATAAAATGGTTTGGTCCCCAAGTACAACATAATATTCAGCAACAAACTGGCAAATAATGAACCGCTGCTTAAATTTCTTTTTTCTTTTTTTTCTTTTGTTATTCCGGTGATTGATTTGCTCGTCGGAGGGTCCATGAGCAAGAACCCTTGCTCGCCTTTGTGGACTTCTTGTAGGCCGTCCGAGGATCATCGAAGAAGAAGGCGGCTCGAAGGAAGACGAAGCCACCAATCCAGAACCAGGAGCGGACCATGTCAGATTTGTGAATCGGGCCTAAGAAGTGGACACTTTCCCAAACATTTGGTGCCATATGTGAAAAGCCTCTCCGACTTATTCTAAAGTCTACGTCTGATGAACGTCTGCGTCTGAGGAGTTCCATCATGTACCCTCGGTCAACCACATACTACAACATGTCTAGATCTCAGTCTTCGGACCAAAGGTGCACTTAATTTGACAGTTGTGCAATTAGAACCATGACCTCAGGTGCGATGCTTCCCTCATTCAGGATACGGCTAATTCAATGGTTCTCAGAGCGTCCTCGAAGCTCTACTCCCACTGTCACGACCCGCGTCCGGCTAGTCGGATACGAGTCGTAAGCTCATCAAGCCTACGCCACGATATCGGCAGTAGTCAACTGTTCTAGACCTCATGAGTCATCATATCACATTAAAATCGATTTATTCGTCACATTACTAGATAGGAGAAAGTAAAATCAGGCTATCGCACAAATCACCAAAGTCCACTATCAGTTTTTCGTACATAATACATGTCAGATCTCCGGACATAAAATGACCACAATAATATTGTACATATGATACATCAAAAGAATCTAATCTTTAAAAATCCTCCAAATATCCTCATCTGATACTGTTACGCTCCCGGCCCGGCAAGGCCGGAACGTCCTCGCTTGGGCGTGATGCAACGCGAGCCTGAGTTGCGCTCGCGCAAGGCCAGGTTCGAACATGCGTTTGGTAACTAGTTCACAAGGTCGTCATAGCGGAAGCATTGAATAGACACAAGTATGGAAGTAGAACAAGCTTCTTTATTGATATAGAAATTATGTTACAAGTGGCGCTAAGCCGAGATTACTAGTCGCTCATGCTCTCTCTCTCTTGAAAATAATAAAGACGTGCCAAGTGGCTTACAGCTGTGGAATGATACATAGGCGACGTTCCAATACATTATGTCATGTATATGTTCTTCAGCTCCGGATCGCAACATTCCAAGGCTCCAAAGCGAACTCTACTCCTTAGCGCGCACGAGGGAAAACTCTACATCGAACGAGGTTCTCCTGCACCATGCACACAATCTGGTGGATTATCAGTACATTGAAAGAACTGGTAGGGAGGCTTCTCGCCCTCTCAACAAATCCAAACACGTTATATAAGTTTTGTGCACCATCTATAAAGTTGTCTTTCTAGTCTTGTCTTAGGATCATTTTCATGGCATATGATATAAGCATAACTTATGTGCAGTATGTCGTGTGATATAAGAGTAACACGACGAGACTTACCAACTTACCATTCGTCCTTTCATGTTCAAAGATAAAACCGAGTTAACCAAGCACGAATATATATATATATATATATATATATATATATATATATATATATATATATATATATATATATATAATGAACCATGGCTCGCATAAGCTAACACAAGCGTTACGAGCGTGTTTCTGACTCAGGTGAACGATATACTCAAATTTGTGACACTCAGATTACTTTGTTACTCAAGTTGTTCAAATTTATTATACTCAGGCCTTTCAGATTACTCAGATTGTGTTGCTCAAATTATTCAGATTTTTTATTTTGATGCAATGGAATGACTCGCACGCGGATTGCCATAATCGAGCCAAACTTAGATATATATGAACATGTCACTCCCCATTCTCAGTATACATATTGGGAGCGTATTATTTCTTGCTACATGTTTATTTTATTTCATGGGACTATACCAATTCTTTGGTGGAGGGTTGGTTCGATTTATTTTGAGGTAAGGGATTGGTCATGACTTGAACCTTGGGTCAAGTGAACCCAAACCCTCCATGTATATAAACCAAATCTCTCATTCTCTCTCTTCATTCCTTCTTTTCTTTCTCTTTCTTAGTTCTCCCCCTCCACCCTTAGGCAAGTACATCTTGCATGAGAAATAAAAAAATCCTCCACATTATTAGTCTATTATATTCATTGTGTGATTTTAAGCATGTTTAGAACTTGATATTTTCAAATTTGGTAGATGGAATGGTGCAGATCTAAATTTTTATGAGTGTGTGTTCTTGAGTTTTTCTTGGTTTTGATCTTCAAAAGTTCTTTTTTTCGAAAATAAATTGTTCTATGTGATGGAGCACTTCATTTCGAGCAATTTGGCTTTTGAACCACTTAATTTGGAGCTGACATGAGAATTTTATAGAAGAATAAGTTTTTTGGATTCTTGGAGTTTTTCCATGGTTGAACTTGTTGTTCTAGGACGATGGAGTACCATGTAGCCCAGTAACATGCACCCCCTCCAGTATGCGCCCATCTTGTTGGACGCATATCTATTTTATGCATGCTTTTAAAAGTCGGACCCATAGTACCTTGAACGCATGGAAATTCACTAAGGACTAACTCCATGCGTCCATGGGAACATGCGGCCACGAACCATGCGTCTCTTCTTGTTGGGCGCATGCCTCTACACGACTTTTGTGTCTCTGCACGACTTTATGTGCTTTTATCTTTTTTTTCCTGACACTTATGCCTTGTCACATCAATCACCTTTATGTCACTTTTCTGACACTTTATTTATTGCACATCACTTGGCACTTGTCCCAAGTAGTGAAATTTTGTCTGAGCATGCGGCTTGGAGGAGCATGTGGCCTGGAGAAGCATGCGGCCAGGTTAGAACATGCAGCATGGTTGGTTCATGTGGCCTAACCTTCTTGTGCATGACTTAGACACGTATTATCCTTAGTGACTCCCTGTATACATGTAGTACTTTCTTATTGGGATCATATTTTTTTGGAATGTTTCTTACTATATGTGGTTGATGCTATAATGCTTGTGTCTTGATTCTAAGGAAGAATGGACTAAGTAACCAGACCTCGTGCTAGACATAACCTTGTGCTAAGATTGACTATGTACATGGCATGAATATGTGTTGGACTGAGATTTTTGTGTGGACCAGATTGAGTAATAAGTGACTAACCAGCTATGTGCATGACATAAGCTTCATGTTACAATATGATCAAGATTCATGTGACCCAATGTATAATTGGTAATTGGACTCGAATAATATATCCGTGTTGATACAATTATTGCCTGATATTGTTCATGATCTAATGTGCCCTGAGGTATGACATACCGTGTTACGTGTTAAGTGATTTATATTTGGGTTGTGCATCGAGAATGCCTCCAAATTCCTGAACGCATGATACTATACATATACTTTTCCCCAGAATGGGCATGATATGCGAGTCAAGTACCAAAGCGTGTATAGGATATTGATTTATTGAATGTTGCATACACGCTCGGATGAATCCAGATTGAACTTCTATGGATTCGTATCTAGCGTGCTCGTACTTTGTACGACATCTTAAGAAAAATTCTAATGTGGCCATGTCTTGAGATTTCAAAAAAATATAGGGTTAATTAAGCAAATAAAAGTGGTAGTAACATTAGGAGAAATGGTATCTCGAGATTATGCCAACGAATCTTTCCACAGAGATTCATTCTAAGTGCGCTGTGGGCTGGCCACCATAGATACTGTATATCATCTGTCTTAGTGGAGTGCAATATCTGACCTACTATAAATAAGGCCGAGCCAATGTTTCACAATAGGAACATTGAAACCGCTAATACCGTGATCTAGCACAGTGGCCCTATGGGGAACTGGTGCAATTTGTAAAGTGCCTGTATAATTATATATTGGCTCGGTTAGCTCATGTTAGGCAATGGTGTGATATGAGGATACCTATTATGCACGATTTTGTGATAACCTCAAACTCCATAAATAGTAAGTCGTACAAGTGATTGGCCGATTTTATAAATTGGACTTGGTTGTGATTGTATTATTCTGTTAGTAGCCTAGGGAAATGGACTATCATAGTGTGATGGATTTAACCCTTGTCCTTGTTTTGTTGTAGGGTTGGGCCTTTATGCTAGGATATGCCATGGACCTAAGTTACGACTCAGAATCTATATTATTATATATTTATTGCTTGAGTTTTTGTTTCTCCATTTCATGCTTCTTTTGTGGTACTTGTTATTTGGGATCTAATCCCACTGGTTTTGCATGGCCAGGTTTTGAGCCAGCAACCGAGGATCCAGCGTACTTTCTCCCGACTCATGGCGCGTACCAGGAATATGGCCGCCGAAGATAACGAGTGGGTTTCCTTATTTCCCGTTCGTCAATGTCCATTTTACCCTTTTGGGCGTTTAGCCACCGGCACATGTTAGCAGGCACGTCTGGACATTTAGTTTCATTTTCATGATTGTATATAAATCAGACTGCAGCTGTAATACTGTCATGTACTTTTATTATTCCACCAGCTTCTTATTTTGTACAACTAGTCTCCAGAATATCTTGAGAAAGCGTTTGGGATGCCTTATTATTTTATCATATATGCTCTATGATTACTGTTTCTTGTTTGATTGATTGAGACATAGATATTCGTGTGACCCTAAGTGACATGATTGTAGCATTCACTCCCTTGTCTAGTTACAATCATGATCGTCGTACAACGTATAATACCTTTTACGGGGTAGCTGGCCTAGTCTGTCTTCGTATTCTGGTACTGGAGCGTGATAGAACATGAGGTCACTAGCTTAGCCATAAAGGACCGAGTTATAGTCTGAGGTCGAGAATGGCGAGCAATGCAAGGAAACGAGATATTACTAGCCATTTCGCCCAAAATATGAGACTATCGAAAGAGTAGATGGACCAAGCATAGGTAGCGACTACGAGGCCCCGAATACCTGGATATTGTGTTGCCCCCGACGAGCTATATGCACTAGCCACCACCGGGAACGCAATACCCCATATATTCCTCCCAGGCCGGCACAATCCTGGTGCCCCGACGATTGTACGAGGAATCTAATCATTACCTCGTACACGAGTTGTCCGAGATCATTTCAAGTTATTATCTTTTCTTAGTATAATTCAAGTCAATTCAATTCAGTTCGATCGAATTCAGTTCAGTTCAGTTTCGTTCGAGCCATTTTGGATTATCGGCTGGGTTTGCAGTGCTTCGTACAATGTGGGTAGCGAGCCCCGCTATACCTCTCCGCCATATACGTCTATAATCTTCTTCAGTTTCATTCTTGCTTATCATTTCTTTCACTCTTGTATTATGCGGTTCCCGATATGGAAAACCGCCTTGGTGGCCTTATGGTCCTGTAGCCCTTCTATATTTCCATTACTTGGCACAGAATGACTATTTTGATAGTCTTCTGTCTCAAGTTAGTAAACTATATTATGTGAAGTGCATTGAATTATGGCATGATCTATGTAACGTGCATTACAAACATGGAAGTAAACTACTATACTTGATAGAGAGAAGGGTCTACTTGAAACATAAGAGTGCGGCTAGTAATAGCATGAAGTACGGTGCGAGAGTTTAACTATGATTCCAAGTTCATTTTCATGTTCTAGACAAGCAAAACAATATGAGATTATTTCCTTAGATAGGTGCACTGTATTCTTTATTAGCATGCAAAAGGTGATTTTCCTAGCGACTAGCATGTATCTTTCGTATTTTTAAATGTGCAGGCTAAGCAAAGAAACGTTCATCGTAGCCACCCACCTTAGCGATGAATCGCATCTATCGAGCGATACTTCGAGCGCGCCTTTGCAAGTCTAAGTCTGAACTCCTGAAGGCCAAGTCTGAATTCCTTTGTATCAAGCGACTCATCTCACTGAGAAAGACGGGATGGGTCATTGCACTTGTGCCGTTTGAATCGGTTCTCTACATTGATATGGAGCGGGTCATTACATTATACACCACTCAGAACAAGTCTCATCCTCGAGACTTTCTGAGCGCAAACAGTTCTATCACACACTATCGAATATAACTCAAGTATATCTCTTTTGTTTCAACAGACCCTTTCGAACAAAACTTCCTACTTGTCTTTCCTCATTATGTGTCGCATGCATGCTGGGTTTGTTTCATTGAATGAATCTATCACTAAATCCAAGCTGGCTATATTCACTTGGTCTTCGTGCTCACTGACTCAGTCTCTACATCGCCTTAGCGCAGAACACATATCGCTTAACGTGAGGTACGTTATAATCCACTGTGTACGCTGATCTTAGGTTGAGGCTAACTTATCCAAATCGTTATATTCATTTACGTGAATTTAAACATATTCACTTGCAATTACATTCGAGTTCAACGTATCACTGAGTCTGGATCGTGCACATATTCAAGGAGTCCCAGACATATAAATTTCAACCAATTAGCGATAACAAAGTCTTTGCACTCGAGTTCAGCATATCACTGAGTCTAGAACGTGCACACATTCAAGGTATCCCCCAAACATATTTATTTCAACTAAACTTAGCGATAGAGAAGTCGGATAAGCTACTCGCAAAAATCTTAGGTATTCTCGTCTTACGAATCACAATGACACCTCTAGCGGAGTCAATCAAAATCTAAGTTATTTTTAATCCAATTCAAAACCAAGTATTGCACTACCATCAAGCATGATCTATCCAATCTACCGACTAGCGTTGAAGTTCTATCATCCATTCTGTTCGTTTAAAATACCAACTTTTTAGCGCGCGCTTATCGTTCCAAGCCTAACTCTAGGTCTTGCTGCCCCGACTCTATGGCTTGCCCAAGCAATACTCTAAAGTCGGTCACACAAGTTCTTTCACTCAGCATAGGGTCGTCTGCCTAACCGCTAAGTTGGCTCACAAGGTCATAGGTATAGTTCATCTTCATGACTCATCGTACAAATTCATTGCACGATGCTTGACCCAATTCCTAAGGTCAAACCATTGTTTTTTCATACGGGGTATTCTACCCAAGCTCGCTTCACTCTGATTTTTAAACATCGAGCACAAATCATCCTACTTGTATCACGATATTTGTTGCACAGGGTCCGAGTTCGTTCAGCAAAGTCGTTCCTAAGATACATTCGTTCAACCAAATCCTCGATATATCATATCGCACGTCAAACCTAGTTATTCACATAGTCTATCTCCTCAAACACGTTGGATAGAATCCACCTATTCATTCTTTTGTAAGTCTAGACCACCAAGTCATGATTTAATTTGTAATTCTTCGATCTTAATGATAAATGCTAAGTCATCCAACACCATTTGTGTATCCATTCACGAAACCATCAAGACTTCACATTCTAGACTAACTTATCCTCGAAACACTTTCGATTCACTTGTATCTTAAAACTTGTCTTATCGTATCGAACCACAAGTCAAAATGATCCTCTATTTGTCACGTTCCAATCTCCTGTAAGTTTGATCATCCCCGCTGGACGTGAAATTACCACGCCAACGCTCCCGTAGGATAATCGTCCTCATTCGGCCGTGACGCATATGCGAGCTTTGAGTTGCGCTTGCACAAGACAAGAACGTCAAATATTATGGTTATCATCGAAACAACCAAGACACCTTATTGTTACACTTTATTTCATCCAAGTTATATATTAATTCATCAAGTCATGTTCATCTAATAGATGTTCATGCCGTGATCATAATTCGTCTAAACAAATTGTCCAACTTCAATGTTACCGTTCGAACAACCCGTAGTCTACCTCTAACATTCCTCAAACAACTAAGTTCAAATCCTCTAGCCAAAGTCTATTCACCTTTATTACGTTCTATTTTATCTAGTTCGTCTGCATAATCATCGAACATGTTAGGCCATATCTCCCATGAGTTCGATCATCCCCGCTAGACGTGAAATTACCACGTCGATGCTCCCGCGGGATAATCGTTCTCATATTGGCCTGATGTTGAGTGTTATATTTTGTACTAGATTCAAGATTGCCCCATCTAATTCAAGTTCAAATCCAATATGGCCTACTTCAATTCATTGAAACACAAATCCCATAACTTGTATTAATCCGTGCTATCTTCTAACTATTGATTATCATATCAAATCTTCCAATTTTAAAATCACAACATACATACTCAGGCTAAATTCTATCGAGCGATATCCTACTCAATCCTAATTTTTCATGTGCACTATCTTCCATCGCGGTAACTCGATCACATCCTCAAGTCTCCATTTCTGACACAAAATCTTATTTTCGTTGATTAAATCCAAAATCGCGCGTACGATACACTAAGTTTTCTCGACCAAATTATCCATTCGTTTCACCGTTCTGAATCCCTATTCGATACTATTCTCGGTTCGCATAACTTATTCTCAACTTGCCTGAACGATTCTCGCTTGAGACATTTAATTCACTACTAGCTAGGCATTACTTATACTAAGGGTTGCGTGATCACGTCGCTTTAATAATAGACTCATTTGCTACCCAAAATCCTCGATTCGGTCAAACATTTCCAAGATGATCCATATACCACTTAGGGTTTGAGCTACTCAATAAATCCTTAAAACTCACTGTAATGCCCCGCATCCGCAAGGTGCATTATGCTGAGTCGGCTTAAATGAGACAAATGTTTGGTTGCGTTTCAATGAGTTAGATTTGGGAACAAGTATTTATTCAAGTTAGGTTTCATGTGCAGATCGCGTGCAGAGTTTATTGGGATCATAGTATTATCTCGCATCAGGATGAGGCATGGGCGTCGTGCTATGGAATCAGGTGTTCATTTAGAGCAATGCATAGATAAAGAATTTGGAACGATAATGTCGTATTCCTTAGTCTGATTGGGTCGAATAATTTGGAGAGCATGACTTGTTCGCACGGTCATACCAATTGAGTAGATCGCGCTTCACATCGGACCATGGATTCAAGGGATCGGCCGTATCGGCAAGGCAGAGTAATAGCGGATTCAACTTGGTAAGTAGGCTCTGCCCCTTCTCCTCTACTCCTGCATGCCTAATAATATAGAACACACATAATAGTTTGAACACTTGGTTTTAAATAATGGAATCACCATATTGTATCGTACATAGAGTGTGCATCATTTGGATGAATAGAATTGGTGGCTTTGAGTTGGACTTATGTAGAGGGTAGTTGGGGCTTGAGTGGATCATCTTGGTTAGGGCATCAGAACACCTTCATTGAGCGAGCGAGCGAGCGAGCGTGCGTAGCACACGAGTATCAAGTTGGAACACTTTATTAAGCAAAGCGTGCAGTTGTAGTTCAAAATCGGACAACTGCATCGGATAGGGCATTATGCCACCGATGGGGCATTATGCTATGGAGCTTTCTGAGCGAGGTGTTCCACCAATCGGAGCACTGTGTCAAGAAGCGGCATGGTACATAATGGAGATAATTTGAGAATGGTGCCTTGGGCTATTATTTGTGATTGGATATGGTGAATCAAATAGAATGGGGCGAGTATAGTTTAGTGGGGGCGAGAAGGCTCGATTCTCTCGTAATACCTACCTTTCATCGTTGCATGGTCACGGACAACCTGTTGCGCACAGGGTTTGGTTTTCTTGAACGGGATAGGCTCCGGGGCACCGGGACCGTTCGGCCATGGAGGAAACAAAATATAACGTACTTTGAGCACTGTACTGGCAGTTCGAGACCACCATCCTGGTTAGCTACTTAGCGCTTTATCGGGTTGAAATGCCTCAAATTTGTCCTTTATGGCTTGGCTAGTGACCTTCATATAAATAAGTTTCGTTTAAGATTGTTTCGTTTGAGTAGACGGCAGGCGGCCACCTTGCCTCGGGCAAGTGTGTGCACATTGATGGATTTGTGACTTGGAGATGAGAGGTAGTTCGATAGGTTCATGTTTTTCTTGTAAGATTTAAGTAGAACGGATTGCATGCTTAGTATTATTTGAGTTGGATATAACTACTAGTGTATTTTCTTGAGTTAAATGCTTAAATGCTTAACCTGATTTACATATTTCCTTAACATGTCATGCCACTACCATGAAATGAATCTATGTTCAAGTAGAAAGATCACCATATAATTTTTTGCATTCACTAGCTAATTAGTGTCGGTTTAGACGAGTGGGTTACCCCGCTCAACTGGTTGGTTGTGTACTGACCCACGTTTGTGGGCATATCTTTCAGGTATGTAGGTGTAGTGGCTCAGCTTGGATATACAGGATATGATGTATGGAACGGTAGGTACCTTTATGGCCAAGAGTAAGAGCAAGAGCAAGAGTGTTGTTAGCCTTTGTGGCATTCTCCATTGTGGCATTTTCTAATGGACCCTTCGAGAGCTTCGTTATGTATACTCTGATGTGTACTTGGTACACAATATTTGACTTTTGTTATAACGTGGTTATTTCGATGATAACCATGATGTTCGACTTCATCGCCTTGTGCGAGCGCAACTCCAGGCTCGTACGACATCACGTCCCGATGAGAATAATTTTTCTGTGGGAGCGCTGCAACGTGGTGATTCATGTTCAACGGGGACGATCGAACTTGCGGGAGATTGGGGCATAAAAAGTTGGTATTAAAGTGCTGGTTTATTTCTTCTAAATTTTTTTGGTTCATCATAAACTCTAAACAGCTTCCATGTATCGTTTGGCTCTTTGCTCAACTCGGTGCCACATTAGATATTCCATGCAATAAGTCCATATATTTGTTGGTTGTGTGTGCATGTTCTTCGTTGCATTCATTTTCGTAGGAGTTTGATAGAATCTTGTAGCATCGTTTAGCGTTGTTGCATTCGTGTAGCAAGTTGTGTTATATTTTTGCATCCGTGCAGCAAGTTGAGAGTTGTCGTTGCGTTTGTTTGGCTAGTCGCTCGGGGAGATTTTGGTTACATCAGTGGGAAGTTAATTTGGCAAACAAGATGGATATGTTGGCATGTTATGATTAGAGACATCGGAAAGATACAGCTTTGTTGGATGTAGTTTGAGTTTTGGCTGGAAATATCAGAGAGAGCGTTGTACGAGTTGCTCGTGCAGCGAAGTGTAAACATATTTGAGTAGTGGAATATAATATCAGAGAGAACATTGCACGAGTTGCTCGTGCAACATATGAGTTGATCAGATTTAAGATTTTAACTTGGAGTATCAGGAAGACCGTTGAACGAGTTGCTCGTGCGATGAATGTATTGAACAGATTTGAGGAATAGTTGAAAGTATCCGAAGAGAGATCATTGTACGAGTTGCTCGTACAGCGAATGTGTCGAACGGTTTGAGAGATAGTTAGGAATATCAAGAATGGAACGTTGCGTGAGTTACAACGGATAAGACCAATAGAAGAGTAAGATGGTTCATACATTGGTTGAGTTTCGTGTCAGACTTTGAGTAAGCATTTGAGTTGTGGATGGCAGGATCACCGTAGAGTGGATAGTTTGAACGAATGTTGGATCCGTGCAGAGAAAAGGATGACATAAGAAGTGACTTGATTCGGAGTGGTATATTGTATACCACGTAGTTAAGTATCGTTGAAATATTTTGGATAAACATCAGTAGAATTGTCGCGACGGATGTGAATAACAGAAATGGAAGTTGGTTTGTGCGAATCGGCTGAGTTATGTTTTAGAAACTTGGATCAAGCGAGTGTTGAGTTATGATCGACATAATCTTCACAGAATAGTTGGTTTGGAATAGATATTCATCGATGCAGAATAAGTCTGGCGTGAGAGCGACTTTATTTCTAAGTGGTATATATGTGCAGTCACGTCCTGATCTTCCATAGGATCGGTCGTCCCCGCTGAACCCGAATTACTGTACCAGCACTCCCGTAGGATGATCATTCTCATCAGGAAGTTATGCCATACAAGCACAAGCTGCGCCCGCACAAGGCCAGGTACTAAACAGGTGATGAAATATCTAAGCCACAGAGTCGCATAAATAGTCTCCAATGCAGCGGATATTTGAACGACACGAGTAAACGACCGTTCGATAACTAGTTCGCAAAGTCGATATAGCGGAAGCATAGAATAAACACAAGTATGATACAAAAATATGCTCTTTATTGATATTAAAATAAGATTATAAACGACGCTATGTCGAGATTACAAGTCGCTCAAGCTCTTTTTTTCAAAAAAATAAAAGCTTGCCAAGTGGCTTACAATATGGAATGATACATAGGTGATGTTCCAATATTATATCCTGTATATGTGCTTCAGCTCCGAATGCAATACTCCAAGGCTCCAGAGCGAACTTCTCGCCTTAGCACGCACGAGGGGATACTCCACACCGAACGAGGTTCTCTCGCACCATGCAAGCAACCTGGTGGGTTTTCAGTACATTGAATGTACTGGTGTAAAGGCTTCTCGTCTGCTTAACGAATCCAAACATGTTATATTAGTTTCGTACACAATATATTAAGTCATCTTTCTAGTCTTGCCTTAGGATCATTTTTATGGAAACGATATAAAGCCTAAATTATGTAGCAGTGCGTCGTGCGATATAATAGTAACACGGTAAAACTTACCAACTTACCATTCGTCCTTCCCTGTCCAGAGATACAACCCGGTTAACCAAGCAAGGATATAAATATATAATGAATCAAGGATCACATAAGCTAGAATAGGTGTTTTGAGCGTGTTTTTGACTCGGGTGAACAATATATTTAGATTGCTTCTAGATTTGTGATACTCAGATTTTTTAAGTGTGTTATACTCATATTCTTTCAGATGTGTTGCTCATATTATTCAGATATACTCAGATTCTTTCAGATGTATTGCTCAGATTATTCAGATTACTTATTTCAATGCAATGCAATGACTCGCACGCGGATTGCTTCTAGAAGAGATGACTTAATCTATATGAACATGACAGTCATAGCCTCCGCATGGTTATTGGGCGTTGGGCCCCCAGTGCACAGTACTTGAGACTACTATGACATGAAACGGTCAAGGGCATAGCCGTAAAGGATTCAGACGACATTCGTAATTTTGCTGCCTACCACAAGTAATGGCCAATACACCCTGATAGGCTACGACTTACCGGGTATTACATTGCTTGCATGGCTAGACCCCCTTGGCAAGTCGCCCGTAATCCCATGATTCCTCCCAGGCAGACACGATCCCGGTGCCCCCTGCGATTATCCGAAGAATCTCTATACCTCGTGCAAGAGTTGTCTGTGACCATGCAAGTTATTAAATTATCTCTTTTATCTTCTTTATCTGTGCAACGGCGATGGTTGTAGACGCGGTAGGCTATTACCCGCTATAAGCCATCCCGAGCGATTCTTTGGATTATCAACTAGGTTGTCGGTCCTCCATGCATTGCAAGTTGCGAGCCCCGCTACACGTCCCTGACATATCCGTTTATAATATTTCTTCACTTTCATTCTTGCTTATATTTTCTTTTTAATCTTGCAATGCAGTTCCTAGCATGAAAAACTGCCTTGGCGACCTTATGGTCCCGAAGCCTTTCCATGTTTCCATTACTTGGCTCAAAAATAATTATTTTGATAGTCTTCCTGTCTAAACTAATTGATGCAAGACATGAATTATGTTACTTGGCCATGGCATAAAATTATGTGACAAGCATTGAAACAAAATGAGAGAGTTCTAGTTAGCACGTAAAGCAGACAAGCATTAAAATAGTAGAAACATAAGCCTTTACACTAGCGCGATGTCTAAAGGGTTAGTGCGATGATTGAAATCGTACAGAGGCATATAAAGCGGCTTATAAGAAAATATATCAACTTACTTCTTTTCCAGGTTAGAGACAAGCAATACATGATAAGATTATCCTTTAGCTAGGTGCGTTATATTCTTTATTAGCATGCAAGAGGTAATTTTCCTAGTGACCAGCATATCGTCCATGTTTTATGTGTGCAGGCTAAGCAGAGACAGGTTCATCATAGCCACCCACCTTAGGGATGATTCGCCTCGGCCAAGCGATACTCCGAGCGCCACTTTGAAAGTCTAAGTCTGAACTCCTGAAGGGCCAAGTATGAATTCCTTTGCCTCAAGTGAGTCTTCTCGTCAAGCTAGGCGGGATGGGTCGTCGCACTCGCGCTGTTTGAATCGGCTTTCCGCATTGACGCAAAGCGGGTCGTTACATTATACACCACTCCTAACAAGTCTCATCCATGAGCCTTTCTGAGCAGAACACGTTCTATCGCACACTATCGAATCTAACTCAAGCATATTACTTTGTGTCATTAGACCCGTTCAAACGAAACTTCCTACTCATTTTCTTATTCTGTATCGCATTCGTTTTGGGTCTGTTTTATTGAATGACTTATCACTCAATTCGAGCTGACTATATCCGCTTGATCAGCGTATTCTATGACCCAGTCTCTATTGCGCCTTACCGCAAAACTATATCGCTTAACGCAGGGTACGTTATAATCCACCGTGCATGACGGTCTTAGGTTAGGACGAACTTAACCAAATCGTTATACTCGTCCATATGAATCTGAACATCTTCACCTGCAGCTGTATTCGAGTTCAGCACATCACTGAATCTGGATCGTACACATATTCAAGGCATCCCCCAAATATATATGTTTGCGTTAAACAAAAGTTATGCAAAATTTGTATTACAAACTATTAAAATAAAGAAAATATACAAAAGATCCTAGACAAGAATCTAAGAATAATTGATCCTAGAGAATTATAGCTGTGGAGATCTTATCTGAGGGCGATCACTTTACTCCTTGGACTACACGAAGGTGAAAAAGAAATGCAAGAGTGCTACGAACAATTTGAAGAGATAGGCAACAAGAAAGCCTTGGCAACAAAGGTTGTAGAACAAGCTTCTGTTTCTCTCATTCTGTTCTTGAATATCAAAGACTTGAAAATCAAGACTGCCTTGTAAGGGACATAATGATCCTATATTTATAGGATTTGAGAGCGGTTATGATAGTGTATGCGCACTTTGGACAGTCTATACTATATTTCCATTGTGCGTGCACTTTTAATGGGGTAACATCCTACGACCTAGTGAGTGGATGCATAACTTAATGTCTGCTTGACATGTGGCTTCCTATATGAGAAAAGCGTGGGTCATATGATAGTTATTTGTGTACATTTCACAAGGAATATGGCATGTAAGACACGTAATCATAACTCCTCTCTGTCAGTTAGAATTGTAGGCGCACTATAAAAGTAGTCTGGCAACTGGCACACTTTTGAAAAAGTTGGCCATGATGGCGCACTTTTGATGAAGTTGATCACATTTGACGCACTCTAGTGAAGTTAATTACACTTGGCGCATCTTGAAAGTGATTGATTCATACTGGCTGCTAAACGACAACCTGGGTCTACGTGCCGTATCTTAGATGAAATGATGACTTCTGAATTCCTCGACTACTGTTCCAGCCTCTCAGATTTATCGTGTTAAATGTTTGGGGAAAACAGATATAAAAATTGTGCGCTAGTCTTTATTGATGAAAGTCACTTGAAAGTGCCCCCTTTTATGTTCTTTTAAAGAGTGTGCCATCCTCTGAAATAAGTAGAAAGTGCGTCATTCTTTCTTTGTTAATTTTATTTGTAGAGAATTGCGCCATCTTTTGGAGGTACATTTTTTTTATGCTTCTACAAGACCCCCTTTCAAAGTTTTTGAATTCATTCAGATGAATTCAAAATACTTTTAATTAGAAGCCTAAAAATGTTGTTTAGATATCTTATGCGTATATTTTGGGAAGAATCCCAACAAATTGCTGACGTAGCTGTGATATGATGTACGAATTCTGAATATTTTAGCATCTGAAGAGTTCCCCCCCAATCTACAAATGGACGGGTTAAAGAGAGATAGAAAACTTTTCTATTGTTTTCAATTCTCTTCATCTTCTTCTTTCTCAAGAAAAATCTAGCTTTCATCTTCCTTCAAAGCCCTTAGCAATGACCCTAAGAAGATCTCAAACGAGCAGCAAAGATAGCAAGGGTAAAGGAGCGGGTTCCTTCTCTCAAGCAACGACGGTGGCTTAGCCCACTGAAGAACGGCTCAATGTGCCACCATCGAGAGTTACATCAAGAGATGTAGCACATCCTCCCATGATAGGCATTGCGACAGTCTTCTTCTACTTTGTTTTCTCCCCCCTCCATTTTTATTATTTACATGTACAATGTAAGCTCTAAGAATGGTGAAGAAAGGAGAAGAACGAAGACATAGAATATAGAGACATGTGTACACGTGCACTTTTATCTCGTTCAGAGCAAAAATAGCCACTTTGGCGTATTTTTTCTCGTTCAGTATGGAAACAGTCATTTTGACGCACTTTCCCTCGTTCAAAGCGTAAACAGTCCTTTTGGCGCACTTTCCCTCGTTCAGAGTGGAAACAGTCCTTTTGGCGCACATTTTCGATTATTGGCGAGTGAGTGCACTTTTTATTTGTCTTGGCAGATCGACGCACTTTTTGAATATTTTTATAAAATGCGCACATCTCCTGAAGCATTCATAAAATACGTATAGTTTCCAAAAATTAGAAAAATACATATCTTTTAGGATCTTTAAAGACTCATAATAGGATTGCTTTTATGCACTTCTCTTCATGAGATTTATTGACTTCATGTTTGTGGTTTTTCCAGTTGATTTGTGTATGGATCCTTTAGCTGAACTGATGGAATCCACTACTGGACTTCTGCATACTAACTATTTAGAGGAATTATCACACATTGAATTTCCTCAATCTGATAAGAATATATCCAGCACAGGCCAATTATTGATAGCCGGGCAAGGAGAATGGATGCTAATGTCCTTGATAAGCGGCGAACCTCTCACCTCCTTCATAAATGAGAAGTATTCTAAGCCACCTTTCTTATTTGGTGACGCTATTCATCAGTCATCTCAAACCAAGCCCAAAAAAGAGAAGTGGTTATTCAATGCTCAGGGTAGAGTCATGTACCTCCGAGAGATGACGAGAAATTTTTTGTTGTCTGCCTTCTTCAACGCTACTTATTCACGAAAGATGGATTAGGATTTGACTATCCCTACCAATGGATCTAAGCCCAGGAAAATTTGTTACAAACATGGGCGTTTCTCCAGTTCTGGGAATGGACATTATGTTCAAATGCGAGGGCTTCACCCTGGGAACTTACCAAGCGAAGATTCTTCATTGATTTTGTAGTGCCTGAAATCCCGATCCGACCGAGATGCGCACTATATAATTGGGCTTGTGTCTAGTCTGTCTGAGTCGTAACTTGGTGTTTAGAATCTTCGGCATCCTCTTGCCACGGAAAAAATACGATGATCATTTTCAACTCATGGATAGGCCTCTATTGAAACGAGTCCAATAGTTTTCGTATTTTGTTTCTTGGTTTTCTTGTTGTCGCTTTGGGATTTCATTTTTGGTGTTTCTTTCAATTTGCTTGATTTTTGCTGTTGGCTTTCTCGCTCGGAGCTTTGGTTCTTGGGGTTTTTGGGAGAAAGGATAGGCAAAAGGATTCTAACTCGGTGCTCGTGCTATTGCAGGTCCGCGTAACTGATGCTTGATCGTCGCTAGGCGAGACTTCTTCTTTTAACATTTTCTTTAATCAGTAGGTGGTTCAAACCCTTCTTTCCTACTTCTTCACGTCCACATCTGTCATGCTCCAATTTTCATAGAATTAATAGTCGTCCCCCGGACGTGACACCGTGCGTGCCTAGGTTGCTGCAGCGTATAAGGCCAATATATTTTTGTATAGCGAGCACATATTCAGAGTAAGCAGATAATTAAATAAAATATTGAAACATGGAAAAGTTTTCTTTATTGATAATGAACATCTTTTACAAACTTTAAAAGCTATAGACACCTTCGGGCGAAGCCATCGCCTTTCCACGGAGCTGCATAAGGTATGTGCATGAGCTCATAGAACTTCAAAACACGCTTCAATGCACGAACATGATGTGCTGGTAGGTGGACTGGATTGGAAAGTCGCTCTAGCTTCTTGCAGGATCTCCTAGGTGCGGGAAACCTGTTGCAACGAGGGTCAGTACATCGAAATGCACTAGTGAAGGCAAGCTAACCCAACTATACCAATCAACACGTTATTTATATGAATCATGCAAGTTATTATGTGGTCTTTCTATCTTGCCTTAGTTCATCTTGCAAGCAAGCAATAGATATGGAAGTTTACTGAAATAAATATGCCACCATTCGGTGACATTTACCTACCCGTCTGAACCACTTGTACAATACTTACCATGACCTTCCCTGACACAAAAATAAAGTTAGCTTGCACAGTTTAAATATATGAGGGGATCACTAGCATGGTGCCATAATGTACGAGTTATTTAGACGTGTAGGACCGAGGATACATTCACCCAAGCATTTCTCCGTGGGAATCTCTGGTGTTATTCGTAAAGAAGAAGGACAGATCCATGCGGCTGTGCATAGACTACCGAGAACTGAATAAAGCAACCTTATGGAAAAAGTAACCATTACTGAGGATAAACAACCTGTTTGATCAGCTGCAGGGGGCGACAATATTCTCTAAAATTGATCTCAGGTCGGGCTATCACCGGTTGAAGATCAAATCCGGTGACGTTCCCAAGTCAGCGTTCCGAACCGGATACGGCACTATGAATTTCTTGTAATATCGTTCGGCTTAACGAACGCCCCAATAACTTTTAGGGATCGGATAAAATATATATTTCGACCGTTCGTGGACAAGTTTGTGCTCGTATTTATTGACGACATATTAATCTATTCAAAGGATGAGACGGAACACAAGAAATACTTGAAGATCGTGTTGCAGACATTACGGGAGCATCGGTTGTTCGCCAAGCTCAGAAAGTGTGAGTTCTGGTTGAGCATCATAGCATTCCTTGGACATGTCATCTCGATAGAAGGTTTTGTCGTAGACCCAAAGAAGATAGAGGCGGTGGTGGATTGGAGGCAACCTACGTCAGCTAGTAAAGTACGTTGCTTTCTGGGCCTAGCGGGATACTACCGTGGGTTCGTGAAGGATTTTTCTAAATTGTCCACACCTTTGACTCGCCTTACTCAGAAAGAGATTGCATTCAAGTGGAGTAACGACTGCAAAACTAGCTTTCAGGAGCTAAAGCAACGGCTCATTTCAGCTCCAATACTTTTATTTTCTGATGGAGTAGAAGAGTTTTAGATATACAGCGATGCTTCGGGACTCGGCTTAAGGTGTGTTCTCATTCAGAGGGATAAGGTGATATCGTATGCCTCAAGACAATTGAAGTTATATGAGAAGAACTACCCAACACATGACTTGGAATTGGCAAAAATTGTGTTCACACTGAAGTTGTGGCGGCATTATCTATATGGTGTTGCTTGTAAAATCTACACATACCACAAGAACCTCAAGTACCTATTCTCCCAACGAGAACTGAACTTCCAGCAGCAGCGCTTGCTAAAAATGATAAAGGACTATGACCTGACGATCGCATATACGCTCGACAAGAGAAACATCGTTGTTGATGCTCTGAGTCGAAAGCACGTGGGCTCTCTATCCATAAACATCCATCTGCTTCAGGATCTAGAGGCGATGGGCATCGAATTTTGAGTTCAACATTAAGGGATACAGCTGGCCCACTCCATCTTGAGTCGAGTTTGCGTGATAGAATCAAGCCTGCTCATAAGGACGATCAGTTCCTAACGAAGGTGCGTGAGCTGATCTCGATAGGAAAGATGTTCGACTTTGTAGAAGGCAAAGATGGGATCCTACATATGAAAGAAAGATTATGTGTTACTAGCGATCCAGAACTCCAAAAGAAAATTATGATAGAGGCACACTATATGAAGTATTCCTTACATCTGGGGAGTACTAAGATGTACAAGGACTTGTGCATGACCTTCTGGTGGTACGGTATAAAGCGGGATGTGGCAACCTTTGTGTCACAGTGTATAGCCTGTCAACAGGTGAAAGTTGAACATCATAGGTCCGACGGAGAGCTGCAGAACCTCGCTATTCTCGAGTAAAAATGGGACAACATCGCTATAGATTTTATCGTGGGATTTCCAAAGACGCTGCAGGGGCATGATGCAATTTGGATCATAGTTGACTGTTTGATCAAATCTATCCACTTTATTCCTATCAAAGTTACATGGAGCATTGATCGGTTAGCGCAGATTTATATTGCCGAGATTGTTGAACTATACGGACTACCTGCCTCAATCGTCTCGAACCACGACGGACGTTTCTTATCTCATTTTTGGACTAGCCTACAGTCTGTTTTGGACACCAAGCTAAAGTTCAGTACCATATATCACCCCCAGACTGATGGCCAGACAGAGAGAAAGAATCAGATACTTGAAGATATATTACGAATGTGTGCGATCGATATAAATATTAGTTAGGACATGCACCTACCGTTAGCGGAGTTCGCGTATAATAACATTTATCAATCGAGATCCAGATGGCACTGTATGAAGCACTCTACAGGTAAAAGTGTCAATCTCCAATCTGCTGGGGCAAAGTCGACAAGTGACAGGTACTCAGGCCAGAGCTGGTGGAGCAGGTCGTTGAAAAAGTTTGCTTGATTCGGGAATGACTCTGCACTGCGCAGAGCCGATAGAAGAGCTATGCCGATGCTCATCGAAGACCCTTGGAGTTTATTGTCGAGGATCACATCATTTTGAAGGTGACACCAATGTGAAGAGTGATGCACTTCGATATTAAGGAAAAATTGAGTCCCAGATTTGTTGGCCCCTTTAAGATACTTGAGCGAGTGGCAGTTGTGGCCTATCAGATTACACTACCCCTGTCCTGGATGAAGTGCACGATGTCTTTCATGTCTCTCAACTTTGAAAGTATGTGCATGATCTGAGTCATGTGGTTAGTTTCGATCAGTTGGAGATGCGCACAGACTTATCGTAATCAGAAGAACCTATGAAAATCTTGGATTACAAGGATAATGTGCTGAGGAACCGAATAATGTCCTTGGTTCACGTGTTGTGGCAGAACCATTCGACAGAAGAATCAACGTGGGAGATGGAGTCAGAGATGAACGAGAAGTACCCTTCATTGTTCGTTCAGTCGAAAGTAAGACCTTGTTCTTAAGTTTCGGGATAAAACTTTTTCTTAGTGGTATATTATGTAGTGCCTCAAATCCTGATCTGACCGGGATGCGCACTATATAATTGGGCTTATGGCTAGTCTGTCAGAGTCATAACTTGGTAGTTAGAATCTTCGGCATTCTCTTGCCACAAAAAAATGCGATGATCCTTTCCAACTAATGAATATGCCTCTATTGAAATGAATCCAATAGTTTTCGTATTTTATTGCTTGATTTTCTTGTTGTCGCTTTGGGATTTGGTTTTGGTGTTGCTTTTGATTTGCTTGATTTTTGTTGTTAGTTTTCTCGCTTAGAGCTTTGGTTCTTGGGGATTTCGGAAGGAAGGATAGGCAAAAAGATTCTAACTCAGTGATCGCGCTATTGCAAGTTTGCGTAATTGACACTTGCATATTTCTGTATTTAATGCACGAGATGGAGGCATATCTCTGCATTTAATGCACGAGAATTGGTTCTATTCTTTAGATTTTGTCATGACTGGGAAAGCTAAAACTGTGACTAATATGCTCACATCACCATCCTCGCATTTTACACCAACCAGGCTATTTTCAACTATAGGAGTACACCGTATGCTATCTCCTCGAAATACGCCAGCTCAGGCTATATTTGCAAAGATACGTGATAAGGCTATTTAGCCCAGAATACGCTCAAGACCTCAGTCGTGATGGATAATTGGCTATTTTACGCTAGTTATCTACTATTCATGCATTATCAAGTTTTACGTAGAATTTGGCCTTTTACGCCAATAAGACAGCTATTTGGCTTTTACGCCAACAAGACAGCTATTTGGTTTTTACGCCAACAAGACAGCTATTTGGCTTTTACGCCAACCATCTTTACGCAGGGGCAGTTACCTACGTGGCTTGTATGCCGTGATCTTCGGAAAGCAGTTATACGCGTTATCTCATAATGGGACACGTGTCATACGCAGATTCAGAAGATTATTTGAACGTGGGTAGCCGTTATTATAACCACAGCGTAAAATATACAACTTTCTTCACAGTTTGGCCTTCTACGCCAACTGGACAGTTATTGGACTGATCTCTATAAATAGAGACCCCCGATCACAGGGAAAAGGGATGGATCAAGGAGGGGCACGACAAGCAGGATCAGAGATTAGAGAGAAAAAAGAGAACAGACAGTGAGTTTTGGTTGACAACTTTGGCAACAGAAATTCGATCCTACTTGCAACTCTTGAAGCTTCTTCTACAACACTTCTTCATCATCGTATAGTCCAAGGAATAAAGTGATCGACCGCAGATCAGACTTTTATAGCAATACTTTTCCAGAATCATTTTATTGTACTTAACATCCTCGTATAGGATTAATTGTACTCTTTTCTTGTTTGTAAGCAAAAATGTTTCGTATAAACCCTCTTCTTTGTTTACCATCAAACAATCATCAACATCATTGTCACCTTAATCATCATCACAATCATCATCACCCTCGTTGTCATCATCAACATCGATATCATTATCGTCATTGTGGACCCGTCACCCTCACCAAAAATAACCTGCAGTAATCAGCTCGATCCTCATTCCCATGCGTACACGCTAACCCCAAGGTTCGAATGTCACGCCCCAGTCCCCAAAATACCGTGGGACCAGATACGTGGCAATGGCCAGCAGTACGCACCGATGGATAAATCCAATCTAATGGATCCATCAGGGCATACTTAAGCTGTGAATAAAGTCTACGACAATCATGGCACAACTAATCTCATCCACACAAGATATAAAATATGATCTACAGAATAAATAAGGAATGTAAATCATCAGCTAGTCTCAACAAAGTACTTCGGAGAATAACCCGATAAACCTCTAGTACAATGGTTCAATAGACCAGAATATAAAAGACTGAAATAAATAAATAAATGCTGAGCATGATCATGGATGCTCAGGAAAAGTCTTCGGCTAACACCTCTTCCTCGGATGGTGGTACAGCTCCTGGTTCAGCTCCGGCTGTGGTCCCGTATACCTCGGGATAGATCTCGTCTGCAAATCCTGGGGACATAATCCATATCCAGGTCCTCAGGGGACATAGCAAGGTACAGAAATAATACAAGCCAGAATATAAACAGTGCAGCAAATAATGAGATAAATAGGGTAAGTATGTAAACATCTGTGTAAAATGCAAGAGAGAATATCAATAGTACTCAGGTTGAACAACTACAAGCTCTGTGTAGGGGAGCCGGTAGCAGTGGTATCATAAGGTGGTCTAGCTCAGCGGGAGACTGAGTAGCCGGCATAACATAATCAACCTGTAGCATGTGGGTCTCTCCAGCAATAGATGGAACAATAAGGGAATACTAAATAACCAGCTAAGTGATATGCAAGATGAGAGCAGCACTAGATTTTAGGCTGAAGCCACTACAAGCTCTGTGTCGGGGAGCCGGTAGCAGCGGTAATAATGAGTAATGGGCCAAGCTCGGGCTTCAGAGTCTTGGGCCTCACAATATTAGGGGTGTATATATATGATCAGCATGTAGTCTGTGTGTCTCTCCCTATCCAATGTAACCACGCATATCATGACCATAACGTCTCATGTCCATGTCAGCGGGATCATAACTAATGCACATGTCATAATGTATCTAAGAATATAGTGTCTCTGTCAAGTCCTGTATCCTATACAGAATCATCACGAATATCTCGGGAGGATCCTGTCTCATGAACAGTGTCCAGTGTCCTGGGTCATAAGGTACTTGGTAAGACAAGTACGAGAATATATAGTGTCACGTATGTCCATCTCTAGATGACAGTACCCAACACTGCGTACAGTGTTGGCACCCGACTGATAATCGGACGCTAAGTACGTCACACGGTCCTAGGTTGAGCATGCACAAAAATATAATAAAGCAAGGAAAATATATAACAATACTGCAGAGTTTGGCAAGGTACACTTGCCTGATGTTTGAATGTCAGTCGTCCCGGTATCAGTGGATCCGGTAGGTGCTACTCCAAAAGCTGTAATAAACATCACCAACAGTCTCAGAAGGTATCAAACTGCTAGAAATTCCTGTCCTTACGTCCAATTTGGACACAGGGGCAAAAAGGTCATTTTCGGGCCAAAGCGGGGTCCACATGTGGGCCACTTTGCACCGAAAAGCGTGTCAGGGTCAAAGGTCTCCAAATTCTGAAAACTCAGTGTCTACAAGTCAGGAATGATGGTACGAACCCAACGAAACTTCCAAAATTGGATTCCGATGAGCCGATCACAAAATCGCCCGTCAAGTGGAGCTTATGGGGCCCACGATACGCGATTTTATCAACGTTCTCAGAATCGGACCAAACTTGGCTCATAGAACCAGCGTATTGCTACGAGTCCGATGGCACAAGTTCCGTCTCAATCCGACTTGCGTACACAAAGTTACAGCATGTTCCAGAAAGGATGGATACGGGGTGTCGTCGGCGGATACGCGTTGATTCCGGGGTGCACGCACCTCCGAATCGACTTCTGTGAAATCCTACACGACCGTATCAATGTCGCGCACGATTCGGTAAAGACCGCGTGCGACCAAGTCGTCCCGTTTGGCAGGGCGCACTCAGTTCCGGGGTGAAACAGGGCATTATTTTTCCTGTTTTTGGATCGCGGTGTGCGATCACCACAGGACGCAATACACCGAGCGAGTTGCATGGGCACCGAGAGGGTTATACAGTCGACGAGTAGCAACTGACGGAAACTAAAACGGAGCTGCGAGTTGAGAGAAAACGGTACCTGAACAGAGCTCCGTGAACGCTGATTTTTGCGTGTCCGAAAGTCAAATTGACGCGAGCCGAGTCCTGGTCGTGTCTGCTGTGAGTCCGAGCTAGGGCTCTGGTCGAGACGGCAGAGGGGCCTCGCCGGAGGGGGTCGGGCTTGAGGTCGGGTTAGGGCAGCGGTTTTGCCCGGTCTGGTCGGAGTGGGTCGTACGCTGGTGGAGGTTCGGCGTCGCTCAGGCACCGCGAGTCTCGGACGGTGGGTGCGGTTGGGCTCGGGATGAGCACAGCCGGTCGATGGCGTCGTCGGAGGGGATCGACTGGCCAGGCGGAGATGGGAAAGTCGAAAATCTGTCGAGGCGAGGAGTCAAGGGCGTCGGCGCTCGAGTTGGGGGAAGATGGCCGGACCGTGGGGAGTTCGAGGCCGGCTCGAGAGGAGGAGGGGGCGACTGCGTTCGAGTTGAGGCGGATCGGAGGGACGCGACGGAGCAGAGGGGGAAAAGAGCAGCATGGATGTCGAGGCGACCTCTTATAGGCGGCTACAGGGTCCCTGCGGCTGCTACTAGGGTTTCCAACAGGGTTTCGGGTCGGGTTAGTGTGGTTCGGTTCGGTTCGGTTCAACCAACCAATAGCTTTTTAGAGCTTAAAACGTTACTCCGGAGTCCAATAAATTCACTGAAAAATACCACATGTCCGGTTTTCTATTTTACACCCTAAATTATTATTTCCATAATATTTTAACACCTATAAACTGCATTTAAAAATCCTTAACTCCCAATTATCTTGATTCGTCTTCCAGAAAATTCCAAAAAATATATAAAAATTCATTCTGAAAACAGGGTGTTTACATCGAACATGTCCCTCTCCTTTCATTTTATATGCATGTTTGTGTGAATAACATCTAGGTTAGCATATTGGTTCAGTTTAGTTGGTTGATAGGATTGCAGACCGTGTCGGTTAACCTAGTGTGCTCGTACGTGTGTGTGCATATGCACATAATATTAGTTTGATATATATATATATATATATATATATATATATATATATATATATATATATATATAGAGAGAGAGAGAGAGAGAGAGAGAGAGAGAGAGAGAGAGAGAGAGAATAAGGGAGGTGAGATGCCACCTCACTCTCAAAACAAGGGTGGCGATGACGTGGCACAATTCCAACCACACATTTCATAATTGGCAAATTGCACTTAACCCTCTCCCCTTGTTTGTGTGGTTGGGATTGTGCCACATCACCGCCACCCTTGTTTTGAGAGTGAGGTGACACCTCACCTCCCTTATTCTCTCTCTCTCTCTCTCTCTCTCTCTCTCTCTATATATATATATATATATATATATATATATATATGTGTGTGTGTGTGTGTGTGTGTGTGTGTGATTAAATGCTAAGAAATAATTATGATTATACATGTATTTATTCTGTCTGGCCCTAGGTTAATTATGGATATTCTATATTTACGTTTGACCAAGTAACCCTAACAACATGTTAGTTGACTGCCTTGTGTACATTAACGTACTGGCTTAGACACATGTTAGTTGACTGTCTAATTTTGATATAGTATTTAATATAGGACACCGGCATAATTAGACGCGTATTTGACCCTACTAGTTGACCAGTGTCACCCCTAGCGTAGCCCTGAGTTCAGAGTATTTATGGTTGTGTATGTGCTAGTGTAATAGCTGATGATGTATTGTATTATATCATATAAGTATAGGACCATTGGATTGTTCTGCGAGACTTCAGGAGCAGTTTATTGGCATCGCAGCTTTCTTGCCAGGCAAGTATACCTTGCCATTGTACTGTAATTTATATTCCATATGATGTATGCATTTTATTTCTGTCATTTAGTTCATATATTTTAACTGCTATATAAAGTGTGCGTCCAAGGAAACTTGGGTGCAACGACGGTGTCGTCGTATTATGTTTTTATTATGTATATGCATGTTGACCTAGTTTATGAGACCATTCCATTATCATGAGGCATTCTTAGGTTTTATTGGCTGTGACACATCTGTTACACGTGTGTGAGTTTCATGTAGGACACGGACTTGCGTGACAGGTTGGCCTCCTGTACGTATGAGACGTGCATTAAAGATAACTGTTGTTAGAAATTGCATGCTAGGAGACTTGGCAGTTATTAGAGGTATTATCGTGTCATGGATATGACATGCTTAGAGCATGGGGTGGGGAGAACAACAAGTAAGGCGTTTTGGCTCCTTTGTACTTTTTTTTTTGTAACCCGTACGCTCCGTCGGAGATACGTGGCAGTGATGATATCTATATTACTGGCGGCCTCTGGCGTTCAAAAGATGACATGCTTTGTAGGCCCCTGATTCTCTGAGAGAATCATGCCAATCCCATTTATGGCCAGATAGCCTACTTATTGGAAAGTTGTTCTCAAACTGCATTCGCATAGATGGTTAGGCGACCCATTGGATGTTTATTTTTAGTACTTTATTGGCATGCTTCTATGTATCTTGTTATGTTCCTCTGAGGACCTGGTCCCTTTCCAAGTGTAGATGTTCATGAGTATTCGCAGGAGCGCAGATCCGGACCTGCTACTTATATTTCGAGGAGGTCTTCTCTTCGAGCCTTATTGCTTATTAATGGATGTATTTGTTTTGTTTATTTTATATTCTAGTTTGGTAGTGGATTTGTTTCCATCCGACTATCATCCTTTGATACTTCATATTGAGATTTAGTTACATAGTTATTGGTTATTTATCTATTTATGATTTCTGTGGATGAGATTTAGTTATGCCCTATGTCTTGTGATAGTTTATACCACTTGTGAATTATTGTTCATAATACAACGCACGCATGTGTTATAGTTTCCTTATATTGGAGTTGTCATATACATGCGGCTGGCATGCTTACGTGTTTCTAGTCCTACGTATTTTGGGACTGGGGCATGACAAACAGAGATGTGTCAAAGGATGTTGCTACTGGAGATGTGAATTTGAGAAACAAGAGGTGCAATTCTTATTCTCAAAGATGTTCGGCATGTCTCCGATATCCGTTTCAAACTGGTGTTGGTTGGAAGATTGGATGATGAGAAATTTTTAAATATCATTGGAAAAGGTCAGTGGAAGCTTTACAAGGGTTCGATGGTATTTGCCAGAGGAAGCAAAATGTCTAGTCTCTACTATATAGGAGTGAGCGCACATGGTCACATGAGGTAAATGTAGTCAGTGATGCGTCTACCAAATTATGACACAGACGGCTTAGCCATCTCAACGAGAAAGGGATGAGCTACTTGTTGAATAGGAACATGATTTCGGAGCTCAAGTCTACAAAATTGGAGAGATACATGTATTACTTAGCAGGAAAGCAAAATATGATATTTTTCCAAGGTCACCCAAGTTTAAAAACGTTGGCCTTGCTCGAGTTAGTTCACTTGGATGTCTGTGGTCCAGTGAAGGTAAAAATTATTGGTGGTGATTCTTATTTTGTAACTTTAATTAATGATTATTCCAAAAAAGATCGGTTCTATGATATAAAGACCAAGGATCAGGTATTGCCTACTTTTAAAGAGTTTTAAACCTTTGTTGAAAGGGAAACGGATAAGAAGTTAAAGTGTATTAGGCCCAAAAATAGCGACGAAGACATTAGTTCCTTTGATGATTATTTCAAAGAGCAAGAAATTTGATACCAGAAAACTCTCCTAAAGATACCTCAGCTCAATGGTATAGCGGATTGTGTGAACAGGGTACTGATAGAGAGGGTATATATTTGTTATCAGAAGCAAACTTACCAAACAACTATTAGGGTGGGGCTCTCAACACTGATGCTTATGTTATTAAATTGTCTCCTAGTGCTCCTTTGTAGGGTGATGTGTCTGATAGAGTATGGTACGGCAAGGAACCGGCATACAGTCACCTTTTATTGTTTGGTTATAAGGACTTTGTGCATATACCAAAGGACGAGAGATCCAAAATTTAGCTAAATATAAGGTAGTGCATTTTTGTTGAGTATGGTCGGGATGAGTTTGTCTATAGACTCTACGATCTGGTAGATAGAAAACTCTACATAAGCAAGGATGTGGTATTCGTCGAGGTTCATCAGACCATGACTAACACTCAGGATTTCGATATACCTTTTGAGGTTAAGAAATTGCCTCTGTTTCTGGAGGACATTATAGAAAATCCAATTATGGGAGAGCAAGTACATGGAGATGCTCCCAACCTTAATCATCAGCCTGTTGATGGTGGTTAATATAACCCTTAGGAGGATGAGCAAGCCAAGGAGGCAGATCCTGAAAGAAATGAAGCTATCGCTATACAACCAGCACCAGAGGTTCCATTGAGGAGGAGCACGAAAGAGCGTCGACCGTTAAAGAAGTACTTGTCAAATGAGTATATGCTATTGATTGACGGGAGAGTCCAAAAGCTTCGCATAGGCGATGGAAGACAAATATAGGCAGGAGTAGATGCAGGCCATGTAGGAGGAGATGAGTTCCTTACAGGAAAACTCCACTTATGAGCTGGTGCGGTTGCCAAAGGCAAGAAGACTTTGAAAAATCAATGGGTGTTCAGGGTGAAGTAGATAGAAGATGTCGCTCGCCCACTTACAAAGAGAGGGTGATAGTTAAAGGCTGCAGTCAGTGGAAGAGCATGGATTTCGATAAAATCTTCTCGCTAAACATCAAGTTGTCATTTATTCTGGTGGTGTTAGCCTTAGTATTCAGTTTAACCTTATTAAGCAGATGCACGTGAAGACAACACTCCTCTATAGTGATTTAGAGGAGTTATACATGGAGCAGTAATAGGAATTCTGTAAGTAGGGCAAGTCATATTTAGTCTGCCGGTTAAAGAAGTGTATGTATGGTCTGAAGCAGGCTCCGAGGTAGTAGTACAAAGAGTTCGAGTCATTTATGGGGAAGCATGGTTATGCATGTACAACTTTGGACCATTGTGTGTTTGTGAAGTATTTTATCGAGGATGATTTCATCATATTATTGCTCTATGTAGATGATATATTATTGGTGGGTCGGAATGCCACCAGGATAGCAGAGTTGAAGCACCAACTGGACGGCCTTCTCTATGAAGGATTTAGGCACCGTGAAGACTATTTTTGGGATTTAAATTAGCCGAGAGAGAGAGAGAGAGAGTCCAAGTAGATTTACTTATCCCAAAGAAGTACATTCATCGGGTACTCTAGCATTTCAGGATGGATGGGTCAAAAAAGTAAGCAACCCTCTTGCAGCTCACTTTAAGTTCACCATGGAGTAGTGTCCATCTACTAAGGACAAAAAGGAAGATATGAAGCGGATTCCGTATGCTTCAATTGTGGAAAGTCTTATGTATGTCATGTTGTGTACAAGGCCAAACATTACTTACTAGTTTGCATGGTTAGAAAATATCTTTCCAATCCAGGAAGGGTACATTGAAGTGCAGTCAAGTGAATTCTAGGATACCTTCAGGGCATTGTTGATTGAAAATTTTCATTTGGTAGTGACAAGGCTAAACTAGTTGGTTTTACTTACGCTGATATGGTTGGAGATGTAAGATCGACTTCGGGCTATGTTATGATGTTTGCGGGTGGAACGATTTCGTGGCAGTCGTGATTTCATGGCATAGTTCATTGTGGTGATGGAGGCTTATAAGGAGTTTTTATAGATGAAAAAAATTCCGCAGGAAATATGGCTTAAGCAAGAGCAATCTGTTGTGCTTTGCGATAGAGTGCAATCTATCTTGGAAAGAACATAACGTTTCATAGTCAGTCCAAGCATATTGCAACTTGGTATTACTAGATACGAGATGTCCTTGAGGCGAAGAACGCAGCGCTTGAGAAGGTTCATACAGAGGACAATAGAGTGAATATGCTAACGAATATTTTACCAAGGGGAAATTCGAGTACTGCAAAAAGATCGTCGGTATGACGAGCTCCTCCACCTAGCTGGGAAGGAAGAGATTTGTTAGTATTTGGTGGAATTCCCAACCTATGTGGAGAGTACTCCGGAGCGCAACGAGCGTCATCTGTGTGTCGAAGAAGCTCAAAAATTAAGCTGAAAGTGTCGAAGCAGAGTTCAGAAATATCAGTCTGAGAATATGTCCAAACTTGACCTTGTTCGGTCTGAATTCGGTCAAACCGAGTTCGGTCCGAGTTCGATCAGTTTCAGACAGAACTCTTTAACATTGGGCCAACTGAGTTTGGTCTGAATTCGGTCCAAGTTCAGTACAACTTTACTGCTGGGTCAGACCGAATTTGGTCGTTGGGCTGAAACGAGTTTTGGGTATTTATTTGCACCTTTGGATCAAATCTAATGGTCCAAATTTGTTGAGGGATTTAGGGGAATATATATAGGTATTTTTCTAACCATAATCTATGTATGTTCATGCTTTACAAGTTTTGGAGAGAGAGAGATATTGGTGGCTATTGTGAGGGAGATATCATTTCAGATAATTCTTCTCGTTATTTTTTGTTCTTCGGGAGTCTGTAATCAATTTTCATCTTCCATTAGTTGTGGTAATCCATTTTGGATCGGTGAAAAGTCTGTAAGGAGTTTGTATCTTCTTATTTCATTAGTCGAGGCTTTTTAGGGTTGAACTCCGATTTTTTCCACTAAGACTTTTTTACGCAAAAATTATTGTTTTTGTGTTTGGCTCTTGTACGACTTTGCTAAATTAATTGATATATTTTTTATTGCTCCGTTTTTTTTGCAGTCTTTTTGGCTTGGTAAAATGGTTTTCCGTTTCGTTGGCAACGGTGGTGGTACCATCTTAAATTATTCACTGCTTTCAAACAACTCTCTTTCCAATTGGCATTGTGGCAACATGAGCAAAAGTAAGCTTGTAGTACTAGCACACTTGCAGAATCATGAAGCATGCAATCACTTTTTGGAGTTCCTTTGTCACTTTACATAAGCTTTGCAAAAGCCAAGATAATGATGGATATTTATTAATTTACATAAGCGTGCAAGCACTGTGAAGCTCCTTGTCACTTTACATAAGCATGCATGCACGCACTGTGAACTTATAATATGGATGTGACCAGTGGATTTCAGTAATAAAGTGTGTTGATTCTTCTCGTTCAGATGAATGTAAACCAATAACTTTTCATGGCCGAGTGTGATCACCAGTTTTCCTAAGATTTTTGTTGTTCGGCCATAATTAAAATGCAATTCTTTTTTCTTTTCTTTTTTTTCCTAGGTGAATGCTACATTGCAATCTTTTCCATTCATTTTTCTGGTACAAAGTCTCTACATGTTGTATATTGATTGTTATATGACCCTTGCTCTGTCAATTCAGTCGACGAGGCAAGTGATGATGCAACAATATTTGGCATACACAGAAACTGCAGCTAGGGTTTCTGGCCGAGTGTGTCCCTCCAAAACTATGCAATGCGGTGTCACAACCACAAGGAATGTTTTAGGGTGTCTCCAGCTTGTTTTGTAACCTACTCCAACTTCAGGAAAAATCCAGCTGTTGCAGCACTACTTTGAGAAAAGTGATGGATTCCCTTCGTTGAGCACTACGCGTAACCCATGTGAAGCCTACGCACAAGTCACATTATACGTCAAAGAACAGGCCAAAGTCCCTGTCCTCTCTAACATCCCATATTTTTTAAATGCTCAAACTATTCCTAACCGACAAACCCATATGCCACCTAACCCGACCCATCTTTGATCTCCGAACTCAACTTAAACTCGAACCGTCTCGACAAAAATTTGACCCGAGCTCAACCATCACCCAATCTACATCAGACTAGACCAAAACCTTGCCCCACAGCCTCAAACTCAATTGAAACGACGCAAAATCGAGCACGACTAGAAATCCGAACCTCACCTAACTCGACCGGAAATCTGAATCCAAATGAAACTAGAACTCGACCGGGAAACCGAACAGGTTAGGCCATAACCTGACCTAAATGTGTCAGATCTGACAAGACCCAATCGAACGCGAACCTTTCCTGAGCCAAACATTACCCATACCTAACCTGACATCTACCACAACACACACCCAACCCGAGCATGAACCTGACTGTTAGTTCAATTGGACTATTTTTATTATTTAAAGGATCTGATCCAAAATTGGGGTCATGATTAAACTATATTAAAAATTATAAATTTTATACACGGATTTGTTGTATTTTAAAGTTAAGACTAAAGTTGGACTAGTTGTTAAATTATTAAAATTATACTTCAAAACACATACATAGAATTATTGTTTTTAAAATATACATAAAAATATACATATTTTTTTAATTATAAAATTTTAATAGAATTGAGGATATTTGAATAAGTGTTTTTATTGGGACTTCATTTTTTACTTGGAATTATCCCAAAATAGTTATTTTTATTTACAAGTTTGCCAAAAGAAAATTTTATTCTGGACTAGTCCACTAGATAGTATAAAAGTCAATTTTTTTCTCTTTTCATATTTTGCTTCATTTCTCTTCTAAATTATAAATATGTTAGGGTTTCATGTTCTTGCATAAAATTCATTTATTAGGAAACTAAAATATGATTTATGATTCATTTTGAAGAAATATTTAAAATTTAGAACACATTCTAGAAGTTTAAACTTCGAAAATTCATACACAATTACGATGAAAACGAAGATGGACTATTAAATTTTTTAAAGTAGATAGAACTGCTTAAAAAAATTGACAGTTTCTTGAAATTTTTTCTATATTGGACTGTCAGTCCTAACTTTAGGGACTAGAGAAAGGAGATTCTTGATTTAATATTGTTTGATTTTGAAGAAAATTACCAATTGCTAGCTTTTCCTATACTTGTTTGACTTACTCTGCGTCAATCACGGACTAAGAAAAAGGCGGTTCTTGATTCACATGCCTTGGAACCAAATACTGCCAATGTATCACTATATAGTTTGTTTTATGTGTTTTTTTTTTTGTCTTTAATATTGGGAACTAATTTACTTCTTATATAGATAGCAATGCAACGAAGACAATAGTGAAAAAATATTTTATATTACTAAACTATGATATTTTTGGCATTAACAAGAATTTAAAAGAAAATTAGAGTTTTAGAGGAGATGGAGGAGGTGGAGAGGAAAGAAGTTTAGGATTTTAAAGAGAGAGATGGTGAAAATTAGAATAATTTGGTTATTGGGGGGTTGGGAGAGATGGACAATCCCTAGTAAGAAATGGCTGTCCCGAGTAAAAGTTCATCTAAACTAGGCTAATCCCAATCTTGGCTAACCATGAGTAAAAAATGAAGTGCCTCGATAAGAACTCTTAAATAATTATATGTCTTTTTCGATTTTGGATCGAAATCGAAACTCGGATAAAAAAATTAGTATTTTCAAAACCAAACCGATTTTTTTTCAAACCGAACAGAATCACTTATTCGGCTTGATTCGATTTTCTGTGGTCCAAAACCAAATAATGCTTACCCCTACTAAATTGTAGCCATCAAAGGTGCAATGTCCCGCTCCGTATGGTGCATCACACCGAGTCGGAATGGGAAAGAGGTATTGGTTTGGTTACATTACTTTGATTTGGAATTGGGAACAAGCTTAATTCGAATTTGGTTTTATGTGCAGGCTTTATGCATAACTTTCTGAGGTCGATAATTAGCCCTGATGTGGGCAGAAGCACGGAGTCATCATCGTGCAACGGAATCAGTGGGGTAGGTCAGTGTAGTGCAAAGATGGCGAGGTCAAGCGATAATGCAGTCCTCCTTAATCCGCTCGGGTCGGATGATTGAGAAGCACGACATGTTCGCATGGTTATACCAGTTAAGTAAATCTTTCTTCGCATCAGACCACCAAATTTTGGGATAGGCTGTATCGACTCAGGTGAAGCGATAGGTTGTGTCGGCTCGACAGAACGATAGGTAGATAAGTATAAAATGGGCGGACCCTGACCCTTCTTCTCTACTCCTTCATGCTTAATAAAATACATCAGTTGCGTGCTAGCGATATTATAGATTCAACGTGCGTGGTTCAAAGAAACATAAGTCGTAGCATACGTTGAACACTAATATGTAACATTAAAACAAAGTATATCGAGGCGTGCATAAAGTGCACGAGTAACTAACGGGAACACTTCGTCTAGCGAGGCGAGCAGTTATGGCGCAATACCACGGAACTGCCGGTATATGAAAGGTAGAAGCGTGCATCCCTGTACGAGAATCATAAGAACACTTCGTCAAGCGAAGTGTGCAGTTACGGTTAGAAACTGTGCAATTATTTCGAAAAGAGGCATGGTGACACGGAACTATCGGAAAGAGACATGGTGCCACGAAACTAACGGAAAGAGGCATGGTGCCACGGAACTATCAAAAAGGGGCATGGTGCCTTGGTTGTTGGGACCTGCGGGTCGCCCAACTAGAACATTGATCGGAAGAGTAGCGATACGAGTATGGTATAGTGGGGCGAGTCGACACGTACGAGTAGACATGTACCTCGTCGTACTTACAAAGTGAAGCGATGCTAGTATTGAGTGGGGCGAGAAGACTCGTACCTCGCCATACTTACATTCAAAACGTTGCATGGATAAATGGTCATGGACAGCCTGTGCATGGGCTTGTATATTTACTCAAGCGTTATCCGGGGCAGTGGAATCGATTCGACCTAGGGGAAATGATGTGAAAGTGCTTCGTCGCAGGGTATAGCGAGACTTTCAGTGGGCTAGATACCTAGAGTTGGAATAATCTCGCATATCGAACGTGCTTCGAAGCGAGGCATTGCAGACATTCAAGCGGGACTCACACTACGGGCTGAAAGGGCTGCACGTAATTCTATAGTAGTCAAATATGGCGCTCATGTCGCTAGTGACCTTCATAAAGATAAGATACAGTAGGCTATCGTTAACGTTTCATCTAGGAGGATGAATGTCACTTTGCCTCGTGCAAGGGTGGGCGCATCGGTTAGTGTCCACCTTGCCTTGAGCAAGGGTGTGCACATCGGCTATAAATAGATTCACTATTGAACTAGGTGACTTAGTGTGTTTTATGCATTACAGACGCAATTTGAATATAACATGCTTAGTTATTGAGACGATAGATTATAAAAAATTTAGTTACCTATAAGATTGAGTATAACATGCTTGTCTGCTTAGGTAAATTCAATACTTAGTTGCGTACATGCTTTCATAACTCCAATGTTTACATGCGAACATGATTTACTTATTTTGATGCATGCTCCTAATGTGGTGCCCCGTTCCTCCTATTCGAGGAGCGCGGCTAAAAAATATAAGATGGTATCGTTTGATCGGGATAGATTGAAACAAGAACTCGTCCTTGTTATGGATTTGCTTCTTTGGAATTGATTCCTATATTCAGTGGACCGTGCCCCCGGGATCGACTTAGCGGCAGGGTCAGGAGGGACCTCTCCGCTGTATCTTTTGTTGCCTCGAATTTTGATGTCGCTTGTTGATTTAATGCTTTGAGTTGGTTTTTGGATTTGCTTATTTTTCTTGAACGGTTTCGATGGATTTCATTGTTTTCGTTCATTGAACTACACTTCAATTCCGAGATTGGAAAGAGTGGAAGAGGTATTGATCGAGCTGTTCGTGATGCAGGTGAACGAGCAGTAGGCGGCTTACAAGCGGAGTCTTGAAGCGCCTCTTTCCTTCTCCCTTCCAACCAACTAAGTGAGTGGCTACCATCCCGATTAGCTAGCCCTTCTTCCAAGTCTTCACACCTAATAAATCTTGCATCTTTGTTTGCCACGATCAGACGATACCAAGTAATAACTAAAAGATGTCATGATAAAAAGGGGAATAGACTTGGATATTATGCTTGTCAATCAAACATGTGAACTGTTATCTTATTGTATGCTAGCGTGTTTCAAATATTCTATACATGCTTCAATTTTTAGTTAGAATGCATCTTCTTCTATGAATTGTGCTAAGTATGGAGCACACCTTGTATTGTGCATAATTGTTCAGGGAGGCTATGCAAAATAAATCATACAATACTGCTTGTCATGTACTCGTGTTGCCTCAACTGCATGAATTGTTAACTTAATAATCGTGTTCGATCATGGACAACTTGTGCACAAGGCTATAAGTTCTGCGGATGGTCGCTGGGGCACTAGCACCGATCTGATCCGGGCGGAACTTCGTGTGTAGTCATCGTGTGCGGACTGGATGGCTTGCAATGCATCGTGTATTTATCGTGTGTTCTTGTTGCATGCTATCCTTGTCCTTGACTAGTCCATTATGGCATCAAGCCAGTGATCCTCGTGTATATTCAAACCTGTTGCAAACTAACTTGTGTCTTCGTGGCAGGGAAGGCATGGTAAGTATTGTACAGGTAGTTCAGACGGACAGGTAAAAGCCACTGAACGGTGGCAAGTTCATTTTAGTATTTTATATTCATACTGCTGCTTGTAAAATAAACTAAGGCAAGATAGAAAGACCACAATAATATGCATGTTTTATTAAAATAACATGTTGATTGGTATAGTTGGGTTAGCTCGCCTTCACCAGTACATTTTGATGTACTGACCCTCGTTGAAATAGGTTCCCCGCACTAAGGCGAACCGAGCGAGGAGCCAAAGTCGTCTTCCCGATCCAGTCCGGCTGTAGGCGCATCCTGATCGTGCCATATTTTGAAGTACTTGAAGAAAGGAGCTAGCAACCCAAACACAATGCAGCTCCGTGGGAAGGCCGTCATCCCGTCCGGAGGTCTTTATCATTTTGAAGTTTTGTAAAGGGATATAATGTATAGGACTGCCATCTCATTTTTTGTCAACACTTTTGTAAGCCCGTGCGACAATTAGCTGACTCGTTCAAGAGTTTGTAATAGATGTTCATTATCAATAAAAGAGAACTTTTCCATGTTTCAAATTTGTGTTTCAATTTATCTGCATACTCTGAATATGTGCTCGTTATACAAAATACTCTAGCCTTGTGCGGGCGCAACTCCAGGCCCGTACGGCGGTCACGCTCGGGGGACGCCCCTATGATTCGACGAAATCTGGGCGTGACACCCAACATGAACTATAATTCATCTAAGTTATAAATAGAAAGATCACCATATAATTTGTATGCTTCACATGATTAGTTATTGTCATTTTAAGCGAGTGGGTTAACTTGCTCACCAGTACAAGATGCATACTGATCCCCCAACCCCCCACGTACGAAAGATTGCTTGGACGTACAATAGGTGTTGGAAGCTCGGAATGGCAACATGTATGTGTTCGGCCGGGATGCGTGCTTGATATACGAAGACATGATGTATGGAACGGTCTAATCCTTTATGAGCAAGAGATATCAATGAGTGTTCTAAGCAAACTTGACACATTCAATGGGGTCATTCAGAGCCTTTGTAACCACTGAAATTATCAATAAAAGATCTTCGCTTCGTATACTCTATGTGTTTTCAATTGTGACTATATAATCTTCCACTGCGACATGGTCATTTTGAGAATATCATTATCTTTTATCTTCTTGCCTTGTGCGAGTGCAATCTAGACTCGCACGATGTCATGCCCGGAAGACGATCATCGACTCTACGGAGTCAGGGAGTGACAAAGTGGTATCAAAGAGCCCGATTTTACTTCCTCGGATAATCTTTCATTTAATCACAATTCTAAATAGCTTTCGCGTATTGAACGACTCCTGACTCTACTCGATGCTATATTGGATGTTCCATATCATAAGTCTATATATACTTAAAAGGTTGTGTATGTTTGTTGTATTTATTTTTGATCTATTGTAACGACGAGTAACACCGCGCGAAGTTGTTTCATATCATGCGGTAAGTCGATTCGAGTGATGTTTATTGCGTCGGTGCAACAAGTCTTCCTCTCGAACGATATCATAAACGTGGGAACATCGGAAGGATAACAAATGTGTTGAACGTATACGAGTAATGGCTTGAAATATCGAGAAGGAAATGTTGCACGAGATGCAATGAAAGAGATCAACAGATATAGTAAGTGATGGTGTATGTTGGCTGAGTTTTATGTCAGACTTTGAGTAAGCGAACGTCAAGTTTGTGGTCGGTAGGATCACCGCGGGATTAATAATTCAAAATAGATGTCGGATTAGTGCAGAGCGAGGTATGATGCAAGAAATTTTTTGATTTTTGAGTGGTATATGCCATACTACAAAGTGATTGATGTGTAAGAATATTCGCATGGATAACGAAGGATTTTCCCGCAACGGATGGGGTAGCGCCTAGACTCGTTTGAGAATTTGCAGGAAAGTATGTGATTTGAGCATTATTTGATGCATTATATTTGAATGACCGAGAACATACTCTCGTGTCAACGAATCTTATGTCGGACGAGAATTCAAAAAATGCTAGATGGATAGTTGGTTGAGAATAACAAAGGCAACGTCGAGGAAATGGCTGAATCGGGTGGGTAAAAGTTTGAATCAGAATGGATATTCAGATATTACTAAGCGAAACGTATTGAGAGAATGATGCAAATAATGTAAACCAAATAAGGAAAGATGATGGGATCGGTTGGATAGAAATTTCGAATATCGTAATCGAGTTGCATAATTTGAGTTCGAGGGAACGGTTGCAGTTACAAATTAGAATATCATAATCGAGTCGCACGATTTAGAAGTTCGAGGGGATGGTTGCAGATATAAAGAGTATAGCCAAAGGAAATCGATAACAGGTATGTGCATGAGGGATTGATGCGGATTGAGGAGTAATAAGCATGGACTAAGGATTTTGGTAACGAACAAAAAATGTTGGCTAAGTAGAGGGACTCGTTTGAGAATAAAAGATTTGGAAATAATTTGTGTCACATAAAATATCAAGGACTTGATCGTTGTTGATTATGACTTATGATCAGTAACTACGTTACTCAACCGAGATATAGCGGATAGATAATTATGAGATGGTGCGATGAACGTGGACAAGTTTCCTACAAAATATAGACGGACGCGATGCGAGTTAAGTTGATGTAACGCATATTCTAAGTTGACCCTTACGGTATCAGAACGAATGTGCCATATCAAAATAGATATAGTTGGAGTGACCCTACCGCAGGGAATAGTATGCAAGTCATCAGGACTGTGCGACACGTCAAAATGCATAAAAATTGACAGAGATGGAATGATTGAAACTGGAGCAAGGATCATAAGGGATGTACTATTGAGGAAACTCCACGGGACTTGACATCGGGATAATTTATGGTATCGTTCGAGCAAAATAGATTCGCGAGAAAAACATAAGCGGGATGTAAGGATACAAAATGGAGCAATGTCTATGATTAAGAAAGTTGTGAGTAACGATACGAGAAGTCGTATCGATCGATTGAAAATTTACTTGGCAAATTTAGGACAAAACGGTAGAGTTAGCGGGATAAGTTAGCGGGGATGGAAATTCAATTAAGGATGGTTTCGCCGAGTATAGAGTATCTAGGATATCGATCAAAGGGTAGATAGACTCAGACCCTAGACAACTAGATATTTTCTTGGTTAACGGATATGCTAACGGTAGTGCATGCGTGTTCAGAATTAGAAATGTTTCCTCAGATTTTGGGTAGAGTCTCAAAGAACTCGTCGGGATTTGTTTTGGCTTTAAAATAAGATATAGCATGGTTCTTAGTAACTGTCCATCATTGATGATCCACAATTATCATGTGTAGCTTCAGGGCAGATGACCCTAGGGACTTGACCGCATAATCAAAGCAAGCGTCGGAGACCCATAGGATGACTTGAAAGATGATGCATAAGAGATTTCGTCGAGGATAAATATTGAGTGGTGCATGTTGAGGATAAGTCTAGGCGATCGAATATTAATTTTAGAATTCGATAGAATATCCTTCGGCTAAAAATAACATAGCGGGATTTTGTGGTTGGTGATTTCATGCTCGATAGAGGATGTAACATCAGAGCCGCTGGATAAAACATTGGTATCGGATAGAGTGATGACTTTGAGCATCGTTGATTTTATAGCGAGAACCGAAGGATAGTTAGCGTTGGTTATCGATTCAATTAATGCTAGTGATATATGTCGAGATGGTGCGATTAAAATTGGAGTATTTTGAGAGACGGGATGAACGAAAAGTTTATTGAGGAATGGAATCACATTTTGGATTTTGTGAACATGGGTATGGTCGGTTTAAGTTAGTCCCTTGCATCGGAAAGACTTAGTACATTGTCTACGTAAGCCGCCTAGCGGGGGTGAACCTAGACGTTGATGCCTTGGCAGTTTAGAAAGGATGATCGTGGATAGTACGAGCGATGGTGTGATTAGAGGAAAAGAATTCTTGGATATATTGGACTCGGTCTGTATCAAGCAAGACTTCAGAAATAGTTGGACAAGAGGTTGCTAACAGTTGGACGGGCATGCAATACGAAAAACTCATTGCGATCGGATGCACAAGGGCTTGACGCAACACATGTGCAAGATTATTGTTGCGAAAGATTTGAGGACTATAAGGTATTGCGGAGACTCGTTGCGTTCGGATTGCGTAATGACTCGATGCAACACGCAAGTCAGATTTGTCAGCAAGAAATATATAGAGATGGAATACGGTATGAATTACGTTGTACGCAGAGATTCATGGCAAAAAATTAGGTATTCAGAAATAGTGCATAAGTGAATGTGTTAAGAGAATGGATGCTAAGGTCAGTTCATTCGAGAGTACGAAACAGTTGGTATTTCAAAAATGAAGTCGCACTTGTAGATTGTCAGACTTCGCTATCACTAAGCTTGGCTGAAATACATACATATATTTCTGGGAAATATGTGTACAAAATCCAAACTAAGGGATATATTAAACTTGAATAGAGCTATAGGGAAGCGATGTGGAGTTAAGGAATGTGTATGAGCGTTGCACACGAAATAGAGAAAGTAAAATTTCAGGCTGAGTCTGAAACAAAGGTTCAGTATTATAGAGAATGAACGAGTATGGGTTTTGGTTCGAGGACGAACCTTATTTTGAGTAGAATATTATGTAATGCCCTGCTCTGCATGGTACATTATGCCGAGTCAGAATAGGGAAGATGCATTGGTTTGGTTACATTACATTGAGTCAGAATTGGAAACAAGTATTAATTTGAGTTTGGTTTCATGTGCATACTTTACCCAGAACTTTCTGAGTCAATAATTAGCCCCGATGTGGGCAAAAGCACAAAGTCATCATCATACAACAGAATTAGTGAGATAGTTCAGTGCAGTGCAGAGATAGTGAGGTTAAGCAATGGTGCAGTCCTTCTTAATCTGCTCGGGTCGAATGATTGAGAAGTACAGCCTGCTCAAATTGTTATACCATTTAAGTTAATCATGCTTTGTATCAGACAACATAATTTTGGGATAGGATGTATCGCTCAGGTGAATCGATAGGCTGTATCGAATCGGCATAACGATAGACATATAAGTATAAGGTGGGCGGGCCCTGACCCTTCTCCTCTAATCCTTCATGCTTAATAAAATACATCAGTTACATACCAGCGATATTATAGATTCAATATGTGTGGTTCGGAGAAACACAAGTTATAACATATGTTGAACACTAAGATAGAATATTGAAACAAAGTATATTGAGGCGTGCATCAAGTGCACGAGTATCGAACGAGAATGCTTTGTCACTCCCTGATCTCGGAGGAGCGAATTCATAACTGGACGTGATATCGTATAAGCCTAAGTTACGCTTGCACAAGGCCAAGGCTTGAACAATCATAAAATAAGCTATACAGAGTTAGAAGCAGCGGCACAATATTACAGAAAAGTAAATAAACACAAAGGTATAAGAAAAAATCTCTTTATTGATATTAGAAATGATTACAAAGCTTTCAATACATTGCCAATTGGCTTACATCTCTCTAGCACAAAACAAAATACAATGACATCGTTCCATATATTACATCCTTTTATACAAAAGTATCTCAAAAATCTCAATGCATCTCAAGAATCGACTCCTGATCTTTGGCTCCTAAGGTTGAGGATTTGCTATCTCTTCGGATAATCCAGCATCTTCAAATAAGCTGGTGGGGGGTCAACACTTTGGGAAAGCACTGGTCAGGAACAAAATCAACGCCCTCTAAAACCAATACTAAGTAATCATGTTATAAAATATTGCATTATTAGTGATCTTGCTACTTTTATCTTGGTTCATTTCATGATGTACATAATCAAAGTCAGATTACTTCTTTTTGGAAACATCTTTGAAAAAACATATTTCATAATCAATTTTATTAAGCATATAATAGAGACAGTTCATGCACGATATTGAATCTACTCTAATCTTGATGTGCACAACGTGTTTCATAAGCCATATGCATTTACATAAGTAGGGCAATATTTCTAATGAACAAAATGGCAATAATTTATGTAATAAGGACTATTCTAAGGAGCAGCATGTATAGAAAACATAATAAAACGATTATCACTTATTCAATCATTCTTACCCACAGCTAGACGGTTATCCCTCCAACAAACAAATGTTAGAGCGATTTACATAAACATATTGGTAGGTTCTGTAAGCCCCCTCACCCAAAATAGATATTTTGTGTGTACTTTAAATTTATTATAATTATTTTAGATTATTTTAAATCGATTAAAGTTTAATTGTTGCCTTGGGATACTCCACCGTAGTCTAGACATTAATGATATAGGACGACCCCAAAATCTACATCGTCCTTCGTAGGAAGTAGCCTACACGGGAGACACTACTTGTAGAATCTTCGCGTGACACAAAATTCGACCATTCAATATTAGTATGGCATTAGTGTAACAATCGTAGTTTATTTTATTTAATATTTAGATATTTTTATATATATAATTCATTTATGAATATTTTTCAATTCAACATTCTTCAATAAGAAACCCATAATTCCTCCATGCCAAATTAGGCCACTTTCCTCTTTTGTAGAATTTATTTATTTATTATTCCCTTAGAAGCCCAATCAAATCACAACTATGAAAGATTTATCTTAGATTTGTATATTAATTGTCCATTATTATATTTTCTTATAATCAAATCTTATTAATTAGTTAGTTATTGATTAGTTGTTGACTATTTAATAACTAACAACCTAATTAGAAAATCTCATAATAAATAACTACCCATCATAATACTATCCCCTCTCCCAAACCCACGGTCCCCCTCTCTCAAACCCGTGCATACTCCAATGCCGACCCCTCCCCTCTCTCTCTCTCTCTCTCTCTCTCTCTCTCTATATATATATATATATATATATATATATATATATATATATATATATATATATATATATATATATATATCCTACTCATCTCTCCTTCTAAAAACCCTAACCTAAAATATCCTCTACAAAATCCTAACTTTTTCTCCTTCCTCCATCTCCCTAGCCGCCACCTCCATTACCAAGGTTGACCCCCCCCCCCCCCTCTCTTCACGTGGACACCACAATTATCTCCTCCATCCAAGAACCCTAACATCTCCTTCCTTCTTCTTCTAGTAAGTTTTCTTAATCCTTCTCTCCTTCCTTCTTCAATCTCTTCTTGATTTATGTATATTTATATATACATTATATATGTGTATGATGATGTAAACTCTATTATTTTATTTTAAAGAACCCATGCAATACATGAACCCTAGTTTTGGATTTTAATCTAAAAGTTTTGTGCATGTGTGAAACCTTCTTCAAAACCCTCTTTAATTCTTGTTAATGTATTTATATAGATGTTATTAATAGGAAACATATTCAGTTTTTATAATAAATTCTAGATTTATTAGTTTTTATTAAATTGGAGTTTGAGCATGTTTTATGGATAGTTTTGACCTAGTTTTGATGTATGCATGTTGGAGACCCTTGGACCTTGTTAGGACTTGATCATAGATAGAAAACCCTAAAAAAAATTGATGAACTATTATTTTTCCAAAAATTATATATTCTAAATTTTGTTTAAATAAATATTATTTTATTATCACAACACCCATGTACCATCCCTTTTACATGCATACTAGCAAGTTTGGTTGCCAATCCTAATCGGATCAACTTGTATATGGTAAAAAATCTAATTATTTTTGTATAGATAAAAGAAATAGTATTTATTGTATTTATTACTAATTTTTATCAAATATATTCAGATTTATTTATATTTATAAAAATTAAAATTCTAGGTGTTTTATGTAGCAAGTTGGCCTAGTTTTGATAAAATATGACCCCGTCAATGTTAGACTTAAAACCCAAAAAAAATCCTTATTTAGCATTTAAAAATTATTTTATTTTATTTTAATTTTGATTTATGAGTATTTATTCTATATTTAATTATTTGTTAAAAATTAATTTTTGGGGACTAGTAGGCAACCCGTTGTGACCTAGTTTTGGTTTATACTTAGTTTTGGACTCATAGAATTTATAGGAGATGAACATATCACTAAAAACCATATTTTTTAATAAAATCTCAGAATTAATAGTTTTAATAATTAATGATTTAAAAATAATTTTTGCAATGTTAATGTTTAGTAATATTTTGGCGTGTAGTTACTTGCATGTGCAACCAACGTAGGATCAATAACTAGATAATAACTTAATTTGACTGGTAGAATAAGAGTTTAATTAGTGTAATAATTAATTGGTAGGTGTTCGAGACGTTCCTGTGGATAACTCCGGACTAGACTTTTTGTGCTCGCAGCTTGGCTTGGAAGGCAAGTACACCTTGCTTGATTGTATTGTCAGTTTATATTATGCCTAGTTTTTATTTGTTAGTTGTGTGCACGCATCTTAGAGTAGCAGACTTACCCAGTATATTATGAAGATACGAGGTATCTTCTGATATGACACATGGTATGGTGGTCCAACCCTTGTCCTTGTCTGGTTGTGGAATTGGATTATTGTGAAGGTACGAGGTATCTTCCGACATGATATTATTTCAAACACGTTCACTGTCTGAGTGAGTAAGTGCATGGACTAGCGTATTGACTGGCCATCGATACGTGAGTTCGCGTCTTGTGTTAGTAGTTGGTGTTAGTTTGAGTTCTAGATTTTTATTGACGTCGTTGTATTATGTCTGCATCGCGTATATGGTTCGAATAGTTCATTGGGAGGGAAGAATCTGCTAGTGAGCATATGAGATTTTTGTTTCTTAATGTACTGTGAAATGGTGCAACTGTGTAACCCCCGAGTTCTACGGAACGTCTGGTGGGACGAATGTTCTTATATTTCTCTCCGCTTATGCGTCACTAGAAATGTCTCAAGTGCATTTCACATAGATGGTTAGTTATCCTATTTATTGTTTACTGCTTTACCTTTATGCACGTCAATTTCTTATGTACTTGTTATGTCCCTCTGAGGACCTGACAACCTTTCCAGGTATAAAAGATTATGACTGTTTGCAGGAGCACGGATCAGGACTAGCTACTTCTTTCTCTTTCGAGGAGGTCTTCCCGTGGAGCCTCTCTGATCATTAGATGATGTACTCATTATGTTTTCTTTCATATTCTAGTTTGGTAGTGGATTTGTCTCCACCCGACTACTAGTTCTTCTCGACTATTTTATACCTGGTTAATTATCATATTTGGTTATTTATTACTAATTGGTTTTGTGGATGAGATTAGTATTGCATGTGACTTGTGAAGTTATATACCACTTGTGAAATATTATTATTCATAAAATAGCATACATATGTGTATAGTTTCTATATATTGGAGTTGTCATGTACATACGGCTGGCATGCTTACGTATTCCTAGTCCTATGTATTTTGGAACTGGGGCATGACATATTTTTAGTAGTGGCCCATACAGGTCGAGAATATATTGTCTCGCTTACGTTATTGTACCGAGAAGCCTGCAAATAGGATAAGAGTATAGGTCTTATCCATATATTTGACTTTTATCTTTATTTTTGTTCCAAATTCTTGAACTCACCTACCTTCCTTGACCTTCAAAATTGTACTCGCTTAATTCTCTTGACATCAGTATCCTTGTTTCCTCACCTCTTCATATTTAATGTACTTCCCTAATAGTTCCTTGAGTATAGTCTCCTGCCAGAATATAGGAATCCTTGTTGTTAGAAGATAATTTTGATAACATACCTACTAAGAAAAATAAATTAGAATATTGGCAGCCCCCAAAAGTTTATTATACCTAATGAACCCTAGCATCCAATACCTATAAATTGATTGACCATTATCCCTTGATATATTTAGGAATGACTTGTGAGTAGTATAGACACTACTAGTGTTAATTAGAAATTTGACCAAATTGTTTGACCCTAGTATTGAGGAAGTAATAGAACTCCAAGGTCGAATATTATGACTAAACCTAACCTCCATGGTTATATAATATAAGAGGACTATAAATTTAGATTCTTTTCTTGATATTAGCAGAGAAGTAACTTAGGAAACTAAGAGGAATGAACCAATACCTTAGTAAGAGCAAGGGTACCCTACCTTCAGCTTAGTAGATCCTCTAGAATCTATGATCATCGTTGAGTCATACTTGAGTCTCCATAAGCCACCGACCATCCCATCCCATCCAACTATCTATATACTTTTTCATCTTGAGTTAATCTCTCCCTCCATCATAGATCAATTATTATAGATCTTTACCAATTAAAACCTATTGAATGATTAGAGTCTTTCCCTTAATCATACCTCGAACATAGAGACTAGCATACCACCTGTCATGCCCCGATCCCGAAAGGGTCATTCGTCCTCGCCGAATTCTTTACGGAATTGATTCGTCCTCGCTAGGGGCGTGATGTCGTGCGAGCCTGGGGTTGCGCTCGCACAAGGCAAGAACTTGCAGTTTTAGGAACCTATTTTGAAACACAATTGATAAAACACATTCACAGAGATTTGAACACAAATACGGAAGAAACATGCTTTTTCATTGATAATTCAGAGTAATTTACATAGAGTTTACATTGATGCGCCTTCTCGGCTATTGAATTACATTACTAAAGATAACTCAAAATGCAGGGCGCACTCCGTCAGATAGTCCACGTCGTTTGCACATTACGCCCTTGTATAGATTGAAGTCTCTGCCTCCAAAATGAACTGACTCCAGCTATACTTCAAAATAGAGGTGCTCCTAATGCCTCCTCGCTAACGCACTAGCGTTGCATCGTCTGATTACCTGAAATAGTTGCCCACAACGTGGGTCAGTACTCAACTTGTACTGGTGAGCGGGATGAATCCCACTCGACTAAATCGACACTAGCTTGTTAGGGGCGAGCATGCATTAAGATAGCTTCTATAAGGAAGCAAGTAAAATCAATTCATATCAGTTGCATGTTTTGATAGGAATGAAAATAGCATTGAATCCAACCAGTGCACCGACTGCTTACTCAATCGATGCACGTCTTCCCTGAAATGAAACACAAGTATACTTACCATCTTCATAAGACAATAAGTTAGCATGCGTTCTAGTCTATGCGGTCATTGGTGTGATCGACACCTTAGGGACATATTTCAAGCTTAGCGGCGCGCCCTATCAGCCCGGGTAGCAAGCCCTGCTGGAGGTCCCGCTATGCATCGTGACGAGCACGAATCAAATATTTCCCTCCGGATCGATACGGTTCCAGTGCCCCGGAAAGCCGTTTCGAGGAAATGCCAAACCTTGTGCACAAGTTGTCCCAGACCATGCAAATGCATAAAATAATTCATATTACATACAATGCATCGAAATAAACAGAAGAAGTAAGCAGCAACATATATATATATCATACAACAGTTCATGTTTTCTCAAGCGGTGTTCTGATTCAGTTATCCCATATGTCCAAACTCTATCCGAGGCACTAGGCCGCCACCAACAACCAACTCTTCCTTATAAACAAGCTCAAATTATAAGGTGTGCAAGCATATGATAATTTAGTCTACAAAATTCCCATGTTCCTTTCTTAGTGGCTGGCATGCCTGTGGCTAAGGATTTCCTAGGCGTCCAACCGGGCATCATCGAGTGAACTATTGAAACTTAGAGATGTTGGCATGAAGAAGTAGGAAAGAAGGGACCAAACCACTCACTGGTTAAGGGAAAAGAGGTTGAAACTAGGAATCCCGCTAGCGACGATCAGACGTCAGTTATGCGGACCTGAAACAGCACAAGCACCGAGTTAGAAATCTTGCCTATCCTTCCTTGCCGAACTCCCCAAAATCCAAGCTCCAAACGATAAAACCAGCAACGAAAACCAAGCAAATCGAAAGCAAAAACAAATCCAAAACCTCAAAACGGCAATCAAGAAAACCAAGCAACCAAAACACGAAAACTATTGGACTCGTTTCAATAGAGGCCTTTCCATGAGTTGGAAATGATCATCGTATTTTGTCCGTGGCAAGAAGATGCCGAGATCTAAGTTATGACTCAGACGGACTAGCCACAAGCCCAATTACATAGTGCTCGTCCCGGTCGGATCGGGATTTGAGGTACTACATAATATACCACTAAGAAAAAGTTTTGACCCGAAACTTAAGAACAAGCCCTACCTCCGACTCAATGAACAACGAAGGATACTTCTCCTTCATCTCCGATTCGACTTTTCAGGTTGATTCTCCAACTGTATGGTTCTGCCATAGCATGCGAACCAAGGACATCGTACGGTTGCGAAGTACTTTTTCTTACGATCCAGGATCTGCGTCGGCTCCTCTGAGTATGACAAATCCGTGCGCAATTCTAGCTGTTCGAAGCTAACTACATGACTCGAGTCATGCACATACTTCCGCAGTTGGGAAACGTGGAATACTTCGTGCACTCTATCCAAGGTGGGAGGTAGTGCAATTCGGTATGCCACAGCTGCCACCCGTTCTAGTATTTCAAAGGGGCCGACAAACCTGGGACTCAGCTTGCCCTTCATGCCGAAACGTATCACTCCACGCATCGGCATCACTTTCAAGAAGACATAATCCCCGACCATGAACTCCAAAGGCCTACGATAAGTATCGGCATAGCTTTTCTGTCGGCTCTGCGCAGTGCGGAGTCTTTCCCGAATCAAGCGAACTTTCTCGACTGCCTGCTCCACCAGCTCTGGCCCGAGTACCTGCCGCTCGCCGACTTCATCCCAACAGATTGGAGATCGACACTTGTGCCCATAGAGTGCTTCGTACGGTGCCATCTGGATGCTCGATTGGTAGCTGTTGTTGTACGCAAACTCTGCCAACGGAAGGTGCGTGTCCCAACTAGTCTTTAAATCGATCGCACACAGCCGTAACATATCTTCAAGTATCTGATTTGTCCTCTCTGTTTGGCCATCAGTCTGGGGGTGGTATGCGATACTGAACTGTAGCTTGGTTCCCAAAGCAGACTGTAGGCTAGTCCAGAAACGAGATAAGAAACGTCCGTCATGGTCAGAGACGATAGAAGCGGGCACTCCGTGTAATCGAATAATCTCATCTATGTAAATTTGTGCTAACCGATCGACGCTCCACGCAACTTTTATAGGAAGAAAGTGGGCTGATTTGATCAAACGATCAACTATGACCCAAATTGCATCATGCCCCCATGGCGTCTTCGGAAATCCCACAATGAAATCTATAGTGATGTTGTCCCATTTCCACTCGGGAATAGCGAGGTTCTGCATCTCCCCGCCGGGCCTCTGATGTTCAGCTTTCACCTGTTGGCAGGCCATGCACTGTGACACAAAGGTCGCCATATCCCGCTTCATACCTTGCCACCAGAAGGTACCGCGTAAGTCCTTGTACATTTTAGTGCTCCCCGGATGCAAAGAATACTTCGCATAGTGCACTTCTGCCATAATTTCCTTTCGGAGTTCAGGGTCGCTAGGGACGCATAGCCTTCCTTTCATTTGTAAGGCCCCATCTTTGCCTGCCACAAAGTCAGACGTCTTCCCCGCCGAGATCAATCCGCGTACTTTCGCTAGGAACTGATCGCCCTCCTGAGCTGACTTGATTCTATCCCGTAAACTCGGTTCAAGATGGAGTGGTGCCAGCTGCACGCCTTGATGTCGAACTCGAAGCTCGATGCCCATCGCCTCAAGATCTCAAAGTAAACGGTTGTTTATAGATAACGAGCCCACGTGCTTTCGACTCAGAGCATCAACAACGATGTTTCCCTTGCCCGGAGTATACGCGATCGTTAGATCATAGTCCTTAATAAGTTCTAGCCAACACCGCTGCCGAAGGTTCAATTCCCGTTGGGTGAATAGATACTTGAGGCTCTTGTGATCTGTGAAGATTTTGCAAGCAATACCATAAAGATAATGCCTCCACAACTTTAATGCAAATACAATCGCCGCCAATTCCAAATCGTGCGTCGGGTAGTTTTTCTCGTGCGGCTTCAGTTGCCTGGAGGCGTACGATATTACCTTATCCCGTTGCATGAGTACACATCACAATCCGAGTCCTGAAGCGTCACTGTATATCTGAAACTCTTCTACCCCATCCGGAAGTGCAAGAATCGGAGCTGAAATAAGACGTCGCTTTAATTCACTAAAGCTGGCTTCGCATTCATCACTCCAGTTGTATACAATCCCTTTCTGAGTAAGGCGAGTCAAAGGCGAGGCCAGTTTAGAGAAATCCTTCACGAACCTACGGTAGTATCCTGCTAGGCCGAGAAAGCTTCGAATTTTGCTGGCTGATGTAGGTTGTTTCCAGTCCACCACCGCCTCTATTTTTTTTGGGTCTACGGCGACGCCTTCGGCCGAGACGAAATGACCAAGGAATGCCACGCTATTCAACCAGAACTTGCACTTGCTGAGCTTAGCGAACAACTTATGTTCTCGTAATGTATGCAACACGATCTTCAGGTGTTCCTTGTGTTCCACCTCATTCTTGGAATATATTAGAATGTCGTCGATGAACACGACGACAAACTTGTCTACGTATGGCCGAAATACGCGGTTCATCAGATCCATGAAAGCTGTAGGGGCGTTCGTTAAGCCGAACGACATCACGAAAAACTCATAGTGTCCGTAACGGGTTCTGAATGCAGATTTTTTAATATCTTCTGGTCTGATTTTCAACTGGTGATACCCTGACCTGAGATCAACTTTAGAGAAAACTGTTGCACCTTGCAGTTGATCAAACAAGTCATCTACCCTTGGCAAAGGGTACTGATTCTGAACGGTCGCCTTATTTAATTCTCGGTAGTCAATACACAGCCGCATGGATCCATCATTCTTCTTTACGAACAGTACTGGAGAACCCCACGGAGAAACGCTTGGACGTATATATCCTCGGTCCAACAGATCTTGTAACTGAACCTTAAGTTCTTTAAGCTCTGCTGGGGCCATTCGATAAGGTGCCTTCGATATCGGTCGCGCATCCGGAAATGTGTCGATGCTAAATTCGATCTCACGATCAGGAGGCATTCCAGGCAGCTCGTCCGGGAACACGTCGAGAAAATCTGCTATAACATCAGCCTGAGCTGCATTTGCACTTTCCTGTCGGATGTCTCGAACTGAAGCTAAGTACCCTTCATAACCCGAATGCAGCATACGCCTAGCCGAAATTGCTGATATCACCATTGCCGTCTTCGGTGCAACGCTGCACGAATAGTAAAAGTCTGCCTCGCCGGGTAGACGAAATACGACTCATTTTTCCGCGCACTCGATTGTTGCCTGGCAAGCACCCAACCAGTCCATCCCGAGAATAATATCGTAATCCTTAATTTCTAGTACAATGACATCTAAGAAAAGCTTTCTCCCTCCGATGCAAATATAACCATCCCTACAGATCGCATGGGCGGGCATGTCGACTCCCGAAGGTGTGCTTACGCAAAGATTCATAGTTAAGGGAGTATAAGCTAATTTATGCTCAACAGTAAAATCAGCAGATATGAAACTATGCATAGCACCTGAATCAAATAAGACTCTAGCGGGCAATTCTCTGAAAAGTAACGTACCTGTCACGACTATTTCAGAGACAGATGCCTCATCCCGAGTCAAGGCATAGACTCGGCCTTGAGCACCCTGACGTTGCGGGTTTACTGGCACCGCATTTGCATCACTTGCTGGAGGCCCCTTATTCTGATTATTCTCGTTGTTTTGATTCGGCTTACCCTCTCGGCAGTTAAATTGTTTATGGCCCAGACGACCATATTTGAAACATCCAGTAACCCGACATTCGTTTACTCGATGCCCTGCTTTGCCGCACCTGGTACAGTTCGGTGCCTGAGTCTGACCCCTGTTATCCGACGTGTGCTGACGCTTATGTGCTCCAGACCCTCCCGTTTCCTGAGGTCGTTTGTTGTTATTGGTACGGGGGATTTGTACTTCGGCCTTTGGGCGACGACGCCCAAAGATCCGCTCGCTGCCCAGGGCTGCTTCGTAGCATTCCCTGTAGGTTTGACATTTCTGATTGATGACGTCCCTACGCAACTCATCATTCAAACCTTTTTGAAAGCGCTAGCACCATGCCTGCTGGTTAGGTAGGAAGTGCCCCGCAAACTTGGCCAGCTTAGCGAACACATAATCATAATCATCCACAGACAAACTTCTTTGGACCAGATTGCTGAAGTCGTCTTCCTTTTGTTGACGCACGGCCCTGGGAATGTATTGTTCAATGAAGGCTAATTTGAACATTTCCCAAGTTATTATGCAGTTGGGATTGGCATCGTAAATCCCTTGCTTCGTTGCCTCCCACCAATCATGCGCACACAGTTCCAGCTGAACCGATGCACAGGCAACTCGCTTGGATCCCCGGATGCCAACCAGGTTAAAGAGTCCCTCCAGCTTAGCAATCCATCCCAACACCACGTCCGATTCCGCTCGTCCGTTGAACGTAGGTGGATGCATTTTTGTGAACTCCGCTGCTCAGCAGGTGTTCCTAGCTGAAGGCTGCGTCTCTTCTGACTCATCCTCTACCGCCACGGCCGGCGGTGGGGAAGAAGTCACAGTGGCAGTCCCGTTGCTTGGTACCAAGATGCAATCAGTTGCATCATGGTATCCATTTGCTTCTGCTGAGAAGCAAATTGCGCATGTTGCGTAACGGCTTGTTGTTGCTGCACCTCCATGAGATGCATAAGCCGTTCCGCCATACCGGTTGAACCCGCTCCTCCGGATTCTCCAGAACTTTTCGGGTCACTCAGGATGGGCTGAGCACTGCTTGCAGCGGCAGTATTTTTTTTAGCCATCGCTACAAAAGAGAGTAGCTTGTTAACACTCCAAAATTGATAGATTTTATATCTATGTACTCATTGTATAGGCGACTCATCTGATGCAGCGGACGTCGAACGTAACTCAATTGAGAGGCGCATCAAACTCCTTTATATTCTTTTGAAATCCCAAGGAAGTAAAGCCGTGCTCTGATACCAATATGTCACACTCCGATCCCGAAAGGGTCATTCGTCCTCGCCGGATCCTTTACGGAACCGATTCGTCCTCGCTAGGGGCGTGATGCCGTGCGAGCCTGGGGTTGCGCTCGCACAAGGCAAAAACTTATAGTTTTAGGAACCCATTTTAAAACACAATTGATAAAATACATTCACAGAGATTTGAACACAAATGCGGAAGAAACATGCTTTTTCATTGATAATTCAGAGTAATTTACATAGAGTTTACATTGATGCGCCTTCTCGGCTATTAAATTACATTACTAAAGATAACTCAAAATGCAGGGTGCGCTACGTCAGATAGTCCACGTCGTTTGCACATTACGCCCTTGTATAGATTGAAGTCTCTGCCTCCAAAATGAACTGACTCCAGCTATACTTCAAAATAGAGGTGCTCCTAATGCCTCCTCGCTAACGCACTAGCGTTGCATCGTCTGATTACCTGAAATAGTTGCCCACAACGTGGGTCAGTACTCAACTTGTACTGGTGAGCGGGATGAATCCCACTCGACTAAATCGACACTAGCTTGTTAGGGGCGAGCATGCATTAAGATAGCTTCTATAAGGAAGCAAGTAAAATCAATTCATATCAGTTGCATGTTTTGATAGAAATGAAAATAGCATTGAATCCAACCAGTGCACCGACTGCTTACTCAATCGATGCACGTCTTCCCTGAAATGAAACACAAGTATACTTACCATCTTCATAAGACAATAAGTTAGCATGCGTTCTAGTCTATGCGGTCATTGGTGTGATCGACACCTTAGGGACATATTTCAAGCTTAGTGGCGCGCCCTATCAGCCCGGGTAGCAAGCCCTGCTGGAGGTCCTGCTATGCATCGTGACGAGCATGAATCAAATATTTCCCTCCGGATCGATACGGTTCCAGTGCCCCGGAAAGCCGTTTCGAGGAAATGCCAAACCTTGTGCACAAGTTATCCCAGACCATGCAAATGCATGAAATAATTCATATTACATACAATGCATCGAAATAAACAGAAGAAGTAAGCAGCAACATATATATATCTCATGCAATAGTTCATATTTTCTCAAGCGGTATTCCGATTCAGTTATCCCATAAGTCCAAACTCTATCCGAGGCACTAGGCCGCCACCAACAACCAACTCTTCCTTATAAACAAGCTCAAATTATAAGGTGTGCAAGCATATGATAATTTAGTCTACAAAATTTCCATGTTCCTTTCTTAGTGGCTGGCATGCCTGTGGCTAAGGATTTCCTAGGCGTCCAACTGGGCATCATCGAGTGAACGATTGAAACTTAGAGATGTTGGCATGAAGAAGTAGGAAAGAAGGGACCAAATCACTCACTGGTTAAGGGAAAAGAGGCTGAAACTAGGAATCCCGCTAGCGACGATCAGACGTCAGTTACGCGGACCTGAAACAGCACAAGCACCGAGTTAAAAATCTTGCCTATCCTTCCTTGCCAATCTCCCCAAAATCCAAGCTCCAAACGATAAAACCAGCAGCAAAAACCAAGCAAATCGAAAGCAACAACAAATCCAAAACCTCAAAACGGCAATCAAGAAAACCAAGCAACCAAAATACAAAAACTATTGGACTCGTTTCAATAGAGGCCTTTCCATGAGTTGGAAAGGATCATCGTATTTTGTCCGTGGCAAGAAGATGCTGAGATCTAAGTTATGACTCAGACGGACTAGCCACAATCCCAATTACATAGTGCTCGTCCCGGTCGGATCGGGATTTGAGGCACTACACCACCTTCACTTAGAAAACTATAGTATTATCAAGAGTCTCTCTATTTACTTTCATATCTTGTTTCTCCGAAACCTTAACGCTTGCTATTTGTACGATGACTAAATTTTTTTTCATCTTTCTAATTGTGACACCTTACCCTTCTAATGGTAGGCCTAGTGATTTTTTTTATGTTAGAATATATAGTTTGGTAGGATTGTAGTTTGTTAATCTGAATTTTTAAATATTTGTACTTAGTAGTTAGAACTTGATAAGTTTGAATTGTTCATTTAGATTATGACTTTATGATTATCTTTTAGTTTCAAATCAATTAATATGTTCCATATATCTTAATACAGGTTATATCCTCTCTCACTTGAGAGCCAGTAATTTCTCCATTCGCAAGTTATAGTATAGTTGATTCTTGTAAGTTGGGTAGCATGCCTCACAACCTAGTATCCCATAGTCTTTTTTAACCCATTAATGAAGTGTAATTGAATGACACTAACTATATGCTAGCATAAGAAGATAGTGTTTATCCAGACTGTAGAACTTTAAAAGCCATACCCCCATTCGGTCGACCAAAAAATTAGACGAGAAGTTAGTATGGCAACTATAGAGGCACAACATCGGACGAGTCTTAGATTCTTGATGAACTTGAACTATTTGTACTTTTACTCATCATAATCTCATATACTTATATTATTTGGACTATCTTGACGCATGTTGCTATTTGTCACGATCCGCACCCAATTTAGGGGTACGAGAGCGTGGGTACGTCCAGCCTACGCCGCAGCATCGGCGGTAGAACGCTGTCTAGGTCAAGTACTATCTAACCAATCTCACACTAGTATCCAACTCCATAAGGAGACACGGATAACAATATAAAAAAATCAACATACTCAATCACATAACTACAGCAGGATAAGAAATCGAAGAGAATAAAATAATTACAACACAAGTCTAATGTAATTAAACCTAACTCAACATAAATCCAAGTCTCAACAAAAATGCCGGAGACAAATCCGGTACCAACAAACTACTAAAGGAAGCTAACTAGATAACTAGTGATTCCGGCTAGACCTCCCGGAATTACGACTACACTACTAAAGCCAAGTCTCAGCTACTCACCCTGTGGTCCACCAGTGTCAGATACCAGTCCTCTAGGCATAGTCTGGAAAAAATTTTCCAGTCAGGAAGGAGCAAAGTACATTTCTAAATAGCAGTTCTATATCAATGATATAAACTATGTAGTAGTATATAGATGGAAATATACAAGATGCATGTATAGGTACGAGAAATGTACAATAAAAGAAATACTGTAAGTAAATACAGGAAAAGAAACAATATGTCAATGAGCAAGAATCCTATGACTAAGTGTGTGAGTACTAGCTTTAACATGTGATCGGCTTGGGAACTTGATCAGGCTGGTTACATGTGATTAGCTATTATTCATGTAAGGTCAGGCTAACCGTTGGTTAGCTATGATGCATGTAGAGGTCAGGCTAATCACACGTAACAGCTATGAAGCATATAAATGGTCAGGCCGCACCCGACGTAAGATGTGGGGTGAGCTATGATGCATGTAGTATTGGGTATGATCACATATCTATACTAAAATACTCCCCACCCCCGACTGGTATAGTAGATCCAACCATAGTACGCTATGGCACGGGATGTAACGCCCGCAACCGCACGGTGCGTTACGTTGAGTCGGATTGAATGAATAAAATGCTGGTTATATTTGATTTGTTGGATTTTGGGAATAAGTATTGATTGAGTTATTTCATGTGCAGATCGCTAGCGGGTTCGATGGAAATCATGTATTCGTTCAGAGAAGTACTGAGATAGCTGAGTTGGAATAATAATGCCATCTTCCTTAGTCCGATCGATCGGATGATTTAGAGAGCACGGCCTGCTCGCACGGTCATACCAGTTGAGTAGATCGCGCTTGCATCGGACCACAGGTTCAAGGGATTGGCCGTATCGGCAGGACAGAAAGCTTAACGGGATCAAACATTGTGAGTGGGCTCCTTTCCTTCTCCTCTACTCCTTCATGCCTAACAATATGGAGAACACGTAAAAGGCTTGAACACTTGGGCTGAAATATTGAAAATTACTACACTGAGGCATGCATAGAGTGTACGCCATTGGCTTGGTAGGATTGTGGCTTGATTTGGTTTGCGCGTTGGATAGTTGGAGCTAGAGTTGGATTATTACATTTGAGGCAGTCAGTTGGATAATTGGGATTTTCTTTGGAACGGTTGGAATTATATGAGTTGGAATGATACTTTGAGGCAATGGGAATATCGGGATTCGGGCGAGCGAGCGTGCATCCGTGCACGGATATCACTTGGTCGCTTTGTCTTGTAAAGCGAGCAGTTGTGGTTCGAAACCGAACAACTGCATCGGTGCGGGCATTATGCCTCTTTGGGGGCATTGTTCCATGGGATAGTTTGAGAAGGGTGTTGCACCATTGGAAATACTGTGTTGAGAAGAGGCATTGTGCCTATGGAAATACTTGGGATTTGGTGCCTTGGGCTATATGTTAGAAGAATGGTTATGGATTCTTTGGTTGGATGTGTTGGTTGGATATCGGTTGAACGAGTCTAGGATCGCTTGGTGGGGTGAGAATATTCGATCCTCTCGTCATACCTACTTGGTGTCTGCATGTCACGGACAACCTGTATTACACAGGGTTTGGTCTCCTCGAACGGGAAGGCTCCGGGGCACCGGGACCGTTCGACCATGGAGGAGACAACTGGGTAACGCGTCTTGGGCGCGGTGCCAGCGGTTGGATGCGATCCAGGTGGGTTAGCTACTTAGCGCTGTTTCGAATAGAACCGTATTTGATCAGTCCGATCAAACGTCCTTTATGGCTTGGCCAGTGACTTCATATAGATTAGTGTTGGCTTGCTTTTCTTTTGTTGGTTTGGCTTTCGTGTAGGCACGGCCACCTTGCCTCGGCAAGAGTGTGCACTTTGGGATTGGATTGTATTAAGTTGGTTGAGGAAGGATATTGAGGCTTGGTTGATGGTTCGACATGTTATCGTGTTGCTTGGACTTGAGCAAGACGGGTTACATGCTAGTTTCCCTCGAGTTGGTTATATATTGCTTGTCGCTTGGTTTGAGTTGAATGTTTGTATGCTTAAACTGCTTTACAGCTTTCCTTAATATGTCATCCATATGCCATAAAATAAATCTAGGATTCAACTAGAAAGATCACCATATAACTGTTTGCATTCACTATTTTACTTAGTGTCGGCTTAGACGAGTGGGTTACCCCGCTCACCAGTACGGTTTTGTACTGACCCACGTTTGTGGGCAATATTTCAGGTACACAGGCGTAGTGGCGCTGCTTGGATATACGGGACAAGATGTATGAACTGTAAGTACCTTTGTGGGCTAGAGAAAAGAGAAAGAGCATTTTATCGCCTTTGTGGCATTGCCTTCGGGGCATTTCTTTTGGACCCTATCATGAGCTTCGCTGCGTATTACTCTGATTGTGTGCTTGGTACACAATACTTGACTTCCGCTGCAACTTGGTTGATTCAATGATAATATTTGGTGTTTGACAACATCGTCTTGTACGAGCGCAACTCCAGGCTCGTACGGCATCACGTCCCGATTAGAACGATTGTCCCGCGGGAGAGCTGCAACGTGGTGATTCACGTTCAGCGGGGACTGTCGAGCTTGCGGGAGATTGGGGCATGACACGGGATTCCCTAGGGAGGTAGCAAATCTCCCCGAAAATCAGTGTCTGTACATGTACAAGATAACAATGAAACAAGACTTGTACAAGCTACACCATGAACAAGGAATAACATCTCATGACGAGATCCGTATATACCAATCCGTGTAACCATCGTGTCAAGAGCATGAATATTTATACTAGATACAGTGAACATAGGGAATATCATAAATAAGAAGCTAATCAGAGAATGTACTCGCCTTGGGTCCTTAGCTGGTGAATACCGATGTCCTGTCCCTGAGTATCGTCTGGAGGATCCAACAGTCCTATACACATATAATAATATTACTTGTATCAGATGTTACACTAACACATAATAGAAATACACTGGCCTCAGGGCTATGCCAGGCATGGCTCTAGTCAACTAGGGTCATCTAGTAGGGATACGTATATAAATACACATTTACACTCAGAGTATATACCAATAAATACGTATATAATATATATATATATAAGTGCCTATCAGTAATTTGTATAAAATACGTATATGGATATATACACTAAATAGATGTATATAATGTATATTTATATACCAAAATACATATTTGTATCTATACCACTCAAATATTTTTATATATATGTATATTAACTAATCAGAGAATATATATAATGCCACACTTCTCAAGGTGATCCCAAATGAAGTAGCAGTTAGTTCCAATGAGTCCGGAGCAGTCCAAATAGCTAAAAACTATATAAAGAAGTCCAAGATCGGAGTTCAGCACGATAATCGAGATAAGGATACCAGGTCCGCAATACATAGAGAAAACATACAGGGGTTAGCTAAGATTAAGATTAACAAGTTTAGCTAATAAGAGAAAAGGGTCGATTGTTTGTTATTAAGGTAACACCTTAGTTTATGAAAATTATTTCGAAATTACTTTGAACAATAATTGTTAAAACTTTTCTTTCGAACATAATTACAATTAAAAGTTTATTTATAAAAAATTTAGAATTTATGTAAAAGCCAATATATTTTTACATCTATAGTAAAATCGGTTACCAGTCCAAATAAACAAAATTTAAACTAATCTTATTATTGAAACTATTTCTTAATTAATAATATAAACCCCAAAAATTATTATATTTTTACATAATCAAAAATCCTTATAATTATTACATAACTAAACTAATTACATAAAAACTAAACTAATTACATAAAAACTAAACTAATTATATATTAACTAAACTAATTATATATTAACTAAACTAATACAGTGTTTCTCTGAAACACTGAACAAAAGAAAGAGGGAAGAGCTCACATGGGGGGTTTTCTCGTCGTCGACGCGGAGAAGGTCCGCCGGGGTCACGCGGTGGTCGGCTCCCACGACTTCGAGGCTGGATCTGGGAAGCTCAGGGCGGCAGCGAAGCTCGGCGGTGGCCGGATCAACCGAGCTCGACGCACGCGGAAGGAGGGGATGGCTCTATCTGGTGGCGCTGGGCGGTGGTCCACCGGAGCTGGGACCGGGAAGCCGCGGCTGCTCGAGTCAAGGTCGGGGACGACGGTAGCGGTCCAGATCCGAGAAAACGTGCCGCTCGACGCCGGATCTGGCTGCATCTGGTCGGCCACAGGCGAGCTCGACGCCGAGGAGGAGGTCCCCCAGCCACCGGAGACGGTTAGGTCGAAATTAGGGTTTAAATTTCTGTGATGTGTCAGGGTTGTTGGATCGTGTCCGGAGCTGGACACGATGGTTTGATGTTGTACTGTGGTGGATGTGTCCATATGGTGTCGGACACAAAAATCTTATTGTACTGTTGTAATGTAATACTGGACACAGGAATGAAGGGATACGATAGGACACCCGGGGTCAGACCCGAGGCCAATACGGCTGACACGGTAATGTTGGACACACGGACACGAGCACACAAAACAAATGGTGATGGCTTCTGGCTTTTGGGAATTTGTGAGGGCTAGCCTAGGTTTTGGGGATTAGGGTTTCCTTGGAAGGGTGTGGGTGTGTGACTTTAAATAGGGAGAGAGGGTGTGAATGAAGGGTGAGGATTGACCCAATTAATGAATAGCCAAGATTAGACATGAATGAGTTCTTCATGTGGGAATGAGGGTGTGGACTAGTCAATGGGAGATGGTAAACTTGTAAATTTTTAAAAGAAAAAGATTACAATTTAAGAAAATATTTTAAGAAGCTTCCAAGGCTAACTGATTCCCAATTAGCTACTAATTAAACCCATATTCCAAAACCTTAGAAAGTATGTAATTTATTTACTATCCCAAATGGATATAAAAATTTATTATGAAATATCAACTAGTCCTTCAAATAATTTCATGATTTCAAGCCAATAAATATTCGAAGCTAGAGTATTATATTTACATTATTATTTATTTATTTATTTTATAATAAATCGACATTTAGGAAAAAATGATTTTTATAAAGGATTTTAAATCACCTTCTAAAATCAAACATTGTTCAAAAATCTAATAATAAAATTCAAGGAGAAAATATTTTATAAACTTGATATTTAAAATAAATTAAAATCTAAATATTTCAGAAATTTGGAAATCGGAGGTTACACTATTACAGTCTAGTTTTGCAAGCTTATTCTTTATCGAGCTTGTTCATGATATATATATTATTGGGGTGCCACACTAATACATTGTATAATTAGAATCAGTGTATTATGGTCTAGCTAACCTTAGTGCGCTTGGTTCGCTCTTCACATGACTAATTTACCTGGATTGAGATATAGTTGACATAGCTTGTTAGACAAATATACTTGTCCTCTAGACAGGTCAGAGCATATTGTATCGGTTACATAACTGTACTGATATGAGCATAAAAATAGAAATTTACCAAAAATAAGATTTTAATTCACAACTGCCGTGACAACTCTCTTTTGAATTCTTCAATCACCCTTGAACCGCGTACTTGTATTTTAGCACCTCCTCCTTGAACTCTTAATTGATTTTTTTTTTTTATCTTCCCCTATTTTGAAAAGATGAACACTCGTAATTGATATAAGTTTGACACACGAATAGTACTAGGTATACCCCATAGGCCAATCGCATTACTTTGTGACTATCTTTTGTAATTAAGGGCATATCACATGTGATAGATTTGTATTAAAATTTTGAGGATTAGTAAGCACTATTGAATGATTGAGAATTTTTTTATATAGCCTGATGATTATGATAGATTGGTAAATTGAAAGTTGGGTAAAAATTGCATTCTCAACTTGAGCCAGATTTTATATAAAGGTAAAAATCTTATATCGTGATCAAGTAAGATAAGATTGAGATATTTAAGTCATTTAATTTTGAGATTTTTTTTTTAAATAATTATGATGATGAGGATTTAACTTTACAGATAAGAATACCTTATAGAATAAATTTTAAATTTTGATATTGCGGACCAAATATTTATAATTTGAGCAGATGATTTAAATTTTTAATATTGGAGATTGAATCAATAATTTAAATTTTGGAGACAAAAATAGAATTCTAAACATGAATATTGATGGATTGAATTCAAAATTTTATAAATTGATGATTTGAATTAAAAGTTAAATTTTGATTGTTGGATCACCTATTTGAAATGTTGAGGATGAAAATTGAATTTAAAATTTAAAGAGTACAAAATTCTTAAGTTGAAAATAGGAATAAGATTTGATTAGAGTTGTTAATATTTAAAATTTTAAAGGAGATTATGATAGTTGGAATCATGATTTACATTTTGATGTGGGTTATTTAAATTTGAAGATGTCATATAGATTTAATTTAAACCTTAATTATTTAAATTTGAGAAGAGATTACGATAGGTTAAATTTTGATTTAAACAATAGTTATTTTAATTTTGAAGAGATTGCGATGGATTTGAATAGATTGTGTCATTTAATTTTTTGAGAAGATTGCGGTTGACTTGTCTTAGATACGAATGTGAAGGATTTAACAAATTATGCTTTATTTTTAATTTTGAGGACAAAATTCTTGTAAATTGGGTAGATTATAAATTCTCTCACCCAAAATAGGTATTTTGTGTGTATTTTGTATTTATTATAATTATTTTAGATTATTTTAAATCGATTAAAGTTTAATTATTTTCTTAGGACACTCCACCGTAGTCTAGACATTAATGATATAGGACGACCCCAAAATCTATATTGTCCTTCGTAGGAAGTAGCCTACACGGGAGACACTACTTATAAGATCTTTGCGTGACACAAAATTCGACCATTCAATATTAGTATGGCACTAGTATAATAACCATAGTTTATTTTATTTAATATTTATATATATATATATATATATATATATATATATATATATATATATATATATATATATATATATATATATATAAATCATTTATGATTATTTTTTAATCCAACATTCTTCAATAAGCAACCCATAATTCCTCCATGCCAAATTAGGCCACTTCCCTCTTTTGTATGATTTATTTATTTATTTACTAAATATTTTCTTAGAAGCCCAATCAAATCTCAAATACCAAATATTTACCTTAGATTTGCATATTAATTATATGTTAATTATTCCCTTAGAAGCCCAATCAAATTCCAACTACCAAAGTTTTACCTTAGATTTGCATATTAATTGTCCATTATTATATTTTCTAAGAATCAAATCAAATCGTATTCATTAGTTAGTTATTGATTAGTTGTTGACTATTTAATACCTAACAAATTAATTAGGAAACCTCATAATAAAACAAACCATCCTAATCCTACCCCCTCCCCCAAACCCGTGGTCCCCCACTCTCAAACCCGCGCACACCCGAATGTCGACCCCCCTCTCTCTTTCTCTCTATATATATCTTCTTCCCATCTCTCCTTCTAAAAACCCTAACCTAAAATCTCATCTACAAAACCCTAACTTTCTCTCCTTCCTCCATCACCCTAGCCTCCACCTCCATTACCAACACTACTAGAATAAGCGGGATTAGCGACGTTTATTAGCGACTCCATGTAAACACGTCGCTAGACGTCGCTAATTGACGACATTTAGTAACGTTTAGCGACTTTTATTCAGCTTTTAAAAGAATAGTCGCTATAAGTTCAATTTTGGTCGCTACACGTCGCTAATATATCTAAGTTAGCGACGTTTAGCGACGTATATAGCGACGTTTACATTAAAAATATTTAGCAACGTGTTTAGCGACGTCATTAACGTCGCTAAAGTTTAATTTAGCGACGTATTTTTTTGATGTCGCTAAAATTTGGTTAATTAGGGGCTCGATTTCGTTTTTTCCCATCTGTCGAAAATTCAAAACCTAAAAATTTCCCCCGCCCCCCCCCCCGCTCCATCGACCGCCTCTCTACCGTGGCTACTCCGGCATCCCCCTCCTCCTTCTCGAGCTCTAGGTACCCTAACTCTCTCTCTCTCTCTCTCTCTCTCTCTCTCTCTCTCTCTCTCATACACACAGAACACATGTGACACTGACACAGACACGACACACACACACACAGACAGTGACACAGATACGGCACACACACACACACTGACACAGACACGATAAGGACCTAGGGTTAGGGTTAGGTTTTTTGACATGGGGTTAGGGTTAGGGTTAGGTTTAGGTTTTTCGACATGGGGTTAGGGTTCGGTTCGAGAGCAAATAGAACTCTGTAGCGCAGTATACAGACATCCAAACTAAGTTGAAAAAGATTCCGCCGACTCCAAAACACTGGGGAAGGAAGCGGATTGGTAACCTCCCGGAAGAGATTAAGAAGGGGAGAACAAATTACTCAATCTTTAAAAGCTTCCATATACTGATGCTACTCAATCTTCAAAATCTTCCACATACTGAATTTTGACCAATTTTACTTTGCAATCATCTACAAGACTATTACTAAAATCTTGGCTAATCGGATTCGATCTGTCCTCCACAAATTGATATCTCCATTCCAAAATGCCTTTGTCCCTGGAAGGAAATTATGTGACAATGTGATAATAGCCCAGGAATTATTTCACACTATATCCAAACAAAGCTCTTAGAATAGCTCCTTTGCTCTGAAAATAGATATGTCCAAGGCCTATAACAAACTCAGTTGGGAAGTTATTAGTCACTCTTTTTGGCTTTGAATTTTGAGGAAAAACTCACACTTTAATCATGCAATGTATAACCACAGTATCGGGTAGGTGTTCATCGGTCACTTGTTGCATGCCAATACAGCCCTTAACTGATACTGTGGTATCAGGAATTTAATTGGCAAGTGTGATCAGTGCAGTGCAGTTTAATTAGAGTAAAAGTATGTATTATATCAGTTATGAAATGAAAGTATTGCTTATTTTAGACTTTGATAAATGGTCAATTGTTTTGAAAATTGCTTATTTTAGACTTTGATAAATAAAAGTATGTATTATATCAGTTATGATTTTTATAGTACGGTTAAGTTATGAAGTTAGGTGATAAACCACTGTATGTAATGATTTATATGATATATACTGTCAATTTTGTAGAAGTATCTAGAAATGGATATGAATTACTATCTGCGTCATCGTTCGTGGATGTACAACCGTCATCCTGATGACATGTGCGGTGTACGGGATGAATTCATTGAGGGTGTACAGCAGTTCCTGCAGTTCGCCAAGGCATTCCCTCAGTACATGGACGGTACCAAAATTAAGTGTCCGTGTGTGAGATATCGCAACAGAAAATATCATCCAGAAGTGGAAGTTACATATCATTTATACTCGAAGGGCTTAACGCCGAATTACTATCAGTGGACCGTGCACGAAGAACTTGTATCTCTAGCATCGGAGTCGGAACCCTACGTGGAGCCGTATATGGATGTCCACGACCACGATGCTTACAACGACGGGTTGGTGAACATGGTTTATGATGCGGCGGGGCCTAGTTTCAATCCGGACAATTATGATACGGCGGGACCTAGTTTCAATCTGGAAAATTATGATGCAGCTGAGGAGGAACCAAATGCCGATGCTGCAAAGTTTATGGAGTTGCTGGAGAATGCAAGGACTCCACTATATCCTGGTTGTGAGGATCATTCACCGTTGGAGGTGGTTACAAGATTATTGAGCATCAAGTCCGATTTTAATATGTCGCAAGAATGCTATAATCGACTGCTCGATTTGATTATAGAGATCTTGCCCGAGGGTGCAAAGTTGCCAAAAGACTTTTATCGATCTAAGAAGATGGTGAGATCGCTTTGGATGGAATACGAGAAAATTGATGCATGTCGCAACGGGTGCATATTGTACTACAAAGACGACAAGGATGAAGATGCGTGCAGATTCTGTGGTGCTGATCGCTACAAGGCCACTGTTAGAGAAAATTCTGTTGGTGCAAGGAAGCCTACCGATTTGATGCACTACTTGCCTTTGACGCTGCAGTTGCAGCGGTTGTTTATGGTTAAGGAGACTGCAGAAAACATGAGTTGGCACAGGCGAAAATATATCGAAGGAGTATTGGATCATCCATCCGATGGAGAAGCATGGAAGCACTTTGATCGAGAGTATCCATATTTTGCCGAGGAAGCACGTAATGTCATATTGGGGCTCTCCTCTGACGGTTTTACCCCATTCGGACTTTCGGGCTCCCAGTATTCGTGTTGACCTGTGATCGTCACTCCGTATAATCTATCACCTTGGATGTGCATGAAGACTCCGTATATGTTCCTAACCGTTATTATCCCGCGTCCGAACAATCCGAAGAGGAACATCGATGTGTATTTACAGCATTTGATAGATGAGTTGAATCAGCTGTGGGAAGTAGGTACCAACACGTACGATGTTTCTAGAAAGCAGAATTTTCAGATGAGGGCAGCACTTATGTGGATCATCAACGACTTTTCGGTCTATGGAATGTTATCGGGATGAAGCACCCATGGTCGTCTCTCATATCCATAATGCATGGACCGTACTCAGGCGGGAGTTGTGGAGAAGGCCAATCCACCGCCAAGGTGGCCCGGATGCACGATATGGAAAGAGGTAAAAGATTTACCAAGTGCTATCGAAGAGCCTGCTAAGGGGTACAAGTGTGACGGATTTGGTCGCACCCATAACTGGACGAAGAGGAGTATATTCTGGGATCTGCCATATTGGAGCACCAATCTGATCAGACATAACCTTGATGTCATGCATATCAAGAAGAATGTGTTTGATAACATAATTAATACTGTAATGGAGGTAAAGGGGAAGACGAAAGATAATCCGAAGGCCAGGTTAGACTTAGAAGAAATATGTAGACGTCCTGTATTGTATTTGATAGAGGAGGAGAATGTAAAGTTAAAGCAACCTAAGTCAGTTTTCTCACTGAAGAAAGAGGATAAAGGTAGACTTTGTAGGTAGATTCAGGGTCTAAAGTTTCCAGACGGGTACGTGTCAAACTTGAGAAGATGTGTCGACCTCAAGGAGAACAAACTGGTGGGTATGAAGAGCCACGATTGTCACGTATTCATGGAGAGGATAATTCTGATTGCATTTCGGGAATTCTTACCGCAGGTCGTTTGGGACCCATTGACAAAGCTGAGCATATTCTTCAGAGATCTTTGTTGTACTAAATTGCTCGTCGATCGTCTAGAAAAGCAAGAGAAGGACATTGCGGTAACACTATGTAAGCTCGAGAAGGTGTTTCCTCCTGGATTCTTCGACTCTATGGAGCATTTGCCAATTCATTTTTCCTATGAGGCACATGTTAGTGGTCCTGTCGGTTATCGGTGGATGTACCCCTTCGAGCGACATCTGAATCACCTAAAGAGAAAGGTAAAAAACAAGGCACGGGTTGAGGGCTCTATTTGTGAAGCTTATGTTCTCGAGAAGATTACAAACTTTTGCTCGACGTATTTCAAACCGCATGTTACTACTAATAGGACGAAAGCTCCGAGAAACGACGACGCATATCAAGAATCTAATGATGCAATACTCAAAGTATTTAATGCGTCCGGAAAGCCTTCAGAAAAAATGAAGAAGAGATATTTGAATGACGATGAGCTAAGGGCTGCTCAATTGCGACGAGGATGAAGTGGAGAAGCTAGAAGGGTAAGTAATTAATACGTCCACGTTTACATCATCTTAATGTAATAGTATAAGATACTATTATGCTACTAATCAGCAGTTGTTTCATTATTTTTTAGCACATATAATGATGAGTTGAGGTCGGTTAGACCCTACATAACAGACGAAGAAGTAGAACAAGATATGAGATACCATTTTCCTTCTTGGTTGAGCGCATATGTAAGATGCTTGGTAATTATTTTTTATTTCTGCACTTGTAAAACAAATAACTTACTATCGCTACTTTGGTATTTAGGTCGATCGTCTAATAACACTCAAGACTGAATCTATTAGAACTCTAGCCAAGGGACCAATTACTGCCGTAAAAATATGGCCAAGTTTCTGTGTGAATGGGTTCAGGTTCAAGTCAATAAATGCTCCTATTAGAGACAGCTTTCTGGATCTTGATTCCACGAAAAACAGTTGTTTGTGTATCAAATCTTCGAACTACAAAGACGTCAATCCGGGCAATAATTTTTTTGGCATCTTACGAGAGATTGTGGAGTTGACATATAATTATGGCATAGAACCTGTTAATATCGTGCTATTCAGGTGTGAATGGTTTGATCCGATTCAAGATCAAGGTTGAAAAATTGACAAGCATGGCCTTGTGGATATAAACTACAAGCGTAGATATCAAGGCTACGAACCATTTGTCCTATCAAGTCAGTCTCAGCTCGTGTACTTCACAACTTATCCTAGATGGGGGACAGCGAGGTCGGATTGGTGGGCAGTATGCAAGACTAAAGCTAAAAATACCTTTGACATTGACGAAATAGCTTATCAGGAGGACGATATACCTCTTGTAACAAATATTGTAGATGTGGACTCAATGGAAGTTACTCATTATATGAGTAATAATGTAAAAGATGTAGAATTATTCGAAGAGGAAGATGAAGTAGATGAAAGTGAAGACGAGGAAGTGAAAGAGGAGGACGAGGAAGGCGAACAAGATAAATTTTCTGAAGATGATTGAAAATAAAATATATTGCATGTAGAATGTAACTATATTTTGACTGTAGAATGTAGATCAAGGTTAGAAAATTGATGAAGTAGAATGTAACTATATTTTGACTATAAAATATATTCCATTAACGAATATATGTATTATATTTTGACTGTAGAATGCTTTGAGATATGCATCACATTTTGACTGTAGAATGTACTATATATTTGTGTTTCTCTATATTCATCATATGTTGTTATCAGATATGACAGGACGACACGGAGGATTCGGCAGGTCCCGAGGTAGACAGAATGGTCCTCTGGTACTGCCTACTGTGGGTTCCGGATCATCGTCGCCCAGTACTCCAGTATATCGATCACTCACATCTCCGACTGTTGGGACGAGTAGTTCCAGGCGTGATAGTACACCCTCGTCCAGCGTTTCTCTTGCTGACGGAACCATGGGGACAGATGAGCATATCGAGGAGGTCGTGCCCACGTTGTTCTAGCATCAGCAAGATCCTCCATGCGCACCTCCGGAGGAGACGAGGACAGAGATCTGGGCCGACGGTACAAAGTAAGTCAATTAGATGGTTTAGTATAATATATATCGTGTATTTCTTTATTCATCGTATATTGACTTTTTCAGTATTCTAAATTATTATCTCTGTATAGATATCGTCCATCGTCGGTTCAGAGACGCCTGGGCCAATTTCTGAGAAACAACTACGGTGGCCCTTGGATCAACTACTCTGAGGCTCCGGAGGAGAGGAAGGCATTCTGGTTTGCGCACTTCCAAGTAAAAGTATATTAAATAAATCCTCTAATTTATGCATATTATATAATTTATCCGTGATGCTCACTTACTAAATTATTTATTATAGCAAACATATTTTTATCCTCCACACCGGGCCGAGTTGATCGAGCGGCTCTTTCCGACCGTTGCCGCCAAGCTTATCCGAGATGCTCTGGATGACCAGAAAGCTCGTGATCGTACTGGAAAACCGATCCAAGGTTGGATCACGCCTGAGCAGTGGACTGCGATGAGGGCTAGATTCGACGATCCGAGCTACAAGGAAAGGTCTGATAAGGCCAAGGCGGCTAGGCGGAATGCTGCCAAGTGGTGTGGTGGCTCGATTACGATGACGGAACATTTTCGTCGTTTGGTATGTTTTTTCTTTTAAATTATATTATTTTAATATAAGTACCATAAAATTATAGTAGAAAAAAATGTTTAAGTTTAGTACTAAATAATATATTTTTAACAGGTACAGAGGGGTGAGGATGCCAACATGGTGACCGTCTTCTTGGCCACCCATCGCAAGGACAGAAATCTCATTGATGAGAGGGCCTCGCAGACCTATGTAAGTATTACTTTACTTTGTGTTAATTTTAATATAACTTAGACAATTATCGAGTTTTCAAACCTTTCTAGGCCGAGTATCTTAGGCTGCGTGAGGGGGCGACTGCTAGTGCACCTACACCTGGAGAGGCTGGTACTTCGTCGCAGCCCACTCCAGCTCCGTCGGCGGATGACCTGTGGGTGACCGCAGCTGGTGGTCTCCAGAGGGGTACGTACTACGGTACGGGCTCCTATGGCGCCCTGGTTGCGACGCAGTCATCTAGGGCCTCCCCGACAGCTGAGCATTCCACACAGCCCTCACAGTCGCAGCCCTCGCAGTCGTCGGCCAGAGTCCAGGAGGCCGTCGACCGTCAGATTGTGTCTCTCTGTGATGAATTACTGCGAAGGATGGAGGAGCAGCCCCTGTCCCAGCCGCAGGCGGACGATCCGATGCTCATCGCACGATTCGATATGCTCGACCGCAGCATGACGGAGCTCCAGGAATTGACAAATGATATTAGAGCCTCCAATGACCGCAACATCATGGAGCTGCAGGCGTCACAGGTATCAATGGACGAGAGGCTGACGATGATGCAGGATTCAATGGTTCATAGCAGTACCAGCGACTCGCAGACTTGGAGCGGGCACGGCCTCCTGGTGCGCCTACATCGACACAGACTCCACCGATGTCACTGCCTTCTCCATCGACATCGGTGTCGATTCCACGGGACGAGTATGAGGAGTTCTTATCCTTCAAGCGCGCCGGTGGTCAGCCTCCTGCAGATCCGTAGTAGTATAGTTAATTACTTGATATTTATAAATTTTTTTATTTAGGATGCGATTGTATGGATATAAATTTGCCATATTCTTTACGTTTACGATAAGATTTGCTGGATGCTTTCCTTTTTTCAAATTTTATTATATTATTCATATTTTGGTTTACAACTGATGACTGATACTTGGCCTGTATTTACCCAGTGCACTAGAAATTTTTCCCTTGGTGCTGCTACTGTGTTCTTATTCAATTTTTTCTACTACCATCATATACCTGATAATGAACCCAAGGGGGTTGGTAAACCCAGATGCAATATTTTTTTATTTTTTTGAAAATTAGCGACGTTTTTAGCGACGTTTAGCGACGTTCACTTACGTTGATAAATACGTCGCTAATTAGCGATGTTGTAATAAGTCGCTAAATACATCGCTGATGACGTCGCTAAAATCGTCGTTGTACGTCGCAAACTGCTGACATGGCAGTATTGCCAGGTCATTAAAGACGTCGGTGTAACGTCGCTATATAAGTCACTAATTAGCGACGTTTAGCGACTTCAATAAACGTCGCTATGTAGTGACGCGGCGTCGCTAAACGTCGCTAAATTTATCGACACATTACAGTCGCTAAAATACGTCGGTATAGCGACGTTTAGCGACGTTTTTTGTTTTAGCGACTTGATTTTTTCCGACTGCTTTAAAACATCGCTAATTACGTCGCTAAACCAAATTAGCGACGATTTTTGGTTATTTAGCGACGTTTTTAGACGTCGCTAATTTGACTTTTTCTGGTAGTGCAAGGCCGACCCTCCTCCCCTCTTCACGTGGATACCACAACCATCTCCTCTATTCAAGAACCCTAACATCACCTTCCTTCTTCTTCTAGTAAGTTTTCTTAATCCTTCTCTTCTTCCTTCTTCAATCTCTTCTTGATTTATGTATATTTATATATTATATATGTGTATGATGATGTAAACTCTATTATTTTATTTTAAAGAACCCATGCAACCTATGAACCCTAGTTTTGGATTTTTAATCTAAAAGTTTGGTGCATGTGTAAAACCTTCATCAAAATCCTCTTTAATTCTTGTTAATATATTTATATATATGTTATTAATAGGAAATATATTCAGTTTTTATAATAAATTCTAGATTTATTAGTTTTTATTAAATTGGAGTTTGAGCATGTTTTATGGGTAGTTTTGACCTAGTTTTGATGTATGCATGTTGGAGACCCTTGGACCTTGTTAGAACTTGATCATAGATAGAAAACCCTAAAAAAAAATTGAAGAACTATTAATTTTTCAGAAATTATATATTCTAAATTATTATTAAATAAATATTATTTTATTGTCACAACATCCATGTACCACCCCTTTTGCATGCATACTAGCAAGTTTGGTTGCCAATCCTAGTAGGATCAACTTGTAGATGATAAAACTCTAATTATTTTTGTATAGAAAAAAGAAATAGTATTTATTGTATTTATTACTAATTTTTACCAAATATATTTAGATTTATTTCTATTTATAAAAATTAGAATTCTAGATATTTTATGTAGCAAGTTGACATAGTTTTGACAAAATATAACCCCGCCAATGTTAGACTTAAAGTCCGACTAAAAACCCTTATTTAGCATTTAAAAATTATATTATTATATTTTAATTCTGATTTATGGGTATTTATTCTAGATTTAATTATTTGTTAAAAATTAATTTTTGGTGACTAGTAGGCAACCCGTTGTGACATAGGTTTGGTTTCTACTTAGTTTTGAACTCATAAAATTTATAGGAGATGACCCTATCACTAAAAAAAAATCTTATTTTCTAATAAAATCTCAGAATTAATAGTTTTAATAATTAATAATTTAAAAATAGTTTTGGCAATATTAATGGTTAGTAATATTTTGGCATGTAGTTACTTGTATGTACACCCATCGTAGGATTAATAACTAGATAATAACTTAATTTGACTGGTAGAATAAGATTTTAATTAGTATAATAATTAATTATTAGGTGTTTGAGATGTTTCTGTGGATAACTTTAGACTAGACTTTTTGTGCTCGCAGCTTGGCTTGGAAGGCAAGTACACCTTGCTTGATTGTTATTGGGAACGAAAGTGTGGAAACTGTTCCCCAAACCAGAGAGTACCTGTGAGAGAACCGAGCAAAACACACAAACCAAAAATGCCAAACACAAATCGCAGACAGATATTTTTGACGTGAAAAACCCTTGCAGGAAAAACTACGGGACGATCAGAGTCCAACCCTGAAAAGTCTCCACTAATGAAATAAGAAATACACCGACTCCTTACAAACTTCTCACCGATCCAAACGGATCACCAAAACTCTTTTGGAACAGAAAATATATTATAACCACGAAGAAGAAAGATAACGAAAAATACCCAAAATTGATCTCCTTCTTTGAAACGGCCTCCAATCCTTCTTTCTCCTCTCCAATGTTGCAATGGCACTCTTGCCTCCTTTTCTCTTCATGTTGCTATATTTTTTTAGAGAGAGATATATTTTAGGGCCAGGAGACACCTATATATAGCCTCAAACATATAACTAGCATTCCTATTATAGATGGAATATCCAATCCAAATCCATTGACATATTCCTATTATATGTAGGAATATACAATCCAAATCCATTAAGATATTCATATTATATTTAGGAATATCCAATCCAAATAAATTGAGGTATTCCTATTATATGTAGAAATACTCAATTCTACTCCGAAATATTTTTCACATAGGTTGGAAATCCCACCCACTCCAACAATTTTATTGTCACTTTACATTATGCCTAATTTTTATTTGTTAGTTGTGTGCACGAGTCTTAGAGTAGAAGACTTACCCAGTATATTGTGAAGATACAAGGTATCTTCTGACCTGACACATGGTATGGTGGTCCAACCCTTGTCCTTGTCTGGTTATGGGATTGGATTATTGTGAAGGTACCAGGTATCTTCCAACCTGATACTATTTCAAACACGTTCACTGTCTAAGTAAGTGAGTGCACAGACTAGCGTGTTGACTGGCCATCGATACATGAGTTCGCGTCTTATGTTAGTAGTTGGTGTTAGTTTGAGTTCTAGATTTTTTATTGACGTTGTGCATTATGTCTGTACCGCGTATACGGTTCGGATAGTTCATTGGGAGGGGAGAATCTTCTAGTGAGCATATGGGATTTTTGTTTCTTATTGTACTGTGAAAATAGTGCAATTGTGTAACCCCCGAGTTCTACGGAACGCCTGGTGGGACGACTGTTCTTCTATTTCTTCTCCCTCATGCGCCACTAGAGATATCTTAAGTACATTTTACATAGATGGTTAGTTACCCTATTTATTATTTACTGCTTTACCTTTATGCATGTCAATTTCTTGTGTACTTGTTATGTCCCTCTGAGAACTTGGCACCCTTTCTAGGTATAAAAGATCATGACTGTTTGTGGGAGCACAGATCAGGACTAGCTACTTCTTTCTTTTTCGAGGAGGTCTTTCCTTCGAGCCTCAATGATGTCACGACCCGCACCCTGATATTCGGGCACGAGTACGTGGTTACGCCCAGCCTACGCCGCAGAATCGGCGGTAGAACGCTGTCTGGGTCATTTCTAACTATCTAACATCTCAATAATATAATATGGTACCTGTCAATCATCTCAACTCCAATCGGAGGAGCAATATGGTATCTCACAAATATGTCAATCTCAATCACAAAACAAACTAAGGAGGAAAATAATGCACGAATGGAAATAGCGAAGGAAAGAAGATACAATCCACAATATAAAATAATAGTACATCTGTGAATCTCCTCAAAATAATAGTCTAAAACAACATCTAAACAAAACTAGACCTCCTCGGTCACTGGTACTATGTCCTCTGGCTCTAGGGGAGTGTCCTCTAAAGTCTCACCCTCCTGAGGTCCGTAATGTGTGGGACACAGCTCCTCTAGCCAATCATCTAGAAAAAATATATCCAGTCAGGATTGGAGCGAAGTACATACCTCTGAAAGTAGTTCCAATAACATAATCGAGCATATATAACAAGCAATAGAAAAATGATACAAGATGCACAAGTAGAAAGAATAAACTGTACAAGTGAACAGGCAATAGGCACAATAAAGCTGAAAGTAAATACGAGAAGAACTACAAGTAGAGAACAAGAAATACTAACTATGTGTTTTAGAGTGAGAGTTCGTTATGTGATCGGTTTAGGTTGCACATGAGGTATATAGGTAACTCCATTATACGTGAGGTGTATAATCGACATGCACATGAGATCAAGAGGGCTTTGATCACATAACCAACTCCTACTCCCCCTCCCCAACCAATACTCATGGATCCAATCACGACACGTTACGTACATGATCACGATAGTCATACTAGCACACGAAATAGTGGATGCACACGAAGCATATGAAAGTCAATACCCGATGCACACGATGAAATACATGTCATTGGGTACCCGTTGCACACGATAGGGGATAACACCTCCTGACGGGATCCATATAGCACCAGTCTGTGAAATCACTGTGTCGGGAATCAATGTATACTAATCTAGAACATGCATATATACAACATTATGAATTGAAAACAATCAGAGAAATGTACTCGCCTGAAGTCCTGAGCAAAGTGTGTCTCTCGATGCCCAAGCTGGTGTCTCATAACCTATATATGGTATGTTGTATCAATACAAGGTTCAATAATGAAAGTAATGAAATTGAAGAAGTTCTAGGTCAATACGCCGTTTCTAAGTCAAACCAATGTATTTCTAGGTTGTAAGAGTCTAAAGCTAGTCACTAAGTCAATACACTATGAAGCTGTGCTATACTAGCTAAGCTAACACACCACGGTGCAATCAAGAAGCCGTATCCTAAGATACGCCGATTTTCTAATATGAAAATAGGTTTATATATACATAAGTCATATATAATAATAATAATATCTCAAAACAATTTAATTATGATACTTTGGCCTTGCCAATGCGTATCGCAATTACCCTCCATACCCAATCTTAATACCTTGGGTATCGGCCCGATACCTTGGTGATACCTTGGTATCTCAAGGTAATCTAAAACTAACACAAAAGATATAAATAGATACCTTAAACTAGATGCTAACTATACACTAATATCTTAAACTAATTAACCAATACCTTAACTAAATAAACCAATTGTTTTCTAACAAGTATACTAACTAATATATTACTTATACTAATATACATACCTAACATAATCACCTAGTACCTCTACTACTCACTAACCTCTAGTATACCTAGTTATAAACATACTAACTACACCATGACCAAGATACCTGAAACTAAAACTGATAATAATAACAACTAAACAAGTTCATATATATACCTATAATTAACTAGTTACTAGCTAACTTAATAAATCAACTAATAACTAAACTGGATACCTACTGATACAGAAAATAGTGGCTGCCCTCAGTTCTTCATTGCAGTGTGTCTCTAGCCTCTGTGCAGATCAGTCCAGGTGAGTCTTCAGTCTCAAGTTGCTGTGTGAAGTTGCTGTGCCAAGTTGCTGTGTCAAGTTGCTATGTCAAGTTGCTGTGCAGGTAAATCCTGCAGCAGCTACTTCTTTGAGTGAAACACTCTGCTCCCAACTGTGAAACACACAGTGAAGCATTCTGCAGAGTCTTACTCATCCTTCCTAAGTCCCTGTCTTTAGGTGATCTTCAGGTCCATGTGCTGTTCAGTTGGGTCTTCAAGTGTGCATCTGCTGTAGCTACTGGTTCTCATTCTCGATTTACCCGTGTACTGCAACAGTGTGCAGATACTTGCTGCAGCTACTGTTCCCTTGGCTGTGTGTAATACACAGGGATATCTGCTAGTCACTGGTTCATAAGACTGTGTGCAACCCGCACACAGTGGCTCCAATGTTTCAGTCACTTATCCCTAACTGTGTCGAGTGACTGAGGTGTGCATCTTCATAAATCCTTGCAGTAGTTGTTGAATCTACTGTTAAAAACCAACTGTTTGCTGCTGAAACCCCTCTTAAACCTGACTGAACTGTTCTCTCACCAACTCACCCAGACACACATCACTACACAATAAACACAACTAGGTATATGATCATAACCATATATATAGTTATCCCCATATATATATATATCACCTGAAACATATAAGCCCATATGTATAAATATATGTATACATACCTATAGATATTAAAACATATAGCTATATACACCAATCTATATATATATACACACATATAGATTTATGTAGATACTCTATTAATACACATAGACACACATAAACACAAAATCCCAAATTACACTATTATATACTCCAATTAATGTATAGATAGCATATACAAATATATTTACATATGTATGTATAGTACAAAAGCCAAAAACACAAACACATGGGGTGCACCGCACCCGTATCACACTTTTCTATGATACGCTTGCGATACGGCCCCCAACTCACAACCAAACGTATCCCGGAGGACACGTACAAGTCCAATACATATTTTATGAACAATACATATATAAATTATAGTGTCTACGTGTCCGTGTCACCATATGATATGCACATGGCCCCGTGTCGGAGGAAAACCCCCAAAATTGACCGTTTCGTCAAATCGACGAGATTCGGCCCACACGTATCCAATTGTGGACACGACACAAGCTACAAACAAACAATCAATGGTCAATTAGATCTATTAGATCCATTGACACACACTACATGTGCCAATTTTGGAATTCCCCCAAAATCGACACCAAAATGGACATAACTTCCACCGTAGGTCTCCAAATGATTCCAAATCAAATCCTATGGATAACCTATATATGTGGGGTAGTTTCTCATGGTAAAATATCAGATCTATAGCCTATAGGAAGAGGGAAAACTGATTTATACCTATTGGGAGATGGATTCCCAATAAAAAGGTCCCAAATGACAAGTTGCTCTTCTCCTTGTAGATCTTGGCCTCCTCCTCCTTGTTCCTTGCTTCTTGCTTGTAGATCCTTGATGTAGAGGCTTCAATGTTGAATTTAGAAGGAGATTTGAAGAGAATTGATGGTGAATTGATGGGGAAATGATGGGAAATTGGAAGGGAAAAAACTAGATCTAGAATTTTGGGGAAGAACTAAAATGAGAGCACTCTCTCTCCTCTCAATTATGGCTGGACAAAAACTTTTCCTCAAGCAATGTACAAAGTCAAAAATACCCCTTGGGGCCTCTTATGAAGAAATAATTAGGGAGGGAAGGTTCTAATCTAATGGTTCCACTAATTAATCATGTTTCCTAATCCATGGGCCTAATTCATGGGCTCAACTTAGACTAGTCCAAAAGTTTGTTTATGTCCCCTAATTAAAAGGTTAGGTCCACTACACAAGTCTAAAATAAGTCTACACTAGCAATAATTAAAATAAATAAATTAGTCATGCACAAATATTAATTATAATAATTCTAAAATAATTAATACTCAAGATAATTACCAAACTACCCTTAGATGGAAATGTGAGGGTGACAAATGATCATTAGATGATGTACTCATTATGTTTTCTTTCATATTCTAGTTTGGTAGTGGATTTGTCTCTACCCCACTACTAGTTCTTCTCGACAATTTTCATACTTGGTTAATTGTCATATTTGGTTATTTATTACTAATTGGTTTTGTGGATGATATTAGTATTTTATGGGACTTATGAATTTATATACCACTTGTGAATTATTATTATTCATAAAATAGCATATGTATATGTATGATTTCCATATATTTGAGTTGCTATGTACATACGGCTGGCATACTTACGTATTCCTAGTCTTACGTATTTTGGGACTGGGGTATGACATTTTCTATGTTCGTATCTGTATCAAACGTTAAGTATGCAAGAAGGCTAACCTAGCATGCGCCCTAACTAAATAATGGTACTCGAGTGTTCGTTCCCCATGATTAGCAACTGAAACTACATGCACATTCTCACTAATGGACAATCATGGCCTATTAGCAAGTGGAACTGCATGCCCAAGCTCACCAATAGGTTGATACCTCCCTAGTATATAAGGACTTCTAGCCTCAGGGTATCCAGATCTCTCCTGAATGATCCCCAGTGTCCCAGGAACCGTTCTAGAGATAATGCCCTTGTGCACAAGTTGTCTCGACCAATGTAATGCATGCAACTTTCTATCAGATAAAACTTTATGATCCATATATTCATGAACAAGCAGACATTTTAATCAAGCGATAGATCCAATAGCTCTTCAATTCTCTTATCTAATAGCCCCCAGTACGTAAGGATTACAAGCCTTAGGGTGCATTATTAGTCTCTTTCCAGCAGTTCAAGTTATTCATACAGTTCTATCGTTACAGTGGCGATAAGGAAAACATGTAAATGGTCTTCTATTAAAGCAAGCATGGTAACATTTCTCTATCTCTTTTAACTAAGCATGCAGTTCTACTCTTACCTTAGCATTCGATATAGAGACATGTTCAAGCAATCTTTTTTACTCTACTTATTAACATGCAATAAAGGACATACAGTATTCTCTTACTCTTGTTTATTAACCTGGCAACAGTTCATTCAATAACAGTGACAGTATTTACTTAGCATGCAACATTCTTTTCTTGACTTAGCATAGCAGAGGTTATATCATTGACAAGCATACATAACAGATTATATCATTCTTCTTATGAACATTAATCATCTTATCAATAAACAATTATAAAACTAGATTATTTATTAGGCGTAAAAGAATCAGAGAATAAAGTTCTACCCACTTTCTAAGATCAATCGTCTTCTGTTTCAACAACGATCTCTTCATGAAAGCTTCTTCTCAAGCCAGAAAATCGATATATCTTGTTACATGGTGCCAAAGCGAAGCGGGGCACTATATGCTTTATCCAGCAAGGCGAGCAGTGGTGGCACAAAACCACGGAACTGCCAGTATATGAAAGGTGGAAGCGTGCATACGTGCACGAGAATCATAAGAATGCTTCATCAAGAAAAGTGTGCAGTTGAGGTTCAAAACTATACAACTGTGTCGAAAAGAGGCATGGTGCTACGGAACTAATAGAAAGGGGCATGATGCGTGGTTGTTGGGTGCGGGTCGCCCAACTGGAACATCGATCGAAAGAGTAGCGGTACAACGAGTATTGTATAGTGGGGCGAGTCAACACGTACCTCGCCATACTTATATTTTGATAGTAGGACGAGTAGACACGTACCTCGCCATACTTACAAAGTAAAGTAATACAAGTATTGAGCATGACGAGAAGACTCATACCTCACCTTACATTTGAAATATTGCATGGATAAATGGTCATGGACAGCCTGTGCATAGGCTTGGATATTTTTTTGAATGGTATCTGGGGCACCGGAACCGATTCAACCTAGGGGAAATGATGTAAACATGCTTCGACGTGGGGTATAGATAGACTTTCAGTGGGCATGCTACATAGAGTTGGAATAATCTCGCATACCGAACGTGCTTCGGTGAAGAGCAGTTCGGACCTCCAGCAGGACTCCCACTTCGGGCTGAAAGGGCTCCGCGCAATGCCATAATAGTCTAATATGGCGCTCGTGTCGCCAGTAACCTTCCTATAGATAAGATGCGGTGGTCTATCGTGAACGTTTCAGCTAGGAGGATAAATTTCACTTTGCCTCGTGCAAGGGTGGGCGCATCGGTTAGTGTCCACCTTGTCTTGAGCAAGAGTGTGCACATCAGCTATGATTAGAGTCACTATTAAACGAGGTAACTTAGTGTATTTCATACGTTACATATGCAATTCGAATATAATATGCCTAGTTATCAAGACGACCAGGTATAGCAAGTTTAGTTACCTATGCGATTGAGTATAACATGTTTGTTTGCTTAAGTGAATTCAATGCTTACTTGTGTACATGCTTTCATAACTTTAATGTTTACATGAGAACATGATTTACTGCTTTCGATGCATGCCCCCAACATGAACTATAATTCATCTAAGTTCTAAATAAAAAGATCACCATAAAATCTTTATGCTTCACATGATTACTTAGTATCTATTTAGGCAAGTGGGTTAACCTGCTTACCAGTACAAGATGCATACTGATCCCCAACCCCCTATGTACGAAAGATCGCTCAGACGTACCATAGGTGTTGGAAGCTCAGAATGACAACATGTAGGTGTTCGGCCGGGATGCGTGCTTAATATACGAAGACATGATGTATGGAACGATAAAATCCTTTGTGAGCAAAAAAGATCAATGAGTGTTGTAAGCCAACTTGGCATATTCAATGGGGCCATTCAGAGCCTTTGTAACCGCTAGTTATCAATAAAATAATTCACTTCGCATACTTTATGTTTTCATTTGTGACTATATAATCATCCACTGCGACAAAGTCATTTCGAGAATATCATTATGTTTTATCTTTTTGTCTTGTGCGAGTGCAATCTCGACTCATACGACATCATGCCCAGGGGAAGATCATCGACTCTACGGAGTCGGGGCATGACAAAAGTGAGGGCTCGTGATAGGATAACATGTTATCCCATTGTAATCCTATCTCTATTTTGTGAGAGAGCCAGACTCATCTGAAAGGAGAAGCGAGAATAGAGACATTAATTTAGGCTTTGGCTAAGAACCTCAAATAATTTTGTTAACCCAACTGATCAATAAGAGTTCAACTAGAGAAAATCATCACACGTGTAATATCTCTTTCATAAAGTACATGAGTTCCCACATGTTACTTTTTTTTTCTTTTCTTTTTGGCTTTTTATCGAGGCACAACAAATTTTACTCGGAGCTAGCCCGGGATTGGGACTAGTCCAGTTTAGAGAAACTTTTACTCGGTGCAGCCATTTTACTTCTTGGGGCTGTCCATATCTCCCAAACACCCCTAAACCCCTCCCAACTCTTCCAGAACTAAATTATTCTAACTTTCACTCTCTATTTCTTTCAAAATCCTAATCTTCTTTTTCTCCACCTCCTCCATCTCCTCCAATACCTTAATCTTCTTTCCAATCTTCAATAAATTATTTTCTCAATCTTGTTCCTCCATATTATACATCTATAATTTTAGGGTTTATAATTTTGATAAATCTTCTTCTCAATCTTTCTAAATGTCCAAAAGATAATTATATAGTAATATAAAATATGTTTTAGATTAACTTTGGACGAATTCTTAAACTTTCAAAATTATTAAAAGATCATTGTATGCCCAAAAGATCATTCGAAATTGGCACAGTCGCTAGTTGCCCATATAAAAATTTAGGGCTGTAGAAAATTTACAGTCTTGTATACTTCAAGGGCTGTCAAATTTTTGACAGTCCTAATAAAAATATACTGGATTGGTGTTGAATAATAATAATATGGACTGTCAAAGTTTTGAAAGTCCTGACTGAAGCTAGGACCGCAAATTTTTTGACAATCCTATGTTTCTAACAGGTTATTAGTAGGATTATCAAAATTTTGATAGTCCTTTATGTTCATTGAGTAAACACCAGGCGGAAGATTTGAGTTGTTTCTGTCACTACCACTTTTCTAAATAGAGGTAATTTTGTCATTTACATTATTTATATATAGTGTTTATATTATATATATTGTGCTATTTTTTTATTGGTTAATTAGTGGACTAGTCTATTTATTGGACTTGACACTAGTGGACCTAACTAGACTTAACATGACTCATGAACCCAACAAGTAGACTAGTCACTTGAACTCATTTAAGTCACTCATCTTCATTAATTAGAATATTAGATTAACCTTTATTAGGAATATAAGCTTCCATAGTTAATCCTCCTAATTAAATATCCTTCATGACAACCAATGGGGGTATTTTTGACTTTGTGCATTGCTTGAGCCCAAGCTATAGGGGCCGGCCACTTAAGGGGGTAATTCTTTCTCCTCTTCATTCCTCATTCTAATTAGATCCTCAATTGTGTTCTTCCCCAATTTAACTCATCCCTCTACCAATTTCTCCTCAAATAACTCGTATTCCCTTCCAATTCTATTATCTAAGGATCCTAGAAGCTTGGATTGCAAGGAATACTTGGAGAAGAAGGAGTCGGCTAGGAGCTTGTGTCATAATTGTGTACATAGAGCAATTTATTGAAAATCCATCTCCCAATAGGTATTATTCTAAAATTTCTCCTTTATTTAGATTATAATTATTGTATTTTAGCATTAGGAACCCACCTATACATTAGGGCTACCCATAGGAGGAAGAACTAGGTTCATATGACCCCTATTATAACTTCTACATTGAGTTTTGTGTCCAATTCCGAGATTGGTACACCAAGTGTTTGTTATTAGGTCAATTAGATCTAATTAAAATTAGATTGAGTGTGTGAGACTAGCTACATATCCACAATTGGATACGACTATGGTGTATCATGGTACTTTGGGATACGCTATGATACATGGACTTATTTTTGGGATTTTGTGCATATTAGTGTAATTTCTCTCCAATTTCTATTGTAACCCATTACATTAGTTATATATAGTTTTAATTGATATGTTTAATTAGTATTTGTTTAGCATTGGGGGTTTTTGATACTTTGTTGGGGTACGTATCGTGAGTAGCCAACTTATGTACTATAGGTGTTTGATGTAATGGCTTAGTATGGAAGAAAGTGTATTTATCCATAGTATAGCATTGGGGGTTTTTGATACTTTGTTAGGGCGCGTATCTTGAGTATCCAACTTGTGTACTATAGGTGTTTGATGTAATGGCTTAGTATGGAAGAAAGTATAATTATCCATAGTATATATATATATATATATATATATATATATATATATATATATATATATATATATATATATAGTTGTATTTAACTTATGTATATATACATGATATAGTGGGTGGGTGTGTGCTCTTGGTGTGAACTGTAGAGTGTGATCAAGGGGGAAATGAGTACCATTGCACTATGTACAATGATATGTAGCAGCAGCAGCATCAGTGTGGTAATATTGCAGTTGAGTTTTGGTGTGGTTTGGTGGTGTTGTTAGTGTCTTGAGGGTGACTACAACTGTGGGTTAGGTTCGGGTGGCTATTGGTGTCGTGATGAAGGTTTGGGCAGTGACTAATACTAGTGTGTACTCAAGCAAGAGGGGAGGGGGGAGTCTGTGTTTAGTATTTAAGTGTTACTGTTCTAATTTCACACTTGAGTTGCAGTAGCAACTGTGCAATGACTACAATCAGTTGTAGTAGACAGTGTGAGGGAGGCTTGCATTTGCAGTGCCATGGAGGCATGCTGCAGGCAGTGCCAAGCACCGCAAAGTATGAGAGGGGGGGAGTAGCAGTTCATTGAAGGGGGGTTCAGGTATCCTGATACCTGGAGCAGGTGTTCAGGAAGATATCCTTAACAACAATTAGGGGGAGACTCTTGGTATCAGAACTAGTCAATTGGAGGGGGGTTCAGTTGACAGAAGTTGAGGGATACACAAGTATGTATCAGCTTTGTATACCAGTATATATATCAGGTGTAGTAGAGGTGTTGGTTGAATTCTAAGGTTTAGGTATATGAGTGATGTCCACCTATTAATACTTGTGAACCAATACACTTGTGTGTAGTTGCAATATTAAGTATAAAGCAAGATGGGAGTCTACAGAGTGTGAGGACTAGGAGTGATGTTGGTGATTGTGTATCCCATCTGATATAAGTTCAGGATTTAGTTAGTATCTTGAGTTAGGCATTAATTAGGTGTGGGTGTTATAGTGCGGTGGTGATGTATGGTGTTGTAATTTGGACAGGCTAGAAAGAGTGTTAGAGGAGAGGATGAGTTACCTAGTGTCAGTTTTTAAGGTATCAAGTAAGTGGATAGCTCCTAAGCTAAGGTAATACTAGATGTCTGACAATACCAATATATAAATATACGAAGACAGTATGTATATATATATAAATATAACTTATAGTTGTTAACTAGTATGTGTAGATACCTTAGTATTAATAGCTTGTATAGCTAATAACCTTAAGTTATTTACCTAGAAACAAGGGTATAGGCTAGTGCAACCTAAAAATGACTAGTTTGACCTAGTTTAGCTAGTGTGACCTAGCATTGACCTAGAAACTCATATTTTAGTTTCTTAAACTTGTTTATCACTTCATTATACCCAAATGACATGATATTTTATATATAGGTCTGTGTGACACCAGCTCGAACACTGAGTTATACCATTTGCTCAGGACTACAAGCGAGTACATCTCTCTGTTAATTTTTATTACATGATAGTGTATATATCACTTGTTCTAGAACTGTTATACTTGATTCTGACATATTATTTTATGGACTGGTACTATATGGATCCTATCAGGAGATGTTATCCTTTTACCGTGTACAACGGGTACTCCTTACACATGTACTTTATCGTGTGCATCGGGTATTCTTGTACTCGTGTTTATTCATGTGCTTCGTGTGCTCACACTATACTCATGTGCTCAGTATGCTTATATTATATTCATGTGCGTAACTTGTCGTGATTGGATCCATGAGTATTGGTTGGGATGGGGGAGTAGAAGTTGGTTATGTGATCAATCCCTTAACGTCATCATACGCATGTCGATTATACACCTCACGTATAATCGAGTTACCTTAGTATAATCATGTATAACCCAAGCCGATCACATAACGAACTTGTGCTCTAAATCACATGGACAATATTCTAGTTTCTCTTACTTGTAGTTCAGTCCATATTGCATGTATTTATCTTTCCAGATTCCTATTGTATTTATCTGCATGTTTCAGCAATATTTCTATTTTCTAGTTACTTGTGCATTTTGTATTCTTTTTTATTACTTGTCATATATTCTCTACCATGTATTTGAAACTTTTTTCAGAGTTTTATACTTCGCTCCAATCCTGATTGGATATATTTTTTAGATGATTGGTTAGAGGATATGTGTCCCACTTACTATGGGCCACATGATGACGATCCGGCTGGGATCAGCACCCTTAGAGCAGGATGATCTAGTGCCAGCCATCGAGGAGATTCAACTAGTATAGCAGACTTAGCTTTATTCCTTATTGTACTGGATATGTCTCTAGCTTAGACATTTTGGCATGCTATATTATATTGAGACATTTGTGCATAGACTTTGGACTTGGATTTGGATTGTGTTTGATATTTGTGACTTTATTCTTCTATTTCATATCGTGCCATATCTTTCCCTAGTTTGATTGTGATTGAGTATTGTTTATCATATTGTCATATTGTCCTCCATTTGGAGTTGAGATATCTTGAAAATTATAATATATATATATATATATATATATATATATATATATATATATATATATATATTGTGTGAGATGTTTAGATAGTATTGTTGACCTAAACAGTGTTCTACCACCGATGCTGCGGCGTAGGCTGGATGTACCTACGTACTCGTACCCTCACACTAGGTGCGGGTCATGACCATTTTTCACATGGCTATTGACTAGAAGGGGAGAGATTAGAACAGTTCACAGAAGTAAACAACAACTAACCAATGTTACACACAGGTTTCTTTTGCTAGTGAACTCATAAAGAGCATCGAACATGTCTTAGAAATTTTACTCTCACAAATCTAATTACTATTTTATAATGGGTCTTAAGTTCTGAACATTTAAGGTTTGATACATCATCTTCTAAAATGCACTATTTTCTTTCGGTTCAAATTTTTCACTGCATCTCTAAGGCTTAAAACTAAAACTTAATGACGTGAGAAACTTGTACTGCTCTATGATTGGGTTATTAGTAGGACTGTCAAAATTTTGGCAGTCCTGGTTGAAGCCAGGACTGTCAAAATTTGGACAGTCCTATGTTTCCAGCAGGTTATTAGCCAGGACTGTCAAAATTTTGACAGTCCTATGTTTCCAGTAGGGCTCGATTCTCTTTGTGTGGCCCTCCTCCTTTTGGGAAGCGATGGTCTATCCATTATCCTCTCTGTGGAAGTCCTGAGATGATCCTGACCATAGTGATTATGTTCCCTTAAATACCTGTCATATTCACCATTTCCATTGAATTGGTCTCACTCTGAACTAGTAACAGGCTCGTAATTGGATCAATTGTAGTCAAAATTATTTAGAGGATGGCTAGATTTCCTTCCACTACAAATAGATGCTATTTTGCAGTCCTCATCGTTGTAATGGTCCGAATATCCAATATCACCATAAACAAGAACATCAAAACTAAGAGAAGAATCCCCCAACAATTCTGCAATTTTGCAGTCCTCATGTTTTTCTAGGGTTTTGGATTTGGTGCTGTTGGAAAGAACAAAGGAGGGACAAAGGAAAAAGCCAAGGCAAAAAATTATAAAAGTGGTCTTTTATACTCACTAGTGGATTAGTTCCAAGTAATTTTTTCATGTGAGTCCATTTTTGTTCACCCACAAATACTATGGTGTTTGTTCACCCTCCAATAGAAAATGCACACGTGGCATCTCCATCCAAACAAAACCATCTTGCAAGTGGTTTTGTTCACCAACCAAGGTGGTTTTGACTTTGAAAATGCCACGTGTGCATTTTCTATTGGAAAGTACACAAACACCTTAGTATTTGTGGGTGAACAAAAATGGACTCTTCTCTTGTGGTAAACCTGTAATTAAAGCAAATATTATTACTAGTTCTAGTAAAAAGTGTTGTGTCCCGATAAAAAAAAATCTTTCTTTTTCATTTGTTCTTAAACCTTAAAATTGCATTATTACTCATTAGCCCATGCATTAAACTATTTAAAGTATATATTCTCTATAGTGTGCTCCGAAACCGAGCGTGCGTTCTTTAGATCTGTGTCCCTCTATACATGACAAAAGACCTATAGAAGACTTCTCTCTTTCTCTTTTTCTTTGTTTCTGGAGAACCAAGGAGAGGTTTATGTTCAAACATGTTTAATGTATCAAGTAAGATTTCCATTTCGATTGCTGTTACGATTCTGATAGGAATGTGTATCATCTAGAGATGGCGTCGCTTGACGCGGCGACGGAAAGAATTGGCGACGGAAAGAATTGTTATTTTCATAGTGGAATATACAGGTTCGAGTTGTGAAAACAGCCGGAACAGGAGCAAGAGTCTGGTGGCACTTGGACTATAGACTGACAGACATGACGCCCTTCTTATGGATATGTGCATGTCTGCAAAAACATCTTTTCAAAAAATTACCAATTCTTGGATTTTTTTGCGAAGTTGTATTAGTTTTCAGGCAATATTAAGCGCATGTGCTCTCTTTTTTAAGTTTTATAAAGTTTGTTCATGGATGGTGTAGTTTGAGTAACCAATTTCAATTTCATGGTAAATATGGGGGGGTTGTGCGTCACAGATTTAAGTAACTTAGGAGCTAGTTTTGTGGATTGTATGTTGCATAGGAAAAGCTAGACATGTAATTGCTAGGAAGATTGTTGAGTTTTTGGTTTCTCAGTGTAAGTTAAAGTACTGATTTATGTTTGTAAATAAAGTTAACAATGTTTCATATCTTAATGTACAAATCTGTCAGTTACTGCAAGTTCTGTCTGACCAACGAGACTTTCGCTCATGCAGGCTCAAATGATTGAAGTTACAAGTATGCCTCATAGATACATATGTTATCATACAATATATAGCAATCTTTCTTGTAGAAGGTCCCAGAAAAAAAATAGGAAGATTTCTTACTTTTTCGACTAATTTATAGACTATCAGGAAAGTTTTCACTTGGTTGTCATGTTGATGTATTAACTTGGCATTTAGATTGATATAAGATGGAAATCATGAAATTATAGACATACAACTGTAATATAGATTCAGGTTCTTGGATACAGAACCTTATTGCATATTATACTTCCTATGGTACCAAACTAACATAATGAAGATATGAGTTTCTTGATAGATAGATAGATAGATAGATAGATAGATAGATCTAACCTGATTGTGTTGCCATTTTCTTTATCACTGTAGATGTTTTTTCCCAGTATTGGGAAGGATGGTCGCGGACAACCTCGCCTTGTCTCTGGACAGGCCTCTTTCTGCTTCTGAATCTCTCGTTCATCGGCATCTTGTCAGTTCAGCTTCTACTGAAGATATCGTCCAGAAAGAAATCTGCTACTAATTCAGAGGCAGGGAAACAACAATGTGCTTCAATAAGCTTGGGAACCTCGTACCAATTCATCAGAGTATGCTGCTCCCTGGTTCTGGCAAGCCACTTAGTAGTACTCTTATCGTCCCTATTACAAGGATACCGGAGCTATTGCAATTCAGCGCTTTATGTTATTGCTGAATTAGCTCAGGCGGTATCATGGACCGTCATTCTGATTACTGCCATCAGATTTCACAAAAAGAGATCGAAAATTCTCCCAGGTATCGTAAGAGCGTGGTGGGTAAGCGGCTTCCTTCAATCGCTAATGTGCTCTGCTTTTAAGATACACGCGATCATTCTACATAGAGAATCCATTGGAGTAGAGGCATCTGCAGCTCTGCTAAGCCTTCTTGGATGCACATTCCTCTCCGCCATGTCGATCAGGGGAACAACAGGGATCACCTACGCCGAGAGCAGCGTTACTGAGCCCCTACTGCTCGAAGGCGAAAGAAAGAGGCAAACCCCGTATGGGAGAGCAAGCCTTACCGAACTCGTCACCTTCTCCTGGCTTAACCCTCTCTTCGCAGCCGGAGCCAAGAAGCCTCTGGAACAAGCTGAGGTGCCCGATGTCGATATCGAAGACTCAGCGGAGTTCCTCTCGCGGTCATTCGACGGAACACTGAACTCCGTGACGGAGAGAGACGGCTTGCATAGCTCATCTGTGTACAGGGCAATCTTCCTGTTCATCAGGAAGAAGGCGGCAATCAACGCTTGTTTCGCTATAGTAACCGCAGGTGCCTCCTATGTCGGGCCTTCGCTGATCGATGACTTTGTAAACTTTCTAAGGGGACAGAGAGAAGACGGAGTGAGGGGCGGATACCTTCTCGCGCTCGCATTCTTGAGCGCAAAATTTGTGGAGACGGTGTGTCAAAGACGGTGGATCTTCGGAGCTCGCCACCTTGGGCTTCGCCTGAGTGCAGCCTTAACTTCCCACATATACAAAAAGGGCCTGTACTTATCGAACCAATCTCGGCAGAACCATACCAGTGGAGAAATAATCAACTATATGAGCGTTGATATCCAAAGAATCACAGATGTGATGTGGTATGCAAACGTAGTATGGATGCTGCCCGTCCAAATTTCTCTTGCAATCTATGTTCTTCGTAAAAATCTGGGCCCCGGAGCATTTGCTGGATTGGCAGCTACACTCATCATAATGGCATTCAACATCCCCATTGCCAGAACCCAGAAGAGATTTCAGTCCAACATCATGCAGGCAAAGGACAACCGAATGAAATCAACATCAGAAGCCCTTAAGAGCATGAAGATACTGAAACTTCAAGCATGGGACACCCAGTACCTGCAGAAACTAGAAGCCTTGCGGGATATCGAGTACGACTGGTTGTGGAGATCTCTGCGGCTTCATGCGATCTCGGCTTTCCTTTTCTGGGGTGCACCCACATTTATATCAATAGTGACATTCGGAGCATGCATTCTAATGGGAATCCCTCTTACTGCTGGCAGAGTTTTAACTGCTCTGGCGACTTTCCGAATGCTCCAAGACCCTATCTTCAGCCTCCCAGATTTGCTGTCAGTACTTGCACAGGCTAAAGTGTCAGCGGACAGGGTAGCAGCATACCTCCAGGAGGACGAAATCAAGCCTGGCGCAATTGAGGTCGTTCCGAGAAATGAAGCAGAGTTCGATATCGAAGTTAACCGTGGGATGTTCAGTTGGGATATAGGTGCTAAATCCCCGGCACTTGAAGATATACAGCTGACAGTGAAGAGGGGAATGAAGGTGGCTATTTGTGGCAGTGTTGGTTCCGGGAAATCCAGCCTGCTGTCATCGATACTTGGGGAGATACCGAAACTGGGAGGGAACGTGAAAGTCAGCGGTACCAAAGCGTATGTTCCTCAGACCCCATGGATACTAACCGGAAATGTCAGAGAAAATATACTCTTCGGGAATCCATACGACGGTGAAAGATACGAGAAAACAGTCCAAGGATGCGCCTTGATCAAGGATTTCGAGCTTTTTGCAAGCGGAGACCTAACTGAGATCGGAGAAAGAGGAATAAATATGAGCGGGGGACAGAAGCACCGGATTCAGATCGCCAGAGCAGTCTACCAAGATGCTGATATATACCTCCTTGATGACCCTTTCAGCGCTGTGGATGCCCATACGGGCACCCAACTGTTTCAGGTACGTAAACGAGAGAATATTCATCAAGAATTCATAGCCTAACCACATTGATCCTAACATGAATTGGTCAAGAAACTTATCACTAGAATCAGAAGTTACTAGGTGCTTAGAATTCTTACACCTCTATGAACTTATTGCTAGCCTAACCACATCAAGAATTCATAACCTTACCACATGAATTGGTCAAGAAACTTATCACTAGAATCAGAAGTTACTAGGTGCTTAGAATTCTATAGAAGGAAGAGTATCAGAGATGTATCAGTAAGTACAGGCTAGACCTTACCTGTTAATGCAACAGGAGTGAAGGAACAGGCAGTACAGAGCAGTGTAGAGCAGTAGAGAGATCCCAAAGCATTAGAAGTAGAGTAGAACAGGTCCAGAGCACGAGTGCCAGTTCCAAAGCTCGAGTGTAGGAGTGCAACCTTCAGAGTATCTGTCCAGAGTATCAGGACATTAGTAATAAAGTGACACTTAGGAGTTCAATTGTAATCAGTCCTAATATGAATTGTAGTAGAATGTTGTAATTAGACTAGCCTGGTCAGCAGCCAGTTGGTTAGGATTTGGATGAGTCAGCAAGTTGTTAGTTTGTTACTGTTAGAGTACATAATACCCCAAAAATACGGTCACGACTGTCTAAGACATGTGGGGTTTACTCTACAATCCAACGGTCAATCCTGGGTCAAGCAATCCTAGGTGTCTCAATCACAGACAAGCAACATATTACAAGATTTATCATCATCACACATATAATAGTAAGGCATCCCAAACTATACATACACAAATGATCATGAAGCTAGTTATATAAAAGAGTAGAACTAGCAAGAGTAAAATTATACATGATCAACTCTAACTATAGTCTAGAATGTGCCAATCATGCTAAGCCCATAGGCTAGATATCGATGCCCAAAACACGAGCTAAACACGTGCTCGGTGGCTAAACGTCTCAAAAGAATCATGTACAATAATAGTGGGCGATCAAAAGGAAACCCACTCATGGCCTCTGCTCCGAAATCTGGCTATACAAAACCAGTAGGGTCAGACTCCAAAACAGCAAGTACTACAAGGGAGCCAAACTTATGAACTAAAATCAGCATATCAAGACAAGTATGGAAATAAATAAGTTGAAGTAAAAGTAGTACGAAAATGAACAGATATAACTTGCAGGATATGGTGCAGTAATAATAAACTGGAATATCTAAGTTAGGACGGGACTAGCAATCAATCAATCATGGCCAAGCATGTCTTACGGCTTGCTAATCATTAACTAACTAGGGTTATCATAATCCGGGTTACTATCACATGCAATTAAAAATTTCATATAGTCACATGCCCTGCAGTCTATCCAGATTATCCTGGCGAAATGATTACATAATATAATTAACATATATAGATATTTTTACTTGTAATGCAACACTCGACGGTGCGCTGGAAGTGTACCCCTCACGACGGAGAGCTCCAAATCCACAAGTGTGGCCGGGACATCGGGATTACATGTAGCCAAAAAAATTTCCTAAATGATTCTAGTTCATTAGCCTAGACAGTTCATTCAAAATTCCTGACCATGGTGCTCAGGAATTTACCTTAGACATGATGCAAGACTGGACAATAGATTGATAAGCACAATCAGAAAATCAACCACAGGAATAACAGGTCATGCAATACAGGTGCTACTAATAGCCTTGGTCAGGACATGTCAGGATATCTCGATTCATGAGTACGCTACGCTGAGCCACTATCAGGTTTTTCAGTACAATATCAGGATACATGATACAGGAATACTGGAGTTCACATGAATACTGGAGTTCATGCTTGATACATTGAGTCAATCATTAAGTCATGCTAGGAAAGCAAGATCAATATAAAAAGCGTCATGTCAGGAAGTATACATGATTAAATAAAGCAACCGGATAAAAGTAAACAAGGAAAACATATCAGTGCTAAGCTAACAAGAGAAAACAATAGCAATAAGCGTATAAACCCCTCAAAATGGATTTGGCGTACAACCAAGCAAAACTAGTTATGTGGCGTACAATAGGCCAAACATATAGAAGTGGCGCACAATCGCCAAAAATAAAGCAGTGGCACACAATAACTAGCCAGGGCAAGCTTGGCGCACTCTAATACAAAAGCACGCATGAGCAAAGGATGGCACATTTTGATACCAAGACACGCTCACACAACTATGGCGCACAACTGAAAGTACGCGAGCTAAGAACTTGGCGTACTTTCACAAAGTAGGCCAGCAACAAGGTTGACGCACATCAACAAGCGTGGAAAGGTCTAGTAAAAGATAAAACACAAATCTCAAGTCTGGCACAACAGTTGAGACACGACAGTCGAGGAACACGATAGTCGAGATGACGCCAACGTCAAGGCTCGTTCATCAAGAATGCAATAGATTTTGTATGCCAACAGAGGCTTGACGCACTATATTGATGTCGAGACTGGGCGTACAAAAGTACACCGCCGAGTTTTCCTTCAAAAGTACGCCCAAATTCGTGTATGACTTTGGCACATTTTTGCAAGAAATTAACTGAAATGCATTCTAAAAATGTATGCATGAGGAGAAAAGTGCGCCCAGAGTTCTTATAAAGTTTCTTGCGTACTTTTGTAAGAAATTGAATGTTGTGTTGAACGCAAGCATTTACGAGACAGCATACAGCGCGCTCAAGTTCAAGACTTAACGTGCATGCGCACTTTTCGTAGACTTGGTCATTCTTCTCCGGCCAGCACTCTTCTTCTCCGACTTTGTTGTTCACAACTCTCCAGTTAAGTCCAAATCAAGAGCAACAAAAAACAAAGTTACAAGAAGATCAATTTTAAGCTAGGGCAGTATATCAAAATTCAAGTCTAAGCTATCAATTGACAATATATGAAACTAAGTTATCAAAGTACGCCCACGTATAGGTTCACTCGGTTGGCAATATGTACTTGTCTACGGACAAGTTCTAAGTCTAACACTACTACTACCAAGGTCACCCTAGGCCAAGTCCAAGCTCGGTTGCTGCTCTCGGCTGAGGAAAGAAGTGAAGAAGGAAAGAGAAAGAAAAGAAAAAGAAAAGTGAAAGAAAGAGAGAGTTGGCTTATATAGACAAAGCTTTTATTTATGGCCATTGGATCATGATCCATGCCCCTCACCGGGTCAATCTACGCCACATACAAGAAAATCAAGGGACCAACGGTCCAAAACATGCTACCAAAGGGAATATTACATAAACAACCTCAACAATGCATGTATTAACATTAAGCATGAAATAAGCAATTAAACATAAAGTAAGATATACGCGTACTATACGCGTATCTCGGGTATGCATACTAGAATAGTGAGACGAGTCTCACAATAATCATGCTTCCCATAAATGACTCAAACTTCCTCTACCACTATCTCGGAGCCTATTTCGGACCATATAAGCTCTTCCTCAACCGACAAACTATGCGTGACTTACCCTGCTCACATAATCTCTCTTACTGCTCCATGTATAACTCCTCTAAATCACCAAGAAGGAATGTCGTTTTCTCGTCCATCTGCTCGACCTGTAAGTCGAAACTGACTGCCAACACTAGCACCACCCGAATAGACGACAACTTGATCGAAATCAACGTCCTTCCGCTGACCGTAGCCTTTAACTACCGGTCTTGCTTTGTATCGAGGGCGAGTAGCATCTTCCATCTGCTTCTCTCTGAACATCCATCAATTTTTCAAAGCCATCTTTCTCTTTAGCAACCGTACCAATTCATAGGTGGAGTTTGCATGTAAGGAATTCATCTTCTCCTTCATGGCCTGCATCCACTCCTGCCCGTGTTTGTCTTCCGTAGCCTCTACGAAACTTACGGGCTCCCCTCTGTTAGTTAGTAGCATGTATTCATCTAATGAGTTTCTAGTAGATAGTCGATGATCTCTCACGCTCCTTCTCAATGTAACCTCTGGTGCTGGATGTATATGAATAACCTCCTCCCCTTTAAGAAATGTCTCCTCGACATGTCCATCCTCCTGAGGGTCATCCTGATCACCATCAACAGACTGATGACCAAGGTTGGAAGCATCTTAATGTATTGTCTCCCCCGTAACTGGATTTTTTGCAGTGTCTTTTGGAAACGGCTCGAAGATTAATGACTCTAACTCAGGACATTCCTTAGTCTCAGAAGGCATCTCAAAATCCCGAGTGTTAGTCATGGCCTGATCCTTGACGAATACCACGTCCCTACTTCTATAGAGCTTTCTTTCCTCCGGGTTGTAGAGTCTATAGCCAAACGCATGTCGACCATAGCCGACAAAGACGAACTGTCTCGTCTTCGGCTCAAGTTTGGATTTCTCATCCTTCAGTACATGCATGAAGGCCTTCCAACCAAACATTTGAAGGTGATTTTATGACGGATCTTTGTCGTACCATACTTTGTCAGCCACATCATCCACAAAGGAGCACTAGAAGACATTATTAATATAAGCAACAACGTTGAGAGCCTCACCCCAATAACTGTCCGATAAGTTTGCTTCAGACAGCAAATATCATATCCTCTTCATCCGTGTCTTGTTCATGCGTTCTGCTATACCATTGAGCTGAGAAGTCTTTTGCGGAGTCTTATGGTGTCGAATTTCTTACTCTTTGTGTAAACACCAAAGAGACCAATATATTCGCCACCATTGTCGGACCGAACACATTTTAACTCCTTGTCCGCCTCTCTTTCAACAGAGTTCTAAAACTCTTTGAAAGTTTTCAGCGCCTGATCCTTGGTCTTTAATGTATAGACCCAAACTTTCCTAAAATAGTCATCAATAAAATTTACAAAGTAAGAAACACCACCAATATATTTTTACCTTCATTGGACAACAGACATCCGAGTGAACTAATTCGAGCAACACTGGCATCTATGAAGTTGGGTAACTTTAGAAAGACATCTTATTTTTTGCTTTTCTGCCAAACAGTTCGTGCATCTCTCCAACTTTGTAGACTTCAATCCCAAAATTACTTTCATGTTCAACAAGTAGCACATTCTTTTTTCGCTGATATGGTTGAGCCGCCTGTTCCACAACTCAGTAGACGCGTCACTGACTGCGTTCACCTCATGTGTCCCATGTGCGCTCCCGTCTATATGGTAGAGACCGAACTTCTTGCTTTCTCTCGCAACCACCATAGAACCCCTGGAAATCCACCACTGACCGTTCCCAAAAAGATTGAAGAATCCCTCATCATTCAACCTTCCAACCAATATCAGCTTGAAACAGTTATCGGGGACATGACGAACATCCTTCAGAACAAGAACTGCACATGTTTTAGTTCGCAAATGCACATCTTCAATAGCAACAGCCTTTGACACATCTCCGTTGTTTATCTTCAACACTCCATAATCTCCTGTTGTGTAGGTAGCAAACAGTGCCCTGTTGTGAGATACATGCACTGAAGCCCCTGGGTCCACCAGCCAAAAATTATCACCGCAGGCGAGGTTCATAACTTCCTCATCACCTACAATGATCATATCGCCTCCATGTGCTGAGGTAGTCGCTGTTGTGTTCTCACTATGCTTCCCCTTGTCGCCCTTATTCTCTCTCTTCTAAACGAAATAGTTTTTTTTTTTATATGGCCCTTCTTGCCACAATGGTAGCTCTCGGAGTCCTCTTACCGAGCCTTAGACTTGCCTCTGCTCTTGTCTTTGCCACCGCCCGAACCCCTACTTTTACTCCTTCTACGGCTCTATGAAACAAGCACCTCAAAATGAAATGAAGATGAAGTGCCCTGATATTTTCTCCGCATCTCTTCATTCAACACCTCGCTCTTGGAAAACTCCAGACTGGCCACGCCTTCTGGAGCATAAGCAATCATGAACTCCAGGCAAAGTACACAACCCCTGAACTTCGTCGTCGAATTTGACTCCCGTCGAGGATAACTGGTCAACCACGTCCTGGAACTCGCTTAGGTGATTCGTAATAGATGTACCATCTTTGGACCACAGATCCATCATCGTTCAGATCAGGAACAACTTGTTTACCCCAGTCTTTTTCGCATATAAAGATTCAAGCTTCTCCCAAAATGTCCATGTGTGCTCTATACTTGCAATGTGATTGTACACGTTCTCATCAACGAACTGCATGATATACCCGCACACATGTATATGCTCGAACTTCTACTTCTCTTCATATTTATCACTTGACTTCGAAGCAAATACCGGAAGATGCAGCTTCTTGACAAATAGCAAATCCTTTATCTTACTCTGTCAGTAGTGGTAATTTGAACCGTTTAGGTTTACCATACGCAACAGCTTCGCGTCCATCTCTTCTTCTTGGCTTGATTGTCAACCCTGACACCCTTTGAAACCAAAACTCTGATACCACGTGTTGGGAACGAAATGCGGAAACCGTTCCCCCAACCAAGAAGCTCTCAGAGAATCGAGCAAAAGTACACAAAACCAAATTGCCAACAATCACAAAGAACCAAATGCAGACACAAGCAATTTTTACGTGAAAAATTCAGATTGGAAAAATCACGGGACGATCGAAGTCCAACACTGAAAAGCCTCCACTAATGAATTAAAGTATTACAACCTCTACAAGCTTTTCACCGATCCAAAACGGATCACCACACTACTTGTAAGATGAAAAACACGATCACAAACTCACGAAGATGACGAGTAGAGTTACCCAAAGCAATCTCCTCTTCGAAATAGCCACAAATCTCCTTTCTCTCTCCAAAAGTGTAAAGCCCTCTTGCAATGCTAATTAGGGTTAGAAAACACCTAATATATACCCCCTCAAAGCCTATACATATCTGGACCACTGGATGTGATCCAACGGTGTATAAAACACCCCAAATTCCGTACAGCTTGCCGACAACCGAACTCGGTCCGAGTTCAGTGTTTTCGAGTGAGAAACTCAAGCTAACCTGCTGTCCCCCAGAGACCGAACTTGGGAAGAACTCGGTCAACTCGATTGGGAGACCGAGTTCAGGCCTAACTCAGCCCTGTCTGGGACAGCAACTCCTGGTCGGATTCCCTGAGTTTTTTCGATACTTCGAATGGCACTCGTCGCACTCCCCCAGCTTCTCCGACACACGGATGGCGCACTCCGGGGTGTTCTCCACATAGGTTGGGAACCTCACTCACTCCAACAGACCATACCTGTAAATGCAACCGGAGTGAAGGAGCAGGCAGTACAGAGCAGTAGAGAGATTCCCAAAGCATTAGAAGTAGAGTAGAACAGTTCCAGAGCTCGAGTGCCAGTTCCAGAGCTTTAGTGCAGGAGTGCAGCCTTCAGAGTATCTATCCAGAGTATCAGGACATTAGTAATAAAGTGACAGTTAGGAGTTTAATTGTAATCAGTCCTAATATGAATTGTAGTAGAATGTTGTAATTAGACTAGCCTAGTCAGCAGCCAGTTGGTTAGGATTTGGATGAGTCAGCAAGTTGTTAGTTTGTTACTGTTAGAAAGTGTATAAAAGGAAGAGGGCTGTAATGGTGTGGGGGGCGGTGGGAATGTAATTGTCTTCTTGAAATAGACTAAAAGAAGTTACAGACTACTTCTTGTTCTTGTTCTTGCCATTTGATTCTGTCCATTTACTCAGAATTCCGCCATTAAAGAGCTCCGAGCATTACTTCTCAAGCTCGAGATCCTCCTAATTCCAACTCCAACGGAAGGGAATCTCATCAAGCTCGAGTTCCTCCTAATTCTCAAGAATTCATATACCTCTTTGAATTTTCCTGTTCAAAAGTTACTAGGTGCTTAGAAACATAAGAAATACTTACCAGGGAATAAGTATGACATGACTGGCAACTTCCTTACCTCAATTAAGACATTTAACATTTCTTATGCAGGACTGCCTGATGGGGATCCTTAAAGAAAAGACAATAATTTATGTCACCCACCAAGTCGAGTTCCTCCCAGCAGCAGATCTCATCCTGGTAAATAAACGCGACATTCTCCAATTCACTGGTCAATGCTTTAGAAGAACATATATGGCAATGCAACTTAATAAAGGGTTGTAGTTTGTTCAGAATTCATGGTAACAATATCTCATATGATGTTGTTAATAACGGCATGTGTCGCATTAATTAATTTACAGGTGATGCAGAATGGAAGGATCGCACAGGCTGGAACTTTTGACGAACTTCTCAGCCAAAAAATAGGATTTGAGGTGTTAGTTGGAGCTCATAGCCAAGCTCTTGAAATGATCGTTAATGCTGAAAATTCAAGCAGAGCACTTCAAATAGTTGAAAGACGGCGGATAAAGGAACCAAGTAATGGTGAATCTGATTCAGAAAATACAGCAGATGCGCAATTCCAAAGTATCGAGAAGCAAGAGTCTCTGCAGAGTCTGGCTGATGATACTGTCGATAGAGGAAGGTTAACACAAGATGAGGAGAGAGAGAAAGGGAGCATCGGGAAAAAGGTTTACTGGTCATACTTGACTGCAGTGAGACGTGGTGCTTTGGTCCCGATCATAATCACAGCTCAGTCCCTCTTCCAAATATTGCAAGTAGCTAGCAACTACTGGATGACATGGGCCTCTCCAACAACAGCAGCGGCAGAGCCATTAGTAGGCCTGAGTCTTCTCTTCTTGGTATATATACTTCTATCAGTAGGGAGTTCATTATGTGTGTTAGTTCGAGAAATGCTATTAGCAATAGCCGGTCTTTTGACATCAGAAAAACTGTTTAAAGATATGCTCCACTGCATACTTCAAGCACCAATGTCTTTCTTTGATTCAACACCAACAGGCCGGATCTTAAACAGGGTCAGTACTTGAATCATTTCTTTATACAGCACAAGTTTTGTATTAATATGTAGCTGTAGATTCTACAACTAACCAGGAACTTCTAACTTCACAATAGGCTTCTACAGACCAAAGTGTGCTGGACTTGGAGATAGCAGGAAGATTAGGCTGGTGCGCATTTTCAGCAATACATATTCTGGGCACCATTGGAGTTATGTCGCAGGTTGCATGGCCAGTTTTCGCGCTATTTGCTCCTGTGACTGCAATCTGCATATTGTATCAAGTAAGAGAACTTTTGCACTAATTTAGTCCTACGAAACTAACTGTACATTTAATAGTCTAATTGAATCTGGAGGGCTAATTGTGAGAGAGCAATCATTATGATCAAGTAGCAGTATGGTTTGTGATTATGTGTTGTGAGTCTTTTGCTGTGGAAGTAACACAAACAACAATAATCTTATGATGTCGAGTCAAATAGCAAGGCACAAACAATCGAATAAATAGAAAACCAAGAACACAACAATATTTTAACGTGGTTCGGTCAAGCTCGGCATACTCTCCGGGTCAAAGGAAGAAATAACTTTATTGAATCAACAAGAAAATCTTACAAGAATTACACAGACAATACCGTAATGCGAAACCCTCCCTTAACTTGATCTCCGACGAGCTCTCTCCTTCCTCTTGAAGACTCCCTTAAGGGCCACTCAAGAACTCTGTCTTGATAGCCTCCATATGAACTCAAGACAAAAGCCAACCAGCCCTACGGCTGATGAAGAGCCTTAATTAGGATCCCCAACCTTCACCAAAGTCAGGAAAAATCTTGATCGTTGAATTACATCTCTTTAGATTTGAACTGCACACACAAATGACTAGCCCCGACCCGAGTGGTATACTGGAAGTATGCTGCTAGTATATTGTATGGGGATTTTTAAACTCCACCCCCCCCCCTCCCCAAACTTGCTAGAATATGAGGTGCACATACCATTATACTAGCAATATATTGCTGATACTAGATTGGTTGTAGACAATCATGTATCAATGTAGCAACTCCTTCCGGATTTTCCTAGTTGAACATGAGCCATATACAATAATTCCCACCTTGACGAGTTGTTCAACTGGCCACATCATGAGAATTTTGATACTCTGTGCTCCTTTAACTTTAGCTCACTTTGGTTTTCTTTCCACCGACATAATATATAGCTAGAACCGCAAAACTAACAATAGAAACTTGGTTTAATACTTAGCTTAATTTTATTGATGGGTGGGGCTACATATATATAAGAGAGGCTAACCCCTCTCTCTACTATTCTACTATATGTGGGACTAAACATCCACTAATACTCTCAACGCTCCCCCTCAAGATGGACGATAGATATCAATTATCTCCATCTTGTCACATAGTTTAGAAAGAATCGATGAATTAAGGCTCTTAGTCAGACAATCTGCAACTTGTTCTTCTGAGCGAACATGATCGAGCTTTAATATCCCTTTTTCTAGCTTCTGTTTGATGAAGAACCGATCAATCTCGATGTGCTTAGTTCTGTCATGCTGGACTAGATTGTTAGCTATACTTATTGCAGCTTGATTGTCACTCAAAAGAAGCAACGGTATTCCCTGGTCCAGCTTCAACTCCGTTAGCAGTGCTCTTACCCACAGCAACTCTGACACTCGCAGAGCCATAGCTCTATACTCTGTTTCAGCAGTCGATCGTGCTACCACAGACTGTTTCTTGCTTCTCCATGAGATTAGGCTACCCCCCACAAAGACACAATATCCTGAGGTAGACCTTCTGTCGTCCATGCAGCTTGCCCAATCTGCATCACAGTACCCTTCAACGCCCAGGTGTCCATTTTTCTTGAACCATAGCCCTCTTCCAGGAGTCTCCTTCAGATATCTCAAGATACGAAAAAATGCATCCATGTGACCCTTCCTTGGATCATGCATGTAGCGACTCACTACACTCACAGAAAATAATATATCAGGGCCAGTGTGGCCTAGATAAATAAATCTGCCTACAAGTCTCTGATATCTCTCACGATTAACAGGCTCTCATGCTCTGCACCGAACTTATCTTTCTGATCGATTGGAGTGACTGTCGATCGACATCCCAGCATATCAATCTCTGTGAGCAGGTCTAGTATATACTTCCTCTGAGAGAGGACAATCTCATATCTTCCTCGAGCCACCTCGATCCACCTCGATCCAGAGAAAATACCTCATCATTTCCAAGTCCTTCACTTCAAACTCCTTGGCGAGTTTTGACTTCAGCTGGGTGATCTCCTCCTCATTATCACCTGTGATCACTATATCATCCACATACACTGCAAGTATGGTGATGTGGCCTCTTGCATGCTAGAAGAAAATTGTGTTATCTGCATTGGTCTGGCGGTACCCTATGCTTGTGACAGCCTTCCTGAATCTATCAAACTAGGCTCGAGGAGATTGCTTGAGCCCATATAGTAAATTTTTTAGCTTGCACCCCTTTTTCGTCGACTGCTTCGTACAAAACCCCGGGGGGATCTCCATGTATACTTTCTCTTGTAGGTCCACATGAAGAAAAGTGTTCTTCACTTCCAATTGATACAGATGCTACCCATGGTTTGCTGCAAGGGAGACCAGGGTTCTCACACTGCTCATCTTTGTCACTGGAGCAAATATCTCATCATAGTCGATGTCATATAATTGAGTGAATCCCTTTGCAACCAACCTTGCCTTGTACTGCTCCATCTTTCCTTCTGGCGTCTCCTTTGTCATACCCCGATCTCCTGCGGTCCCGATCTCCCCTGCCGTGTGCGAATCACCGCGCCAGCGCTCCCGCGGGACGGTCGTTCCCCTCAGGACGAGATGTCATGCGATCCTGGAGATGCTCTCACATAAGGCAACAACATAAGTCGTCTTGGTTATCATTGAACTGATCAAGTTTACAGCGGAGGAGCAGTGTAACAAATAATAATCCGTCTGAGAATACGAAGCAAAGCTCAAGGCACGAGGTTCTCTGAATATAATGACATCGTTCCATACATTATGTCCCTCTATACAAAAGCAGCTCAAAGTATATCGATACAGCTCAGGGCATCGACACTAGATTTTCGGGTCCTGTGGATGAGACACAACTATCGCTTCTTCGGATGATCCAGCATCTGCGAACAAGCAAACTGTTGGTGGATCAGCACTTTGGGGAAAGTACTGGTGAGTATAAGCAACGAACAGAAGCAACATTCACTAAAACCAATACTAAGTAAGCACATGATAAAACATTATATTACTAGTGATCTTTCTAGTTTTACCTAGGTTCGTTACATGCAGTATAGAAGCAGAGTCATATTATTTTTTTTGGAAACATCTTTGAAATCAGAGTTCAGTTCAATACAACTAAGCATATAAGGCAAGCAGTTCAAGCACGATGTACCAATTCTTATACAATCAGGGTGTGCGCAGCGTGTCTCGTGAGCTATACTGAAAGACTCTAGGGACAATGCAGCATCTAATGGTCTATCCTTTTTTATATTATTCAAGGCGATCATCATATTCAAGCAAGCATGTAAGTCTAGGTGCGATGCAAGATAATATGCAAAACAACATATCACTTATATAGTGGTTCTTACCCTTGCCGAACGGTTATCCCTGCAGCAAACATATAAGTTAGCAACATATGCATATATGAATAAGGTTCTATTCCATGTCCGTCTCTGCATAGTTAGGTATGCAAGAAGGCTAGTCTCGCATGCGCCCTAATTATATGATGGCCCATGGAAACCATAATTAGTAGCGGTGTTATTATGGCCCAGCACTGCACTAATATACTCGCTCATATACTAGCTGCTTTGACGCGTGAACCAGCTAACTAATGGACATAACACCCGCCTAATAACGAGGACTTCATTGCCTCAGGGTGTTTCGTATAGTCTCTCCAAGGCCGAACGGTCCCACTGTCCCAGGATACCGTCCGAGAGACCCGGTACTTGTGCACAAGTTGTCCCGACCGATGTGATGAATGTTCTCTATCAATAAATAATATTTCAATACGATGCACATGTTCATAACAAGCAGACTATTCAATCATTTCACTTCTATTCAATCGATCTATAGGTTCAATATTCTCTTTACATATCTAATAGCCACAACCCCCAAGATCCAGTAGGACCGATCCTCAGGGTGTACTACTAGTCATATCATTCATAACAATCAATTAGGGTGAACATGTTCCTTCATAGTATGCTAAACAAGAGTAGAACTGCATGCTTAGCTAAAAGAGAAAAGAATCATGCCATGTTTTGCTTGTCATTGATGCTTGATAGATAGAATTGTTATGTATCTTTTACTTTTCTTATTAGCATAGCAATAGTTCGTTCGATAGGGTGTCAGTGTAATTAGCATGCAACATTCTATTCTTTAACTTAGCATGACAAGGTTCTTTTCAATGACAAGCATACAAGTTCTCTAGTTAAGCATGCAAGTTCTCGTTCTATCATTCTCATGTGAACATTATCTTTTAGCAAACAAGCAATACAAAAACTCATATTCATTATTAAGGCGTGCAAGAATCAGAGAATGAAGTTCTGCCCACTCACCATGATCAGTCGTCTTCTAGTTCAACAAGGAGCTCTTCAAGAAGGTTTCCTTTTTGAGTCATCAAACCGATATCTCTTGTACATAGTGCCAACGCGGAGCGGGGCACTATATCCTTTACTGTGAAAACCCATTTGCATCCAACTGCTCTCTTCTTTAGGCAACGGAACAAGCTCACATGTTCTATTTCTTTCGAGTGCCCTAAGTTCCTCCAACATTGCAGCTCTCTACCTTGGATCTTCCTTGGCTTCCTGCCAACACTTAGGAAAAGATATGGTGTCTAACGATGCAATGAATGCTCAATAGGTAGGAGATATATTAGAGTAGGATAAGAAATTGGCAATGTCATGTTTATAACCATAATGATTAGGGGATTTTTTCGCATTACTGCGAGAAGATCTCCTTAAGAGAATATGAGAAAGTGGTGAAGAGATCATACCATCCGAATCAGAGGGATCCGCATCCGAATCAGAGGAATCCGGTACGGGAGGTACATCTTCAAGAGTTGGGGCAGGGTTAGGCGAGGGACATGGCATATTAGGGGGCAATAGGCACAGTAATAGGCACAGTGTGGATTGCTGCTTTTTTATTCTGTAAACTTAGAGCTCTGTAGATTGTTCTGTAGTCTGTTCCTCCCCCTGTACTGGAACATCACTTTCTTCCTCCTAATTGTCACAACTATCTTCCTCCTGATTATGTGCATCCTCATCACTTTCCTTACCCTCGCTATCTTCTCCTTGTTTTCTTGGACCAGCTTCCATCATTAGACATGAAACTGACCCGACAATCACGCTTGGGCCCATCTCTCCCTCACTACTAACACCTCCTGTGTTAGGTGTGTCACCAAATACGGAGCCTTCAGCTGAACCATTGTGGTAGTATGGTTTCATCTCTCTGAATGTAACGTACATGCTTACAAAGAGCCTTCGCTCCACTGGACTCCAACAAGAGTATCCCTTCTGAGTCCCTGAGTGGCCAACAAAGATGTACTTCACAGTAAGAGAGTCCAACTTTGTCACCATAGGTCTATTATCTTTCACAAAACATACACATCCAAATACCTTTGGAGAAACAATGGACTTATTCTCTCCTGTAAGTATCTCAAACGGTGTCTTTCATCCTAACACCTGAGTGGGCATCCTCTTGATGAGATATGCAGTCGTCACCACGGTATGCCCCCACAAGTGTTTAGGAACATTCATGGCAAACATCATTGACCGTGCTACTTCAAACAGGTGCATGTTCATGCGCACTGCCATGACATTTTGTGCTGGTGTATAGACACGAAATCTGATGATGTATCCCATGGGCTGATAAGTACTCTTCAATAGCCTTATTGGTGTATTTTGTCACATTGTCATATCTCAAAATCTTTACTTTAGCACTGTATTGTGTTATAATCCTGCGATGAAAATCTTGAAAGTATGTAAAGACATCACTCTTACTCTTCATTAGGTATACCTAGGTGACACAAGTGTAGCAGTCAATAAAGGTGACAAACCATTTAAAACTATTAACTTCAGTTGTAGGACAAGGTTCCCATATATCAGAGTGTATCATATCAAAAGAAGCTAAACTTCTATTTCCAGTACTCACATAAGAGCTTCTGGTATATTTTTTAAGCTCACAAGCATAACAAACCAACTTTTATTTATTAGCCTTTCGATACATAGATGGATACATCTGACTCAGTAGACTGAATGAAGAGTGTCCCATGCGCTTATTTTCAAGCAATAATTCTACTTCCACTGTTCTTTGCGGCTCCTCCGGTTATGCTTCTTTCACCAGTAACGCTAGTGCTGCGTCCAGCCCACCATGTCCAAGTACCATAGCCCCTTATGCCAAGTGTCAGTCCCCAACCGTCTTCCCGTTCCATTCTACTGAAAAATCATCTTAGGAATGTCAAAGAAAACAACATAATTAAGTTGAAGAACAATGGCACTAATGGACAATAGATTAACGAAAAAAGATGGAGCATGCAAGACATCAGTAAGGGTTATAAAATGGGTGCATTCAACTGTGCCTTTACCCATAATGGGTCTAGCCGTACCATCAGCAGTCCGAATGCTTTCAGGCGTCGTCAGGTAAGTGTAATATTAGAACTTATCATGGGCACCCGTGACATGGCAGGATGCCCTAGAGTTAATTATCCAACCTGGTCTGTGGATAGATTTCAGGGCATGAGCAGGTATACATGTGCTTGTATGGGAATAGTGGGTGATGTTACCCCCGGAGGTGGTTGGAGTTGATCAGAGGTATTGGCGTGACTGTCGCTGGTTTCAAGTTTCATGCTTCTCCATATCTCTAGCATTTCCCTCTTCTGTCAGGTTTGCTTCTTGTCCTCCTGAATAATTACTTCTGCCACCAGCATAGCCTCCTCTGCCACTCCTACGCCATCTACGGCTGCGTCCACGGCCTCTGGACTGGCCTCTCAGTGGTTTCGTACAGAATCTGATGAAGTGTCTAGGGTCTCCATAGTTGTAGCACCCTCCCCCTCTGGAAGGGTTTGGGTTAAAAGCTGATAGAGCTAATTTTTCTCTCAGAGAGCTAGTAGTGGTAGACTTCAGCTTCAGTCGTGCCTCTTCTTGTGCCATAGTAGCTATGGCCTCCTCCAGTGATGGCAGACTGGGTTAAGCAAGTAGGATATTCCTCCTCTGCTCGAATGCTAGGTTGAGCCCCTTCAGGAACTTCATTATTCTCTGTCGCGAAATATACTCCATGAACTTATAATGTTTTGCAAATACCGGTTCTACTTGCACATCTTCCACGCCAATGGGGTCATAGTGGTCGAGATCTGACCAATTCTTTTTCAGCAGAGCCGCATACTCAGAGATGGTATGATCTTCTTGGACCACCTTATCAAGTTTATCTTGTAGTTGAAAAATCCTCATAGGGTTGCCCGACCCTAAGTACATATCTCTCAGCGTCATCCAAATGTCACCAACACCCTCTATTGCTTCCATGTTGCCCGACACTTGGTCGGTCAATGAGGCTGTCAACTATCCAGCAACAACATTATTGACGATCTCTCACACAGCAAATTTTTATAAGAATTGATCTTCGGGTGCCTTGGTTTGGCCATTCACATAGTCCTCCAAGCCTCTTGCCTTCAGAGTCCGTATCGTCTGACGCGACCACTTCAAGTAGTTGAAAGTATCCTCCAACTTTATCACCAGTTTTTCCAACTTTTCCATTTCGTATGGTGAAGGATCCACATCTGTCTGTGCATCACGGGAGCTAGTCTCGGTCAGCCTTTTGGAGAAGAGAGCGTCTACCAAAGCCTTCATCTCTTGGGCCGTCAGCTTATCGTAGATCGTCTCCATCGTCTTCTTCTTGTCATCTTCCATCAGCAAGATCAACAAGACGGTGGCAGATCTAGATTGTCTCCACCTTTGATCACCGTCTTCTCCAGGTCTACTGTTCCTCTATCAGTGGCAGCGGTGTCCCTGAGAGTCGTTGCTTACATCCTGTAAACCCCCTGAATTTTCAAATTATTAAATCTTGGATTTTTTCCAATTTTCTGGAATTTTCTGGGAATTTTTTGTAATTAAAATCAGGGTTTTCAATTAATAAATGATTTTTAATTAGCAATAAATAATATTAAAATATCATGAAAATAATATTTTTTGGTGTAAAATGAAAAGTTGGACTTAGGGTAATTTTTCTGGAATTTATTGGGCCTCAGACCTATTTTTAAAAGTCTAAAAACTAATTTTCCTAATTATTAATTAAATTCTGTTTTATTATTATTATTATTATTGTTTTATTATTTTATTAGTTTGGGCCCGGCCCGGCCCAGTGGGCCGAGCCCATTGGTTCAACCCAGCCCAGCCCAACCATCACCTTAGCGGGTCGGGCGGGTCCGCTCACCCGGATCCGCGCCCGACCCGACCCGCCCGGTCACCCTTGTCCTCGGTCACCCCCTCGATCCGACTTTTCCGCCGCCGCCGGAAAAGTCGCCGCCACGTCGCCCCTCCCCTCCGGATCTCCCGCCACGACGCCCCGGCCGAGCCCCTCGCAGCCCCCTATAAGTACCCCCATCTCCGCCTCCTTCCTTTCCCCAAAACCCAAAACCCTAACCCTAACTACCCCGACTCCGGCGATCTCCGGCGAGCCCCGATCCCCGGCGACTTCCTCCCAGACCGCCGTCCACCTCCCTGCGCCGACCACCCCCAGCCAGAACCCCCTCCACTCTTCCTCTTCCTCCTCCTCCCCAGGCGGAGCCGACCCCGAGCCCTACTCCCCACTGCTGTCTCCCCTCCGCCGGAGTCGCAGCAGCCGCCGCAGCCCCGGCCCGACCTCGCCAGCCTCCGGCGTATCCTCCAGCAGCACCGGACACGGCTGAGGAGCACCGGACACCCCGCGGACACAGACCCGGACACGGGATTCGCAGACAGGACACGAACACGCGTGTCGGACACGGTCCAACCCCCGATTTCTCGGTCTCCTTCAGGTACTCGTATCTTGCAACCCTGATCTCCGTTTTCGATTCTGTAAATTGCGTTGCGAAGCCTGTATGACCCTCTCGGTGTCCGGACAAACTGTTCGGGACATCGCGTCCTGTGGTGATCGCACACTGCGATCCAAAAACAGGAAAAACCAGACCCTGTTTCACCCCGGAACTGAGTACGCCCCGCCAAACGGGATGACTTGGTCGCGCGCGGTCTTCACGGATACGTGCGTCTCGTCGATACGGACGTGTGGGATTTCGCGGAAGCTGATTCGGGTGTGCGTGCACACCATCAACGCGTATCCGCGGACATCGCCCTGTATCCGCCTTTTCTATAATTTACCTTAACTTCGTGCACACACGTCGGATCGAGACGAAACTTGCGCCATCGGACTCGTAGCGATACGCTGGTCCTGTGGGTCAAGTTTGGTTCAATTCTGAGAACGTTGACGAAATCGCGTGTCGTGGGCCCCACAGGCCCCGCTCGACGGACGATTTTGTGAACGGCTCATCGGAATTCAATTCTGAAAGTTCCGTTGGGTTCGTATCAGCGTTCCTGACCTGTTGACACTAAGTTTGGTGAATTTGGAGACCATTGACCCGGACACGTTTTTCGGTGCAAAGCGGGCCCACCGGCGGACCCCGTTTTGACCCGAAACTGCCGTTTTTGTCCTTGTCTCCAAATTGGACCCTAGGACAGGCGTTTCTAGCTATTTGTCATCTTCTGAGCGTGATGGTAATGTTTATTTCAGCATTTGGACTCACCTCTGGAATTTTTCCCCGAGAACTAAATTAACCAGATCCAAACAACAGGCAAGTACCTGCACTTCAAGTTAATCTTTATATATTATGATAATTAATTCCCTGTCATACATGTACCCTTGGTGTTACACCTAGTGTTAGAAATGTTGAATTTCATGTCTTGAATATTGGTAGTTCCTGTCTTGTTTTATCATGTTGGGTGGGAGAATACTGAAAGGCATGTAGCTTACCCTGACTCTTGCCATGATTAATAGCTGTTGGTACATGACTGTCCATCAGCCGGATCTCGATTATTCGTGATTAATAGCCGTCCATGGCGGCCGGTTTAACTTTATAGACCCCTACATGCCAACTAGGTATTCTAAAAACACAAGTTCACACACATAGCTTCTTGTCTAGTTATGGCTCTTGTTGACTGTTGTAGTTTTCATTTCCTGTCACATTTATTCCTGCTTTCTCATATTCCTGTGTGTAGCATTAACTCTGAGATATTGATGCTTCTTTTATGCAATTTTCTCAATATGATGCTCAACCTAATTGTCATAAATATTTAGTTTTAATCTTGATGTGCACTGTGTACTTTGCTCCTTTCCTGACTGGATCCGTTGATTTAGGCGATGTTGAGGACCTTGCCCCTACATATTATGGTCCCTATGAGGGTACAGATGATATCCGTGAGGAGCCAGATCCTACCCAGGAGACCCCTGCTGCAGAGTAGCTAGCAGTAGTTATCTTTTAATTCTGTTCTTATCTTATTTAATCGGGTTTGTCCCCGATTTCATTTGGAATTCCTGTATTAAACATTTGAATTTGTTGTCACATTTATTTCAGTTTCAAATCTTAAGTTTCTATTCTCATTATTATCTTGCTTATGTTATTTATGGATGAGCTAGTTTAGTTAAGTGTGGATTTGACCTAGACAGCGTACTACCGCCGATTCTGCGGCGTAGGCTGGACGTGCCCACGCACTCGTGCCCGAATAACCGGGTGCGGGTCGTGACACGTTTTTGTGGTGGCCCATGCAGGTCCAACGACTAAATTGTTCGGTTTCAACTTAGGGACCGAACAGGCCTGCAATAAGATTGAGGATTTTAGTAAAAGCTCATCCACTTGATTGAATCGTTTTTGATATTCATATCGGTTCCGAATCATTTTATTGACTTGCATCCTGCTTTGATTTCTGTGCGCCTCTTATCGGTTATTTTGAATGCAGGAAATGGACCCACCAGCCAGCAACGAGGCTCACGCAGAAACACCACAAGCCGTTGTGGTTACCCAAGAAGACAATGTGATACCAGTCGTCCAATCATCACAAGGCAGTCAAGCAAGTCAGCCTGCCTCAAGAATCCACCAAGATGACGTTCCCCCCTCGACGCAGCCTATTCCACCGACGCCTTCCTTCCCACCGGGACTGCCTATGGACGAACGGCAGATGTTCCGCATGTTCTACGTAATGATGCAAGCCTATCAGAAGGTTCAACAAGAAGCTCAGCAACACCAAGCGGAGAACTTCATCGACAGAACTAGCTCGGAGTCACGGAAGCCAAGCAGTTCAAATGCAATTACCTTCGACGAGGATGTTCTTATAGCAGCGCGACCTGTGGAGTGCACCACAAGGATCGAGTCCAGCCAGAAGCGGCCGTATGCATCAGCACCAGACCAAGCACAACAGGAAAGAGCTGCAAAACGACCACAGATGAATCCAACCCAAGGGCAGAACAAACGAGTCCCCATTTGTGGCTTTTGTCGAAAACAAGGTCACATTTGGAAGGATTGCAGAAAGAGGCTAGGTGTCTGTCTATATTGTGGATCAGCAGCACATCGAGTGAAGGACTGTGCCGCTACTCCAAGAACACGGACAAGCTTACGCGATGACCGTGGGGAACGTGCAGCCTCTTAGAGTCACTAATGCGCGTAAGTGATTTCTTTTAGCTGCCCTTCTAGTATTGTTTAGCCCGCGCCTATTGGTTCGTGACCTCAGCCCCAACCTAGTAATTTTAAACTTGCTAATAACCTGGTATGCTTTTATATTTAATAACTGTAGAGATTGTAGAGTCTTATGTTATTTTGCTTATTATGTGAATTTAAATTTTGTACCTCCTTTCATCATCATCTAGCGCACTTAATTTTGATGTACCTTGTTTATGCTGCTATTCTATAGCCTAGTTTTGCAAGCTTACTCTTTATCAGGCTTGTTCATGACACATGTATTATTGGACGCGTACACTAATACAAGTGTCTGTTCAGAATCAGTGTATTACGGTCTGATCAACCTTAGTGCATTTTGATTCGCACTTCGCACGACTACTTTACGTGGATTGAGATACGTAGTGATTAGTAGACAAATATACTTGACCTAGACATGCTGAGCATATCGTATCAGTTACATAACTAAACTAATACGAGCATGCGAATAAGTGACTACCAGAATAGGACCTCAATCCATAACCGCCTGACAAATCCCACTAGAATTCTTTAAACGCCTTGATCCCTATACTTCTGTTCTATCACCCCACCCTTAAACTCTTTATTATTGATCCTCGTCTTCCCTTATTTCGGGAAGACGAAATCATGTGCTTGGTATAAGTTGGATACATAGATAGTACTAGATATGCCACCTAGGTCGATCACATACTTGAGGACTAACCTTTCGTAATTGAGGATATATCATATGTGATATGATCGGCGTTGAAATTTCGAGGATTGAATGACATGAGTAACCATATTAAGGAATATTTTCTTAAAGTATATAGTCTTTTGGTGATGAATGGGTAAATTCTAAGTTGGGTAGCAATACAATTGTCAACTCGAGGGGAATGTCCTTTGGATTGTGACCGAGTAAGGTTAGATTGGAAGAAGCAAGCCATTCCAAATTTTTGAAAATTTAGAGGAGTGACTAAGATGATTAATAAATTGATATCGAGGACCCAATAGTTACATCCTAGGTGCATGATTTAATTTTGAATATTGAGAGTAAAATCGTCAACTTGAATTCAGAGGATGTAATTCAGACTTGAATATTGGTGGACTACACTTAAATTATTTTTCAATCTGATGATTTGAATTAAGAATTTAAAGGTTGATGGTGAGACTACCTAGTTGGAATATTGAGGATGTGAATGTAATTTAAAAGGGCTGAAACATACAAATATTGTTGGACTCGAATCACTTCTAGAGGAATTATGATAATTCGAATCGTGAGGCAAGGTCATCTTGAAAATACTATATGGACTAAAAAAAAAAAAAAAAATCTGCTTGTGGATAATTTGAGGAAGTAAGAAGTAATAACCATAGGTTGAATTTTGATTGGAACAAGCAGTCGTCTTAGCCTTGAAGTGATTGCAGTGGACATGATTAGAAATTAAATTATCGCAAGGAGATTGCGATTGATGTACATGAAAGGTTAACAGAGTATGGCTTAATTTTAAATTTCGAGGACGAAATTTTTGTAAGTTGGGTAGGTTGTAAACCCCCTGAATTTTCAAATTATTAAATCTTGGATTTTTTCCAATTTTCTGGAATTTTCTGGGAATTTTCTGTAATTAAAATCAGGGTTTTCAATTAATAAATGATTTTTAATTAGCAATAAATAATATTAAAATATCATGAAAATAATATTTTTGGGTGTAAAATGAAAAGTTGGACTTAGGGTAATTTTTCTGGAATTTATTGGGCCTCAGACCTATTTTTAAAAGTCTAAAAACTAATTTTCCTAATTATTAATTAAATTCTGTTTTATTATTATTATTATTATTGTTTTATTATTTTATTAGTTTGGGCCCGGCCCGGCCCAGTGGGCCGAGCCCATTGGTTCAACCCAGCCCAGCCCAACCATCACCTTAGCGGGTCGGGCGGGTCCGCTCACCCGGATCCGCGCCCGACCCGACCCGCCCGGTCACCCCCTCGATCCGACTTTTCCGCCGCCGCCGGAAAAGTCGCCGCCACGTCGCCCCTCCCCTCCGGATCTCCCGCCACGACGCCCCGGCCGAGCCCCTCGCAGCCCCCTATAAGTACCCCCATCTCCGCCTCCTTCCTTTCCCCAAAACCCAAAACCCTAACCCTAACTACCCCGACTCCGGCGATCTCCGGCGAGCCCCGATCCCCGGCGACTTCCTCCCAGACCGCCGTCCACCTCCCTGCGCCGACCACCCCCAGCCAGAACCCCCTCCACTCTTCCTCTTCCTCCTCCTCCCCAGGCGGAGCCGACCCCGAGCCCTACTCCCCGCTGCTGTCTCCCCTCCGCCGGAGTCGCAGCAGCCGCCGCAGCCCCGGCCCGACCTCGCCAGCCTCCGACGTATCCTCCAGCAGCACCGGACACGGCTGAGGAGCACCGGACACCCCGCGGACACAGACCCGGACACGGGATTCGCAGACAGGACACGAACACGCGTGTCGGACACGGTCCAACCCCCGATTTCTCGGTCCCCTTCAGGTACTCGTATCTTGCAACCCTGATCTCCGTTTTTGATTCTGTAAATTGCGTTGCGAAGCCTGTATGACCCTCTCGGTGTCCGGACAAACTGTTCGGGACATCGCGTCCTGTGGTGATCGCACACTGCGATCCAAAAACAGGAAAAACCAGACCCTGTTTCACCCCGGAACTGAGTACGCCCCGCCAAACGGGATGACTTGGTCGCGCACGGTCTTCACGGATACGTGCGCCTCGTCGATACGGACGTGTGGGATTTTGCGGAAGCTGATTCGGGTGTGCGTGCACACCGGAATCAACGCGTATCCGCGAACATCGCCCTGTATCCGCCTTTTCTGCAATTCACCTTAACTTCGTGCACACACGTCGGATCGAGACAAAACTTGCGCCATCGGACTCGTAGCGATACGCTGGTCCTGTGGGTCAAGTTTGGTTCGATTCTGAGAACGTTGACGAAATCGCGTGTCGTGGGCCCCACAGGCCCCGTTCGACGGGCGATTTTGTGAACGGCTCATCGGAATTCAATTCTGAAAGTTCCGTTGGGTTCGTATCAGCGTTCCTGACCTGTTGACACTAAGTTTGGTGAATTTGGAGACCATTGACCCGGACACGTTTTTCGGTGCAAAGCGGGCCCACCGGCGGACCCCGTTTTGACCCGAAACTGCCGTTTTTGCCCTTGTCTCCAAATTGGACCCTAGGACAGGCGTTTCTAGCTATTTGTCATCTTCTGAGCGTGATGGTAATGTTTATTTCAGCATTTGGACTCACTTCTGGAATTTTTCCCCGAGAACTAAATTAACCAGATCCAAACAACAGGCAAGTACCTGCACTTCAAGTTAATCTTTATATATTATGATAATTAATTCCCTGTCATACATGTACCCTTGGTGTTACACCTAGTGTTAGAAATGTTGAATTTCATGTCTTGAATATTGGTAGTTCCTGTCTTGTTTTATCATGTTGGGTGGGAGAATACTGAAAGGCATGTAGCTTACCCTGACTCTTGCCATGATTAATAGCTGTTGGTACACGACTGTCCATCAGCCGGATCTCGATTATTCGTGATTAATAGCCGTCCATGGCGGCCGGTTTAACTTTATAGACCCCTACATGCCAACTAGGTATTCTAAAAACACAAGTTCACACACATAGCTTCTTGTCTAGTTATGGCTCTTGTTGACTGTTGTAGTTTTCATTTCCTGTCACATTTATTTCTGCTTTCTCATATTCCTGTGTGTAGCATTAACTCTGAGATATTGATGCTTCTTTTATGCAATTTTCTCAATATGATGCTCAACCTAATTGTCATAAATATTTAGTTTTAATCTTGATGTGCACTGTGTACTTTGCTCCTTTCCTGACTGGATCCGTTGATTTAGGCGATGTTGAGGACCTTGCCCCTACATATTATGGTCCCTATGAGGGTACAGATGATATCCGTGAGGAGCCAGATCCTACCCAGGAGACCCCTGCTGCAGAGTAGCTAGCAGTAGTTATCTTTTAATTCTGTTCTTATCTTATTTAATCGGGTTTGTCCCCGATTTCATTTGGAATTCCTGTATTAAACATTTGAATTTGTTGTCACATTTATTTCAGTTTCAAATCTTAAGTTTCTATTCTCATTATTATCTTGCTTATGTTATTTATGGATGAGCTAGTTTAGTTAAGTGTGGATTTGACCTAGACAGCGTACTACCGCCGATTCTGCGGCGTAGGCTGGACGTGCCCACGCACTCGTGCCCGAATAACCGGGTGCGGGTCGTGACACATCCCATGCACGGCTTTGACCCAAGGTCGCATAGCCTGACGAGAAAAAGGAACCGGCAATTTTAGTCGATATCAGGAGTTCACACAAGTGTTCTCTCACTGATATATCTTGATCCAACAAGCAACTATATAATTAATATCCCGATTACAACTTACTGCTATAAAATAATAATCAGAAAATTAAATTGTTTGGTATTCCATGCAATTACAATTGCATATGGACAGAACCGAGTTACAACTTGCAGGAGAGAAGACGAAAAAGAAGATCGTCGGGATCGGGGGTCGCCGGGATCGCAGCGGCAACAGCAGCAGCCGCGACAATAGCAACAACAGTAACAGCCCCCGACAGCAGCAGCAACAGCAGCCGTGGCGGCGGGGCAGGCCGGGGAGGTGCGGCATGCGGCCAGGCGGTTGTCGGGGCCGGCGGGAGCTCCTGGTGGCAGGTCAAGCCGGCGGCACGTGGCCAGGCGGTCGCCGGGGCCGGCGGGGAAAGAAGGGAGGGGTCGGCTGTGAGAGGGTTAGGGTTAGGGTTTGTAGAAGGGTGGGGGGAACCTGGCTCTGATACCAAATAGAAACTTTGTTTAGTACGTGGCTTAATTTTATTAATGAGTGGGGCTACATATATATAGGAGAGGCTAACCCCTTTCTCTACTATTCTATTAAATGTGGGACTAAACACCCACTAATACTCTCAATACTAACTACCTACATAGTCTCGCCAAAACTAAGTACAGCTATTGACACAGTATTTATCTAGAATTGATAAACTGCATCTGACACGATCTTTCTGCATAACCGCAAAATTGCCTTCGATACGGTCTTTGCGCCAAAATCGCGAAAATGCCACGACCCTCTTACTAAGGTTGAGACCCTTCCTCTAACCGGAATAGCTGAACTGAAGTCAAGACGGACTTAGAATTTATCCATAGGAATTACCTTACTTAGCATGTCCATCCGGTTCACCTTAGTACCGATCTTCAAGAGATTGATCTCCTTATTGCACCACTTTGTATCTTGTGATCGCATGTCGATGTGTTTCGTCTATACTATAGTAAATCGAATTCGAGATAAATTGTGATTTGATTGTCCCAAAACACCTTCTCGAACCCGAACTCACTAACTAGACCTATTAACTATAGGGCCTCCTTAGATGCCTCGACTGTTGCCAAGTATTCTGACTCCGTAGTAGAAAATATCATGATATCCTGAAATGTAGATTTCCAACTAACTAGAGAATATATAAGTATGTAAACATATTTCGTAGTTGATCTTCTCTTATCGAAGTCACCAACACAATCAGTATTTACGTATCCCTGCAATTGGCTCAATCTGTGTTCTAATTTGCAAAACAACAAACCGAGATCTTTACTGTCCTTAAGATACTACAATATCTACTTTACGGCCACCCAATAGAGCCTTCCTAGATTTTACATGAATCGGCATACCAAACTGACCACATACGATAAATTGGGACAGGTGTACACCAAGACATACATCAACGATCTCACTCATATATGGAACCTGAGACATCTTTACCTTCTCCTCCTCTGATTTTGGACACTCCTTGGAGGATAATTTGAAATTAGTCTCCTTGAGCCTCCTTGAGTAGATGTAGATGTCATACTCATATCGAGAGAAATTGGTCTTCAACATAAAAAAAATTGGAACACTTGTACAACTACTATGGAGATTGCTTCAACTTATATAGAGACTGCTTGAGCTCACATATATGATTCTTCTTGCATGGCTCCATTAATCATTCGAGTTGTCTCATGAAGATTTTCTTTTCCAATTCTTCGTACAAAAATACAATTTTGATATCCATTTTCTCCAACTCTATATTTTTCTACTAATATCAATAACACCCAAATATAAGTATGCTTGACCACAAGAGAAAATATCTCATTTTAGTCAACCCTCTTACCCTTTCGCGACTAAAAGTGTCTTGTATTGCTCATGTTCCTTTATCCTAAATACTCATTCGCAGCCAATAGCTCTTTTGTCCTTCGGTAGCTCGACTAAGTTTCACTTATCATTCTTTTGAAGTGATTCCATCTCCTCTATCATAGAAACTATCAAGCAATTTTTGTCTTGTTTCTCAATAGCCTCTTTATAATCCTTGGATCTCTTGTTTCCATGATTATGGCAAATGCAACCATGCATTTGAAATCATACCGCAATGGTGCCTTGTGTGTATGTCAAGATCTCCTTAATGCTAATTTTTGTGGGTCCTCATGAGGTTTGTCATTATCATTCATCTCTATAAATTGCTCGTCCTCCTCTATATCGATAGGCTGAAATGGTGCTTTGAAATTTATATCCTTATGAGTGTCATGAACCTCCACCTCTACTAAGTCATAGTCGCCTAATGTGTCACATTTAGACTTTCCTTAACATCTTTTAGTATAGAAGCCTCATCAAAGATCACAGCACGGTTCGTGAACACCCTTCAATTTTATGGATCCCATATCTTATAGCATTTGACTCCATGTTTTAATCCTAAGAAAAATTATTGTTTCAACTTTGACTCCAACTTAATTTTATCCTTATGATTCACGAGTAAATAGGTAGGATACCAACATACGCAAAAAATCATAAATGTCTGTCTCTCATGTCCATACCTTCTCAGTAATTTGAAGATCGATAGATATAGATGTTGATATATTAACCAAATAGCATGCATAACTCACAATCTGCACAACTGTACAACAGTCCTATGTAAGATTGGATTGCGACCGCATACTTCTGGCTCTCTAGTAGTGTCTTATTCATGTGCTTCGTTACCCCGCTCTGCTTTGGACATCCCAAAATTGTTAATCGCATTTGTATGACATGCTCTCTGCAGTAGTCCTATAACTCTATCGGGGTATACTCGCCTCTGTTGTTTGTCTGTAAATACTTTACTGTTTGTCTATTTTGATTCTCCACAACCGTCTTCTACTCTCAGAATCTAGCAAACATTTGACTTGTGTTTGAGGAAACAAATCCATACTTTTCATGAGAAGTCATCTATGAAGGTGACGTAGTACTTGGTACCTCCCTTTGATTGAACCTATAATGCCCCCCCCCCCCCCCCCCCCCCCATACATCTGAGTGAATATAATCGAATTCCTTCGATCTTGTGCACCGCTTGCTTGAAGTCAACTTTATGTTGCTTGCCTATCATACAGTACTTGCATTACTTTAGGTCTTTTAGCAACTCCATCTTTTGTATCTTACGAAGATCCCTCCCACTCATATGGCCTAGACGCATATGCCAAAGCTTTGTGGTATCCTCCACCTCTTTCGTTGTAAAGGCCGTCGCACCACCAATGGTCGAGCTTCTATCCAACTAGTACAAATTCTATGACAATCTATACCCCCTCATGACCACCAGGTTGCCCTTTACTATCGTTAGAAAATTGGCTTGGCCAACAAACTTGTGTCTTACCGCACCCAATACACCTAGAGAAATAAGATTCTTATTTAGATCCAGGATGTATCTCACGTTCACAAGTGTCTATACCATACCATTAAACATATAAAGCTTGATGTTTCCTATGCCAATGGTCTTGCATAACACATTGTTTTCCATGAGAACAATACCAAAATCACTCCCTGTTCGGACATATATGGTATGAGCACCCATGATCAAGAATTCAAGCTACGGAGAAATTGTCCTTCCCGCTATACACTATAAACATATCACACAGTACCTCGTCGACTTCCTGTGCAATACTGACTTGACCCTCACTACTTGAAGTAAAACCTTTATCCTTATTCTCCACCTACTGATTGTACTTTGGATAATGCTTCTTCATCTACCCCGAATGTTTGCAGAAAAAGCATACGTGGCTATCATGCCCGGATTTGGATTTCCTCATTCCTCTTTTGCCTCTATCCTTATTCTTCAACCTTCACCTTTTATTAGCGATCAACCCTAATGACTCCTTAATTGGATTCAATCTTTTCATAATCTCATTATTAAGAAGATTTGTGGTCATCTTTTCTATCTCGAGAGTCTCATTTTCATAAAGGAATGTAGTCACCAAATCGTTATACGACCTAGAAGCAAAGATATGAGCAATAGATCTTGGTCCTCCTCCAACTTTAGTTTGAGATACAAGATCATTGACTATCTTGTTGAAGGTTTTCATATGGTTAAGAATTTGGGTCCCTCCCTTTATTTGTAAATTGTAGAGTTGCTTTTTGAGACACAACTTGTTATACAACGACTTTGTCATATACAAGTCCTCTAGCTTCAACCATAAATATGGCGCAAAAGTCTCTAACATAATATTATACATCACCTCATCCACTAAACAAAGTTCTATTGTTTGTTGTGGCCTCTAATACATATCATTTCATGAATCCTCTATTATATCGGAAGAATTTTGTCCTTACTAGTGACAACCTTAAACACTACCTCTTTCACGAGGAGAAACTTGATCCTTCTCTGCCACAAAGAGAAGTTTTTTTTACCGTTGAATTTTTCTACCTTGAAACCTTGTTAGTCGCCCTTCCAAAATTTCGAATAGAGAGAATCCTCGTAGGACCTTAACGAAGAAAAAATTTCAAGAATCCTGATATAGGAAGATAGTGAATGGACCAATGTAGTCACCTATTGTTGACCTAGATCCTATAGTGCCCCATTCCCCCGTTGCAGGAAGCGCGACTAAGAAATACTTTCGGTATCGTTCGATCGGGATAGATTGAATTAAGATCATTTCCTCGTTATGTATTGGCTTCTTCGGAATCGACTCTCATATTCAGTGGACCGCGTCCCGAGGACGGACTTAATGGCAGAGTTAAGAGGGACCTCTCCGCTGCAAGTTTGTTTGCCTTTTTCGCTGTCACATTGTTGCTTTCGAGTTGGTTTTCGAACTTGCGTTTTCTTGAACGATTTCGATAGATTTTATTGTTTTCATTCATTGAACTTCGCTTTCATTTCGATTTTGGAAGAAAGAGAAGAAGAGATATTGATCGTCTATTCGTGGCAATGCAGGTGATCATGTAGGCATCGTGCGAGCGGAGTCTTGAAGAACTTCTTGCCTTTTTCTCTCTTCACTAACTTGTGAATGGCCTTACTATCGATTAGTTAATCCTTCTTCCAAGTCTTCACACCTAGTAATCTTGCTCTCTTGATTTTGTTCCGATCAACGACACCATAATAACTAAAAGATATCAAGATAAAAATAGAATAGACTTGAATACTTGATGCTTGTCATCAAATTGTGAATGATTACACTGTTGTATGATAGTTTCGCTTAGAATGTGCTTTTATCGTGTTTCAATTCTAGCTAGAACATATTCTTCTATTTTTATGCTATGTGTAGAACACACTTTACTATGAGATTCACTTGAATATGAAGACTATGCTATTCAGATCATGCTACATTACTTGTTTCATGATTAATGTTGTCTTAAATTGCTTCGTTTGATAACTTAGTTTTTAGACGTAGCTCGGTCACGGACAACTTGTGTACAAGGTTTCTAGTTCCTGCGGATGGTCGCTGGGGCACGGAGACCGATCTGATCCGGACGAAATATTCTGATAGTCGTCTGAATCGAGCGGGATGTCGTGTAGCGGAGCCCGCCACCTGCGTTGCACACCATTTTCGTCCAGAGACTATAAATCGTCCAATATGGCTCTTGGCGCCAGTGACCCATATGTTTGCATTCGACTGTTCAAACTAACGATGTCTTCTTGGCAGGGAAGGACATGATAAGTCTTGTGCTGGTGGATGCGTCAACGGAAGAAAAAAATTACCACACAGTGATGCATTTATTTCTGTCGTTTCATACCTATCCTATGCTTGTAACTTGAATTAAGGCAAGAAAGAAAGACCACATAATAACTTGCATGCTTCACATGAATAATGTGTCGATTGGTATGTTGGATTAGCTTGTCCTCACCAGTGCATTTCGATGTTCTGACTCTCATTGCAACCGGTTCTCATCCCCAAGGCGATCCTACGAGAAGCAAAGACAACTTTCCAACCAGTTCATCAATCGGCGCATCATGTTTGTGTCCCTTTTGAAGCGTGTTCAAGTTCCTGGAGCTCGTGCACATACCCTATGCAGCTCTGCGGCAAGACGATAGTCTCACGTGAAGGTCATATCTTTTGAGTTTTAGTAAAATGATGTAATGTATAGGACGGCTATCTCATTTTGCGTCCGCTTTTGTAAGACCACGAGGAAACCTTTTGTATGTGTTCAAGAGTTCTGTAAATGATGTTTATTATCAATAGAGAGAAATTTTTCTTGTTTCAATATTGTATTCAATCATTTTACGTCTCTGAATGTGTGCTCGTTGTATGAAATACCATGGCCTTGTGATTGCCACAACTTAGGCACCGTACGGCATCACGCTCGGAGGACGACGATCGATTCCACGAAATCAGGACGTGACATATTGGTATCAGAGCATGGCTTCAGTCCCTTGACCCTCGTATCAAAAAAAAAATCGGTAAATGATTTTGTTTCCCCATTCGAACTCTTGAACTCGTTCGGCCAAAATAAGAACATTCTATGCAATGAGTCCATAATACGTTATAAGACTAACACAAATTTCTAACCTAAAGGGATGGCACAAGAAGCAAGAATGACACAAGCGCAAGCAGCGGCACAAGTACAGAAAAGTAGTTCCGACACCTTGAAAAGTTCTGGAAGCCAGCGAGTTATGCCCCATGTCAACCCGATTGAACGGATGATGCACATGCTAGAGACGCAGCAACAGAGGGATGAGGCTCATCAAGAGCTAGCAGAGAAACGAGCAAAAAAGCACCAAAGCCAATTCGAAAGCAATCTTGAAGCCTGGTTTGCGGTCCAGCAGAAGCAGGTAGATGCCCTGCAGCAAATCGTTCAGACCTTAGCCTCCAACCATTCCGCAATGATGGCGGTGCCGGTGGAGCAGCCAGCAAATGAAGTCGAAACACCCCGACCTGCAAAGGAGAATGAATTGACTACCTTCGAGACTTCAAGAAGGTCTGCAACACGTCTTTTCGTGGAACCGAGGACCCCGTTGTGGCTCTCGATTGGTTAGTCGAATTGGAGGACCACTTCAAACACCTTGAAGTACTCGAAGACAAGTGAGTCGCGTGTGCCCAATTACAGCTCCATTTGAACGCGCACGACTGGTAGGACGTGCACCGAAAATCTCTCCCCACATATGGTGAAGACAAGACGATCGCATGAGCTACATTCCATAGCGCGTTCGAAGAGGAGTTTATATCCTCACTCGTTCGTCGTCAAAAGAAGAATGAGTTTGTGCGCCTTCATCAAGGAAGCATGACGGTGAAGGAGTACACCGCTGAGTTCAACCAACTCGCCAAGTTTGCAAGTTTCTATCTACCCGACGCAGCGAGTTATGCCAGAAGATTTGAAGACGACCTGCGACCTGCAATTCACGCGAACCTAGTCGCTCCTTAGTACCAGACGATGCAGGAAGTCCTCAACCATGCCCTTACCCTCGAACCGCAATATCCTTCAATTGATGTCGGCACTGTGCATACTTCCAATCAGAAGCGCCCTAGCAATGTGGGAGGACAAATGCTGCAAAGCATCCAAATAATGGCGGTCACCAGGGTCCCAACCCGAGAGGGAATCCAAGGCTACACTGTACCTACTGCAAATAACTAGGGCACACTATCTGCGACTGTCGCCGTAAGAACGGGTTATGCTTCAATTGTGGTGACAAAGACCACGTTTCTCAGTACTGTCCGCACCCCTCTAATCGCCATCCTCAGCATCAGAATCCTGCTCCGGTGCCTCAAGCAAATCGAACCGAACCGCAACAGGATCGTCGTCCCGCTCAAGGCTGGGTCTATGCCATGACTCGAGAGGAAGCCCTCGCTTCGGACACCATCGTGTCAGGTATATATCTTTCAATAACATACATGCTCGAGTGCTATTTGATTCAGGTGCTACGCATAGTTTTATATCCTCTAATTTTGCCGTGGAACACAAGTTAGCGATGACACTGTTATATCTAAACCTTAGCGTTAGTACCCCGTCGGGCATGAAACTCCCTGCTCGTTCAGTATGTCAAGGTGGCCACGCCTGTATCGGAGGAAAAACTGTCTCTTGATACGATAGTCCTAGATATCCAGGATTACGACATCATCTTGGCGATGGATTGGCTCGGCGCTTACACGGCTACCATCGACTGTGCAGAGAAAAGGGTCATGTTCCGTCTACCTGGAGAGGCCGAATTCTGCTACTCGAGTGGTCTAGAGTTAGAAGCGTCGAAGGCTTGTATGGTGATTTTTGCGATATCAGCTCGGCAGATGTTAAACTCTTGCTGCAAAGGGTACTTATCGTCCGTTCGAAACACTCAGCAGGATTATACAAACGTATAGTCTACTTCCATTGTGGCAAAATTCTGCGATTTGTTTCCAGATGAGTTGTACGGAATGCCACCCGACCGAGAGATTGAGTTCACCATTGACACATTTTCAGATACCCGACTGATTTATAAGGCTCCGTATCGAATGGCCCATGTTGAACTAAAAGATCTGAAGGTCCAATTATACATCCATCTGAATGTGTCTTTGTGGGGCGCGTTTGTGCTATTTGTGAAGAAGAAGGATGGGACGATGCGGCTCTGCATAAACAACAGGGAGCTGAACAAGGTCACTATCCGGAATAAGTACCCCATGTCCAGGATAGACGACCTCTTCGATCAACTACAAGGTGCGTCGATATTTTCTAAAATTGATCTTCGTTCGGGTTACCATCAGCTCAAGATCAAGCCAGACGACGTGCTAAAGTCAGCATTTCGTATTCGCTATGGCCACTACGAGTACTTGGTAATAACGTTCGGACAGACCAACGCTTCTGCCGCCTTCATGGATCTGATGAATCGAGTATTCCAGTCGTACCTCGACAAGTTTGTAGTAGTGTTCATTGATGACATCTTGGTGTATTCGAAAAACAGGGAGGAACACGAAGAGCACTTGCGGACCGTTCTTCAGACACTTCAAGACAACAAGCTATACGCAAAACTGAGCAAGTACGAGTTTTGGCTGAGCAGTGTATCTTTTCTCGGGCACATCATTTTTGCGGGAGGTATTTCAGTCGATCCAAAGAAAGTTGAACCTATCGTCGAATGGAAGCGACCTGCATCAGTTAGTAAACTTTGAAGCTTTCTCGATTTAGCAGGCTACTACAGACAATTCGTTAAAGACTTTTCCAAGATAGCTGCGCCATTGACTCGTCTCACTCAGAAGAAAATCGCGTTCGAGTGGTCCGCCGACTGCGAAGCTTCGTTTCATGAGTTAAAGTAGCACCTAGTCTCATCTACTTGCACTACCAGATGAGACCTCAGAATTCTAGATTTTTAGCGACGCGTCAGGACAGGACTTGTGGTGCATGCTCATGCAACAGGATAGAGTGACAGCCTATGCTTCAAAACAGCTGAAGAAACATGAGAAAAATTATCCTACAAATAATTTAAAATTGGCGGCGATTGTGTTCGCGGTAAAATTATGGCAACACTGCCTCTATGGAGTGGTTTGCCGAATTTACACTGACTACAAAAGCCTGAAGTACCTATTCACCCAAACGGACCTGAACCTACGACAACGGCATTGGCTAGAATTGATCAAAGACTACGACTTGACAATCGACTACATGCCTGTCAAAGGGAATATTGTAGCGGACACTTTGAGTCGAGTATTTGCGGGATCCCTGTCTACCGATCGCAAGTTACAAAAAGACTTGGAGGCAATGGCCATTGAACTCCGAATTTGATACCGCAACGCGCGAGTTGCTCAGATGCGCTTTGTGTCCAACCTGATAGAGAGAGTCACGTCCACTCAGAGGGATGACCAATTCCTGATAAAAATGTGCGAGCAAATTCTAGCATGGAAGGCGAAGGACTTTGCAGTGGACGAGAATGGAGCGTTGCTAGTGAAGGAAGACTATGCGTCCCCAACGACGCAGAACTCAGAAAAAAAAATCCTTACAGAAGCCCATTATGCAGCCTCTACAGTCCATCCTGGGAGCACGAAGATGTATAAAGACCTTCGCACTATCTTCTGGTGGCACGACATGAAGAAGGACGTGGCGCGCTTCGTACCGCAATGCATAACCTGTCAGAGGGTGAAAGCAGAATATCAGAGACCGGACGGAGAGATGCAGAATCTTGCTATTCCGGAATGAAAGTGGGAGTACATAAGCATGGATTTCATTGTTGGTTTGTCGAAGACGCAACAGGAGAACGATGTCGTCTGGGTCATCGTCGATCGGTTAACCAAGTCAGCGTACTTCATGGCCATTAAAGTTATTTGGAACATCGATCGCCTCGCTCAGACCTACCTTAACGAGATAGTTTGGCTGCACGGAGTGCTAGTTTCTATTGTGTCAGATCGGGATAGACGATTCTTATCACATTTTTGGGAGAGCCTTCAGTCAGCGATAGGGACCAAATTGAATTTCATCTCAGCCTACCATCCTCAAACCGATGGCCAAACAGAACGGGTGAATCAGATTCTCGAAGACATGTTGTGTCTCTGTGCGATCGATTCGAAGTTAAGTTGGGACGTCCACCTACCATTGGCCGAATTTGTATACAATAATAGTTACCAATCCAGCATCCAAATGGCTCCGTACGAGACTTTGTAGACGGAAGTGTAGATCACCGATCTGTTGGGATAAAGTTGGAGAGCGTCAAATCCTTGGGCCAGAACTAGTCGAGCAAACAATCCAAAAGGTTCGGTTGATTCGAGAGCGACTAAAAGTAGAACAAAGTCGGCAGAAGAGTTATGCCGACATTCACCGACGACCTCTTGAATTCTTCGAAGGCGACCATGTGTTTCTCAAGGTCTCACCCATGCGAGGAGTTACGAGATTCGGAGCGAAGGAGAAGCTAAGCCCGAGATTTGTCGGCCAGTTCGATATACTCAAGCGAGACGTCCCAGTCGCCTATCAGATTGCCCTGCCACCATCATTATTAGAGGTACACGATGTCTTTCATGTTTTGCAACTTAGGAAGTACGTGGACGATCCGAGTCATATGGTAGATTTTAGTCAACTGGACTTGACGGCAGACTTGTCATATGTCGAACAACCTGCGCAAATTTTGGATCGAAAGGAGAAGATGCTTCGGAGTCATTTGGTTTCTCGCGTTCGCGTGCTGTGGAAGAATCATTCGGTCAAGGAGTCGACATGGAAACTTGAGTCTGAGATAAAGGAAAAGTTTTCTTCATTGTTTTCTTAGTAATAGGTTATATTCCTATGATTCGAGGACGAAACTTCCTATTAGTTAGTTAGGATGTAGTACCCCATTCCCTTATTGCGTGGAGCACGGCTAAGAAATACTTTCGATATCGTTCGATCGGGATAGATTGAATCAAGATCATTTTTTCGTTATGGATTGTCTTCTTTGGAATCGATTTTTATATTTAGTGGACCGTATCTCGATGATGGACTTGCGGCAAAGTCAAGAGAGACCTCTCCTTTGCAAGTTTTCGTGCCTTTTTTGCTATCGCATTATTGCTTTCAAGTTAGTTTTCAAACTTGCATTTTCTTGAACAATTTCGATGGATTTTATTATTTTTGTTCGTTGAACTTCGCTTTCGTTTCGATTTTGGGAGAAAGAGAAGATGTATTGATTAGTTGTTCATGGCAAAGCAGGTGATCGTGTAGGAATCGTGCGAGCAGAGTCTTGAAGATCTTCTTTCCTTTCCCTCTCTTCACTAACTTGTGAGTGGCCTTACTTTCGATTCGTTGATCCTTCTTCCAAGTCTTTACACCTAATAATCTTGCTCTCTTGATTTTGTTCTCATCAAAGATACCATAATAACTAAAAGATATCAAGATAAAAATAGAATATACTTGGAATACTTGATGCTTGTCATTAAATTATGAACGATTACACTGTTGCATGCTAGTTTCGCTTAGAATGTGCTTTTATCGTGTTTCAATTCTAACTAGAACATATTCTTCTGTATTTATGCTATGTATAGAACACACTTTACTATACGATTCACTTGAACAGGAAGACTATGCTATTCAGATCATGTCACGTTACTTGTTTTATGATTCACGTTGTCTTGAACTGGTTCATTTGATAACTTAGTGTTTAGACGTAGCTCGGTCACGGACAACTTGTGCACAAGGTTTCTGGTTCCTGCGGAAGGTCGCTGGGGCACTAGGACCGATCCGATCCGGACGGAACATTCTGATAGTCATCTGAATCGGACGGGATAGCATGTAGCGGGGCCCGCTACCTGCCTTGCACACCATTTCCTTCAAGAGACTATAAATCGTCCAATATGGATCGTGGCACCAGTGACCCATATATTTGCATTCGACTGTTCAAGCTAACGATGTTTCTTGGCAGGGAAGGACATGGTAAGTCTTGTGCAGGTGGATGCGTCGACGGCTCGTCACCGTACGATGACGAGTTTATTTCTGCCGTTTCATACATATTCTATGCTTGGAACTTGAATTAAGGCAAGATAGAAATACCACATAATAACTTGCATGCTTTACATGAATAACATATCGATTTGGTGTGTTGGGTTAGCTCGCCCTCACCGGTGCATTTCGATGTACTGACCCTCGTTACAACAGGTTCTTCCCACCAAGGCAATCCTGTGAGGAGCTAAGGCAACTTCTCAACCAGTCCATCAACCGACGTGCCCTGTTCGTGTCCCTTTTGAAGTGTTTTCAAGTTCCCGGAGCTCGTGCACATACCCTATGCAGCTCCGCAGCAAGACGATAGTCTCGCCTGAAGATCTTATCTTTTGAGTTTTAGTAAAAGGATATAATGTATAAGACGGCTATCTCACTTTGCGTCCGCTTTTGTAAGACCGCGAGGCAACCTTTTGTACGTGTTCAAGAGTTTTGTAAATGATGTTCATTATCAATAAAGAGAACTTTTTCTTATTTCAATATTGTGTTCAATTATTTTGCGTACTCTGAATGTGTGCTCGTTGTATCAAATACCATGGCATTGTGTGTGACACAACTTAGGCACCGCACGGCATCACGCCCGGGGGACGACTATTGATTCCACGGAATCAGGGCGTGACAGATCCAAGAATTCGAAATTCTGATGGTTCCCTTAGTACTCATACCAATTGTTATGAGTCGTGCACATGTGAAAGCGACACAAACAACAATAACCTTATGATGACGATTAAAATAGTAAGGCACAAATAACCGAATAAAACCAAGAACACAACAATATTTAACGTAGTTAGGTCAATCTCGACCTACTCCATGGGTCATGGGGAGAAATATCTTTATTGAATCAACAAAAAATCTTAGAAGGATTACACCCACAATATTGCAATGAAGCCCTCCCTCAACGAGATCTCCGACGAGCTCTCTCCTTCTTCCTCTTGAAGACCCCCCTAATATTCACTCAAGAACTCTCTCTTGATTGCTCCTTATGACCTCAAGTCAAAAGCCAACCAACCCTAGAGCTGATGGAGAGTCTTAAATAGGATTCCCAACCTTCACCAAAGTCAAGAGCAATCTTGACCATCGAATTACCTCTCTTTAGATCTGAACCACACACACAAATGACTAGTCCTAACCCGAGCAGTATACTGGCAGTATATTGTATGGGGGGTTTTAACACCCCAGAACTTGCTGAAATTTGAGGTGTGTATACCGATATACTAGCAGTATACTGCCTCTATACTGCCTCTAGACTGCTAATACTAGCTTGACTTTAGACAGCCATGTATCGACTCCTCCCGAGCATGTCCAAATCCTCGGACAGTACCCGTCGCACTCCGTAGTTGAACACAAGCCGTATACAACATTATGATGCTTACTCCAAGGTTAACATAACTAAGTTAGGGGCGGGGATGTAACTCAGTAACTAAGCAATACAGATGTGAAAACTTGCAAAGCTAATAGAACTTCAGATGACTTTAGTATGAGTAATATGACAAAGAAAGATATTTTCTCTTCTTGAGTTCTTCTAAACATGAGAACAAGACGCATCATTCAACACTTGCCAAACTATCTGAGATGCACATGGGAGAACTCATGAAAACAATATCGTCAATCCAAAACTACAAGTATTACATGAATAAGGGCTAAATATTTCCTGGATAATTTTTAAAACTTTCGTAAACTTGTGCTATTTGTAAATTATCATATAGTTAAAGGTTTTTGTAGATGATTGAATAAATACTGGATGGCACTTTGCGACCTTATTGAATCTGTAGAGAGGAAGAATTTTCCCGTCTTTCTTAAAAAAAATCAAAAGCATTAAGAAAGTAGGAAATCAGAGACTCACGAGGTATTGAGTACTTCGCCAGAAGGATCTGAGAAATGTAGACCAAAGTTTTAATTAACACCATAAGAATTGTCTCAGAAAAAAAACATATATCCTTAAGAAATGCTTTAGGTTTCCCTCGATTCATCAATCTGAAGTTCAATGATGATCACTGCAGCACTACTATATAGCAACTGCAAGAGAACTTGCTCGCCTATCAGGAATTCAGAGAGCTCCAATCCTTCATCACTTTGCAGAGTCACTTACTGGAGCTGCAACCATCAGAGCTTTTGGACAGGAAGACCGTTTCACTAATGCAAACCTCATTCTTATTGACAACCATTCAAGACCATGGTTCCACAACATTTCTGCAATGGAATGGCTCTCTTTCAGGCTGAACATGTTATCAAATTTTGTATTTGCGTTCTCATTGTTTTTTCTTGTAAGCCTTCCTGAAGGTTTCATCAATCCAAGTAAGATCTGGTTATAATATCTTCCATCCTAAAAGAAGCTTCAACTTTTATCATGATAATTCCTATGCCATCTTATATTATACATTATATTGGTCTACAGGCTTTGCCGGACTTGCTGTGACTTATGGACTAAATCTGAATTCACAGATGGCATCAATTATCTGGAACGTTTGCAATTCAGAAAACAAAATGATCTCTGTAGAAAGAATACTTCAATATTCAAGGATCCCTAGTGAAGCTCCTTTAGTGGTCGAAAGTTGCAGACCACCAAATAACTGGCCAGAAGTCGGAACAATATGCTTCCAGAATTTACAGGTATAACTTGACGCTCACCCATAGAAGAAGATGAATGAACGGAAGCATTTTGATGGGAAACATATAGAAATTTCATGAAAGTTCACTGCATTAACCTTTTATTTTTTACTTGGATCGACTTCATAAACTATTAAGAGCCAAGAGGCTGAAACAAAACTATCTAGAAGCTATTTCTTCATTCAGTTAATGAAGTTATTTCTTCATTCTAGTTACTGAAGTTATTTCTTCATTCAGTTAGCAAGTTTGTCTTTCTGTTTTGCCTGAGATAATTTTATATCGGGCAGGTTCGGTATGCTGAACACCTGCCATCAGTCTTAAAAAACATCACATGTACAATTCCTGGAAGGAAAAAGGTCGGTGTTGTGGGACGAACTGGCAGCGGAAAATCAACTTTGATACAGGCTCTTTTCCGTATAGTTGAACCAAGGGAAGGAACCATTGTAATTGACGATGTGGACGTGTGCAAGATAGGCCTCCATGACCTGCGATCCAGGCTTAGCATCATCCCTCAGGACCCGACAATGTTTGAAGGTTCAGTTAGAGGAAACCTCGACCCACTGAAGGAGTACTCGGATCAAAGAATATGGGAGGTAAGTTCATAACTTGAGCTCTAAAATTTCATTTTAGGAAACTTGGCATACGTAAAGAACTGATGATTCTGGATTTTATGACTTATGAAATGGAAAACAAGAAAGGGTTATGGAGAACAATAGAAATTGGGAAAGCGGCATAACTTCTTCTTCTTCTTTTTTCTTTTTCTTGAGATAAGCCAAATAAAAAACATAGTTGAATGCTCAATGCCTGACCCCAATATTTGTAAGTGGGATGTGTGTCATGGGAGTTAAACATATGACCTTTGGTACCCGAAGGAGCCAACTCCTTTTTTGGTTGTGGATATGTAATAAATGTGGTAATTGCAATAATCTGGAATTCTTAGGTATGTTTATTTGCATATTTTGAATGACACAAATGTTGTCTAGGGATTTATGTTAACAATATTCCACAGGAACAAGCTGTTTCTTAAAACTTAAGTGACATTATGCTCCCAAAAGCTAAATATTGACAATTTTTTCATGATGGCTCAGGTACTGGATAAGTGTCAGCTTGGTGAAATAATACGGCAAAATGAAAAGAAACTAGATTCAGCAGGTAAAAATGAATCTACAGGCATAAAAAATGTGGTACTCTAGAGATACTCATCTCATCATATATGAACTGAAAAAAAAAAAAAAAAGCTACATGACATTGTTCTTCTTACAGTTGTTGAAAATGGAGAGAACTGGAGTGTTGGACAAAGGCAGTTGTTTTGCCTGGGAAGAGCCCTGCTGAAAAAGAGCAGCATTCTTGTTCTTGACGAAGCGACGGCCTCCATTGACTCTGCCACCGACGGAATCATACAAGAAACAATTCGTCAGGAATTTGAGGGTTGCACAGTACTCACTATAGCACACAGAATTCACACAGTTGTTGACAGCGATCTCATTCTTGTTCTTAGTGATGGTAAGTCTTTCTGCAGCATTATGACATCTTAAAAAATGAAAATAAAAATGGAAGAAACATTTTCTATCAGTTTAAATCGAGCACAATTTGATTTCTTTTTCTGAGCAGGAAGGGTCCTTGAATATGATACACCGGCCAAACTACTGGAACAAGAGAATTCATCATTTTCCAAGCTTATAAAGGAGTACTCATTGAGATCACAGAACAGCGTAACGAATAAACAGGGTGCAAGGAAAACCCTTTAGGATATGGGACCTTCCAAAATGCCTTCAAATTCTGGTGATACAACCAGGAACTTAATCCCCAGGTCGATGAAGGATAATTTTATGATAAATTATGCGAGGTCCAGTTATCTCTCAACATGATGATATCTAGCAGCGAAGATCTCATAAGCAGAAAGTTTCTGATGTACTTTTTACTAGCATAAAAAAAACCTGTAGTCAATTCCCTTAACAACAATACAAGGTGCAACTGTGGCATACAGTACTACTAAGAAGTGGGGGAAAAAAAATTAGTTACCAAAGCCATTATCAAGGAACCATATCAAAATTTTGAAACATTGCTTTGTCAAATGCTGCTTGTACTTAAGATTGCCTCATCTTTTTTTCAGGATGTACTGTGATTATCCAACTTAACTTGTCATTGTAGGTTGCTAGGAATGCTTTTTCATCCAAATTTATTGTGATTGTCCAACTAATGCAGGAGGCTATGTTACACGACTACGGACATGTATACATCTAACGACACGATACAGATACAGGATGCGAACATTTTCAATTAGCCACCTATATTGCATGAATATGGACACGGATATGGGTAGGAATGCGATATTGGATATGCACACCACTTTTCCGTGTCCATACTGTCACGTCTCGATTCCCGCAAGGGCCGATCGTCCCCGCTTTAGCGCCTTGCGGAACCGATCGTCCTCGCATGGGCGTGATGCCATGCAAGCCTAAGTTGCGCTTGCACAAGGGCAGGGCTTGAACAAGGACAAAATAAGCTATTCAAGATATAAGCAGCGGCACAACATATGCAGAAAAGTAAAGAACACAATAGCATAAAAAAACAAGTTCTTTATTGATATTCAAAAGTGTTACAAGCGGCACATGGCCGAGATTACAAATCGCTCAAGCTTTCTCTCGATTATAATGACATCGTTCCATACATTACATCCCTTTATACAAAAGCAACTCAAAATATCTCGATAGAGCTCAATGCATCGACTCCAGATTTTCGAGTCCTAGGGTATTCCTCCTTGACTCTTTTAACGTCGAGCTACGTATTCCTAGTTCTAAGTATTTTGGGACGGGGCGTGACATATTTTTGTGGTAGCCCATGCATATCAAGAATATATTGTCTCGGTTACGTTACTGTACCGAGCAAGCCTGCAAATTGTCACGCTCCAGTCCCAAAATATGTAGGACTAGGAATACGTAAGCATGCCAGCCGTATGTATATGGCAACTCCAATACATGGATACCATAATACACACGTACGTTGTAATAAGAATATAAACTCACATGTGGTATATATATATGGTCACAAGTCACGGATATACTAATCTCATCCACACAACAAATCACAAAAAAGGAAATAACTAGACTAGAATAATGAGTCTGAATAATCCAAAGCTAATAGTCGGGTGGAGACAAATCCACTACCAATGACTATATCAATGCTAACATGAGAGAGAAGGATAAATCTCTAATATAAATGAGATGATGATATAAAGGTATCCGCGAAGAGATCCCTCGCTAGAGATAATCACTGATGCTTAGAAGGTAAGACCTCCTCAGAAGAGATAAGTGGTAAGTCCTGATCCGTGCTCCTACGAAAAGTCATGAACATCTACACCTGGAAAAGGACCAGGTCCTCAGAGGGACATAACAAGATACATAGAAGCAAGCCAATTTGAATACAGTAAACATGCATAATGTTTGAAAATATATAAGTACGTTGTACAAGACAATCTATATGAATGCAAATGAGGACAACATTTCGACGTATGGGCAAGGGTAGGCTACTCGATCTAAGCCTCACAACTCACACACACGTCAGTGGACATCATCAGCCGACATACCGCGGGGGTAGCGACCATCGGACACGACTACCATAGTGCGTACTAGTTACTACGGTTCACCAGAGCGGTTATAGCTCATACGCCTACTAATTGTCCTCTATGATACTAAGTGTCAAGTGTGTGTCAACATATCTAATATATAGTAATGACTGAAAGAAACTACACATGCAATGAATATACAGAAATACAATAAATATACAGAAATATACTAAGCATGCAAAATATTGTAAGCAATTTGGCAAGGTATCTTGTCTGGTAAGAAAGCTGCAAGGTGTAATGTCCAGAAGTCAAGCACACAGGATCAGAAGCTACGGCCTCAGAATGAACGTCTCCGGATGCTGAAATAAATATCACCAACGTTCCCAGAATAAGCGAGATAGCTAGAAAATACTACCCTTTCGTCCAATTTGGACACAGAAATAAAACGGTAATTTCGGGTCAAAGTGGGCTCCACATGTAGGTCACCTTGCACCGAAAAGCGTGCCAGGGGTAAAGGTCTCTAAATAGGACAAATTATAGGTCAAACAAACTTTAAAAGTTAGTACGAACTCAACGGTATATCCAAATATGGATTCCGGTAAGCCGAACACAAATATGCCCAAAAAGTCAACCGTTTGACCCACCAATTGGTGACTTGGTCAACTGTCTCAGAATTGCGTGAAAATTGGGTCACAGGACCAGCGCATTACCATGAGTCTAGTGGTGCAAGTTTCGTCGCATTCTGACGAGCGTGCACTAAATGCGCAGGGCTTTTACAAAAATTACGATACGGGGGATTTTCTGCGGACACGGGCTGATTTCGACGCGCACACGCGTCCAAATCAGTTTTCGCAAAAGCCCACACGTCTGGATATACTGCACGCACATTTTGGTAAACTCGGTACGCGACGGGGCGGTCCCGTTTGGCGGGACGCGCTCCGTATTGCAATTTCTGGAAATTGCCAAAAAGTATATTTTTGGATTTTTCTACCTGATTTAATTCTACAAACAGTAACTAATAAATTAATGTATTCGACAAAAAATAAACTAGGTCAAGTGTTCTTCGCATACCAAAAAGAAAAACCGGATTCGAATCTCTGTGGTGGAAGATACGAATCCGTGAACATAGGTAGTTACCGCAGTTTTCTGCGATACCCAAAAGTTGTCATTTTTTGCCAACTTGGTCGCTATTTTTGCCTAGGTTTACACGTTGTTCGAGATCATCTAATGCACAGATATGGAAGGGGGTTAAGTCATGAACGTACCGGTGAAGACAGGGTCGAGTTTGGTCGAGCGAGGAGACAGAAAACGGGACGAGAACACAGGTACGCTGCAGTCAAATCTGCCGCGCGCGGGGTCGCTGTTGTGCGGTCGGCCGGGGTTCTCCGGCGGTCTGGGCTGGGTGGCGCGGCGGCTGGAGGCGGCATCGAGGGCGGCGCGGCGGTCTGGGTTGATGGGGGAGAAGATTAGGATTAGGGTTTGGGGTTTTGGGTGATATATATAGGGATTGAGAACGCGGGGGGGGGGGGGGCTCGTATACGCGCGCGGGGTTGAGTTCTAAGTTGCTGCTGCTGGGGTTTCTTAATAATGGGTTGGGTTAGTTAGGAATTGGGTTCGTGTAGGTTAGGTGCTAACGGGTAGTAGATCCATTGGGGAATTTCTATTTCTTTTTCTTTCTTTTTCTTTTTATAATTCTTTTCTATTTTCTATTCTTTTTCTATTAAAACTATATATATATATATATATACATATATATATATATATATATATATATATATATATATATATACACACACAGAAAATTCTAGAAGTTATAATAGTGCATACAATTAATCTGTCAGTCGTCCACAGGGTCTCCTACATGGAATACATTAGAAAAAATTTATAATTGCTCCATAAATCCCCAAAATACACAAACACCTAAAATAAAAATTAATTAAATTCTATTTTCTCTAATTAGCTCATAATTACTATAATTCAATTAAATAATTAATTAAAATAATTAATACGGTTTTTAAAATTAGGGGTTTTATATTCTACCCAACTTACAAAAATTTCGTCCTCGAAATTGACACTAACCTATTATCATAATAATCACTATAGCTATTACACTACATTGCTATCTAGCAGTGCTTCCTAAAGTCATGGTCTGTCATTCTAACACTTCCTCATTTATTGTCCATACATTATTCTATTTCTAACTCATCTACACTACCCAACTTACAAGAGTTCTACTAGTAGTCACAGTCTCTTGAGGCTATTGTCTAGGTTGTAAGGCGAATATATATATTAGGTCAAGAATCTTGGGGTACTTGTGTTGAATCTCACAACCATGATTCTTCTTTGTAACGGTCAAGTATCGTAGCCTAATACTGCCATGCCACCTGACCAATATGTCGGCAAATACTTCGACTACTCTACTACAACGGTCTAGCTGTAGCTGTAGTTGTCGCTACTTTGCCAGCGATTTGTCATAGTTGTCAGTTCTGAACAAGTGCCTTCAACTCTTCCTAGATTTAGTCTAGATTTTATGGTAGCAATTAAGGTCTTGACTAACTTTATAAAACTATTAGGAGTATGAACTAATTCAACAATCTAACAGATTTCTATTGGGCTAAATGATGCTACTTAAGGGTTAAAGAATACAGATATTGCTATAGTGCATATACATAAGGGTATTATTAAGAACTCATTCTTTTAGGGGGGGGGTTTCATTTACTAAACCATTTATGTTTTAACTAACAAAATAAGAGTGGGGTCAAAGTAAACCAATAATTCATGATGGCACGAAAAGACGTAACTACGATAGGGAGAATTAAGCACGAGATAAGGAATGGATAGAGAAGAGAAGATGAGCCACCCAAGGGGGCGAGATGGTGATAGAAAAAGAATACTACTACTGCTACTCGCATCATCTATTAGCATCGCGTATATGCCATCTGGGTAGAATATCAATATATCCTTATATCTGCTAAACTACTTTATATATAATTCTACGTCTACTATGCACCTAAGATCTCGTGTCACAATAGGGTCATGAGTATGAAATAACACATATAACTAAGGTCGTACCTGTATCTACGACTTCCTGTGCCTGCGCTTCTTATTTGTCATCATGAGTGCCTGGCTTATGGGGTATATCTAGTACTATCCGTATATCAACTTATATTAAGCACGAATGTTCGTCTTTCCGAAATAGGAGAAGACAAAAATCAACAATAAAGAATTTCAATGAGGAGATGATAGAATACAAGTACGGGATTCAAGGGATTAGAGAATTTTGAAAGAGAGTTGCCAAGGCAGTTGTGGATTGAAATCTTATTTTGGTAAATTCCTATATGCATGTTCAAATCAGAACAGTTATGTACCTGACATGATTTACTCTGACCAGTCCAGAGGGCAAGTATATTCGTCTAACAAGTTGAGTCAACTATATCTCAATCCACATAAAGTAGTGATACAAAGAGCGAACCAAGTGCACTATGGTTGATCAGACCATAATACACCGATTCTGATTTAGACAATGTATTAGTGTGGGCCCCCAATAATACATATGTCATGAACAAGCTCAATAAAAGAATAAGCTTGCAAAACTAGGCTATAATAGCAGCATAAGTCAAGGTAGTAAAAATATAAGTACGATTGATTATGATGGAGGAAGGTACAGAATAATCTAAGTTCACCAAGAAGATCGGTGTTGTGCCTCTACAGTTGTCATACTAATTTCTTATCTAAGTCTAATGTCAACAAAATGGGTGTATGAGCCTCTAAGTTCTACAGTCTGGGTAAACACTATCTTTTTATGCAAGCCTATAATTGGTGTCATTCATTTATATTTTATTAATTGGTCAGAAGGACTATGTGATACTAGGTTATGAGGCATACTACCAAACTTACAAAAAAATTAACTAATAGTGTTATTGAATACTAGAGTGTATATACCTAGTACAAGTCATCTTCCTAACCCCTATCAAGCACGAGAGGAGATTGACGTTGAGAAGGGATCAAGCAAGATACAATGCAAGCAATCAAATGAGAATGCGAAAGAAAATCAAGGGAGGTGATAAATAAGTGGATGAGATCCTATATTTTAATCATATGCGCAGGCTTGCTCAGTACAGTAACGTAACCGAGACAATATGCTCTCGACCTGCATGGGCCACCACAAAAACATGTCACACCCCAGTCCCAAAATACGTAGGACTAGGAATACGTAAGCATGCCAGCCGTATGTATATGGCAACTCCAATATATGGATACCATAATACACGCGTACGCTGTAATATGAATATAAACTCACATGTGGTATATATATATATATGGTCACAAGTCACGGATATACTAATCTCATCCACACAACAAGTCACAAAAAGGAAATAACTAGACTAGAATAATGAGTCTGAATAATCCAAAGCTAATAGTCGGGTGGAGACAAATCCACTACCAATGACTATATCAATGCTAACATAAGAGAGAAGGATAAATCTCCAATATAAATGAGATGATGATATAAAGGTATCCGTGAAGAGATCCCTCGCTAGAGATAATCACTGATGCTCGGAAGGTAAGACCTCCTCGGAAGAGATAAGTGGTAAGTCCTGATCCGTGCTCCTGCGAAAAGTCATGAATATCTACACCTGGAAAGGGACCAGGTCCTCAGAGGGACGTAACAAGATACATAGAAGCAAGCCAATTTGAATATAGTAAACATGCATAATTTTTGAAAATATGTAAGTACGCTGTACAAGACAATCTATATGAATGCAAATGAGGACAACCTTTCGACGTATGGGCAAGGGTAGGCTACTCGATCTAAGCCTCACAACTCACACACGTCAGTGGACATCATCAGCCGACATACCGCGGGGGTAGCGACCCTCGTGACTCCATCAATCGACATACCACGGGGGTAGCGACCATCGGACACGACTACCATAGTGCGCGCTAGTTACTACGGTTCACCAGAGTGGTTATAGCCCATACGTCTACTAATTGTCCTCTATGATACTAAGTATCAAGTGTGTGTCAACATATCTAATATATAGTAATGACTGAAAGAAACTACACATGCAGTGAATATACAGAAATACAATAAATATACAGAAATATACTAAACATGCAAAATACTGTAAGCAATTTGGTAAGGTATCTTGCCTGGTAAGAAAGTTGCAAGATGTAATGTCCAGAAGTCAAGCACACAGGATCAGAAGCTACGGCCTCAGAATGAACGTCTCCGGATGCTAAAATAAACATCACCAACGTTCCCAGAATAAGCAAGATAGCTAGAAAATACTATCCTTTCGTCCAATTTGGACACAGGGGCAAAACGATAATTTTGGGTCAAAGCGGGCTCCACATGTGGGCCCACCTTGCACCGAAAAATGTGTTAGGGATAAAGGTCTCTAAATGGAAAAAATTATAGGTCAAACAAACTCTAAAAGTCAGTACGAACTCAACGGTATGTCCAAATATGGATTCCGGTGAGTCGAACATAAATTCGCCCAAAAAGTCAACCGTGGGGCCCGCCAATTGGCGACTTGGTCAACTGTCTCAGAATTGCATGAAAATTGGGTCACAGGACTAGCGCATTACTACAAGTCCAGTGGCGTAAGTTTTTTCGCATTCTGACGAGCGTGCACTAAATACGCAGGGCTTTTGCAAAAGTTGTGATACGGGAAATTTTCTGCGGACACGGGCTGATTCCGACACGCACACGCATCCAAATCAGTTTTCGTGAAAGCCTACACGTCTGGATATACTGCGCACATCTTTTGGTACACTTGGTACACGACGGGACGGTCCCGTTTGGCGGGGCGCACTCCGTATCGTAATTTCTGAAAATTGCCAAAAAATATATTTTTGGGTTTTTCTACCTGATTTAATTCTACAAACAGCAACTAATAAATTAATGTATTTGACAAAAAATAAACTAGGTAAAGTGGTGTTCGCATACCAAAAAGAAAAATCGAATTCAGATTTCTGTGGTGGAGATACGAATCCGTGAACATAGATAGTTACCGCAGTTTTCTGCGATACCCAAAAGTTATCATTTTTTGCCAACTTGGTCGCTATTTTTGCCTAGGTTTACGCGTTGTTCGAGGTCATCTAATGCACATATATGGAAGGAGGTTAAGTCGTGAACGTACCAGTGAAGACGGGGTCGAGTTTGGTCGAGCGAGGAGACGAAAAACGGGACGAGAACACAGGTACGCTGCAGTCAAATCTGCCGTACGCGGGGTCGCTGTTATGCGATCGGCCGGGGTTCTCCGGCGGTCTGGGCTGGGCGGCGCGGCGACTGGAGGCGGCGTCGAGGACGGCACGGCGGTCTGGGTTGATGGGAGAGAAGATTAGGATTAGGGTTTGGGGTGATATATATATAGGGATTGAGAACGCGGGTGGGGGGGCTCGTATACGCGCGCGGGGTTGAATTCTAAGTTGTTGCTGCTGGGGTTTCTTAATAATGGGTTGGGTTAGTTAGGAATTGGGTTCGGGTAGGTTAGGTGCTAACGGGTAGTAGATCCATTAGGGAATTTCTATTTCTTTTTTTTTCTTTTTCTTATTTCTTTTTCTTTTTATAATTCTTTTCTATTTTCTATTCTTTTTCTATTTCTTTTTCTATTAAAACTATATATATATATATATATATATATATATATATATACACAAAAAAATCTAGAAGTTATAATAGTGCATACAATTAATCTGCCAGTCGTCCACAGGGTCTCCTATATGGAATAAATTAGAAAAAATTTATAATGGCTCCATAAATCCCCTAAATGCACAAACACCTAAAATAAAAATTAATTAAATTATATTTCCTTTAATTAGCTTATAATTACTATAATTCAATTAAATAATTAATTAAAATAATTAATACGGTTTTTAAAAGTAGGGCTTTTACACAAATAGTATTAGAGTATAGGATCTCATCAACTTATTTTTTACTTCCTTTGCATTCCAATTTCGTACTCTCCTTGACTGCTTGATTTGCATCTACATTGAATTTGTTACAATGTTCTCCTCCACCTGTGAGACGTGCTGTTACCCTCGCCGTCACTGCAGATGACTCAGGAACTCAGGAGGAGTTATACCTGTTATCTGTGTTTGTAGATCTTGTTCTGTAGTGATTCATGATAAAGAGATGAAGGCTCGACTCTTAGTCTTTTCCATGCCAAACTTTGATGTTGTTCTTAGGATAGACTGGCTTAGTAAGTATCATGCTTTCTTCGATTGCTACAGAGGAAGCATCCTCTTTAGAGTACCAGGCCAGCCAGAGCTCGAGTTTGCACGAGGATCCACTGAGATGCATGTTGGTGCTCAGATGGCATTGGATGACGTCATTTAGCACCATATTATTTTAGAGTTCCAAGACGTCTTTCCAGAAGATTTGTCAAGGTTGCCTCCGGATAGAGAGTTAGAATTCTTGTCACGCCCAGTCCCAAAAATACATAGGACTAGGACACGTAAGCATGTCAGCCGCATAGATATGGCAACTCCAATATATGAAAACCAAATCCATACGTACGCTGTAATATGAATATCAAATCCACAAGTGGTATAAACATATGTCACAAGTAACAGGGTATAATCTAAATCTCATCCACGAAAATCAAATATAAATAAATAGCCAGTATCTATGAAACTAGATCTCAATATAAGTATCTAAGGATGATAGTTGGGTGGAAATAAATCCACTACCAACTCGAATATAAGAGCAAATACAACATAAGGACAACACAACAAACACCATATAAGATTACCAGCTAACAATCACGGGCTCGAAGAGAAGACATCCTCGAACATATGTAGCCATCTGAATCTGCGCTCCTGCGAATACTCAATAACATATACACCTGGAAGGGGCCAGGTCCTCAGAGGGACATAACAAGATACATAAAGCACATGCCAATAAAGTACTAAAATAAATATCCAAAGGGGTCGCCTAACCGTCTAAGTGAATGCAGTTAAGAACAACTTTTCCACAAGTGAGCTATCTGGCTGAAAACTGGGATTTGGCATAGTTCTCTTTTGGAGATCCAGGGGCCTCAAAGGCACGTCGTCTTTTGAACGGCGGAGGCCCGCCAATGTACATAATATATAAGGGTCATCACCACCCGTATCTCCGACGGAGAATTCGGGCGCACAGAAAAAGTGCAAAGGAGCTCAAATGCGGTACTTGTTGTTCTCTCCACCTCATGCTCTAAGCATGTCATATCCATGACACAATAAACCTCTAATAACTGCCAATTCTACTAGCATACAAAGTTTCTAACAGCAGTTATTCCTAACGTACGGCCCATACGCACAGAAGGCCAGATCTGTCACGCAATCCGTGATCTATATGAAACTCACACTCGTGTAACAACTGTGTCACGGCCAATGAACCTAATGATGCTACATGATAATGGGATAGTCTCATCAACAAGGTCAATGCAATACATAGATAAAAACATATCGCGACGACACCGTCACGCACATTTTGTATAACAGTTAAAATATATGAACTAAAGACAGAAAATAAAGATGCATGCAACATATAGAATATAAATAATAGTACAATGGCAAGGTATACTTGCCTGCTCTGAAAAAGGATGAAGTCACAACTCAAGGCGTCGTCCGATCTACCCGTCACATAAATTAAACAAGTTAGGTTACAAAAGTGGGTGAATAGGTTCCTCCATTTTAATTAATTTTTAATTCTGAATAAATAACCTAAAATAGTATTTTAATCTTATTATAATCTGATTTTATTGTTAAATCCTAATTTTGGTCCAAAGAAAGTCAACTTTACGGATTTGTGATCCATGGTACGCAAATCGAGGCAATCCGTTGACCAAAAAGTCAACCAACTCAAATCCTGGATTTGTGTGTGGAATCCTATAGATTTTAATACTACATGAATGCTGGAATCGACAGTTTCATAAAATCATAAGTCAGTAAAGAGTTATGGCCAAAAGGGCGAACATATGACAGTTTTCGGTGGTTTCCTATTTACGTCTACGTCGCACGAATTTTACAGTAGAATAAAATTATATTTTAAATTCTAGAAAAATACTTTTCAGCTTTCTGAAACTTCAAACGGTTCGTAATTCCGAGTTCGGGATCTCCCAAAATCTCGAAAATACGAAAACGCGTCTGATTTTGGACAACTGGCACTTTCGGAATATTCTGGAAAAATAGGTTTTGAAATTACTGAAATAATTTATATATTCAGAAAACTAATCTTGATATGATTCTAAAAAAAAAACTGGAGCGCGTTTGGAGTCCGGAGCTAGGAGATATCGTCTTTTTAAGTCGTCATAACTACTAGAAAATGAGGCTGAATTTATGATAAATTTTGACTATTTTTGGACGAAAAAGAGAGGAGTTTGGGGATAAAAATATGAAAGATGAGTTTATTCCATAAGTCTAATAGGTATTTATAATGGTGAAGATTGTTTAATTGAATAAGACTAGGATTGACTAATTTGGATATGATTATGATCAGTTTAAATAAGGATAGGATATGCATGAAGTTGTTTTCCTAGTAGGCTCAGGATTTGAATTAATTTAAAATCGAGTTTGAGTTCATCTCAATAATTTATAATCTTAAATAGAATTAAAGATAATGCAAATAATTTATATATAATCTTATTAATATCTATTAACACTAAATTAGCTCTATCTAATATTAAGACTTTATATATCCAAATAAATCCTCAATAATTCCAAAAATCCAATAATTACTTAAAATTCTAAATAAATTATAGAAAAATATATTTAAATATTTTAACTCTAAAATAAATATTTGGTAGTAACAACATTCAAGTATGGTCTCATAGTAAATCATGGAAGTCCTAAAAATTTATGTTTTCTAAGTTTTAATTACCAAAAAATTCTAGAAAATCTCCGAAATCTAAAATAACCTAAAATAATTCTAAATAAATATTTATATAAGTAAATATATCAAAAAATTTATTTTCTAATTAACTAAGAGAATACTCTAAAGAAATTCAACATCTATAATAAATATAATAATATAAAATACACACAAAATAGCTATTTTGGGTGAGGGGGTTTACAATTCTCGATTGAGTTGACCCCAGGAGCAGCACCTATAGCATCGCATGTTTATAGACTAGCAAGGAGATGGATGAGCTGAAGGCTCAGTTGAAGGAGTTAGAGGAGAAAGGCTCAATTCGATGCATCACCCTGGGGAGCTCCAGTGTTGTTTGTACCCAAGAAGGATGGGTCAGTACGCATATGAATTTACTACAGGGCCTTGAATGTTGTGACTGTGAAGAATAAGTACCCTCTGCCGCGCATATATGACTTATTTGATCAGCTTAGTGAAGCCAAAGTGTTTTTGAAGATAGACTTGAGATCGGAATATCACCAAATGAAGGTGTGGAAGCAGGATATTTCGAAGACCGCATTCGGGACGAGATATGGACGCTACGAGTTTCTGGTCATGCCCTTTGGATTGACCACTGCTCCAGCTGTCTTTATGGATTTGATGAATCGAGTCTTCCATCAGTATTTGGACCAGTTCGTGGTTGTCTTCATAGATGACATCCTTATCTATTCGAAGAGCCACGAGGAGCATGAGAAGCATATACGGATTATCTTAGAGACCTTGAGGAGAAAGCACAGTAAATGTGAGTTCTTTTTTAATAAGGTCTCTTTCCTTGGGCATATCGTCACTGGAGATGGTATCTCAGTAGATCCGAAGAAAATCTCGGCAGTTGAGATATGGTTCGTCCCTACCTCAGCATCGAAGGTAAGAAGTTTCCTTGGACTTGCGGAATATTACCGACGGTTCATGGAAATTTTCTCAAGGATAGTAGAGCCTATGACTCGGTTGATGTGCAAGGACCGAGAGTTTATATGGACGGATGGGTGTTAAGCCGCTTTTAAGGAGTTGAAAAAGCGACTGACCACAACACCAGTGTTGACTATTCCATCAGGATCAGGAGGTTACGTGATTTACATCGACGCATCGGGGAAGGGATTAGGATGCTTATTGATGCGACATGGTAAGGTAATTGCGTATGCATCTAGATAGTTGAGCGTACATAAGAAAAATTATCTAACTCTTGACTTGGATCTTACAGCCGTTATTTTTGCCCTGAAGCTATGGAGACATTACTTATATGGGGAATGAGTGGAGATCTATACTGACCACAAAAGCCTCAAGTATGTCTTCAAGCAGAGGAAGCTGAATATGATATAAAGACGGTGGCTTGAATTGATAAAGGATTTTGAGATAGAGCTGCATCATTACCCGAACAAGGCTAACGTAGTAGCAGATGCGTTAAGCTGCAATTCTATGACGTTATTCTTGACGACGCAGAGGGAGTTACTGGAGGACTTGCAAGAGCTTGGCATAGAGGTTGTATTATCCGGATCAGACGGGACACTAGCCAACTTGCAAGTACAGTCATCGCTATTAGAGAGGATCATGGCAGCTTTACCTACGGATGCTAGGTTCAGGAGGTTGAGAGAGAGGACCGAGGAAGAAGAGCAGACGGGATAGCACATTCATGCTGATGGAACATTGAGATGTGGTGATCGTCTATATATTCCCAATGGAGAGCTTCGGCAGAAACTCATAGCAGAGGCTCATAGTTCGATATATTCTATTCATCATGGAGGCACCAAGATGTATCGTGACTTGCGACAGCATTTTTGGTAGCATGGGATGAAGAGGGAGATAGCTCGCTTTATAGCCAAATATTTGGTGTGTCAGCAGGTCAAGGCTGAACACCAGAGGACAGGTGGGTTACTGCAACCACTTCTGATTCCTGAGTGGAAGTGGGAGCATATCACTATGGACTTCATCATAGGCTTTTCGAAGAGTACAAATGGGCAAGATATTATTTGGGAGATTGTGGATCGACTCACCAAATTTGCTCATTTTTTGCCTTTTCGAGTTAGCCAGTCTATAGAGGCTTTGGCTGACTTATACATGAGGCAGATCATGAGATTACACAGTGTTTCGATTAGCATTGTGTCAGGCAGGGACTCGCATTTTACATCTCATTTTTGGAGGAGCATGCAGGAGAGTCTTGGGACTCGTCTGAAGTTTAGTACGTCTTATCATCCGCAGACAGACGGGCAGTCGGAACATACTATTCAGACGCTGGAGGACATATTGCGGGCATGCATGTTGGATATTGGAGGATCATGGGAGGATCACCTATATCTTATGGAGTTTCCTACAACAATAGCTACCAAGCAAGCATACAGATGGCTCCGTTTGAAGCTTTGTATGAAAGGAAGTGTAGGTCACCCATGTATTGGAGCGACGTGGGAGAACGTCAAATCTTGGGGCCAGATTTGGTTGTCAGCACTATGGAGAAGGTAAAGAGGATATAGGGGCACTTACGAGCCGCACAATACAGGCAGAAGGAGTGGGCAGATATTCATCACCGTCCTTTGGAGTTCAAGGAAGGCGATCATGTCTTCTTGAGGATATCGCCAACTATAGGCACTATTCACTTTAGGGGACGCGACAAATTGAGTCCAAGGTATATTGGACCATTTGACGTGTTAGAGCGAGTTGGAGAAGTTGCATATCGACTGGCACTACCACCTTCACTTGAGGGAGTGCATGATGTATTCCATGTATCGCAACTAAGGCGATATGTGGCAGACATTATTCATGTGCTCGACCACTCCGAGATCACCATTGGGCCGAGCTTGTCATACCAAGAGCAACTCGTGGAGATTCTTGATCGTCAAGAGAATGTGTTGAGGAATCAGTCCATTCATTTGGTTCTTGTGGCATGGAGAGATCATTCGCCAGTATAATCCACTTGAGAGCGTGAGGATCGATGACATGCGAAAACATTTTTCGCATTTGTTCGAAGAGCAAGGTATGATTTTACTTTGTTCTTTCTACCGCATAATATTTTCATTTCCTACCATGCGATAGTTTTAATTTCCAGGATAAAATTTCTTTAAGTGGGGTAGAATGTAACCACCCTAAAATTTCTAACTAATAATTAAAATATAAATAATTGATTTTATACGTATGGCAGTATATGAGGGTAGCCTAGTAGTAGATTAATAATATATTAGATGTTGAATTTTAAAAATACGTAATAATAGCTTTCGTTAATAAAAATAAAGATATAAATAATAATAATAATAATAATAACAAAAAAAACTAAATCACCTAAACAACTAAGCAACATCAGCAGTAACAAAAGTTCACCCCCCCCACGGATCACGACCAACCCGGCCCCCCTCGAGCGCCCGTATTCGGCTATATATATATATATATATATATATATATATATATATATATATATATATATATATATATATATATATATATGCAAACTAACGAAAACCCTAACCCTAACCAACGAACGATTGTCCTAGACCCCCTCTCGCCTTCGTCGACCTTTCCGTCGGACGACCACAGCCGAACCCACTCGGAGCCCCGCGCAACCAACAACAACCATAGCCAGGTACCCATATCTCGAACCCAATTTCTTCCTACATGTGCGATCGAATTTTGATCCAGTTGTTTAGATTGAACCACAATATGAACACATTCTAATGTCTTCAAGTAGTTTCATTCGAACCACTCTATTTCTGATTTAAATTTATCCGAAACTTTTCGAAAAACTACTGTTTTAGATATATGTGAATTGACAGTTTTTGAAACCAACATACTATTTTGGAAGGCAATTTTCCCCCAATTAGCCCAACCAAAATTCAATTTTATTTTTTTAACACGAAGTCAATATAACCAGGATTGAAACGACCTATTATTTGTGTATATTTGATCATTAGTTCTGTGCAAAAATTTATATTTAAAATCATGAAAAATAACCTTCAAGAACTTAGAAACTTGCGATATGGAGTACGTTCCGACAAATCGGACCACCAAGTCACATACCAGTTGCACTAAAATATACGTATGGTATTTTCTGACGTGCGGGATTTTACGAAAGTTGATTTGGAAGTGTGTGCACGTCAAAATCAACCCATGCCCGTAAAAGTTTCCCCGTATTAGTATTTTATAAATTATCCTAATAGTTTGTGTGTGCTCATCGGATCGACATAAAACTTGTGCCAACGGATCCGTGGTATCACGCTGGTCCTGTGACCCAAGTTTTGCACGATTTCGAGACAGTTGACCTACCGCCTATTCACGGGCCCCACGGTTTGACTTGAACGGTTAATTTGTGACTGGCTCACCGGAATCAAAAATTGGACATACCGTTGAGTTCGTATCTTCGTTTAGGATTTGTTGGACCTATAATTTTTCCATTTAGAGACTTTTACCCCCTAACATATTTTTTGGTGCAAAGTGGCCTACATGTGGACCCCGCTTTGACCCAAAATTACCGTTTTGCCCTTGTGTCCAAATTGGACAAAAGGGTAAAGTTTTCTGACTATTTTGCTGATTTCGGAGATGTTGGTGATATTTATTTCAGCATCCGAAGACGTTCATTCGGAGGCAGTAGTTTCTGATCCCTTGTGTTTGACGTCTGGACGCTTACACTACACAGCTTGCTTGCCAGGCAAGTATACTTGTCATTGTACTGATATTTACATTACTTATTTGTGTGCATATTTTTTGTTGTTTAGTTTCATATATTTTAAACTGCTATATAAATTGCGCATCCAAGAATAACTTGGGTGTAACGACGGTTGCTTTGTCTTTTGTTACTTATTTATACTATGCATGTTGACCTAGTTTTACGAGACCACCCTATGATGTTAAGGCATTCTTATGTTTCATTGGCCGTGACACATTTGTCACACTAGTGTGAGTCTCATGTAGGATACGGACTTGTGTGACGGGTTGGCCACCTGTATGTATGGGACGTGCGACGGATAGGGAATAACCGCGGATAGTAATGCATGTTAGAAGACTTGGAAGTTATTAGAGGTCTCATCATGTCATGGATGAGATATGAATAGAGCATGGGTTGGGAAGAATAACAAGTAAGGCGTTTGGGCTCCTTTATACTTTTTATTTTTGTAACTCGTACGCTCCGTCGGAGATACGTGAACAGATGACCCTTATATTATATTATATACAAGTGGCCTCTGACGTCCGAGAGACGTTACGATTTTTAGGCCCCTGATTCTCCGAGAGAATCATGCCAATCCTATTTTAGCCAGATAGCCTACGTGTTGGAAAATTGTTCTCAAAGTGCATTTACATAGATGGTTACGCGACCTTTGGATGTTTATTTTTAGTACTTTATTGGCATGCTTCTATGTATCATGTTACGTCCGTCTGAGGATATGCTCCCTTTCTAGGTATAGAGTAGTATTCATAGGAGTACGGACCCAGACCTGACGCATTATTCTCAGTTGAGGAGGTGTTACCTTATGAGTACCAGTGATAGCTCATTGCTGATGGATATCTTAGTTGTTGTTCTTTTATTTGACATTATCTTATACTGTGGTTTTGATCGCCTCTATCATTTTAATTTTGCTATAGTCGACTGGTAGTGGATTTGTCTCCACCCAACTACTATTCTTGATACTTCATATTTGAGACTTTTAGTTATATATTTTGATATTCCTTTACTTGTGTAGTGGATGAGATATAGATGCATGTGACTTGTGTTGACAATATATGTACCACTTGTGAATAATTATTTATATTACAGCGTACGTATGTGTTATAATTTTCTAACACATTGGATTTTTTATATACATACGGCTGGCATGCTACGTATTTATAGTCCTACATATTTTGGGACTGGAGCGTGACACATGTGAAGCCTGGTAAAGATATATGAAGCCAGGTAAAGCCATGTACAACCATGTGAAGCCAAGTCCATCCAGATGAATCCAAGTGAAACCAAGTCAAGCCATGTCCGATGAAGCCATGTAAAGTCATGCCAAGTCAAGTCCATTCAATCATGTCATCACGTATAGCCAGAAAAAGTCGGGTGAAATCGAGTAAAGCTAAGTCAATTCAAGTCATCTGAAGCCATGTAAGTTCATGTCTGGTCAGGTCAAGTCATCGCGTGTCCAAGAAAAAGCCAGAAGAATTAAAATAAAATCACGAAAAAACAAGAATTACTAAAGAAAGAGCACGATTGGTATATCGTCGGTACAGTCTGGTACACCGTTGGTATATTGGTCCAGAGATAGGAAAAACATAGCAAGTATGGATTCCAACAAATTGGTATACCGTCGGTATACTGTAGTATACCATCGGCATGTCATTCCATGTAGGCAAAAAAGGTTTTGGAAAACAAAGTTCCACAAATAGTTATACCGTCGGTATACTATAGTATATCGTCGTTATGCCGGCCAAGTCAAATATACCGAAGTCGGTTAACAATATCGACAAGGATCTGTATATTGTCGGTACACTATAGTACACCGTCGGTATGTCGATAAGGTTCACAAAAAATATCTAAAAATCTAAGTCGGTCGAAATCGGTTTACCTTCGGTATACTGTAGTATACCGTCGGTATGCCAGTTTTCAAGGATAAACATGGTTAAAGTCAAGTTTAATTTTCGGGACCCAAATCAAATCCCAAAAATTATAGAACCAATTCTAACAATAATTCAAGTCTAGGATAAGTCTCATATCACAATATGCACTAAATCTCACGGTCACAACTCCGGTACCGTATCCGTTACCGAGTTACCAAAATTGGACGGAATAAGATTATACCATAAATTAAAATTGAAACCGTCACTAGACTAGAAACCACAATATGAACAACAATAGTAAAGCATGCCTAGCTAAAAAGTAACAACGAAAGCTCCAGGAAAGTAAAATGACAAAAAGTAAAAAAAGTTCACAAAATCGGCAAGGTGTACTTGCCTAAAGCGAGCTCCCAGCCTAAACCTTCTAGTTTACCATCACGAAGGGGTTCAGAAACCACACTCCAGGTCTCAAGACCACGCTCCAAGCTCAAGAGAAAAAGAGTAAAGAGAAGAGAGAGAAAGAGAAATAAAAAATGAAAAATGAAAAAGAAAAGAAAAGAAAAGAAAATCAAGGGCTATTTATAGAGAAATTATCAAAAATATCTCGAAAAGCAAAACAAATATCTGCCAAAAAATATACCGTCGGTACACTGTAGTATGCCTTCAGTATACCGGTCAGGTAGTAAGTTTCAATTTTGAGAATTTTTAAGCTTCTTCGATAACCAATAAAATGCAATAAGTAGCACAAAAAAAGTATCCGCATAAAAAATGAATACTGTGAGACAAGTCTCACAACTCTCCCCTCCTTAAAAAAAATTTGTCCTCGAAATTTCCATAAGGATCCAAAATCACTAACAGAAAAACCGAAGAAAGCAAGCACAAAACTAAAACAAGCAGAAAACTCATGTGAGCATAAAATTTTCTGGGCAACAACACAAAATCAGAAAAGAAACAATAAAAGATATAACAGATAAGCTAACAATCAATCACATGCATAAGTTAAAATAGGACACGGGTGTACGAATAAGTATACCTCCCGAGTCGAAAAGAAATGGATAATGAGTGCACATATCGTCCTCGCGCTCCCACGTCTACTCGCCCAGTGAGTGATGCCCCCAAAAAACTTGAACTATTTCGATAGTCTGGTTCTTGAGAACCTTCTCCCCCTGGTCCAAAATAGACACGGGCCTATCCTCATATGATAAGTCGATACCAACGACTAACTCAGAATGATCCAGGATATGGCTCTGGTCTGGAATATACCGGCACAACTGAGACACATGAAACACGTCATGTACCTCATGAAGCGATGGTAGAAGAGCTAGACGATAAGATACGTCTCCAACTCGCTCGAGAATATCGAACGGGCTTATATATCTGGGACTAAGCTTTCCCCGTACTCCAAATCTGATAACTCCACGGGTAGGCAAAATTCTCAGAAATATATGGTCGCCGACAGAGAACTCAAGATGGCGACGGTGCTGATCTGCCCAATAACGATGATGATCTTGAGCCATTCTGAGATGCTCTCTGATATGCCTGATCACTCCAACCGACTGAGCAATCATCTCTGGACCAAACATCTACCTCTCACCAATGTCATCCAAGCTAACGGTGATCTGCATCAGCTACCATACAAAGCCTCGAAGTGTGCCATCTAAATGCTCGTCTGAAAGCTGTTGTTATAGGAGAACTCTACTAAATGAATATGATCCTCCCAAGATCCACCAAAATTATGTGTACAAGCTTGAAGCATATCCTCCCGGGATAGCTTTTAGCGCACCGTGTACTTTCGTTACATGTCATCCTCGTCAATGACTATAACTCGTTCACTATGGCATCATGCCAGTGATCCCCACGTATATTTAAACTATGCAAGCTAATTATGTCTTCGTGGTAGGGAAGGTCATGATAAGTATTGTGCAAGTGGTTCAGACGGGTAGGTAAAAGTCACCGAACGGTGGCATATTTATTTTAGTAAACTTTTGTATCTAATGCTTGCTTGTAAAATGAACTAAGACAAGATAGAAAGACCACATAATAACTGCATGCTTCATATAAACAACTTGTTGATTGGTATAGTTGGGTTAGCTCACCTTCACCAGTGCATTTTGATGTACAGACCCTCGTTGCAACAAATTTTTTGCTCCAAGGAGATCCTGAAAGAAGCTAGAACGACTTTCCAATCCAGTCCACCTACTGGCACGCCCTGATCGTGCCTTTGAAGAGACGTTTTGACGTTCCAGGAGCTCATACACATAACTTATGTAGCTCCGTGGAAATGCAATAGCTTCATCCGAAAGTGTCTATAGCTTTGAAGTTTTAGTAAAAGAATATAATGTACGGGACAGTTATATCATTTTGCGTCCACTTTTGTAAGCCTGTACGATAATTATCCGATAACTCGTTCAAGATTTTGTAAAAGATGTTCATTATCAATAAAGAAAACTTTTCTATGTTTCAATATTGTGTTCAATTATCTACGTACTTGAATATGTGCTCGTTTTATAAAATGCATTGGCCTTGTACGTTGCGCAACCTAGGCACGCACGGCATCACGCTCGGTGGACAACTATCGATTCTATGGAATTGGGGCATGACATATTGGTATTAGAGCAAAGCTTCAAGTTCCTTTGACCCTCGTGTCAAAAATGTTTCTTTAACGATCTATTCCCTATGCGAACTTTTAAACTCGTTTGGCCAAAATGAGATACATTCCATATAGTGAGCCCATAATACATAGGGAATAGATCGTTATTGTATGTTCAGATATACACCGGGTAAGGGCAACGTTGTAGCTGATGCACTGAGTCGAGTGTTTGTTGGGAGCTTAGCTATCGATGATAGGCTGTGAAGGGATCTTAAAAGTTTGGGCATTATACTCCAAATCAGATACAAAATGGGGGCACAGGTGGCTCAGTTGTGCCTCGAACCAGACTTATTGGAGGTTAAGTCCACTCAGAAGGATGACATATTCCTAGAGAAGATGCATAATCTTATCTCAGCAGAAAAGGTGACCGATTTTGCAGTGAGCACAGATGGAATAATACGGGTGAAGGGAATATTGTGTGTTCCTAATGATGCAAACCTCAGAAAAGAGATACTCACTGAAGCCCACTATGCGAGTTACACTTCACATCCAGGAAACATGAAGATGTATCGAGACCTCCGCACGACATTTTGGTGGCACGGCATAAAAAGGGATGTAGCACTGTTCGTTTCGCAATACATGGCTTGTCAGCGAGTAAAGGCCGAGCACTAGAAGTCGGGCAGAGAGATACAGAAAATTTTTATACCAGAGTAGAAATGTGAAAACATAACGATAGATTTTATTGTTGGTTTGCCAAAGATGCAATGGAGAAATAATGTCGTCTGGGTCATTGTCGATCGACTCACCAAGTTAGCTCACTTTTTGCCTATCAAAGTTACTTGGAGTGCCGACCTTTTGGCACATATCTACCTCAATGAGATCATTCGACTCCACGATGTGCCCGTATCCATTGTCTCCAATCGAGATGGACGATTCTTATCATGCTTCTGGAAGTGCCTTCAGTCAGCAATAGGGACGAAGCTGAAGTTCAGCTCCGCCTACCGTCCTCAGACGGACGGCCAGACAGAAAGAATAAACAAAATCCTCAAAGACATGCTACGGCTCTGCGCCTTGGAATTTAAGTCAAGTTGGGACATGCATCTATCGTTAGCCGAATTTGCATACAATAATGGATATCAATCCAATATTCAAATGGCGTCGTATGAGGCATTGTATGGGCAGAAGTGTAGATCCCCTATCTATTGGGATGAAGTTTGTGAACGACAAATTCTTGGCCCAGAGCTCGTAGAACAAACCGTCCAAAAGATTTGTTTGATCCGCAAACGGTTGAAGGTTGCACAAAGTCGTCAAAAGAGTTACTCATATGCGCATCGACGACCTCTTGAGTTCCTAAAAGAATATCGTGTATTTCTCAAAGTCTCGCTCTTACGAGGAGTTACCAGATTTGGAGCAAAAGGGAAGCTAAGCCCAAGATTTGTCGACTCATTCAAAATACTTAAGCGAGTCACCCCAGTCGCATATCAGATTGCCATGCCACCGTCATTATATAAAGTGCACGATATCTTCCATATTTCACAGCTTATGAAGTACGTGTATGACCCGAGTCATGTGGTGGATCTTGATCAACTAGACTTGAAGGCGGACTTGATGTATGTTGAACACCATGTACGGACCTTGGATCAAACGGAGAAGCTGCTTCGAAGTCGTTCGGTTCCTCTTGTGCGCGTGCTTTAGAAAAATTATTCGGTCGAAGAATCAACCTGGGATCTTGAGTCTGAGATGAAGGAAAAGTTTTCTTTATTTTTTCATATTGGAAGGTTATATTCCTAAGTTTCATGGAAAAAACTTTCTATTAGTTGGTTAGGATGTGGTGCCCTGATCCCCCTTTTCGGGGAACGCGGCTAAGAAATACTTTCTGTATCGTTCGATCGAGATAGATTGAATCAAGATCTTTTCCTCGTTATGGATTTGATTCTTCGGAATCGATTTCCATATTTAGTGGACCGTGCCCCAATGATGGACTTAGCGGGAGAGTCAAGAATGACCTCTCCGCTATAAGTTTTCTTGCCTAGTTTTCGATATCGCCTTGTTGCTTTCATGCTTTTGAGTTAATTTTTGGATTTGCATTTTCTTGAACGATTTTGATGATTTTTTTTGCTTTTGTTCATTTATCTGCATTTATTCCGAGCTGGAAAAGAGTATAAGGGGTATTGATCATCTGTTTGTGGCTATACAGGTGATCGTGCAGTAGACGTCGTGCGAGCGAATTCTTAAAGCACCCTTTTTTTCCTTTCCCCTCCCCACCAACTTGTGAGTGGATATAATTTGATTTAGTTGACTCTTATTCCAAGTCTTCATATCTAAAATCTTGCCTTCTTGATTGTTCCGATTAAACGATACCATAATATCTAAAAGATGTTAAGATAAAAAGGAATAGACTTGGATTTTCTTATGCTTGTCAATAAACTTGTGAACGGCTACCTTGTTGCATGCTAGTTTGTTAAGAAAGTTCTTTCAACATATTTTAATTCTAGTTAGAATATATATACTCCTTCTATTATTGGGCTATGTATAGAACACACATTGCTATACAATATACTAAACAGAAAGACTATGCAAAACTGATCATATCATATTACTTGTCTTGTGCTCGTGTTGCCTTGAACTGCATTATTTGATAACTTAGTATTAGACCCTGTTTGATCATGGACAACTTGTGCACAAGAGCTTAGTTCCTGCAGACGGTCGCTAGGGTACTGGCAACGATTCGATCCAGACGAAACTTCCTGTTAGTCTTGTATGCTGGACGGGATGGCTTGTAATGCACCGTGTGATTTCGTTCCATACCATCCTCATCAATGACTATAACTCGTCCACTATGGCATCATGTCAGTGATCCCCACATATATTTAAACTATATAAGCTAACTATGTCTTCGTGGCAGGGAAGGTCATGGTAAGTATTGTGCAGGTAGTTCAGACGGGAAGGTAAAAGTCACCGAACGGTGGCATATTTATTTCAGTAAAGTTCCATATCTAATGCTTGCTTGTAAAATAAACTAAGACAAGATATAAAGACCACATAATAACTCCATGCTTCATATAAATAATGTGTTGATTGGTATAGTTGGGTTAGCTCGTCTTTACTAGTGTATTTTGATGTACTGACCCTCGTTACAACAGGTTTTTCGCGCCAAGGAGATCCTGAAAGAAGCTAGAGCGACTTCCTAATCCATTCCACCTACCGGCATGCCCTGATCGTGCCTTCGAAGAGACGTTTTGAAGTTCCAGGAGCTCGTGCACATAACTTATGCATCTCCGTGGAAAGGCGATAACTTCGCCGGAAGGTGTCTATATCTTTGAATTTTTAGTAAAAGGATATAATATACGGGACAGTTATCTTATTTTGCGTCCACTTTTGTAAGCCCGTTCGACAATTATCCGACTTATTCAAGAGTTTGTAAAAGATGTTCATTATCAATAAAGAAAACTTTTTCATGTTTCAATATTGTGTTATCTGCATACTTGAATATGTGCTCGTTTTATAAAATACATTGGACTTGTGCGTTGCGCAACTTAGGCACGCATGGCATCACATCCGGTGGACGACTATCGATTCTACGAAATCGGGGCGTGACATATTGGTATTATAGCACAGCTTCAAGTTTCTTTGACCCTCATGTCAGAAAAGTTTCTTTAACGATCTATTCCTTATGCGAACTTTTGAACTCGTTTGGCCAAAATAAGATACATCCCATATAGTGAGCCCGTAATACATTATAAGCCTGATGCAAGTTACCTTCTTTTGAAGGAATAACTTAAGCGCAAGCATCAACGTTAGCACAAGGAGAGGTACAAGCCCAGGAAAGTAGTTCCGGCACCTCGGAAAGTTCCAGAAGCCAGCGAGCCATGCCCCATATCGACCCGATTGAGCGAATGATGCGGATGCTTGAAGCAAGCCAGTAGAGAGATGAGGCTTATCATGAGCAAGCCGAGAAGCGGACGGAAGAGCACAGAGCAAGTTTGAAGGCAATCTAGAAGCCCGATTTGCAGTCCAACAGAAGCAGGTAGTTGCTCTACAGCAGATCATTCAGACCTTAGCCTCTAACCATTCCGCAACGACAACAACGGCACCAGTGGAGCGACCCATGCATGAAGTCAAAAAGCCTCAAACTCCAAAGAAGAAGGATGTGACTACCTTCGACTTTGTCGACTTTAAGAAGGTCTGTAATACGCCTTTCAAAGGGACTGAGGATCCGGTCGTGGATCTAGATTGGCTGGTAGAGCTTGAGGATTACTTCAAATTGCTAGAGGTACCTGAGAAAAAGCGTGTTGTGTGTGCCCAATTGCAGCTTCGTTTGAAGTACATGATTGGTAGGACGCGCATCAAAGATCTCTCTCAGTAGGCGATGTAGAGGAGACAATCGCGTGGGCTACCTTCCGTAGTGCATTCGAAGAGGAGTTCATACCCCCTCCCGTACGTCGGCAAAAGGAGAACGAGTTCGTGAAGCTTAGGCAAGGAAATATGACGGTGAAGCAGTACTCCGCTGAATTCAATCGGCTCGCCAAATTTGAAATCTCATACCTACCTGATGCGGTGAGTCGTGCAAGATGATTTGAAGGCAGTCTGTGACCTGCCATCCATTCACACGTTGTCATTCCCCAATATCTGACTATGCGAAAAGTTCTCAATCATGCCCTTTTTCTTGAACCACAGTATCCTTCAGTTGCTGCCGGCGTTGTGCATACTTCCAATCACAAGTGTCCTAGCAACACAGGAGGAAACATTACTCCAAAGCGTCCAAATAAAGCGGTCGACAAAAAAAAATTAGGGCAAATGTCTCTTCTGTAAGAAGCCAGGGCATACCATCAACGAATGTGGTAAGAAGCATGGGTTATGCCTCGCTTGTGGTGATTCAAACCATGAAATTCGTGATTGTCCGTGCCCCTCTGATTGTCGCCCTCAACATCCAAATTCTGCCACAGCACTTCAAGCCAACCGAGCCGTGCCGCAGCAAGAGTGTGGTCAAGCTCAAGGCCGGGTGTACACTTTTACACGGGAGGGAAGAGGCCCTAGCATCGGACACCGTTGTGTCAAGTATATTGCTTTTCAATAACATACCTGCTCGCATGCTATTTGATTATGGTGCTACGTATAGCTTTATATCCACGAATTTTGTCGTAAAAAATAAGATAAAAATGACACCATTATATCTAGACCTTAGTGTTAGCAACCCATCGGACAAGAAGATACATGTTCGTTCAGTATGTTAGGACGGTCACATTTGTATTGGGGGAAGGAAACTCTCGCTCGATGTGTTAGTCCTAGATGCTCGGGATTACGACATCATTTTGGGGATGGATTGGCTCGGCGCTTGCTCGACAACTATCGAATGTGCAGAGAAATGAGTTATCTTCCATCTAACTGGAGAGGCCAAATTCTGCTACACAAGTGGTCCAACAACAAAAGCATCAAGGACCTGCATGATAATTTCTGCGATGTCAGCTAGGTGGATGCTACACTCTGGATGCGAGGGAAACTTAGCGTCGGTTTGGGACACGCAGCTGGATTGCACAAATATTGAGTCTTCTTCCATTGTGGCGGAGTTCCCTTTTGTGTTTCTGAGCGAACTACCTGGCATGCCACCCGACCGAGAAATCTAGTTCACCATTGATACCTTCCCAAATATCCAACCGATTTCTAAAGTCCCGTACCGAATGGCCCCTACTGAACTAAGGGAGTTAAAGTGCCAACTACAAGAACTGCTTGACCAGGATATATTCGTCCGAGGGCGTCTCCTTGGGACGCACCTGTACTTTTCGTAAAGAAGAAGGATGGGGCATTGCGACTCTGCATAGACTATCGGGAGCTAAATAAGGTCACTATCCGAAACAAGTATCCCCTGTCCCGGATCGATGACCTCTTTGATCAGCTGCAAAGGGCGTCGGTATTTTATGTCACGCCCCGGCCCCATCCCGGGCCGCCGCTCCGCCCTGCCCCGCCCCGTGCGGCCGGGATTTAACGAACCGGGCACGAATCACCGTGCCTCGGCGCGCCGGACGTGAATCACCGCGCCCGTCCCGCGGGCGTGAGGGAGGAAGGAGAGCTATGCAAATGGCCCGAGTCGAGCTTTCGGGGGACGTGATGCCGCACGGGCCTGGGGTTGCGCCCGTGCAAGGCCAATCGTTTAAGTTGATAGTTGGCTATCATCGCATCAATCGAGTTAGCAGCGGAAAGGGGCTTGTTGCAATGCAATGCATTAGCCAACTGAGTGTTCGAGACAATCGAGGCAACTTGGGTTTCCTTTAGCAAAGGCACATGTTCGTTCCATACATTATGCCCCCTTATACGATAGCATTCTCGGGGCAACAATCGAAACCAGGATTTCGGGTCTTCGGGACTGTGGCACGCCTATCGCTTCCTCGGACGATCCAGTACCTGCGAACAAGTAAACTGTTGGTGGGTCAGCACTTTATACAAGTACTGGTGAGATAAATCAACTGAACAGAAACAAGCATTCACTCAAACAGGCACTAAGTAATCATGTTATAAAACATTATATTACTAGTGATCTTTCTAGTTTTACCTAGGTTCGTTTCATGCAGTTCTAGCAGAGTCGATTTACTTGTTTAGAAACATGTTTGGAAACAGAGTTTCATATACTAAGCAGGCAAGCAAACCGTTCATGTTCCAGGGTGTGCGCAGTGTGTCTCGTGCGACTCGAGGGTCTGATGCAAGGCTAGACACACAATGCACATTCTTAGGGGCAGTCCTCTATCCAAGCCAACACAATGACTTATCTATATGCTTGGGCGGTCCCCGAGTATCTCAGGATCGGCAGCGGTTAGTCCAGCATACCAATGACTCTTTTATCTGATGCTAATGGCAGCTGTGACTCATGGTTGCTTTCTACTATCTCTGTAGCAGCCGTGACACATGCAGTTCAGCTCTGCACCAAAAGCCATTGTCCGACCGCGTGCGAATGCATGGATCACTATCAAATAAACTCTAGTATGCAGACGAGACGAACCATCATAACGCAAATCCTTGTTGCGGGGCAAATCCGACTTATCACTTGAACACATTCAGGCACATTATGGTTCTCTCGAAGCATAGACGATAGTGAACATGTTCATGCACTCTAAGCAAGCGATCTGGATTCTCGTTTAGCAGACTTGATTCAAAGACATGCTAGGTGAGTTCGTTCATTAACATGCAAGGCAGGTTCTATCATTCTCTTAAGAAAATATTGCAAGCAAAAACTCAGGTTATTATTAAGGCGTGCAAGAATCAGAGAACGAAGTTCTGCCCACTCACCTTGATACATAACGCCGGCGCAGAGCGGGGCGTTACATACTTACCCACCAACAAAAAGTTTCGTCCTCGAAACTTCAAGGATAAACTTCTCGATATCCCGAGTAGCGATAGTGCCGTCCCTCGCCGTACTCAATCGAAACAATCAAGCAATTCAAGTTCAGGAAACATTTGCACTTTGAGAATATCTATGGACTTATTGTATGGAACGCTCTTTGCAATACCATATCGATCTCAGAGTCATAGCAACGGATTTTGGGCTAGAAGATCGATTCCGCTCTGATACCATTCTGTCACGCCCCGGCCCCATCCCGGGCCGCCGCTCCGCCCTGCCCTGCCCCGTGCGGCCGGGATTTAACGAACCGGGCACGAATCACCGTGCCTCGGCGCGCCGGACGCGAATCACCGCGCCCGTCCCGCGGGCGCGAGGGAGGAAGGGGAGCTATGTGAATGGCCCGAGTCGAGCTTTCGGGGGACGTGATGCCGCACGGGCCTGGGGTTGCGCCCGTGCAAGGCCAATCGTTTAAGTTGATAGTTGGCTATCATCGCATCAATCGAGTTAGCAGCGGAAAGGGGCTTGTTGCAATGCAATGCATTAGCCAACTGAGTGTTCGGGACAATCGAGGCAACTTGGGTTTCCTTTAGCAAAGGCACACGTTCGTTCCATACATTATGCCCCCTTATACGATAGCATTCTCGGGGCAACAATCGAAACCAGGATTCCGGGTCTTCGGGACTGTGGCACGCCTATCGCTTCCTCGAACGATCCAGTACCTGCGAACAAGTAAACTGTTGGTGGGTCAGCACTTTATACAAGTACTGGTGAGATAAATCAACTGAACAGAAACAAACATTCACTCAAACAGGCACTAAGTAATCATGTTATAAAACATTACATTACTAGTGATCTTTCTAGTTTTACCTAGGTTCGTTTCATGCAGTTCTAGCAGAGTCGATTTACTTGTTTAGAAACATGTTTGGAAACAGAGTTTCATATACTAAGCAGGCAAGCAAACCGTTCATGTTCTAGGGTGTGCGCAGTGTGTCTCGTGCGACTCGAGGGTCTGATGCAAGGCTAGACACACAATGCACATTCTTAGGGGCAGTCCTCTATCCAAGCCAACACAATGACTTATCTATATGCTTGGGCGATCCCCGAGTATCTCAGGATCGGCAGCGGTTAGTCCAGCATACCAATGACTCTTTTATCTGATGCTAATGGCAGCTGTGACTCATGGTTGCTTTCCACTATCTCTGTAGCAGCCGTGACACATGCAGTTCAGCTCTGCACCAAAAGCCATTATCCGACCGCATGCGAATGCATGGATCACTATCAAATAAACTCTAGTATGCAGACGAGACGAACCATCATAACGCAAATCCTTGTTGCGGGGCAAATCCGACTTATCACTTGAACACATTCAGGCACATTATGGTTCTCTCGAAGCATAGACGATAGTGAACATGTTCATGCACTCTAAGCAAGCGATCTGGATTCTTGTTTAGCAGACTTGATTCAAAGACATGCTAGGTGAGTTCGTTCATTAACATGCAAGGCAGGTTCTATCATTCTCTTAAGAAAACATTGCAAGCAAAAACTCAGGTTATTATTAAGGCGTGCAAGAATCAGAGAACGAAGTTCTGCCCACTCACCTTGATACATAACGCCGGCGCGGAGTGGGGCGTTACATTTTAGAAGATAGATCTTTGCTCTGGCTACCACAAATTAAAGATCAAGCCAGAGGACATGCCAAAGTCAGCATTTCGCACCCGCTATGGCCACTATGAGTTTTCTGTCATGTCGTTCGGACTGATGAATATTCCTGCCGCATTCATGGATTTGATGAACCGTGTATTCCAAACATTCTTTAATAAGTTTGTGGTGGTATTCATAGACGATATCTTAGTGTACTCGAAGAATAAGGATGAACACGCAGGACACCTGCGGATGGTGCTTCAAACTCTTTGAGACAGTAAGTTGTTCATAAAGCAAGTGTGAGTTCTGGTTGGACAACATATATTTTCTCGGGCACATCATTTTTTCGGAGGGCATCTCAATCGACCCAAAGAAAGTTGAAGCCATCGTGAAGTGGAAGAGACCTGAGTCGTCCAGCGATATTTGGAGCTTCCTTGGTCTAACAAGCTACTACAGGAGATTCATAAAAGATTTTTCAAGGATCACTTCACCTCTAACTCATCTCACTCTGTCACGCCCCAGTCCCAAAATACCGAGGGACTGGAGACGTGAGCAATGGCCAACAGCACGCACCGATGGACAACCCAATTTAATGGATCCATCAGGGCATGCTTAAGCTGTAGTCTAACAGGAATTAGAGCAATTGTTACAAGTCCCAGGTTATTCTAATCTCATCCACAACAGATAATCACAGATTAAATGCCAGAAATAATGCAAAGAATAAATAACTATCAAATCTCAATAAATATCTCGGTGAACAATCCGAGATTATGTCTGGTACAACAAATAAAAATAGACCGAAAATAATCAACTGGAAATAGAAATAACTGACTACATACAACCACTGCTCAAGAGAAGTCCTCTGGTACGATCTCGTCCTCAGATCCTGGTACAGCTCCTGGAAGTGCTCCTGTACGGTGTATCTCTGGATGGATCTCCTCAGCTATACCTGGGGACATCATCCATTCCAGGTCCTCAGGGGACATAGCAAGGTACAGATAATACAAGCCAAATTATAAGCAGTGCAGAAATAAATAAGCAATAGGGTAAACTATGTAACCAGCTAAGTGATATGCAGTATGAGAGCAGCACAAGAAACTCAGGCTGAAACTACTACAAGCTCTGTGTTGGGGAGCCGGTAGCAGTGATATCATGTAGTTGTCTAGCTCGTAGTGAGACTTAAGACGCCGGCATAATATATAATCAACCTGTAGCCTGTGTGTCTCTCCCCACCCAATGTAATCACGTATATCATGACCATAACGTCTCATGTCCATGTCAGCGGAATTATAGCTAATGCAGCAAGTCATAATGTCTATAAAAATATCTCTGTCAAGTCCTGTATCCTATACAGAATCACCATGAATGTCTCAGGAAGACTCTGTCTCATGAATAGTGTCAAGTGTCCTGGGTTCTGGAGTACTTGATAAGACAAGTACGAGAATTATCGGGTCTCGATATCCATCTCTATATGACGTTACTCAACTCCGCGTACGGAGTTGGCACCCGACTGGTAATCGGACGCTAAGTACGCCACTCGGTCCTGGGTTTTAACAGTTAACAGGTTTATATGCATTTAAACAAGAATTCAGGCAAGTTCTATAACAGAAATTACTGCTAATGGCAAGCTTTACTTGCCCACTGATGTATAAACAAGTCAATGAAAATAAATAGCAAGCTGCAGGGTTTGGCAAGGTACACTTGCCTGTGGTTCCGGCTCTGTTTGCAGTTCTGACTTCAGCTGGATTTGCAGGCGGTACTCCGGTTGCTGAAACAAACATCACCATCAGACCCAGAAAATATCAATCAGCTAGAAATACCTGTCCTTGGGTCCAATTTGGAGACAAGGGCAGAAACGGCAGTTTCGGGTCAAAACGGGGTCCACGTGTGGGCCCGCTTTGCACCGAAAAACGCGTCAGGGTCAAAGGTCTTCAAATTTACCAAACTTAGTGTCAACAGGTCAGGAACGATGATACGAACCCAACGGAACTTCCAGAATTGGATTCCGATGAGCCGATCACAAAATCGCCCGTCGAGCGGGGCCTGTGGGGCCCACGACACGCGATTTCGTCAACGTTCTCAGAATCGAACCAAACTTGACCCACAGGACCAGCGTATCGCTACGAGTTCGATGGCGTAAGTTTCGTTTCGATCCGACGTGTGTACACAAAGTTAGGATAAATTGCAGAAAAGTCGGATACGGGACGATGTCCGCAGATACGCGTTGATTTCGGTGTGCACGCACACCCGAATCAGCTTCCGCGAAATCCTACACGTCCGTATCGACGATGCGCACGTATCTGTGAAGACCGCGCGCGACCAAGTCGTCCCGTTTGGCGGGGCGTACCCAGTTCCGGGGTGAAATAGGGTCTGGTTTTTCTTGTTTTTGGATCGCGGTGTGCGATCACCACAGGACGCGATGCCCCGAGCGGTTTATCCGGGCACCGAGAGGGTCATACAGGCTTCGCAACGCAATTTGCGGAATCGAAAACAGAGCTACGAACAAAAAGTTACAAGTACCTGAAGGGAACCCAAAAACAGGGCAAAATCGTGTCCGACACGACATGCGGATACTGTGTCCCCTGTCCGTGTCCGACACAGGAATCGGATTTAGGGTTAGGGTTTGGGGATTCAGCGGCTGGGACGGCGGCTGGGCGGCCGGCTGAGGCGGAGGGGCCTGGGCTGCTGCGGCGGAGGGCGGCGCGGCGCTCGGGCGGAGGCGGCGGCGGCCGGAGGCGTCTCGGGAAGCTGCCCGAGCTGCTGTTGCTGCTGGGTGCGGTGGCCGTCGACGGTGGAGCGGAGGGGGTGGCTGACGGAGGAGGAGGGCCGGCGCTGCAGCAGGGAGGCGGCTCTGCGGTGGTGGTCGACGGAGGGCGCAGCGGCGGCGGCGGAGTAGGGCTCGTCGAGGGGGTGCCGGAGAAGGGTCTGGCGGTGGAGGCGAGGCCAGGGGGGGTTTATATAGGCAGCGGCGGCCGGGCTAGGCGGAGGTCGTGGGGTGGTCGAGGCGAGCGAGGCGGGCGGCTGGCCGGGCGGGGCGCCGGACGACGCGGGGACGGAGGCTGGGTCGTGGGGGAAAGGGGACCGGGTACGGGCGGGTCGGGTGCGGGTCTGGAGGATCCGACCCGACCCGCTAGGGGCTGGGCTCGGGCCCAATGGGCCGGGCCGGGCGGAGGGAATGGGCCGGGTCCAGGGTAATAATAATAGTAATAATAAATAAAAAAAATCAGTAAATAGTTTAATAAATAAATAAATAGATTTAGGTGTTTTAAAATATGTCCGGGGCCCAATAAATTCCAGAAAAATTGCCCTAAGTCCAGTTTTCTATTTTACACCCAAAAATATTATTTTCATAATATTTTAATACTGTTTATTATCATTTAAAAATCATTTAAAAATTTAAAATCCTGATTTTAAATTACAGAAAATTCTCAGAAAATTCCAGAAAATTATGAAAAATCCAGTTTTGAAAATTTTAAAAAATCAGGGGGTTTACAATCTACCCCCCTTAAGAGGATTGCGTCCTCGCAATCAAAGAATAACCGGTCAACAGAGATGACGCGGTCGCAAGCATCGTTTGAAAACATCACAAGAGACTTCAGGGAAATACCGTTTCCCTAAAAATTGAAAGTTTACACTTTCCAGGAAAATCTAGTAAAAAGTATAACTTTTATGAAAACCAGGTTGTTATTAACAAGTTACAAATTACTAGGTTGGGGCTGAGGTCACGAACCAAGAGGCACGAACTAAACAACACTAAAAACGGATAACTACGAATCACTTACGCGCATTGGCTACTCCACGAGTCTGCGCGTTCTCCACTGTCATCGTCAGGGCTTGCTCGCATCCTTGCAGTCGATTCTTCTGCTGTTGAGCCTGTTGAAAGAGTAGTTCCTGGGGTATCAAGGGTGGCCTCGGCTGATACCCTGCTGGAGCTGGTGGTAGGACTTCTTGAACTTCCGTTTGCGGTGCTTCCAATGCTGGAGAGGCTGGCCTCGCTTGCTGGTTACCCTTTGGTGCTCTGTCTCGACGCTCAGGGCATTCCTTTAATAAATGCTGACTGGATCCACAGACTATGCATAATCTCTTCTTTCGTCTGCACTCGTCTTCAGTATGGCCTCGCTTGCGACAATATGGACAAACAGGTATTGTCTGTGGAGATGCTTCTGGTGGCTGGTGTACGTGAGGTCTTTTTGCAACTTCTTCTTGTAGTGCTGAAGTGGAAGTCCGTTTCAGACTAGTCTCTCTCCTGATGACGCGCTCAATGCGTCGTGCTGCAGCAAGAACGTCCGAGTACGAAGTAGGTGCAACGGATCCAATTAGTTTCTGTAGCTCAATGTTTAGTCCGTCGAAGAATTTCTCAGCCTTTTCTTCTTCTGTCGGGATCAAGGTGGGGGCGAAGCGGCTCAGACGAATGAATTCTGCGTTGTATTCTTCTACCGTCATAGAGTCCTGAGTGAGGCGATTGAACCTGTCCCGCAGTTCTGATCGAGCGATGGCAGGAATGTACATCTCCTGAAAGAGTCTAGAGAACTCTTCCCAAGTGACTCGGTCTGGTCCGAGTCGTGATTCCTCAGATAGCCACCGGTGATGTGCATTGTCCGTCAACTGCATTCTGACGGCAGTCATCCAACGTTCCTTTGGAAGTTCAGCTGCTTCTAGTTGATGTTGAATGTTGGTAAGCCACTCATGAACTTCAGTGGGCTCTTCCTTGCCTGAGAATGTACGGGGCTTCAGCTGGCGAAAGTCGGTGATAAAGCCCGTTGTTGGCCGTCGAGCTGGTAGGTTGGCCTGCTCCAGTGCAGTTATTAGGCTGCGACTCAACGCCTCTTGTTGAGCTTGCATTATTGCATAGACCATTGAAAACATCTGCTGTCCGTCCATGGCCTGCCCTGGTGGAATTATGGGCATTGATGGAGTAACTGGCGCCGTTGGTGGAATGTTATCTTGTTGGATTCTCGAGGCATGTTGTTGAGCTGACTGTCCTTTATCCACTGGTGATACTTCATCTTCGTTGGTTACCTCAGCCACTCGTGGTGACGTTATGGGAGTCTCATCGTTTGCTCGTGAATCCATAACCCTGCAACCAAAATAAACAATAAGAGGCGCACAGGAATCAAGGCAGGATGCGAGTCAAGAAATTAATTCGAAGTCGATATGGATGTCAAGAACGTTTCAAGCAAGTGGATGAGATCCTAAAAACTTATCCTATTTTATTGCAGGCCTGTTCGGTCCCTAGGTTGAAACCGAACAAATTAGTCGTTGACCTGCATGGGCCACCACAAAAACCATGTCACGCCCCAGTCCCAAAATACCGAGGGACTGGAGATGTGAGCAATGGCCAGCAGCACGCACCGATGGACAACCCAATTTAATGGATCCATCAGGGCATGCTTAAGCTGTAGTCTAACAGGAATTAGAGCAATTGTTACAAGTCCCAGGTTATTCTAATCTCATCCACAACAGATAATCACAGATTAAATGCCAGAAATAATGCAAAGAATAAATAACTATCAAATCTCAATAAATATCTCGGTGAACAATCCGAGATTATGTCTGGTACAACAAATAAAAATAGACCGGAAATAATCAACTGGAAATAGAAATAACTGACTACATACAACCACTGCTCAAGAGAAGTCCTCTGGTACGATCTCGTCCTCAGATCCTGGTACAGCTCCTGGAAGTGCTCCTGTACGGTGTATCTCTGGATAGATCTCCTCAGCTATACCTGGGGACATCATCCATTCCAGGTCCTCAGGGGACATAGCAAGGTACAGATAATACAAGCCAAATTATAAGCAGTGCAGAAATAAATAAGCAATAGGGTAAACTATGTAACCAGCTAAGTGATATGCAGTATGAGAGCAGCACAAGAAACTCAGGCTGAAACTACTACAAGCTCTGTGTCGGGGAGCCGGTAGCAGTGATATCATGTAGTTGTCTAGCTCGTAGTGAGACTTAAGACGCCGGCATAATATATAATCAACCTGTAGCCTATGTGTCTCTCTCCACCCAATGTAATCACGTATATCATGACCATAACGTCTCATGTCCATGTCAGCGGGATTATAGCTAATGCAGTAAGTCATAATGTCTATAAAAATATCTCTGTCAAGTCCTGTATCCTATACAGAATCACCATGAATGTCTCAGGAAGACTCTGTCTCATGAATAGTGTCAAGTGTCCTGGGTTCTGGAGTACTTGATAAGATAAGTACGAGAATTATCGGGTCTCGATATCCATCTCTATGTGACGTTACTCAACTCCGCGTACGGAGTTGGCACCCGACTGGTAATCGGACGCTAAGTACGCCACTCGGTCCTGGGTTTTAACAGTTAACAGGTTTATATGCATTTAAACAAGAATTCAGGCAAGTTCTAGAACAGGAATTACTGCTAATGGCAAGCTTTACTTGCCCACTGATGTATAAACAAGTCAATGAAAATAAATAGCAAGCTGCAGGGTTTGGCAAGGTACACTTGCCTGTGGTTCCGGCTCTGTTTGCAGTTCTGACTTCAGCTGGATTTGCAGGCGGTACTCCGGTTGCTGAAACAAACATCACCATCAGATCCAAAAAATATCAATCAGCTAGAAATGCCTGTCCTTGGGTCCAATTTGGAGACAAGGACAGAAACGACAGTTTCGGGTCAAAACGGGGTCCACGTGTGGGCCCGCTTTGCACCGAAAAATGCGTCAGGGTCAAAGGTCTCCAAATTCACCAAACTTAGTTTCAACAGGTCAGGAACGATGATACGAACCCAACGGAACTTCCAGAATTGGATTCCGATGAGCCCATCACAAAATCGTCCGTCGAGCGGGGCCTGTGGGGCCCACGACACGCGATTTCGTCAACGTTCTCAGAATCGAACCAAACTTGACCCACAGGACCAGCGTATCGCTACGAGTTCGATGGCGTAAGTTTTGTTTCGATCCGACGTGTGTACACAAAGTTAGGGTAAATTGCAGAAAAGTCGGATACGGGGCGATGTCCGCGGATACGCGTTGATTCCGGTGTGCACGCACACCCGAATCAGCTTCCGTGAAATCCCACACGTCCGTATCAACGACGTGCACGTATCTGTGAAGACCGCGTGCGACCAAGTCGTCCCGTTTGGCGGGGCGTACCCAGTTCCGGGGTGAAATAGGGTCTGGTTTTTCCTATTTTTGGATCGCGGTGTGCGATCACCACAGGACGCGATGCCCCGAGCGGTTTATCCGGGCACCGAGAGGGTCATACAGGCTTCGCAACGCAATTTGCGGAATCAAAAACAGAGCTACGAACAAAAAGTTACAAGTACCTGAAGGGGACCCGAAAAACAGGGCAAAATCGTATCCGACACGACACGCGGATACTGTGTCCCGTGTCCGTGTCCGACACAGGAATCGGATTTAGGGTTAGGGTTTGGGGATTCAGCGGCTGGGACGGCGGCTGGGCGGCCGGCTGAGGCGGAGAGGCCTGGGCTGTTGCGGCGGAGGGCGGCGCGGCGGAGGGCGGAGGCGGCGGCGGCCGGAGGCGGCGGCGGCCGGAGGCGTCTCGGGAAGCTGCCCGAGCTGCTGCTGCTGCTGGGTGCGGTGGCCGTCGATGGTGGAGCGGAGGGGGTGGCTGACGGAGGAGGAGGGCCGGTGCTGCAGCAGGGAGGCGGCTCTGCGGTGGTGGTCGACGGAGGGCGCGGCGGCAGCGGTGGCGGCGGAGTAGGGCTCGTCGAGGGGGTGCCGGAGAAGGGTCTGGCGGTGTAGGCGAGGCCAGGGGCGGTTTATATAGGCAGCGGCGGCCGGGCTAGGCTGAGGTCGTGGGGTGGTCGAGGCGAGCGAGGCGGGCGGCTGGCCGGGCGGGGCGCCGGACGACGCGGGGACGGAGGCTGGGTCGTGGGGGAAAGGGGACCGGGTACGGGCGGGTCGGGTGCGGGTCTGGAGGATCCGACCCGACCCGCTAGGGGCTGGGCTCGGGCCCAATGGGCCGGGCCGGGCGGAGGGAATGGGCCGGGTCCAGGGTAATAATAATAGTAATAATAAATAAATAAAAATCAGTAAATAGTTTAATAAATAAATAAATAGATTTAGGTGTTTTAAAATATGTCCGGGGCCCAATAAATTCCAGAAAAATTGCCCTAAGTCCAGTTTTTTATTTTACACCCAAAAATATTATTTTCATAATATTTTAATACTGTTTATTATCATTTAAAAATCATTTAAAAATTTAAAACCCTAATTTTAAATTACAGAAAATTCCCAAAAAATTCTAGAAAATTGTGAAAAATCCAGTTTTGAAAATTTTAAAAAATCAGGGGGTTTACACACTCGAAAAAGAGTAACGTTCATATGGTCGGACGACTATGAAGCTTTATTTGTGGAATTAAAGCAACGACTCGTCTTAACATTGATTATTACTCTTCCGGACGGACCTGATGATTTTAATATCTATAGCGATACTTCAGGAAAGGGTTTGGGTTGTGTCCTTATGTAGAGGGACAAGGTGATAACCTTTGTATCGAGGCATTTAAAGCCTCAAGAAAGGAACTATCCAACGTATGATCTGGAACTTGCAGCGGTAGTGTTCGCGTTGAAGTTATGGCAACATTACCTCTATGGCGTACCGTGTAAAATCTTTACGGATCACAAAAGCCTCAAGTACCTCTATACTCAAAAGGATTTAAATTTACAGTAACGATGTTGGCTTGAACTCCTTAGCGACTTTGACTTGATGATCAGATATATACCGGGCAAGGGCAACGTTGTAGCTGATGCACTGAGTCGAGTGTTTGTTAGGAGCTTAGCTATCGATGATAGGATGCGAAGGAACCTTGAAAGTTTGGGCATTACACTCCAAATCAGATACAAAATGGGGGCACAGGTGGCTCAGTTGTGCCTCGAACCAGACTTATTGGAGGTTAAGTCCGCTCAGAAGGATGACATGTTCCTAGAGAAGATGCATAATCTTATCTCAGCAGAAAAGATGACCAATTTTATGGTGAGCACGGATGGAATAATGCGGGTGAAGGGAAGATTGTGTGTTCCTAATGATGCAAACCTCAGAAAAAAGATACTCACTGAAGCCCACTATGCGAGTTACACTTCACATTCAGGAAGCACGAAGATGTATCGAGACCTCCGCACGATATTTTGGTGGCACAACATAAAAAGGGATGTAGCATTGTTCGTGTTGCAATACATGGCTTGTCGGTGAGTAAAGGCCGAGCACTAGAAGCCGGGCAGAGAGATGCAGAAACTTGCTATACCAGAGTGGAAATATGAAAACATAACGATGGATTTTATTGTTGGTTTGCCAAAGATGCAATGGAGAAATAATATCGTCTGGGTCATTGTCGATCGACTCACCAAGTCAGCTTACTTTTTGCCTATCAAAGTTACTTGGAGTGCCGACCATCTGGCGCAGATCTACCTCAATGAGATCATTCGACTCCACGGTGTGCCCGTATCCATTGTCTCCGATCGAAATGGATGATTCTTATCATGCTTCTGGAAGAGCCTTCAGTCAGCAATGGGGACGAAGCTGAAGTTCAGCTCCGCCTACCGTCCTCAGACGGACGGCCAGACAGAGAGAATAAACAAAATCCTCGAAGATATGCTACGGCTCTGCGCCTTGGACTTTAAGTCAAGTTGGGACATGCATCTACCTTTAGCCGAATTTGCATACAATAATAGCTATCAATCCAATATTCAAATGGCGTCGTATGAGGCATTGTATGGGCGGAAGTGTAGATCCCCTATCTGTTGGGATGAAGTTGGTGAACGACAAATTCTTGGCCCGGAGCTCGTAGAACAAACCGTCCAAAAGATTCGTTTGATTCGCAAACGGTTGAAGGTAGCACAAAGTCGTCAAAAGAGTTACTCAGATGCGCACCGACGACCTCTTGAGTTCCTAAAAGGCGATCGTGTATTTCTCAAAGTCTCGCTCTTGCGAGGAGTTACCAGATTTGGAGCAAAAGGGAAGCTAAGCCCAAGATTCGTTGACCCGTTCAAAATACTTAAGCGAGTCACCCCAGTCGCATATCAGATTGCCATTCTACCGTCACTATATGAAGTGCACGATATCTTCCACGTTTCACAGCTTATGAAGTACGTGTATGACCCGAGTCATGTGGTGGATCTTGATCAACTGGACTTGAAGGCGGACTTGACGTATGTTGAACACCCTGTACGGATCTTGGATCAAACGAAGAAGCTGCTTCGAAGTCGTTCAGTTCCTCTCGTGCGCGTGCTTTGGAAAAATCATTCGGTCGAAGAATCAACCTGGGAGCTTGAGTCTGAGATAAAGGAAAAGTTTTCTTCTTCTTTTTATAGTGGAAGGTTATATTCCTAAGTTTCATGGACAAAACTTTATATTAGTTGGTTAGGATGTGGTACCCCGTTCCCCCTTTTCGGGGAACGCGGCTAAGAAATACTTTCTGTATCGTTCGATCGAGATAGATTGAATTAAGATCTTTTCTTCGTTATGGATTTGATTCTTCGGAATCGATTTCCATATTTAGTGGACCGTGCCCCAATGATGGACTTAGCGGCAGAGTCAAGAGGGACCTCTCCGCTGCAAGTTTTCTTGCCTAGTTTTTGATATCGCCTTGTTGCTTTCATGCTTTTGAGTTGATTTTTGGATTTGCGTTTTCTTGAACAATTTTGATGAATATTTTTCTTTCGTTCATTGAACTGCATTTTATTCCGAGCTGGGAAAGAGTAGAAGGGGTATTGATCATCAGTTTGTGGTTATACAGGTGATCGTGCAGTAGACGTCGCGCGAGCGGATTCTTAAAGCACCCTTTTTTTCCTTTCCCCTCCCCACCAACTTGTGAGTGTATATAATTTGATTTAGTTGACTCTTCTTCCAAGTCTTCATATCTAAAATATTGCCTTCTTGATTGTTCCAATCAAACGATACCATAATATCTAAAAGATGTCAAGATAAAAAGGAATGGACTTAGATTTTCTTGTGCTTGTCAATAAACTTGTGAACGGTTACCTTGTTGCATGCTAGTTTTTTAAGAAAGTTCTTTCAACATATTTCAATTCTAATTAGAATTATACTCCTTCTATTATTGAGCTATGTTTAGAACACACATTGCTATGCAATATACTAAACAGGGAGACTATGCAAAACAAATCATATCATGTTACTTGTCTTGTGCTCATGTTGCCTTGAACTGCATCATTTGATAATTAGTATTAGACCCCGTTTGATCATGGACAACTTGTACACAAGGGCTTAGTTCCTGCGGACGGTCACTGGGGCACTGGCAACGATTCGATCCAGACGAAACTTTATATTAGTCTCATATGCTGGACAGGATGGCTTGTAGCGCACCGTGTGCTTTCGTTGCATACCATCCTCATCAATGAATATAACTCATCCACTATGGCATCATGTCAGTGATCCCCACGTATATTTAAACTATGCAAGCTAACTATGTCTTCGTGGCAGGGAAGGTCATGGTAAGTATTGTGCAGGTGGTTCAGACGGGAAGGTAAAAGTTACCGAACGGTGGCATATTTATTTCAGTAAAGTTCCATATCTAATGCTTGCTTGTAAAATAAACTAAGACAAGATATAAAGACCACATAATAACTGTATGCTTCATATAAACAATGTGTTGATTGGTATAGTTGGGTTAGCTCGTCTTTACCAGTGCATTTTGATGTACTGACCCTTGTTGCAACAGGTTTTTCGCGCCAAGGAGATCCTGAAAGAAGCTAGAGGGACTTCCCAATCCATTCTACCTATCGGCATGCCCTGATCGTGCCTTCGAAGAGACGTTTTGAAGTTCCAGGAGCTCGTGCACATAACTTATGCATCTCCGTGGAAAGGCGATAACTTCGTCCGAAGGTGTCTATAGCTTTGAAGTTTTGGTAAAAGGACATAATGTACGGGACAGTTATCTTATTTTGCGTCCACTTTTGTAAGCCCGTTCGATAATTATCCGACTTATTCAAGAGTTTGTAAAAGATGTTCATTATCAATAAAGAAAAAAAATTCATGTTTCAATATTGTGTTCAATTATCTGTATACTTGAATATGTGCTCATTTTATAAAATACATTGGCCTTGTGCGTTAGGCACGCACGGCATCACACCCGGGGGACAACTATCGATTCTACGGAATCGGAGCATGACAGCTGCTATGACATGGCCTAAAGCTGAGGTTCACTCCTTCATGTAGTGTTATCCACTGTAGCATGAGATCTCAGCCTCTTTGTAGTGCCAAACTACGCAGCATGAAGCCTTGCACTTTCTTGCGGTGTTACGCCGCTATGACATGGATTTATGTCAAGAATTTACATATTTTACCTCTGTGGTGTCACACCACTATAACATGAGGCCATCGACCTCTTTGTAGTATTGCCTACCACTCTTAATTCTACAACATTATGCTACCTTCCTATGTGCGGTGCTACGCCGCTATGACATGACTTAATGCCGAGGATTTACATCTTTTACCTCTGTGGTGTCACACCACTGTAGCATGGATACAAGTCCCTTGTAGTGCTGAAACTACGTGCTTCCTGTAATGCACACCCAATATTCACTCTGTCCGAGAACTCATTAAAGCGTCAAAGCCATCCTCCCACAGAAAATATGCTATTCAAGAACAAATAGTAGACCACAATGATTCCGGGTATGTATCCCACAATGTCCCTGAGGGCTATCCACTGTTCCTGATATTTTCCCAGTCAATGGTCCTCCCTTGAACCAATAGCTAGATGCATAGTATATTTTTCTTTGAACTAAAAGCATAAAACTAAATGGTAGGATTGCAAAGACACAATATCAGAGGTCCTTCCAGCCCATATATGTTGTGTCCTTGACTGTATGCAATGTTATGCCGCTGTGACATAACCCAAAGCATAGGTTCACTCCCTCTTGTGGTGTCACACCACTGTAACATAGAGTGAAACCCTCCTTTATAGTTCTTGAGATCAGCTTGAGCTGGAGGCCTTACAAGAATGGATCTGCCAGACCCTCCTAGCTCCGATCATCAAATACTGTAATAATCCACGCTAGCTGCGCTCATTCAGTGTCCTGTACTGGCCCTTGAAGCCTATCATGAACGGATCCGCCAAATTTACCTGACTTCGATCATTAAAGAACTGTAATGATCCACGCAATCTACGTTTATTCAGTGTCCTGTGTTCTATCCACATAGTTCTCTTCAAACCATTGAAGAGATGAACATATGCCACTGTTGTAGCTTCCTGGTTTTCACAGTATGTCGCTATCACCCAAATCTGTGTACTAACCATAGAAAGATCATCTGAGAGCTTCCAGAGCCATTCTGCTTTACTTTTTGTAGCTTGATAGTGCAAAAAGCTCTGAGAGTAAAGATTGCTTCTTCGACTTCCACGATATAGCAGCACCACCCCTAGAGAAGTCATGTCCTCCTGTAAATCTTTCACTCTTCTTTCCTGAGCACCAAATGGCATCACCGAAGCCTTCCTTCATATCTGCATAGCTGTTGTAACGTAGGATATACTACTGAGTTCTCCTGAGAATTCTGACGACTCTCTTCTGTTCAACACATATACTGCTTGTGAACTGACTCAGCATCCCTACAACAAAAGCTATGTCAGGCATGATGGTACATGCAGCTTGAATCATTCACCTGATAATGCTCGAGTACACCAACTGTCTGACATTTTTCCTTGGATTTGGCTTCATATCCATATCACACCTGAGAAGTATCGTCCCTGATACCCAAAGCGTGTGATCAACATTTCATGCTGAGAGCTTGTGACTTAGCAAGCCCACTTGGCATCCGGATTATCTTATATCCTCAGAGCTTGTGACTTAGCAAGACCACCTGTCATCCATATTATCCTATATCCTCAGGATGACATCCGCAATCTCATATCCTGAGTTTGGACAAAAAGAACATATTTGTTCTAGTGACACTTCTATATCTACAACTGGGACTAGCTAGTCGTCCACATAGATACAAATGATGACTCCTCAATTATCAGTGAACTTCGTGTACACACACTTGTCCGTCTCGCTGATCCTGCAACAACTTTGACAGATGACTTGTCAAACTCCTATTGCCACATCCTAGAAATTGCTTCATGCTGTATCGAGGTATCACCAACTCGCAGACTGTCTTCAAACCTGAATGACAATAATTCTGACTGTTGTCCGTGAATCTCTCATGTATGTCTTCATCCAAGACTTGTTGTCTTCCTATCATCTGATAAATAATCAGCTTATGAATAGCAGCTACGACAATCATCATCATGATCTATGATACCCCTTATCGAGGTGCAAAAGAACTCAATCCCCTGTTGTCTGAGAAAACCCCTAGACAGATAGCCTAGTCTTGAACTTAATTGTTCTGTCTGCTTTCATCTTTATCGACTTGAAGATCTGATAAGTATCTGATTGGTTTAGCTCATTCAGGCAAATTGAACAACACCCAATTGTGTTTGGAGGTTATTGATTCATACTCATTATTTATATCCTCCCTCTAGAAAATAGCATCTCTAGTCTTCATCGCCTCATCATAGGTAAGCGGATATGCTTCCACATGATAGGTGACAAAATCTTCTCCGAAGTCCTTCACTCTCCTCACTCGCTTAGACACCAGCTTTGTGAGTTTTGGTTCGATCGTTGTCATTGGTATGACAACTTCTTCTTGGACTACATCTTCGTTGGAAGCTTCAGCCTCCTGTGCACCCACACTATTTTTTGGAATATCCGCGATAACAATGTTCTTGTGACTTGCAAATTTATCTTCGAAGAATTTTACGTCACGGGATTCAATGATATGATTAGATTCGATATCAAGAAATCTTCGAGCATCACTCTTCTCAGCATCACCCTGAAAGATTGTCTTCGTAATCCTCGATTCCAGCTTCTGAATCTTTAATTTCGGAAGCTTCACATACACTAGACACCCCACACTCGAATGACGTTCAAATTAGGTCTGACTCTGAACCAGAGTTCCTGAGGAGTGACATCTGAAGTTGCGTATGGCACTCTGTTTAGAATGAACGTAGCCATCTGCGCAGATTCTCCCCAGAAGTAGTTTAGAAGACCCATATTCAACAACATTTAGTTCATCATTTCTGTCAACGTCATGTTCTTCCTTTCAGCTACTACATTTGATTAAGGAGAATACGGAGCAATTTTCTCATTGATAATTCTATGTTCTTTGCAGAATAATATGAATTCAATAGACATATACTTTCCGCCTTGATCACTTCTGAGTCTCTTAAGTTGTTGCCCCATTTGACGTTCAGACTGAACCCTGAACTCCTTGAACTTCTCGAATACTTTATCTTTTGACTTGAGTAGATAAACGAACATGTACTTCGAATAATCGTCAATAAAATTAATGAAGTACTTCCTCTTGGCCTTTGTGGATAACTGCTTGAAGTCACATATATCTGAGTGAACCAACTCCAAAAGATCTGTACTTTGATTTACCCGTTTGAACGAATTTCTTGCGATCTTTGCCTGCGTACATACCTTACACTTCTCCACCTCCTTACCCCCACATTTGGAAATAAACCCTAGACTAGACATCTTGCAGTACGAAGTACATGTCCTAGTCTAGGGTCCACAACTCTTACAATGAGACTTTTCTCACAAGCAGAAGCTCGAATATCCATTTGATACTGAATGCCTTGTTTCAAAGTATGTCTCATGCCAAGATATAATCATCTGGCGACTATGGATAGCGACTATGGATATTCACTTTCAAGTCTGCACCAGACTTCCTGAGATTAGGTCCTTGGTAATCACTGGTACGTTGTTACACGCACTTCTTTGACTGTAACTTCTCGAAGTTCAGAACTATTGTCCCAATCTCTAGATCCTCTGCTTGATCTTTTCTTGCCATCAAGACCTTCACCACTGAAAGGTTCGACCTTGATCAACAGCTCTTCCTAAAGCACATGTGGCTTGATGCACCAGTTTCCATCTACTGGTCAGCAACCACACCATAGGACTTAACCTGCGCAATCATAGCAACCAAGTTAAGTAATTAAAGGAACCAAGTTTAGTTATACCTTTCTATATTGGTTCAGATTGGTTCTACTCTCAAGTTCCAATTTCAGCTATGCGTCAAGTCCTGTATTGTGTTGTGACCTTCATGTGCATAGGCCACCATGCGCCAATCCATGCGCATAAGCCACCATGCGCCAAGACGTCAAGACCTCCAATGCGCTTGCATATGCCAAGTCTTGCTATACGCCAAGGTCTGCCCCTTGTGCGCATACTCTGCAATCCTTGGTCATCTTGTAATCTTTCTTCCAACTAGAATGCGCGTCCTTCAGATGCTATCTCCTCTATCCTCGGGAATGGTAGGTTCCGACAACTCACTTTCAACATTTGATAAATGACTCCTTCCCTCATCTAAATGTTCGAAGTGAATTTCGTCAATCTTCTCAAGTTTATGAAAACTTGTGTCCAGAAGACTTGATCGAAAGTTCTCCATCTTTCTTCGGATCTTGTTTTGAGATTGTTATTTCCGAGGCTTAGCCAAAGATGGAAGAACGTGTGGTCGAGATCAAAGGTTCACACAAAAGTTCCCACTCTGACTTTTCTCGATCACCACGAAGAACTATATAAAGATTCTGATTATAACTTGCTCTCAAGATTATAAAGGAATATAAAAAAATAAACTTCACGTTCTTCCTTGCACTCACAGTTGCATACGGACAGAACGAAATTACAAATAGCAAAAGAGAAGGGAAAGGAGAAGAAGAAAATCTACTTGCTGGGGTGATAAAGATCACCGTTGCTCAAAGCAAGATTTGTCCCCACACGATCTGCTTCCAGGAACCAGCAAGTTCACGTAGAACTTCTAGAACGATCGTTGTCACCTTTTTTTCGGACTCACACGAACTTCCTGGACTCTAATGGCGGCGGCAACAACAAATCTCTTCATCTCATGATTTTCGAAGTCAGTTCTTAAAGAGGTACGAAGAAAGTATTTATTGAGAGAGGGTGAAAACCCTAGCCGCCCATTAGTTACGAAAATATAGGAACAAATTAATTGCGAATTCCTACAAGATAGGCACGAATTAATTTCAAATCCCACAAAAAATGGATCTGAATAACTGTCCATATATTTTCATAACCGTTCAAATATATCTGAAAGCAGCGGTCACGCAAGCAACCTCACATGCGGCTGCTCACGCAGCAGCGCAAACCGCAGCGCATGCGGCAGTCCAAGCAACAACCAATGCGGCAGCGCATGCGGCAGCCCAAGCAACAGCTCATTCGGCCGCCCAAGTAGCAGCATAAGCGCCATGCGATGATGACGTGCAAAGTGCGCCAACAAAGCGTCACTTTGCGCCCTTGAGCCCGAGTCCGAGTCCGAGTCCGAGTCGTGGGCTTAGCTCCTATAAAAATAATTTCAAGAGCATGACAAAAAGTATACATGCTTTTATGAGGAGTTAATCATTTTTTCTCCTAGAAAAATATCCCCACATGGCATCCATGTGCCCCACCACACCTCATGTGCACACTCAACTCATACAAAGTATTATATTGAGATATCCACTTGATGGTGTAGTCAATGTGGGACTATTTTTACTAGTTCAAAAGAAACAATACCAACAACAACTCTTATAGGCATGAATATAATACTTTTAGAAACTAGTTATGCCAACAACAACAAATTTCAAATTACTCCTAATTCAGTAAATTTTTTAGATTCGTTATATATATATATATATATATATATATATATATATATATATATATATATATATATATAATCTCAAAATATATATATATATATATTGAGATTATATATATATATTGAGATTCATTCTAGTTATTATTGATACTTTGCAACTTAAAATATGCACAAACAGTTAAAATATAGGTAAGCAGTCATTCTGATTTTATTTTTATTTTTTTTGCTATTCTTTTAAATTTTTATGAATATATTCTCCTTATTCCATACAATACTGAAGTGAGACGAGATATATCTACCATCTTTATCTTTGATATTTTTTTTATTTATTTATTTCTATGTGTCTTTTTTTTTCGCGATCTCATATTTGAATACGAGATTTCCGCTCTTATCTACTAGTCCTATCCCTTCTGAACAGACTGAACTCCATGTGGGCCCCACCTCCTCATGGTGGATTCCAACAATGCCCTCATAACCGAACAAGCTCACCCATAGATGAATCGAGGGCATTTCTGTATTTAGGGGGGTGCGTGGTGCAGCCCAGCGTGGGGGGCTGCAACTTTGGGCTTTGGGGAAGGAAGATTTTGTCAATATTTTTTTAACAGAATAGTTAGTTCTGTTTGACGGATAGTATTAACATATATTTTTTTAATAGTTAATGGTATCAAATTATTGAATTTAAAATTTAGAATATGAAGTTAAAAATTTTGAATAATTGAGGGTATCAAATTACAATTTAATTTTTCTGTAAATACGACAACATGTTATCACAGGTTTTGAGTTCATTTTTGTCCACTCACCAACACTAGTAATAATGTTCATCCATCTACTTAAGAATTTTCACGTGTAAAATTAATAATTAAAACTAGTGTAGATGTTCATAAAATTACTCCCAAAATAATTTTAAGTTTGATAAAAATGTGGATAATCAAAACTAGTGATCCATATTAATTTTGATCACTAATTTGATACGCAGTAACATTTGAATGGAAAGGGAACATTTTTACTAATTTTGGTTGTTGAACAAAAATAAGAAAGGGACTCCACGTATCCCACCATCTACAGTTTGTCGTGTTATTTCCTGTAGCCGACCGCCCATCACGCCACGTGGTGGGTCTGCGTAGCTGTAGCTGGAAATATAACAAAAATCAACAGTAAAGAAATGTTTCTTACAAGCCCCTTAATTCTATGTCATTTCTATATAAACCCCCAAATCATGTTTTATTTAAAAAATTGATCACAGTTAAAACATAAATAACATTTTTTTCTTCTTTCAAAATGATACTTTACCCTTGTCCGACTGGACAAAAACATAAATAAATCTAAAAATAAAAATAAAAATAAAAATATGTCAACTTATTAGCCTCTTGAAAGAACATATTATAAATTCTAATCACTAGAACCTCAAAAGTTGTATCATTTAAAGCCAACTTTATAAAATAAAAAAAAACTACACGATTCTATAAATTAAATTCCTAAAAATAAAAGAGATCCCTATATAATATACAGAGTAATATAAATATATAATAACCATCTCTTAGTAACATTCTTAAAGTTCTTATATGATGGTATGTACTTTAGTTCCTTTGTTACTCAAAAATATCAGTGGTAAATGGTATGTAATGGTAAACGAGAAGACAAAAAAGATAAAAAATATATATAAAGTGTTACTCTTGGCAAAATAAATTTGGATGATAAGTACAAAAAGAACTTGTAATTTTTTATACATAAAATTTTATTTTAAGAAATAAAGTTTAGAGAATTGGGAACAGAAAAAAAAAGTTTTAAAAAATTATATCCCAAGAAACATTCTTCCAGTACGACATAATTCTTGTACCATTTTTTTTATTTTTGTCAGAAAAAAAATACATAATTAAAATTTGAACCCTACGTGAATCGAGATCCAATTTTCTGAACCGGAGTCAAACGTATTAGCATTACACCACAAATAATTTTATATATATATATATATATATATATATATATATATATATATATATATATATATATATATATATATATACCAAAAAATTGTCAGACAGTTTGAAGGAACGTTTCGTGAATATAATTTTCGAAACTTTATCTCCTGTGGCCATTTCTCTCAACTTTCTTTCTACATATTTTGAACTTATTATTATTAGAGGGACTCCTGGGCAAATAATAAGATTTGAGGAGTCACCTGCAATAACGTTACCTGGGTCTAACTTCATTTTGTGAAGTGGGCCGGGCGGCCCGAAACCCGGCTCGATCAAACCGTAATAGTAAAATGAAAATAATTTGGCAAGGGAGTAGAAAAACGAATCATCGTTGCCATCGTCGTCGTCACTAGAAAATCGCTGCTCTCGATCGCAATTTTTTACAGGTGATCGATCGTGTTCCTTCTCTACACCCTATCATTTTTTTAACTCTTCTTCTTCTTATTTTTTATTTCCTGATTTTTAGGTAATTTTTGGTTCAATTCGAAGAATTATTGTCAATTATGGTGTAGACCGATCGATGCAGTTATAGTCTCAAGAATTTAGAGGAATTACGAAATTCGTCTCCAATCCTTTTTTTTTTCCTCCTCCCATGTTTTTGGGATCTTTTGGTTCAATTTGAAGAATTAATTTCGGTAGGTCTATAGAGATCTTGATCGATTCTGATGTAGTATCGAGAAGTTAGGAGAAGTAGGAAATTATACATGGAAGCATAACTTATTCTTAATTTTTTTTAATACCATTTAAGGCCTTTTTTTTTCGTGGTTCAATTCAATTTGTAGAAGAATTGTTGTCAAATAGGTTTAGAGATCAGAGCTGCAGAACAGAGCTGCAGTTTTCGACTGTTCCAATTTATTCGAAGAAGTAGAAAATTCTACTTAATTTGCATTTTCTCCTATGCATGCAGTTAGTTGATGTCGAGACTGTTAATTTTTTTGTTTTTTTGTTTTTTGGCTAAATCAGAACAATATATTGGAGATCCTCTTAGAAGCTGTTAATTTTATGCTAATAGTCCCTTAGAAGTTGTTAATTTTATGCTAATAGTCCCTAGAAGTTGGGGAATTGCGAAATTCTAGTTTAATTTAGTTTTCCTGGTGCTATGGGTTTACAATTTTGATCAAGAAGTAAACTTTATCGCGAATGAGAAGCATTTATTGGGATTTGTATCAAAACCTATTTGTTTTAGGCTGTTGGATATTAAAGTTCCATTATCAAGGACCAGTTTCTGATATTCCGGTATGCTGCATTGTGCCTATATTTGATTTCTTCGACATGTTAGGTCTCACATCAGTCTTGGTGCGGAAAATTCAGGTCCAGGTGAAGGAACCAGTAGCATTCGGATCCTTATATTGGCATTTGAAGAAGGAGCGCTGGTCAAAGAGTTCAGAGAGGAGAGATCATGGCTTGCCGAGGGTGCTTGGAGTGCCTGCTGAAGCTCCTCAACTTTCTCTTGACGGTCTCTGGATTGGCAATGGTGGGTTATGGGATCTATTTGCTAGTGGAGTGGAACAAAATTTCTTCTGGTGGCGATGATCCGTTGTCTCCAACGAGCTATGATCCTGAAATCTTGAAGCTGGGCCGACCCATGTTTCTTGTCATGTCTCTATCTGAGAGTATCTTGGATAAGCTTCCCAAGGCATGGTATGTTTTCTTTGAGGTATTCATGAATATGATGCAATTTTCCATGCTTACCCTGATGAATATGTTTTTTTAGGATATTGTAAAACAAACAAGATTCCTGGATATGAGGATAATTGATACACGTGTCTCACATGCTTTGATGATAATGATTTGGTGAAATTAGGAATGTTGTGTAGCCAGAGGCGGAGCCAAAAATTACTAATTGGGCCCAAATAAAACTATCAAGAATGATAATAAGAAAAAAAAATGAATAAAGTAAAACTCAAATTAAAGTGACAAGTTTTTAACAAAACAAAGGCAAAACACACACACAAGAAACACAGTAAAATCATTTGAACCCAAGACCTAACCTTCAAACATTAATGATCTTAACCACTTGACTATTTAATATTTCTTGCTATAAACCTTCTTTTGTTAGTTTTATAGCATTTTCGTCTTAGTTTTCGGTTAGACTGTTAAAAATATACTTGCTTTGGTGCTTCCGCAGGTCAAATTTCTCCAGGATTCTAGATAGAAGCTCTCTGTCGCCCCGTTAGGCTGCTTTAATTCCTTTCGTGCCTTGACAGATTAATTGACTTCATATCGTCATATCATTAGTGAATTAAGTTTAGTACATACCATGAAACCATTATTTGTTCTCACTTGGCATGACAAAGGCTTACAATTGCATCTTGGAGGATGGGGGTCGGAGTAATGGAAACAATCTCTCCAAAATATGGGGATAAGGCTGCAATACATCTTTGTCCTCTCTCTAGACCCTGCATCAGGGAGCCTTGTGGCACCAGGGTACCCATTCTATGGTAGTTAACTGAGGTAGTGGCCTTTGATAGAGTTGACTAAAACGTTATAGTCTTCGCTTGGATGAAGGTGTTGACATTGTCTTTGTTTTCAATAATCTCATGAACCTTGGTCTTAGATTACATAGTAATACACTGACAAATGATGTTGTCTTAGATTACTTAGTAATACACTTGACAGATTGAAGTTCACAAGATATTGTGTCCAAAGACACTAGACAATATGCATTAATCGATGAACAAGACATGCAGTAATATATGTGTAAGCACTTGTTGTCTTAATTGCAGCACATAGTGGGCTGTGATGTATCAGTTTTCATATTGCCATGACGTTGTCATAAATTATTTGACTTTGTGAAAATGGTATAAATATGAGCATCTATGGGAGTGCTTGTAGAGGGGAAATTGCAAACAATGACCAATTCAAAATTTATTGTTCGTTGTTGCTGCCAGTTAGTGGCAAGGTGAAACTTTACACTCGTGCATACATAGAGACAGACACATATGCAAGTTACTATTATGTTAGAAGTGGATTTAATTGAGGAACTAAAGTTTGTACTCAGAGGTAGAAAGAGGTATGTGATGTAAAGTAGATGGAAGATATTGGCAAAGATACCCAAAGATGAGGATCAGTAGAGCATATAATGATGGGAAAGGTGTTACTGATGGTAGTGCTGATAAATCTGTAACCAACATAACAGATAGTGGACGTAGTTTCTTTTTAGGAGAAATCTGTAACATTATGGTTTTTAGAATATCTAGGATGATCTATATATCTCGAGGAGAATATGACTATTCTACGGAGTAGCCTGACAAATGCGGGTACTCTATCATAGGACCATAGTTATATGCTTGAGTATATTTTTATTTTCTCTTTGTAAACTTGTTTCTGAAATATACAATTGGTGTGTCTTCTTACAGTGTTGATTTAATAAAGCGAGATAAGGTCTTTGAAATGGAATTGAGGGAATGTCCATACTTCCTGGATTGAGTCAAATACAATTCTAGGGATTTTGTAGGTTCATTAATTTGGGCTTGGCCGGCAATTCGTACATTTCCAAAAAATTAAGATAGAAATCAAGATATTATTATTCTCAAAAAAGAAACTAGTAGTTGCTTATTATCTCCTGTGTTGCTCCTAATTGAACATCTTATCAAATGTTGGAAATACACAAAGAAGTTTGCCTGTATTGACTAGATTATGATAGATGTAGTATTGTTAAATTTTTCAAAGTTCTTATTTCATACAACTTGATTTCTTACATTGAAATATATTTCAAAGTTATACCAGATTTGCATTAGTGGCTGAAGCCATAGGCGTGTAACTTTTGACATACTACTTCGACTCCTAACTTTAAAAATATCTTTCCTTCTCACTTTCAGAGTTCTCTCTTAGGAGTTAAATAAAATGTGTCAGTTCTTTTTTCCCTCCATGTTAGTTTCATTTGTGGGCTGCCACATCAACATTCTCTGGCTGCCAATATATTTCTTTGGAAGTTAGCTATATTATCGCTACTTTTAGCTCATCTATCTTTTGATCCTTTCATATGTCTTATGCAGGAGAGGTATCAAAATGACGTAAAGATGTAGAATAGATAGATCCTAATTTTCCTCATCTTTTATTAGTTGGAACTTGGAAATAGTATGGTGTTTATTTCTAGTTGTTTATAAATGGATGGTTTATGGTTCAACACATTTGTCCTTGAGGTCCCAAATTCCTACATGTTCTTCAACTGCTAATTTGATTTTTTTTTCAGGTTCATATATTTGTTCATGGGTATAGGAATTATTCTCTTCATCATTTCTTTCTTCGGCTGTATTGGAGCAGTAACTAGAAATGGATGTTGTCTGTCTTGTGTATCCTTAACTCCAGTCTCTTCTAGATTGATTACTGTTCTTTTATGTCATTCTTCTTTGATCATCACCAGTGTTTCTTTGATTCTTGTGATGTTTGCACCACCTTTTGTTCTTTATGCATTGGTTCAATGATCCAATATAAATGGATGGTTTTATTCAAAAGGACATTTTAATTTGGTAGAAATTCTCTTGAACAAAATAACAATCAATTTGGTCTTCCAACTAAAATTTCTTCGGATAACTGTTAATTAGTACCAATAATTTCACAAGTTTTACATTCTGTAATTGTAGTGTAGGGATTTTATCTCTTCGTCTCTAATCTTTCTTACCCTGGGGGAACTAAGTAAAGGGCTTTCTTCTTTGCTGTATGAGCTTAAAATGCATGACCAAAAAGGTCAGTTTGACTATCTGCCAGATGGCTTTCTTGGTTTTATGGTGATGCCTCTCTTGCTCATACTTTCCTTTGGCAGGAGTTTTGTATTGACATGTCAGCTTGACAGTTGGTTGTAAAAACTTTGTCAATTCTTCTGTTGGGCTCTCTTGTGTTCCATAGTTGACCCAAATGGGCCAAATCTGATGGGAAAGGGCTTGGATGACGGCGATTAGTGTGAGATTTTTTATTGGTGACAGTTGGAGTGAAGAATAGAGGCTTGACATCAGGTCCAATAGATAGGGGCTTTGGGTGCATGAGCTTAAAATGCATATCCCATAGGTAGGTTTACCTACATGCCAACTGGCCACGCAGGTTCTATGCATGATCCTCTCATGTGCATAGCTTCCTTGATTATGAGTTTGACACTAATATAGAGGGTTGATGTCAGAGCGACAATCGGTCATAAAAACCTGTCAAGTCATTTATGAAGCTTTATTCTCCATAGCCAACCCCATTCTGGTGGAAGAAGGCTTGGGTCGTGGTAGTGGTGGAGGTGATGATGACGGTTACAGTGAAACAAACAGAAATAATTTGCTAATGCCACATTGATATTTGATAGCATAAGGTTTAGGGCAACTGATCCTTATCTGAACCAGACACAAACTCATGGACTCCTTATTTTATTATTTTATTACTTAATTCCATGCTGCATTCCAATTAATGTGAGTTTTCCTTATTCATTTCAAGCAAGTTATTTGCATGCTTGTTCCCTATTGTTCTACTCTTTCTACTCCATATATTGCGGTTTCCTTAATCCAACAGTATGCTTTTCTCGTGATTGTGTTGATTCTACTTGAACTTGGAGCAGCAGCTTTCATATTCTTTGACTTGATTACGAGTTTGACACTAATATAGAGGGTTGACGTCAGAGCGACAATCGGTCATAAAAACCTGTCAAGTCATTTATGGAGCTTTATTCTCCATAGCAACCCCATTCTGATGGAAGAAGGCTTGGGTCGTGGTAGTGGTGGTGGTGATGATGGTGGAGATGATGATGACAGTTACAGTGAAACAAACAGAAATAATTTGCTAGTGCCACATTGATATTTGATAGCATAAGGTTTAGGGCAACTGATCCTTATCTGAACCAGACACAAACTCATGGACTCCTTATTTTATTATTTTATTACTTATTTTCATGCTGCATTCCAAATAATGTGAGTTTTCCTTATTCATTTCAAGCAAGTTATTTGCATGCTTGTTCTCTATTGTTCTACTCTTTCTACTCCATATCTTGCGGTTTCCTTAATCCAACAGTATGCTTTTCTCGTGATTGTGTTGATTCTACTTGAACTTGGAGCAGCAGCTTTCATATTCTTTGACCATAGCTGGAAGGAGGTGTGTTTTCATATGCAAAAGTTGAAGGAAAAAAAATCTTCTTTCTTTTGGGCTTTCTTCTTAAATACTGATTGTACATTCTCATGCAGTTGATTCCAGCTGATAAAACTGGGAACTTCGATACAATCTATGATTTTTTGAAAGAGAACTGGAAGATTGCAAAATGGGTTGCTCTAGGGGCTGTTATTCTTGAGGTAAGTGTCAATAACATAAATCCCTCATTATTATTTTAGTTATTTCATAGTCTCTTAGAGAAGAAAATGCTTGAATTCACCTGTCTTCACTTCGCGTTCTGACAGTTCTTTTCGAAACAATCATTTATGATGACCTATTATATTTGTTAGATCTTATTTTTAACTTTCTTTTGAGTTTAGAGTTTTCTGTGCGGGCTAAAATTTTCAAGCATGACCCTTCTTATATTTAAAGCCTTACAAAAAAAAACTTCATCCTTTTATTGTAAATTAAATAATGTTTTCAGAATGCTATAAGGAACTTTATCATCTTCCATTTTCTACACTTCTTCATTATGTGCACCTCTTCTTTAGTTTTCAGTTTACAAGTTCCATGCACCTATAGTTGCAGTTGAACTAATTAAAGGTAGATTTCAAATAAATTTGAAACTAGATTGGGCTCCCTTGAAGAATAGAGAGATGATTGTTCATCATTACCTTATTAGCTTTGACAATGTAGTTATAAAACTCTGAGCTATATAATAACACCAAGTCTCACCACGTGCAGTAAATTTTTAGAATAATTTTCTCCAGATATATCTCCCCATTCACATTTGAAACACTCAGCCTTAAGCGTTTTCTTCTCATACCCATATGCATACCCGGCATCCCAACCTGTAGCATGCACCACTAGGAGAGGAGCCAGAACACATATTACGGGTGTAGCTGGTATGCACCCAGGAACTACTGGTACCGGGTACAACCTGTAGCATGTGCCAGTAGGAGAGGAGCCACACCCCACATATTACGGTTGTACCCTGGTATGCATCCTGGAACTACTGGTACCAGGTATGTACTATGCATACAACATTTTGGATTACCGTTGCTTCATAGGTGACAAGGATCACCCATCCACAGAAGCCCTCTCCCTATGTGTTGTCTTTAGTTCTCATTGGGTTTGTTCTCAATCAGGTCTATAGTTATGCCTTAATTTGTGGGATCTACCTCACTGGTGCTTGCATGCTGAAAGATCCAGGGGAGGTAGGGGGTAGGAAGAGACCAAAAGAGAGAATCAAGGCTGGGGTTAGGGATACAGGAAAGGTTATGATTTTTTTGTCAAATGCATGTATGCATAGCATGTGATTGTAATAGGAACTTGATGTAGGCATAGTCAATTTGCGAATTATTCGAAAAAATCGTGAATAATTCGCAAATACATAGCCGAATCAGTTCATGATTTATTCGTTAATTTGTGAATTATTCACTTCATTCACGAATGATACGTAAAATTTGTGAATAAAACACGGATAATACGAATTATTTGCTGATGAGGAGAGCTTTTCTTTTTTTCTTAATTAAAGAAGGGAGTCTAATAGTTGGAAGGTGGTGCCCATGTACTAAATACCTACACATTATAGAAGATTGTTGCATTGGTATTTGGCAGTTGGAATCATAAAAGTAACAAAAGATATGGAAATAAAAATGAAATCGTGGCTAGTGGGTTCACTAGTCTTTGGAAGACAAAAATCCCAAAAGTAATAATTACATTTGGGCCAAGTACATCTGTCCATTGTTATTGAGAGTCATGACAGCACAAAGAAATAAGTATGGAATCAAATTTCATACTAGAAACAAATATTATTCCATACTATAGACAAAAAAATTGTCCCTTTTGTAGTTCATGTTAGGTTATCCAAATATGTCCTATATTCCTAAAAACTCATCAAACTTGAGTTTTTAGACAATAAACTAAAAAAAAAGTCAAAAACAATACCGAATTACCAATAGAAATAAAGTAACTTAACAAGAGCTCAAAATAACATATGTAACTCAGTATTAAGTTTGAAAACAATCACATCACACACAAGTCATTATCATAAAAGACAAATTATTCCAATGGAAAAACAAACATAAGATAATCAAAGAGTCAATGTTTCGCATTCCTAAAAAAAAAGAGTAAAGAACATTGGAAGAAAAAAATAATAAATAAACCCTATAAAACCTATAAAAGAATAGAAAAAGAAAAAGGAGATGAAATCCACTTTAATTCGGCCAACAATGGTGAAAACTTTACAAACAAACGTTCCAAGGAGGAGCCTAGCCGAGAGGATTATCGTTGCTCTCCTCTTTGTCTTCGTCGCATGCTATTCTCCTCTCCTTCTTTTCTTTTCTTTGATTTATGTCTATTTATTTAGTAACTTATAGTATTAAAACTTCAAAAAGATTCTATTTGGGCATTTAGAATTTGAACATGCAACTTTAAAACCTATAAAACCTAACAAGTCCAAAAAACATATAAAAAAAAATCCAAACAAAGTTGCATAAAACACTTATCACACCTAAGCGTGCACCTAGGCTCGCCTAATTACCCATTCACTTATCTCGTCTTTCTCGCCTAGGTGTCGCCTAGAGAAGATAGCTCGTCTGCTTTTGAATTAGTTGGTAAAACATCGCCTCTCGTCTTTTGGACGCCTGGACGGCACCTTTAACAACACTAAAAGGCCCTAAACGTAAAACCAAAACAACAACAAATCATTTATCCATTTTTTTGGGGGATAAAGGAAAAATATATGTACACATATTAATTATGTAGATATATGTTGTTTTTGATGGATAATCATATAATTGCATGATTTCCACTAGAGATAAGTCATAATATGGTAATTTCATCAATTGGCAATTTACCATATACATGGGATGTGAAATATTTTAAATTATGAAAATCTATTTTAGACCTAGTCAAGTATATTTCGGAGTCGATTTTGGCCAATTCTAGATATTTTGCCTTTTTCAGACTGTAACATACTACCCCAAATTAACCAAAAAAATATTTTGTACAGTCTAAGAAAATAAATGTTTTGCTACTTGTAGGAAGGTTCAACCTGTTTTAGGCCATGAGTTTCCAAAATTCGGCCGACCCTCGTGGTTTGGGCAGATGCTGTTTTTTAACTCCCCCCTTTTTATCCTCCCCCCCTCCTCTCTGCAGTAATGATTGGGTCTTCCCAAACCCAACCTGATACAATTGATGTGTATGGGGCAGAGTTTCTAAACTTTAGCAAATACTACATATGTGGCGATTCTACGCATTTAGCAAATAAATACCTGGGAAGAGGTAAAATGGTGAACTTTATGGTTAATCAAACTAATGTTTGACCTCAATGAATTTCTAACTCCTTAATGGATATATTGAAACATGTATGTGCTAGAGTATGTAATTTGATCTCATGAAAGGGGCCATCTGAGGAACATCGTTCAAGGTGAAGAGGATGGTATGCTCAGAAAAAGACAACTTTTATCCTATAAAGTGCACGTAATCATTGATTATCCAATCCGGTATTTTGAACTGAAACAGAAAATGGCTCTTGAAGAAAGGACGGGAACTCTAAAACTGGTGCCATGTCTTTACACACAACACTGCAACCTAAGTGTACACTGACATGCCAATATCATGTTTTATCTGTGTTGCTGTGCCCGTATCTGCGGTATGACATGTCTGCATTAGATGCTTTCTGATTCTTGTTTGGGAACACTTTACCTTCACTAAAAAGTATCCGTAAGTTGACATATATAGTGTCATGTCACGGGGGAGGACAAAGTCCCCAAGAAGAAGAGAAAAAAGATTTGTATCATCTTAGCAACCCAAAGTGGAGATTGTGGACATCCACGAAGAAACATTGGAAGTAACTATAGCTTCAACATCCAATTGGAGATCTCCGGCCCTTTCGAAAATGTTATAACTTGCATGGAAAGGCTGATTCCAACTGACCAAATACTCACACATAGTGCAGTCATGCTAAGTATTGTGAAATTGAGGTATAGTTCATATTGGTGAAAACGGTGCCAAATCATGTATAATTTTCATTATGGTTCCACTCGATATGACTACTAGGTTGAAAGGAAGAATCTGCATTATGAAATTGGTTCTTATTACCTTTTTAGCTGTGAATTCAGTAGATTCAAATTTGAAATCCTTGTCCATAGTGTAAGATAGATTCGGTGGACTAGGCTACCAATTTTAGTAAGAATGTCCTGTGAAGTAGGTTACATCTTCCAATATTTTGCATGGATTCAGTAAACTTGTACTTCTTCATGCTTAGCATCTCTATAAGGATATAAAAAGCATGTAGCTGAAAAAAATTATCTCCACAGTGCACTAACAAGAGAAAATATATATATACCATGAATAACTTTAGAATGTCAAAAGGTAACTACAGAATTAACAAGCTTCAACCATTCAACCAACTGAATATATATTCTAGTTTGTCTGTTTGTTGCTTTTTACAGACATGAAACTTGGGTTTGAGCATTTGAAGTTCAGGTTACCGGCCTCATGACTAAAGAGTGGCATTACTGTCCAATTTACTTCGTTATATCTGCCTCCGTTAAATTTTGAAAAGAGCAACCCCCTTGCAGGCACTGGTCTTCTTGCTTGCTATTGCAGTTAGAGCCGCAAACCAACCTGCAGAATATGATAGTGATGATGAGTATATAGCACCACGATCAGGTGTCCGACAACCATTGATCAACAGACAGGGACCTCCAGCGACTGGTGTTCCTGTGGCTGGTACTCTTGACAACCGCCCAAGCAGGAACGATGCCTGGAGCCAACGGATGAGAGAGAAGGTACCAATCTATTTTGCATCCATGTGTTTTCTTTTGCTTAGTATATGTGTCTTTTTTACCTGTGTGATAATACAATATGTTGGCTTATTGCCTCTTTAACAGTATGGGCTTGATACTGCTGAGTTCACCTATAACCCAGCGGACCCGAGCAGGTATCAGCAAGCAGCAGCACCTCCTGCAGAAGAAAGAGGCCGTTGTACTATACTGTGAAACTTGGATGTCCAGTAGTTGGATTTTCCAGTGTTAGCCACTGTTTGTGTCGAGTGTGATTTTGTCAGGAGTTGGCTTCTTTAGTTGGTTGTCTAGGATAGGGTTTGTCTAATCTCCAGCAATCCCCTCGTATTTCACTGAAAACTAGGCTTTAGATGTGTCAATTTCTATGAAGTGCAAACATGAATCAATGACTATCGGAAACTGAAACTACTGTATGTACCTAATCTTTTGATCTGGAAAGCATGTGGATGCTAATAATTTGAAAAGAGTGGTCACAATCCCTGCATAGGAATATCGTCGAGCAATTTTAAGAGTGGAAGAGTGATATTATGCTCATCCTGCAGAGCCCACGTTTATGTGCTTAATTGTGGAGGTAAACTGGAATCTTGACGTGGTGGAAAGAGTACATGTTCCTCACCTTTTGTGATATAGTTGTCACTGTGTTCTCGTTATCTCATCCATATATTATTTTTCTTTCATCTTTTGTTTATGATGGAAATATTATTGTCTTGAACCTGTAATTTTAGATTTCAAATAATATGTTGCAGTTGTGTCACAAAAGTTCACGTTTGCTTGCACCAGTGGAAAAGAAAGAGGATGCTTGGTATTTGTTGTGATGGTTAAGATGGGACCAAAAATTGGAAGTTTCCCACACTTATAGAAGTCGAATGCAGTTGCATGTTAATAATGCTAGCAAATATTGCAACTTTATATTGAAAAATACCATGCAATGCAATGCTTGTTACAAGCAATATTTGCTATATACAGTTTCGGTGCCTAAGATTACAGAGGATTACAAATCAACGGTCATGTAATTAGGATGCTTTCTTGCATGTAATTTAATTCGGAAATTTTTACTCAGAGCGTTGAAGTTTGTATAAATTCTACCGAAAGCATAGAAGTATTACAGATTACTGTATTACAGATTACGAAATAAGCATAAGCATCAAAACATCTAGCATAAGCTTATATTTAAAAAATATAAAACATCTTTCGGAATCGTATTTTCTAACCTTAAAAAACTATAAACACCCTCCTTCCGTTAACCGATGTTAGCCTACTGCAATTTTTTTTTATAAATAATATAATATAGAAAACGTCCATCGAGAAAACATCTGTCGTAATGACGTTTTCTATTTATTTATTTTTTGGGTATGCCGCTCTCTCTTCGTCTCTCTCATATCTCTCTCTCTCTCTCTTTTGTGGTGGTGGTCCTTCTTGAGCAATTCACTCAGGGTCGATGACAGGGTTGAACTAGAAGGGGATGTTGAGCTTCTCGGCCTCCTGGAAGAGGACAACGACCATGCGACTGAGCATCTCCTTGTTCTCGTTGATGGCGGTTATGCGGAGGTGGGAAGGGCCGTCGGGGTGGGAGTTGAGGGCGTGGAGCAGAGCCAGCCACTGTGAGGGGTTGGAGTTGGCGGCGTTGAGATCGATGATGTGGACTATTTTTTCTCCATCCATGGGCTCGATGATGGCCTGGTTGGAGACGAGGAAGGCTAGGCGGAGGAAAGGGGGTGAGGTCAAGGAAGTGGCGGCGGACGTGAGCGGCATTGGCGGGGACGGGGGCGGGGGCGAAGAGGCAGGGTTGGAGGCGACGAAGCGAGGGGTGGAGGCGGAGAGGACGCGGTAGAAGTCGGACCATGAGCGTAGGGGGAGGCATCCACCACCACAAGGGCGGACATGGACCCTGAGAGGAGAGAGAGAGAGAGAGAGAGTTGACAAAAATAAAAAATAAAAAACGTCCTTATGATATATATATATATATATATATATATATATATATATATATATAGAGAGAGAGAGAGAGAGAGAGAGAGAGAGAGGCGGGATATGAGCCATAGTACTCATATTCCTATATGAGCCATATTCATGTGGACCATAGGAATATGGTGTACTAGTGCACATGGCACATGGGTGCAAATGTGATGTAATAGTGTATTCCTATTGGTCCACATGTGCATGACTCATGTAGAAATATGAGCACTATGGCTCATATTCCGCTTGTCCATATATATATATATATATATATATATATATATATATATTTGCAGTGGGCTAAGAGCATCCATAGTGGGGACACTCTAAATTATTAAAAAGTGTGTAAATTACTACCTTTGGAGTATCTTTATGATATTGGCACACAATGGTACAATCCAAATAAACACTCCTAATTAATCTCCTCTTTTTCCTTCTTCTTTTTTTCTTTATTTTGCTTTCCTATTTGGTAAGATTTTTCCTCTCTTTTCTCTCGCTTTATTTTTCTTTCCTGTTTGGTTACTTTTGGTGGACCAAATAATTAATATAGATGAGCTAGGAGACGTTCCAAATTTGGAGTATTTCGTAGCTTTCTAACGTGTCTCGTAGCTTTCTAGCAATTTTTAAATATGTACAAGTATCCACTAGAGTCTTCAAGTGCTATAAAATTTGACTAAAGTCAAAATGTAATACTTGAAACCTCTTCCACTGTGGATGCTCTAACGTTGGTTAACGGAAGGGATATTTGTAGTTTTTTTAAAGTTGGAAAATACGGTTCCGATGGACGTTTTTTTGTTTTTATATAATTTTTTAAGTATAAAATATTTTTACGATAGACATTTTGATGTTCGTAATTTGTAAATTTTTTATGTTTTTGATAAAATTTATATAAACTTTGATGCTCTGGCTGAAAATTTTCAAATTTAATTTGTTGCAAGTGGTGTCATCTTGGTCATGCCAAAAGCTGTCCGACTTGATAGCTTATTCTTTTCCCGCCACTGTCGTTGGGGAAAATAAGATTTTTCTGGATTTGTTGTTTTTGTTAGCTTTGATGTTGACATATTTTGACAAATTTGGGTAAATACTAAATACAAAATAATTCAAAAATTAATATTCATTCCAAATCAGAAAATAAAAATTAGTAGTTTATTAACTATATACCGATTAATTATTAACTAATTAGCTAATTATCAATATAGAAAAATAATAGGAGAATATATTAAACTATTTTATTTCTAAGTTTTTGTTGACCATTTCTGACGTTGGAGAGAGGATGTGGAGAACCTCTTTCATGGAATTGTCATGTTGGACATGTATTAAAATTCAACAAATATGTATAAAAGTTTTATGGATACACCAAAACACACATCAATTTCATCATATCCTTGTTTACTGTGTCGTATCGTATTCTTGTTCATGCAATATAAGTCCAAATCAACTCTCAAACAAATAATTATGATTAATTACTAAATAATTGGATTAATTAATTACTATATATATATTAATTAATTGCTAAATAATTGTGATTAACTAATACTATATATTAATTAATTATAGTTTCCTATTTTTTGTCCACATCCAAGCTCTTTGAGAGATGTGGAGTAGGTAAAAATTATAGGGGACATAAACTACTAGCGTCAGGAAAATGACCAAAGAAAACATATCAATTTAATTTCATAATTTTCATTCTCCAACAAACACAAAATAATTATCATTTTACAAATCAAAAGTATTTTGGATAAAGAAGTCAAAACTAAGTTATTTGCAAACTTTGAAAGTCCAAAACGGTTTTTTTCGTATAAAGTAATATATTTATATAAATTTATAAAAAAAGAAAAAAGTTAGGAGAAATTATAGGAAGGAGGAGGACCCGCCAATTGAGTTGGCGGGGTGCAGTGGTCGAGAGTAATTCGCCAACTGAGTTGGCGGGGCGCAGTCCTCGAGAGGCCGCTCGCCTACTCAGTTGGCGAGTGATGCTGAGTTGGATTCTCTCCCCGCCAACTCAGTTGGCGAGTGATGGTTTAGGGTGACCATTGCACTCTGCTCGCCAACTTAGTTGGCGAGTAAGGATCCGTTCACACACTTGGAAGTCATTATAGCCGTTGCACAACGGCTATTACATTCAACACTCTCCCTCTATATATTTCTTATCTCAACCAAATCATCTCACTCTCACTCTATTTCCTCTCTTCCCTCTAGCAAAGTCTCCAACACTCTCTCTGTCTCTCTGCCACTAGCAAAGTTTCAGTCAAAGTTTTGCCTGTAGCTAAAGTTCATTTGAGTTTCCTGTAGTACAAGTTCTCAACCATCATGGATCGTAGTGTAAGAATTGTATGCTAGCACGGCGGTAAAGTAAATGGGTTAAATTACGAAGGAGGAGAAAGTATAATTTTTTCAACTTATCCGAATATTAGTTTTGAAAATATACGTAATCATATTATTGAACGTTGTTATATTCATAATGATTTTATTCTGCAGTCTATTTTTTGTTCTAATTATTTTTTGATAGATAGTGAAGATGCATGGAATTATATTCTTGAGATTAATTCACAATCACGGTATATAAAAAGATATGTTATTAAAGTAGCAGCAACCTTAGATAGTAGAAATAATGAATATTTTTTTGAATATTAGCATGTTAGTTCGGGTTCTAGTTCTTCTCAACAAATAGTTTCATTTATCCAAGAAGGTCATTCATCAGATGAATCTAACAATGATGATGATAGTGACAACGACGATGGAAATAGTGATGATTTAGTTGAAAATGTAGATTATACGGTAGATGATGATGTTGTAAAAGCTATCACTGATGAAGTATTTAAGGGACAATCATTTCCTAGTCGTTCTCACTTTAGAAGCTTTATAAGTAATTTAGCAATTAAATATAATTTTAGTCGTTCAGCTAGTGTTATGAATAATGCTCGTGGAATTATATATAGTTGTGATCAACCGAATTGTAATTAGAGAGTATATGTCAAATCTATTGAAAATGGCGATATAGTTAAAGTTAGTACATTAGAAAATCGTCATTCTTGTTTAGGAAGACTTAGTACAGGACGTCATCGACTAACTACCGCTGCATGGATTAAGACCATGATAATTGACATTATTAGAGATAACCAGTCATACAGTCCATCACAAATTATTAAAGATATATATAGGGAGCTCCGTATACAAGTTAGTTATTCCAAAGCCTGGAGAGCCCGAGAGACAGCATTAGCTGAAATTAATGGTAGTTATGATGAGGCATACGCTAGTCTTGAGGAGTATTGTTATAGAATTATGGAGACAAATCCATGTAGTACATGTTTTATTAAAACTGACGAAAACAATAGCTTCCAACGAATTTTTATTTGTTTTAAGTCATGTATTGATGGATTTTTAAGGGGATGTTTACCAATTATTAGTACTGATGCTACATTTCTTTCGTCTAAATATCAAGGTATCTTATTTATTGCTTGTGCTCACGATCCTAACTATCAATTATATCCTATAGCTTATGCTGTTGCTGAAGGTGAGAATAGTGATTCTTGGTCTTGGTTTTTAAATTCTCTTAAAATATCTTTTGAAAGTTGTTTTAATGATTGGAGTACAATTTCATTTATATCTGACAAGCAAAAGGGATTAATAAATGTTGTTCGTGCTATTTTTCCTGCATCTCCTCATTTTTTTTGTCTTCAACATTTTAAACAAAACATAAAAAAAGTTACCAAAGAACCAGTATTTTAACACTTGTTAGACTCGCTTGCTAGATCATATAATGAAACGGATGCAGAGAGTGTGTTTGATATAATTAAAGCCGAGAACATAATTTTGTACGATTGGCTTATTGGTGTAAACGATGAAAGTCGTCGATTTGAACATTGGATAACAGCGTATGCTACTTGTCCTAGATTAGATATTAACACTTCTAATCTTGCCGAATGTTTCAATAGCTGGATTAAGAAATTACGAGATAAGCCAATAACAATACTTCTCGATGGTATTAGAGCCAAGATTATTATACTTCATGACAATCGTAGAAAGAATGCTGAAAATATAGACACAGATTATTGTCCGAAGATGTTAAAGAACATGGCTTCTATTATCAAAGAGAAGAATCACCTAGAAATATTAGCTATTGATAGTTATAAGTTTGAAATAATAGACCGGGCAACAAGTAGAACCTATATTGTTAATATAACTGACAGATCTTGTACATGTTTTAGATGGTACCATACTTATATACCATGTATACATGCATATTTTGTTTGTAGATATTGCAATATTAGTATTGATAATTTTTATCCTGCAGTATTTTCGACGGAGACCTTGAAAAGTGTATACGCACAAAAAATGGAGCCAATTCCAGTTCCCTACAAGATCCAAGCTCCTTTGGTTAGAGGACAAATTGGGGTACCATATGTAAGACGCAAAGCCGAAAGACCAAAGAAGAACCGCATCAAACCCCGGAATTCATCGACGAGAGATCTACATTGCAGTAATTGTGGTACTATGGGACACAACCGAAGAAGATGTACTAGTCAACCGAGAAAGTAAAATAGAATTGTTTAATACAAACTTAAAAATATTGTAATAGTGAGTCTGATAATGAGAGAGTAAAATAGAATTGTTCAATACCCAAATATTGCAATAAAAAATCTTTACAAATCATACATATATTGCAATCATACATTGTTATAAATTATCTACTCATCCTCCTCCTCGTCTTGTTGAGTTTGGGTAGGCAGCGGTGCTGATGGAGTCGAAAAAAATTGTGTGAATATCTGGTAGCTTTCATCTCCAGCAGTATGGTAACTCGGGCCTGCTCCAGCAGTCAGGTAACTCGGTCCCGCTCCAGCATACTGGTAACTCGGATCCGCTCCAGCATACTGGTCACTCGGGCCCGCTCCAGCATACTGGTCACTCGGGCCCGCTCCAGCATACTGGTAACTCAGGCTCTCTCCAGCATACTGGTCACTCGGGCCCGCTCCAGCATAATGGTGAAAAGGGTCCTCTGTAGTATCCCTCCGACGACGACGAGAGTGTCTCTGTCGTACTAAGCCGGTCGGATAGTCCGGTGGAAGACGTGATTGTACTGGAGGCATTTCAGGTTCCCGTCCAATACCCAGATGCTCAACACGAGTCACAAGTTCCTCCATAAGACGCCGACTTTCTAGGAAAAGGTTTCTATGAGGTTGTTGTAAATGTTGTCGGTATACACCACTCTGAAATTTGAAAGTTGTAAATTAATATATTTATCATATCTAAGTATATGTATTTTTGAAAGTATAATGAAGTCATACCAAATCATGCATTCCATCGGCAAAAGCACGCAGAGTAGAATCATCTACGGATCTACTCTTGAACCTTTGCTCCTCATATTGGTATGCTCGGTTGCTCATAAGAGGGCATCCCCACCATTGCCTATAGTCCAGGTTACCCATGTCTGCATAACGTAAACAAAATTTTAGCAAACTATTTACACTAAATCAATACGAATAATGAGTAACTTATAACTTACATTGCTCAGCAGAATTTAGTCTGGGAGACATGTCCCTCACACTATAATTCTCGAACCGATTATTCCAGTCAGCAACAAGATCAAGGATTCGTTGTAATACATTTGCTGCCTCATAACCGACTGACGGTGGATCATCGGAAATTATTGGGCTCATTCCGAATTGCCGAAGAACACGATCTGCCGGATGGTACATGGTGAACCAATCATATATAATATGAGATCTGTGTAAAGTAAACACATATGATGTCCTCTTGATTTCTGGAGCATCATCTTCACATGAGTAAGGTAACCAGGTAACCTATTTGAATATTGTATCAATTAGATGTGATGTTTATTTACGATCAAAACTTAAATAATTTAAAGATATTTATTGCATATTTAAAAATTATCTCATTATACTGCATTGTATCAAATTGGCTACGATAAAGTGATACACTCATGTATTGGTAGTGTTGATAATCCACTACATCTGTGGGCCAGCGCATAGCAACTGAAAATACTCCAACATCACTGAGAATGCTAGTAACAGGCCTACCAATATAGAAGTGCTCGTAGGACCAGAACTATAAAACAAAAATATGACATTAGTACAAACAAAATTTGTGTATAAAATTACTCTAACTTTTTAATGTCTTTCATTCATACCTGAATCAGTGAAATACATCCACAAATACTCTTGCGATTGGATCTCACAAATTCTGTCAGATTGGCGTATAAAAAGGCAAGAGTAGCAGCTCCCCATGCATGCTCAGTAGGTTTTGTCAAATCATCCAAGAATTGTAGAAGCTGCACATTTACCATATTTTCCGATGCATCGGGAAATAGAATTGTACCACATAAATAGAGCAGATACGCTCTAGTGCAACGAATGACCTGGATATATTAAGTGCTATATAGACATTAAATTAAGTCATAAACAAATTTACTAATAAAAATACATACTCGTATTTCATCTACATCAACCACCCCGTCAATAGTATGATGTAGGTCCATGAAGTTGCCATGAAGCCATGTAAACTTCACAAAATTGCCGTCTTTTATACCAGATGGAGGGCTAACACCGAGATACCTCATGATCAGATCAGATCTCTTTAAGTGCGGATCAAATTATATAGCGTTAGCTTTAATAGGTAACCCTAGTATATTTGCCACATCAAAAAGGGTGATCGTCATCTCGCCGAATGGGAGTTGAAAAGTGTTGCGTTCGGGCAACCAACGCTCCGCAAGACTTACAACTAAATGAAGATCGTGGATTAAATATCTAACACGATCTATATAGTGGAATCCAAAGGATTCCACCAAAGCCTTTTGGACCGAATTTAGCTCCCACGTACGATAATTCCTTTCGGTCCGCCAATGTACATGGATCCGGGTTCGTAAACCAAGATCATGGTCTTATAACTATAAAAAATATATGCATTATATTTTGTGTGTAAATTACTAATGTTGAAAACTTGTAATTTCAAAAATTATCTCGCCAGTAAATATCTGACTAGAAATGTGGTCTTCACGTTGCTTAATAATAAGCTGGGTAGTCGGTCCGCCAGGAATACGACCGTCATTGTGGGTAGCCATATCAAAAAATGTTGATTAAAGATGTGAGTAGGAGGAGGATTGTTGTTAGTAGGAGGAGGAGGAGGAGGAGGACTTGGGGGTAGTTATAGGGAGGGAAGGGGAGGGGAAGGGAGGGGGGAAGTTGAGGGGATGGGGGGGGGGGGGTCTCCGAGAATCCGAAGTGGAGGGAATACAGCGGCCCGCCAACTGAGTTGGCGAGCGACCTCTCGAGGACTGCGTCACGCCAACTGAGTTGGCGAGCGGGACGCAGTCCTCGAGAGGCCGCTCGCCAACTCAGTTAGTGAGTTACTCTCGACCACTGCACCCCGCCAACTCAGTTGGCGGGTCCTCCTCCTCCCTACAATTTTTTCTAACTTTTTTCTTTTTTTTATAAATTTATATAAATATATTACTTTATACGAAAAAACTGAGTCCAAAATGTTGCAATGCGAAAGAAAGAGGAGTCCTTCGATGCAAAGCTTCACCAAGAGGTTTGATATAGCCTCATCCGCAATTCTTCCTCGTTACAGAGCAGGATCAGCATTCCCTTCCCAATCGTCCTCCAAAACCCTAACAGAAACTCTCAGCTGCCACCGGCGGCGATGATCTCCATCTCGGCGTCCCTCCCCGCACCGGACCGGAATCTCGGCTCCGTGTCGTCCGGCTTCTTCCCCCGCACCGGACACGGCTCGCCGGCTCGCTTCAGCCTCTCCAAGTCCTCATGGATCGTCAAAACCGAGGTCCCTCTCCTCCTCCTCCTCCTCCTCCTCCTCCTCCCTCCTTATTCTTCTCCCTCCGGTTTCTCCAATCGGAATTTATAATAATTTGCAATAATACCCCTACGAATTGCAACAATCAAACTAGACTTGATCTGTCAACAGAAGATATTTCGATTCGAGTAACAAACTGAGGTAGCCTAAGCATTGATAGAAAATATCGGTTTTGTCATCAAAGAATTTGCGCATCGGTTCGAAAATTAGCAGTTTGTTATTTACAAAAAAATAAGACAAATGTTAAGGGCACTATTATTTGGGGCAACACACTTTTGGTATTCCTGACTACCAATTTTTTTTTTTTTTTTTTTTTTTGCAGTTGCTATTTTTTGCTATTTTAGGACTGTTAAAATATTGATAGTTCTTATTTTATACTAGTAAATTCACAAAAATATTTCTTCTTCTTCTGATATTAATGTAATTTTTTGAAATATCTAAATATATTTGAATTAAGATTTATTATATATATATATATGTTTATATTTTAATTAGAATTTGTTATATGTTTGATTATATTTTAATTATAATTTGTTATTGATATAATTTTACTTTTCATAAAGAGTCTTGAAAACGGTTAGCCGTCGAAGCGTATAGCCTCACGTAATTAAAAATTAAATAAATAAATAAATTTAACTACTTAATATTATCTAATTATAAACAAACACCTCTTCTAACTCATGTGGTTAAGGGGGGAGGTGTTCTTCTTGTTTGACTGGGTTCGTATCCTTGGAGTGTTATTTATAACAAATTTATTGTTTTATCAATAATTTTATGTAATATTAATTTTTTAAAACAAGTAATTGATGATATACATACGGCTTAAACGGTTAAATTTTGAGCCGTTTCCAAGCCCTCTTATATTAGTAGAGATGGACTACCAAGGATATGCACAGAAGTGCGAAAATTTTGACAGTCCTATTTTTTCAGGACCGTCAAAATTTTGGATATACATAATACTATCAGAATTTTGGCACTCCTATGACTGCCAAAAGTGTGTTGTCCCCTAGTAATTCTTTTAGTTTCCTTAACATTTGCCAAAAACAATAATAAGACTGTCAGAATTTTGGCACTCCTAAGACTGCCAAAAGTGTCTGCCCTAATTCTTGTAGTGCCCTTAACATTTGCCAAAAACAATGGTCATTGTCTCTGTGTTATGTTTGATATTTGTGAACTACTGAAACCTACTGAATACCCTCTGAGACCACCTGAAACTGCCGATTAAGAAAGTCCCGCTGCCATTTCCAAAAGCGATACTACGGAGCGTGCTTAATTACTTCTATCCGTTTATTTTCTTTCCTTGTTGCAATCCGGCCGCATTCAGTACCAGCCTCAAGTTTATTTTGTCAGGTTTAATGCTCTGCATATTCAAGTGCTTTGTGAATGACTGGATCAGTAACAAGCTATGATGTCATATAGACATGAATATGATAGGACTGACATGACAACTATTTTGGAGTGTCCTTGTGTATTTTTTGAGTGTCTTGTGTCATGCTCGATATGCATCCCATATGCCATGGCATGGACACGGCACTGATTTTTGGACTGCCCGTGCTTCCTAGGTTGTCAAATACATACACCACGTAGAATAGTCTGAAAATCCAGGAGAGGTTATAATTTTTTGTAACCTTCCAAAAATCCATGAAGCTAACCTCTCAAAATTTACTTGGTACCATATTTCAGTGCATAAGAGTATCGGAGAACAATATATAATTGCAGAAAAGTTGGAAGCAAAATGGTTGTAACTGAAATAAAGGCTATTGAAGACATATAAGCTAAACCTAAAGCCCGTATTCCGGATATTATACAGCTTTACTAATGATGTTGTAAGAGCATCTCCATACCTATTGTCTTGTAATGTGTTGTTATTTCTTTGTGGCACGAGGCACCAAACAATGTCTTTCCTAGGTGGCAAGACTATATTCACAAAAGACAAAAGTAAATAAGTCTTCTCCAATGCAAAAATATTGAGATGGTTCTTTTTTCCAATTTTCAAGACAACATATCCTCTTCTTCCATTTTTTCTAAATATTTTTATTCATAATTGATGACATACATTGTCAAGTGCATTGACTAAAACTAACAACCAACTTTCATAATGTCTTCTATAACTTTTGACATGTACGCTTCATAATTTACTTGACAATTGCATTGGAGAGAAATTTTTAAATAAAATTTTGTCATTCCTGTGTGGCAACAACTTTTTTCCAAAGTCACAATAGGGTTGGAGATGCTCCAAGTAGAAGTTTCTTCCTACACAATGATGTAGCCTAAAATTATCATTATTTGATGACTCCTCTTTGACATTCTTGCTTGTTTTCATTACTTATAGTTTCCAGTTTGAAATAGCCAATTATTGTCGCATATTGGTTGAAATTATCCTTGTATGAAAAGGATTCTGATGTTGCAACATATTGCTTGTTCTAGTCGAATGTTCGGAGAGAAATACATAAGAAACCAGACCCTCCTTGCGTTGTCTGTTACGGAAGTGGGAGAACAGACTGCCGCAATTGTCGAGGAAAAGGTTATGTTCTTTTACCTCTCCTGATCAGTCTGTTTTCAGTTCGACTGACACCTTACATAAAACCTATTGCAGGCAGGACTAATTGTGTACATCTAACTATGCTTCCCAAAGGAGAATGGCCAAATTGGTAAAACAACCCGAGTTCTCAAAAAAAAAAAAAATTATTGGAGAATTCTTTTTGTTTAGCTTTTGGTGATGGCAAGCAATCTTCCGTCTCCGCAGGTGCAAGGTTTGCGGTGGTAGCGGACTTGGGTATTGTAATCGGTGTCTTGGGACAGGGGAGTACAGAGATGCAATGGGCTTCCATTTTATGAAGATGGATACCACTGCATCGTGATAGGGGCGGAGCTATTTGGAGGCCAGGGATGGCCTTGACACCCCCCCCCCCCCCCCCCCCCCCCCCCCCCCCAACCCAATTTTAGTGTTGTAGCACATTTATAGGGAGTAAGTTAAGATATATGAGTAATCATTTATTGACTTGCATATATGTGATAGTTAAGATATATGAGTAATCATTTATTGACTTGCATATATGTGATTTGCATGATGAGTTTTTTAGTGGGCATGTTGAATCCACAAAAAACTTTTTTTTTTGTTTGCCCCTCTCCCAACCATTCAATATTTTTTTATTTTTCTCTGGTTTATAGTTTGGCCCTCCCCCAACCATTACTTCATGGTTCCGTCCCTGATGGTGATGCCGTGAACATATGAAATCTCATGATTGAAATATATCCGCAGATGTCTACTTGGGATATGCAGCCTTCATTCTTGTGCATGGAAGCTCCAATTATTCATTCCTTTTGTACATATGAAATGTAATCTTTTTTTTTTTCCTTGGTTAAAACCTCAACAACAGTGCAACAAATATCCATTGGAACCCCAAGGTTGAAATTTTTGTGTTTTTCCTTGTTATACAACATATTTCGGTCTTCTCATAGTGATATGTGTCTTAACTCTTGATTAGCCTCTGTCAAGGTGTGATGTTGTGGAGTGACTTATCAAGCTAATGGATTCCTTCACAATTCTCTCGATATTGTTATTGGGTTGCTCTGCTTTGACTTTTTGATTGGTTCTTGCAAAGTTTATCTTTGTTCTTGCTCACATGTATGCCTGTGTACTTTTGTGCGATTAAGTTATATTACATGTAGACTTGATTGTATGCCTGTCTTTTGCGGGAGTAAATTCTATTGTTTGATGCATCTCTAGAAACTTTAGAATTATTTAATAATGAGAAAGAGAGGTTGAATTTCTTATAAACATTTTAATAATTTTAAAAGGAAATGTGTATCACATTAGTAATGGGTGGTGTTTTTTTTTGCTCATGGTCCGGGCAGTTTTTTTGTTTTGTTTTTTTATTTGGGGTTTCAAAACTAGGAAATCTCGTTTGGAATCCAACGATCCTTTCTGAAGGTTTAAACTTGTAACATCCATCGATTTTTTCACCTCTTTAGTATCTCTAGGACATTATCTTCCATATAATGGTGTTTTACATCAACTACACTTATGCCAAGGGGCTGTTTGGATAGTGATAATGAAACTGCCACTTTTGTTGTATTTGGTCGTTGAAAAAGACAATTTTATTGTTTGGTTAACACGTGGTAAATGTGTTGTAAGTAGAGATTCTCTGAAAAACTCTTTCTTTCAATTTTCACTAGCAACAAAAAACAGGCGTAACTCCAGTAAAAGTGGACTTCGGTGGTGGAGGTGGGGGTGGTGGTGAGAAATGGTAAAAGTGAAGTTTTTTTTTTTCCCTCTCCTCTGAGTTCTTCAATTTTCACTAGAACAACGTTTGCGACTCGGTGGGGGTGTTTGGCCGGGGTTGGAGCAAAGGGGAGGTTCGGTAGAGCAGGTCTGGGCGATAGTCGACCTGTCGAGGAGATCGGGAGGCGGCGGAGAAGGTGGGGGTTGAGGTAGGACGGGAAGTGGAGGCCAGTTGAGGGTAACATTGTCGGACGTTGTCACTAGGGCAGTCAGAACAATGGTCGATGATGGAGATCTCGGGGAGGTCGAGGGAGGAGAATGGACGGTTAGTGTGGAACTGACAGTGTCGGATTGAGAAGGGAGCCGGAGGTACAGGGGCGACCGGACGGAGGGTTGTGGAGGAGCTACGGGTGGAAATTTTTTACCTATCCAAACGTTGAAAGTCTATATTTTTTAAAATTTCTCACTTGCAGGAGACAAAAATCTACGTATCCAAACATATTTTGGAACAACAATGTTGAAAGTGTATTGTATTACAACATGTTGAAAGTGCATTTTCATACTTTCGAGAAGTTACAAGCATCCAAACAGCCCCCAAGTAAGCCTTTCCTTGGATGCATGGTCTTAAACCATGTGATGGAAAAGGTAGATGAATGTGCTCACTAATTGGCCTCCCACGTTTTGTGGTACTATCTAACCCCATTCTCATTGGAAAATCTTACATCCAGTGCACTTTTTTCTTATTGGTGGCTGCAAATGTTCTTTTTCCCTTTCCTGGAAAGCAATCCAAGTTGTTTGGTAACAATAACTTATCCAAAAACTTTTGAAAAGTTGGTTTATTTTTTGAGCTGATTTTGAAAGCAACGAAGGAGGTGCTTCCAAAATCTATTCAGCTTATCAAACCCATTTTTACATAAATGCCCATTATTATTATTTTTGAAATCCTTACCATCAATCCCTGACATGTATAGTTTTGTCATTTCCAATAATTTCATGACTGAGAAGTGGCTTTAACCAAACACCTTACTGCTTTTGAGGACGGCTTTCAAGATGTATTTACGAAACAACTTTTGATAATAGCTTTTGACACAAAGTAATGAACTGCTGCTTTTCACATCTTCAGCAATGTCAAACCATGCCTTAGAATGTATATGGATACAAAGCTTTCACATCTAATTGATTGATATCTGTTGTCCGTATTTGCATATGCTGCAGAAAAGTGGATACGGGTATAGAATATAGATACTATCTGTTCCACATAATCCTGTTTGGTGTACTATGTATTTTAATATCGATATTAATATGCACATAATCATTGTCATTATAATTGCTACATCAAATTTTATTCCAGTTCTTTTCTCTTGGGAGGCAAAGGTTGATGCTAGTTAGTCATGATTAAATAGTTACCCTTTCTTGGTGGGTTCTTAAATGTAATTTCTACCAGGTGATTACTTGCACCGCAACTGAATCATTTTTCTGTTGCACATCTTGTAATCATCGACATAATGTTCATAACTTCATATAAGATTATGGAAATATATCAGGGGCAATGTTTAAAATTTTTTTTTTATGCTCTGCAAGTTTTCACTTCTGTGTGGGTGGGGAGTAAGACTATAGTCTGTGCATGCAATTTGACCTTGAGGTTAATAATACCTCTCCAAGTAGCTTGTTTGATTATCAGCACTGTATGTTTTGGCTCAATCAACAATGTACATAGCAAGGTAGGAAATCGAGCTAAAGAAATAGGTATGGAGAAGACTTATAGAAGTAAATATCGTACTTCGTGCATAAATTATGCTTATTTTGTTTTTTTAACATTTAACACTGAATCAAATTAGATAATAAGGCTGAACTAGGCCTAGATTCTGGATGAGTGCACAAAACAGAGTTCCTAAACCTGTGCATGTGACTCCTGAATATAAATTGGATACGCCGGGAGTATCCAAGGGCTTCCGTTGTCTTAACAAGTAAAGGAATATGAGCAAATATATGAGATTGCAAACATGTTCAGATTCTTCTTGTTTTACCAGATGTGTTCATTTCAAATTGCTGTTTTTCTGGTCTTCAGTGAATTATTATAAAACTTGGTGAATGATTAATTTATACTATTTATAATGTGTTATGGGTAATGGATGAGTAATGTGTTTCATCCTTCACTCGTTCTGCAGTTTTTTTTATATATATGCAAATCCTTATGCTTTGTTATACATATTTAGAATATAGTAACATTGATATGTACAAAACTGAAAAACATTCCTGGATTGAATCAATGTTTATAATTTTAAATAAAGGCCGCTTATTTATGCTGCTGGTGGAGCAATAGTTAAAATATAAGATGAAATTCATACATATTAGCCATATGGCACATATCATTTTGGTTTGACAGAAGTTGATCTAAAATAGCACCGAGACATCAGTTTTGGCCACACATACACACATTTTCTCAGGCAGTAGCACAAATTGGCTTCAGGATTATTATAGTGTTGTAGCAATATGTACAGTCTTGAGAGGGAGGGATAAAGGGAAGGAGAGAATAGAAGATGGGTAATGGTAAGCAAGATATGTTATGAAATTGAATTATACTATGTCGAGCTGAAGAATTTTTTAAATGATAAACGACTTGCTTCATTACTCATAATTTAGTTCAATTTAAGGAAGGAGGTAGTTTCTTAGTTTTTCATGGGCCCCTTTGCTTTTCAAATAAGGAGTAACTTGCAGAAAGTACCTTTTAACATAATTGTCAGTAGTTAATTGCTATGTTTGACATGAAGACCCCAGCACATCCGACACGCTAAACATGCTCTAAAATCTCTTGGCAATATACAGTATCAGTATACATTCACATTAATAATATAAATGTCCTAAAAACTTCATTATGGATGCTTGACATTTAGAAACATAGTTTCATTGACTTTTTTGATAAGGTATTCATAGATGGATTTACAGCTAGATGGTTAACAAGTGAGAAAAATATGAGAAATAACTAATCCTGCATCAAGTATGATATTTTTTTTTCACATTGAGATTCTTGGACCAATATGCCTCTCTTTGCTTCTTTTTAATGCTATTTCAAACCAGTTTTTCAGGTTCAGATTCTCAAGGCTGAGGTTCGTTAGCGAAGAGTTTCCCATGGTTTTCATATACTCTAGCTGATGAACACTCCACAGGAGATGGGTCACTGGCTCTATTGGAGCTATTGTTCTCAAAGTAGCTATGATTTCTCTTCTGCTGATGAAACATCTGCTGGAGGTAATTTGCATGCTCCTCTATTCTCATTTGCAATTTCTTCTGGAACTGGAACATAACACGAAAATGATCAACCCAGCAGGAACTTCAATGTTAGATTAAATGTGTTATCATGTATACTGTTCAAAATGTTCCAAATTGACCTTGGGATCCAAAAAATTTGCTACCTCCAAATGCTCATGTAAACTCTTTTGCACGTCCATTTGAAGCTGAAGTGTTTCTGAGATATGATGTCCTCCAAACCTTTACCAGTTTATGAATCAAGCCAAAAGTTCAGATGATTTCATAGGAGATGTAAAAGGATTTATTTGTAGAAGTAGATCCCCCCAAGATCACAATTTTACCCTTTAAGACTAGACAGTGGCATGCCATCAGAGTTGCTTCTTTTCCCACTTTGACCTGTAATATTGATGAATCCATGTCAAAAAGAGAACAGGGACCTATATGCACATGCTTATGGAGAATAAGAAGCTTCATATCTGGCCAAGCAACATACTTCGTGATCTGCAGGATCCTATGAACTTTCTCATTGTTGAATTATTTTCAACTAGTGGAATTTATAAATTCATTGTGACTGCACCTTTATGTCTAGCAGTGTGTGCGTGCGGTGTGCATGTACTTGTGTGTGGGAATTCTGAAGACTTGTGAAACAAGTCTATTTTGTTCAACATTCACAAGCCACTGGATAGGGCATGATGGAAGTAGCCAAATTAAGTACCTTAATATGTTTGCTGAAAGTATATCTTACTTGGATTATAGGAAAGACACAACTTAAGGTCTACATTATGTCTTAAGTCTAAACTAAGCATATATGACCATAATCGAGAAGAATTACACAAAGTTGACATAATTTTCGACAAATCTTGGATAAAAGATTCCTCACTTTCAATAACCTGTAAGCATGACTAATTTCTTCTTGTTTTATTTGACAATATTAAGGCCATGGGTAGATATCTTTTTCAATTATATAACTGTAGTCATCTCTTTTAGTTACTTTATTCAGTACGTTCTATCAAACCACGGTTACCATTGGTAAAAGAAAACCCTTGGTTGCCCTTGAAAAAGACTAGGTATGATATTGATTTTTCATACGGTATCTTCTTTTATTTATCTGCTTAGTATTCTTCTCTTCAAATGATCAATCTTGAGCCAATTATTGTTGATTTATGCTTAGTTTGTTCTACTTGAAGATATTGGAAACCATGAACCTCCAAAAATAGAAGAAAAGGAGGAAGAAAGAAATTACTGCATGAGATGGTTTTATACCTCCATGGCAGCTTGTGATGCACTTGGCACTTCGATACTTCTGAAAACATAGAACTAGCTCAGACAGAATCAGTAAGAAAAAATATGTAGGAATGGAAATACCAATCCTATGCCTCACCTGTAAGTGACTCTTGATGTGGAAAACTGTCAACCCTGGCGATTTCATTAATTTCAGAATCCCTTTTGGAGTTGCTTCTGCACTTCACAAGCAATTGGCATTAGAACATACTCAGAGCTACCTCAAATAACTCAGCGGACTTGTCACCACTCACTAATTGGTCCTCCAAGATTGTTGACAGCATCTACAAACTGCTCATGAAGTTCATGAGTCCATCTAATACGTTGCTTATCGCTTGCTCCCTCTCCAGACTGCAAGTTATGAAATGATCTGGCCCCCATCAAAGAACTTGAAGAAAGCTTATACCCTTCCTGCAAAAAGATTCTTAATGTCATCCAGCGTAGCCACAATATTCAATCAACAGATGAACTTAAAGATTAGAGAATTTACTTTGAGCTCAGATCCTGTTTGGTATCCCCAAGATGCAAACAGATCCCCCTCCATATTATTGTTTTTACGTGAAAGGTCTGAGACAGTAATTTTTGATTTCAGACTTCCTTCCCTTCCGATATACTGAGCTTGACTATCACTAAGCAAGGAAATGCCGGAGGTAGCTTGAGATTTCCCGTAGATGGTAGCTTGAGATGCATAATTGGTGTTAGTTGCTATTCTGGAAGTTGCTTGATGATGAATAGGCTGGCAAGATCCATTGGCTAACTGAAGGAGTGAATCAAGGTAATGTGATTGACAGGTATCTTTAGGAACTTCTTCGCCAAGTGATTCATACTTGCTACGTCCCAGAAAATCATCCTCTCTTATGAAATCAGGTAAAGGATGTACACAAGAGGTGAAGGACTCGAAGTACGGAAATCTTATGCCACCAACAGCTTCTTCACTTGAAAGGTATGGAGTTTCTATATTTTCCTCAATGTTCATTCCCCCCACACCGAAAGCAGCTTTTGCTCTTCCAGGCAATAGGAGTAGGAATTAATTTCACTGGAAGGAATGAGGTGAATTAGAGATCTCAAAATGATCAATGCTTAGGCTTTTAGTAGGCAAGCCCACAGAGTTCTGATTCTGTTTTCCAATGGTGATGGCTATAGGATGCTTTCAGTGTTCTTTATTCTCGGACGTGTCTTCCATAATTGAATCATATTCAACATACTCGTCTCCACCCCACTCCCACTCCCACCCCCACCCCCCGTCATGTAGCAAAGAAATTTGTATTATAGTTCTGGATTCTGAGGTCCGTTGCATTGTAATCCCAAGAATGATATGATGCTCAACTGTACTACCATTTCTGAAAATATATTCTTCTTGCCCAAAACTATTATGACAAATTGCGTCATTCATTGATGGCTGTGTAGATGGGCATAGAAGAAAGACCATCGTTGTAATTTACCGAGATATGCTAAAGTTTCTTATATCTTGACAAAACTACAAGTCAATTCATAGGATCTGATTCTGGTAGAGTTAAGGTAAAGAGATTAGTATCAAGGGAAATAGCTTTCAGATGAGACTTGTTTTCTTTTACTTTTCACTTCGAGTGCTAATAATAAGGGTCGTTTGGTTCACCGTAATATAATCGTAATAAAATTAGATTTCTAATGTAATTGGATTTATAATTACATTATCATGTTTGGTTGGAACATGTAATCAAACCATGCAATGTAATGTCAATTGCATTTATATGTTTGGTCTACCATGTAACGTAATTGAGTTTTAAGGTAATAATGTTTTAAAAAATATAACATAAAATTTAAAAGTAAATCAATAAGAAAAATAAAAAATGAATAAAAGAAAAAATAAAAGATTTTTTTTATAAATAAATAAAAAAAAAATAGTTTTGTCATTCTGCTAAAGAAAGACCAATAAGTAAAAATGAAAAAAAATATCAGAAAGCACAAAAAATGAAAAACAAAACGATAAAAATGACAAAAAAATGGAAACAAAGACCAAAAGATAAAAAACGACTAAAAGGAAAATAATCATCAAAAATGATCAAAAGAAATGAAAAAATAAAAAACGAAAAAAATGAAAAATAAAAGGACTAAAAACTGAAAAAGTTAGAAAATGACAAAAAATAAAAAATACGACAAAAAACAGAAATACGATAAAAACGAACAAAAATAAAAAAGAAAAGAAAATGTAAAATATGAAAAGACGACAAAAAATGAAAAAAGGCTAAAAAAAAGATAGAAATGATCAAAAGCGACAAAAAAAAGTAAAAAAACGAAAACAACAACTAAGAACGAAAAATTGATAAAAAATAAAAAAATGACTTAAAACAAGCAAAAATGAAAAAAAAAAAAACCAAAAACGAAAAATACAAGAAAAAAACAACAAAAAAAACAAAAAAACAACCAAAAACCAAAGACCAAAAACGACCAAAAATAGAAAAAAGTTCAAAAATGAAAAATAAGTTCAAAAACGAAAAAAATAAATAAGAAGGAATAAAAATGACAAAAAAATCGCTAAAAAAAAGAAAGAAAGATAAAATACGAACAAAAGCGATCAAAAACGAATAAAAAGATAAAAACAAAAAAAATATCAACGACGACAAAAAATAAAAAACCAAAAAAAAGAACAAAAACGAAAAAACCACAAAAATAACAAAAAACGAGAAAAAAACGATCAAAAACGACTGGAACGACAAAAAACAACAAAAACAACAAAAAGACAAAAAAATGATAAAAACGACGAAAAAACAAAACGATAAAAAAATAAAAACATGAAAAAATGACAAAAAACGACAAAAAATAAATAAATAAAGCAAAAACAACAAAAGAGTATAAGAAATGATAAAAAAAGAAAAAAAAAAGCAAAAATAATAACAAAATCAAAAACGAGAAAAAAAGACCATTTTTTTGTAAAAATGAATAAAAATGAAAAAAAAATATAAAAAACGACAATAATTGAAAACGACAAACAAAAGAAAAAAAAAAGACAAAACGAGCAAAGACGATAAAAAAAATGTACAAAAAACGATCAAAAAAGACAAAAAAGGCCAAAAAAAGAAAAAAAAAATCAAAAAACGACAAAAAAAAAAATGCTAAGAAACAATTTAAAACGAAAAAATGCTACAAAAATAAAAAACAGACCAAATGCGACAAAAAAAATACATAAACTATAAAAAAACAAAAATGACCAAATCCGATAAAAATGACCAAAAATGCTAAAAAATGACAAAAAATAGAAAAAAAAAAGATTAAAAATGAAAAAAAAAATGACAAAAAACTATTAAAAACGACAAAAAAGATCAAAAATGTTAAAAAACGAAAAAGAAACGCTAAAGAAGACCTTAAACGGCTAAAAAATGAATTTTTTTTTACCGCATATCAAACATTCCCTTAAGTTGTAATGTAATTGCGGTTACATAGGTTTTATGACGTAATTGGTTTTAGAAGAAACTGATATAATGTAACTAAACTTGAAATCGCGATTACATTTAATTTTTTATTGTCCAATCAAACATCCGAATTAGAATTACAACGTAATCGTTATTACAATTATTTTACGATGAACCAAATGAACCCTATGTGCGAAAAGAATCCAATCAGAAAATTATTGATGCTTAACTATTAACAAGCTATAAGTGTGAAAAGAATCCAATCAGGGAAGCATTGATTCTTAATTGTGGGAAAAAGACACGGTGACAGAATTTCGTAGACCACTGCAATAAAGCAAATTAATCTTCCAACCCTGCAGATAGAGGTGGCTGCTGGTGTTCATTGGACCACTTGTGGCAAATAGTAAGAGAGACAGCAACAGATGCAGGGGAAAGTGAGTAGATTTTAGTTTTTATTCATATTCTTTTATACCTTTCTTTTGTGCAAACTTCTCAAGAAAGCTGGTGCCTTGAGGCAATCTTAATCTTATATACAGCAACTTGACAGCGAAGGCGACTCGCCCAGCGGCTTCTTGATAAAGCAGAAGCTTAACCGATCAAATTACTTGTTGAAGTGCACATCATATCGAGCTTTACATATTCAACTGTGTCCTCTATTTTGGTGAGTTTTCTTCCTGGTTAGTTAATCAATAATACACACACCTTGCATTATTAGACAAATTTTATAGAAATTCTATTTTTTGCTTAGGACAATCCATTATTTTAGGATAGTCCAAAATTTTAAATTTTTTACTAAGGACAGTTCAAATTTTACTCAGGATAGCCCAACCCTAACCCCAACTCCACCCGCCGGAGGAGGAGGAGACGGGAGGAGGAGGTGGAGGAGTCTGAAGGAGGAGGAGGCGGCGCGCAGCCCCCCATGCGCGTGCACGCGCCTCCGTTGCGCGCGGAGGCCCGACCGCCCACCTGCGCCTCCCGCATCCGCTGTCCACCCTCACACCACTGCCGTCGCTGCTGCTTCTTCTTCTTCCCCGCGCGCGTGCGCGTACCTCCGACGTGCGCTGCGGGCGGCGGCCCGCCCTCGCTGCCGCCCACCCCCGCACCCGGTCGCCATCGGCCGCCCCGCACCACTGCCGCCGCTGCTGCAGCTGTTTTTTCTTCTTCTTCTCTTCTTCTTTTTCTGTGTTCCTTCTTCAATAGGACTGTCAATATTGTTGACAGTTTTTTCAATTGGAAGGATTGTCAACATTGCGACAGTCCTAGGACTATCAATAATGTTGACAGTTCCAAAAAAAAAAAAATTTGACATGCCTGGAATAATTTTTCGATAACAAATTAAAAAAAAAAAATCAAAATTTGAGCTGTCCTAAACATTTTTTATGTAGTGCCGATAGAATTTGCTCATAATTATTGAGATGGAATGTTTTCTGTTGGTGGATGAGTCTTCGGTAGCAAAGTTTTATGAGGGGGCATGCTTTATAGCCACTGTTTTGAAGGGCAATTGGGCAGGTCAGTTCCAACATTTGAGGGATCTCCTTCTCTTCAACCAAATGCTTACAATTCTCTTACAATCAGAGTCACTGACCCACCTGTCAGGGTGGAAGAGAGAGAGGTTGTAAGAGGGTTGTAAGCATTTGGTTGTAAACTTAGCATTATTCCTTTCTCTTCACACCATAAGACTTTACTTTTAGGTCTACGTACATAATGGTTAATTTCTATACTAGGTGCATGTTCTTTTTGGAATTTTTTCACACAACGTTAAAGTTTGATAAAATTGTACATACAACATACAATTTTGATAAATTATCAAAAGAGAATCAAAATGCCCAACGAAACGGGCATTTTTTTTTTTTCAAAATAAACAGTGAATAACCAATGAAAACGTCCGTTAAACTTTGGTACGCCTGTCCATACGTATCAAAGTTGTCTTCAAATTGCATTCACTTAGATGAACCTGGTCCCTTTCCAGGTATAGATGCTCATGAGCATTCGCAGGAGCACAGATCAGAACTGGTTACTTATGTTTCCGAGGAGTCCTCTCTTCGAGTCTCAGTGGTTGATAGTTGTTGTACTTATATTATATTTTCTTGTTTATTCTATATTCTAAGTCGGCAGTGGATTTGTTTCCATCCGACTGTCATCTTTAGATACTTTATATTGAGATTTAGTACATAGATATTGGTATTCATTTATTCATCGATTGTTGTGGATGAGATTAGATTATACACTGTAACTTGTGATAGTTTTTACCACTTATGAATTATTGTTCATGATACAGCGTACACATGTGTTATGGTTTTCATATATTGGAGTTGCCATATACATGCGGCTGATATGCTTACGTGTCCTAGTCCTACGTATTTTGGGACTGGGACGTGACAGTTTGGGTTGGTTTAAAAATAAATCCATATATATATATATGGTCATTAAAAATAATTTTGGACCTCAATAAATTCTAAAAAATTACACAATACTCTAATATTAGTTGTACACCAAAAAATATATTTTTGCACTATATTAATAATTAATTAAATACGCATAATTATAAATCCATAAATATTATATATTATATATGGCTAAAAATTACAGAAAATTCTCCCTTAAATTCAGTAATTTATAATACCAATAATTAAAATTCTAAAATTTAATTCTAAAAAATTAGGGTATTTACACTTACGGTACATGTCGGTTTTGAACTTGATCCAACCTAGAGGAAGCTTTGTGACTATAACCCCTACAATGAACTTGTCTTCCTGCTTCATGTCCTCTTCCTCCAGTTTCTGCTGCAGCTTCAGAAGTTCATTGACTTCTGGTAGCATTACATTCTCGTCTTCAAATTACATAGTGAAAATTTTCTTGACGAGATGGATTTTGAATATGTTTTTGTCAGTTTTGTAATGCTTCTCAAGAACTTCCCAGACATCTCGTGCCTTCTCTTTCTTGATGTAGGACTCTGCCATTTAGTCTTCCATTGCATTTAGGATCAACATCCTACAGAGGTCGTTGTCCCCCATCTACTTGGAGTGCACGTCCTACGCCACACCAACTTCAAGTTCTCCTCAATCTTCAGGAATTGTAGGATCAGGATCAACAACACATAAGCAACTTTGACAATACGAAGATTTAGAGATATCTTCCTCTTCCAAATGTTTTAGTATTCGCCACCAAAATTCTCAAGCTTGTGAAAGCTAGTATTGAGAAGTTTTGATCGATTGTTCTCCATCTTTTCTTCGAATCTTGCTTTGAGCTTGTTAGTCTCAGGGCTTAATCAAAAGATGAATGAATAAGGCCAACAGAGCTCCTGATAAACTTTGCAGTCTATCCTCTTTTGATCCAGAAGTTGTAGTCGATATTTAGAAGCTTTTGCAAATAAGTTTGCCTTCCGAGATCTCGATTCCAATGAAGCACTATATAAATATAATATTATAGATTACAACTTGCTCTGAAGAAAATAAAAGAATCGGAAATCAATCTATGTTCTTTCTTGCAATCGCAGTTGCATACGGACAGAACAAGTTACAAATAGAGAAGAAGAGGAAGAAGAAGAAGAAGAAGAGAAGGAGGAAGAGGAAGAAGAAGAAGAAGAAGAAGAATTATGGCTTGCTGGGGTGATGAAGATCATAATTTCTTAAAGCAAGATTCGTCCCACATGATCTGCTCCCAGGAACCAACAAGTTATCGAAGAACTTTGGAACACTCGTGTCACCTCCCTCCTGGACTCGCACGATCTCCTGGACTCCTCTTGGCAGCGCATTAGCCCCCCCTCTCTCTCTCTCTCTCGAATGTTGTTTGAAATTAATCTCTCCCTAATGAGGGCAGAGAAAAGAGTATTTATAGAGAAGTCTGGCCACCTAGTCGGTTACAAAAGGATAAGAACGAAATTAAATCAAATTCCACAAAATTGGATCTGAATTAAAGTGCGCCAACAAAGTGCAAAGTACAAAGTGCAAAGTGCCGATGCTGACGTTCTAAGTGCAAAGTGTCCCAACAAAGCGTCACTTTGGGCCCTTGAGTCCGAGTCGGGACTTAGCTCCTATGGAATAAATTCTAAGAGCATGACAAGAAACGTAAAAGCTTTCATAGATGAGAATCATTTTTTTCTCCTAATAAATTACCCCCACATGGCATCTATGTGCCTCAACACAAGCAAAATATTATATTGAGATACCCACTTGGCGGTGTAGCCAATGTGGGACTATCTTTTATAGTCCAAAGACAAAAACACCAACACTCCCATCCCCATGGTGGCCGAGCTCTGTCACGCCCCAGTCCCAAAATATCGAGGGACTAGCCACGTGGCAATGGCCAGCAGCACGCACCGATGGGTAAACCCAATTTAATGGACCCATTAATGTGTACTTAAGCTATAAAATAATAATTAGGGTCTACTATACTAATCTCATCCACAGAATGAATATATCAATAACAACAAAAGGAAACAATATCAACATCAAATCACAAGTAAATAAATCGGGGAACAACCCGATAACAAGTCTGATACAACTGCCAAGATACAATAATAAAGATATCAACAACAATACTGAGTATGAAAACAGTATATACTCAGAAGATACCCGCAGAGATCACTCGTCTACCGGATCTGGTACTGCTCCAATGTCTGCTCCTGTTCCTGCTTCTACTCCTGCTAATGCTCCAGTTCCGTGTACCTCGAGGTCGATCTCGTCTGCTATATCTGGGGATGTAAACCCCCTCGACCAGAAATTAGGGTTAATTAACTTAAATAGCCTAATTAGGGTTAACTTGATATAATTAAGATTTATTATCTAGTATTATAATACCTGTGCAATGATTTGTTATTTTAGGATACTACCCTAGCTGTTGCCCTGAAACAATTTTCACATACCAGGCTTAGACATGCTAACCTATCATATTGAACCTAGAACAAACCCCGGATACTGATTTTCGTGCCTGATTTTAGTCGCACAAAAGTCGTTACAAACGTCCGTACGCAAATTAAATAAATTGCGTAATTACGTTCGTTGTCCGTTCCAATTGAAATTGAGATCCCATCTCGATCCGAATTGACCAACCCAGATCATGACATTATTGTACACTGAGCCTACCACACTAATGACCCTTGTCCAACCCAATTTAGACCCCCGGTTCTCGTTAAATTAAATTAGAGACACCCGGTGCATTAATTGTGAATTAATTAACGTAGTGACCTAACCTCAATTAAATTAGACCCAACTCCAACCCAAACCCACACCCACACCCACAAGCCTCATACAAAACACCATACACCATCCTAGCCCAATGAAGAACACCAAACATGGTGTTTGTTTACATCAAATCTCCAATTTTAGAAATTGTGCAAATACCAAATTGTTCAGGGGCCTTTTTGTAAAATTGCAATGAGGTGTCCCCCCCTCATTGGGCCAAACCTCATGGAGAAAAGAATGTCATTCCCTAACCGTATCCATTCATTTTCTCCCCATTCCTAGTGTACTTGCACCCCTTTATGAAGGGCACATCATGGCCCTTCATTCAAAATGCTACATTCCTAGCCCTCCCCTCATCATGATGGACATCCCCAACTCCCCAAAAATAATGTCCAGTCGGCCCTAATCCCTAGGCAGCCCCCCCACTCTCTCACCTACTTATACACCTAGTTACATCACATATTTGCACAGAACCCAAGGAAACCCTACTCAAACCCTATTTTTATTTTAAACCCTTCACTACGCAGCCTACTCCTACCCGACCACCCGCCGCCTCCTCCCGGCCAGTCCCCGCCTCTGGCGACCCCCGCACCGACCCAGTCCCCTTCGCCGGACCTTCCCCCACCTACCACCACCGCCCCCGACCACGGCTCCGCCCACAGTCGCCTCCCTCTCCGTCGTCCTCAACCCGAGCATCCCCCTCTCGCACTCGAAGCCGACCACCCGACCGGCCAGTACTCCGCCGTCTTAGCTCCGCCGGCCGCCAAACTCCGCCGACCCCTTCCCAGGCCAACCACCTTCCTCCCCGTCAAGTTTCACCGCCGGTCGACGCAGCATCTGACCGCAATCGCCCCCGCAGCACCGACAGCTCCAGAAATGCTGCTGTAGCCGACGACCGCCCCGTACGTCGCCGGAGCTCCGTCCGGCCACCCCCGCCGTCGACGGCCCGCCATCGGGACCCCCTCGACCCGAGCGTCGATCTGGTACATTATTTTATGTATTATTTTCTGTATTTTTAGGCGTATTTCGATGTGCAACGTTCTATATACTAGTGTTAGTATAGTTTACGTATTTTCTAGTATTCAGTATATTAATTAGTATTTACTGTATTATAAAGTATATATATATATGTATACCTCCCGTATAAATGCTATATTATAAATATATCTTTATTGAAATTAGTGTTATATATAATGGGATTATTAGTATGTATATATGTGTATAAATACCTATTGTGTATATATGTGTATATATATATATATATATATAAATATATGTATGTATAAATATTTGTATTATATGTAAAATATTAAGTATTTAATATATTGTGTTTATATATATATTCTGTGATTTAGTATATATAATATAATAATATTGTTATATCATAAATTTGTATTTAATAACCTAGTATGTATATGTATATATATATATAAATATATACATATGTGTATGTACATATATATTAATATACATTTTATGATATTTGTGTAAATGTAAGTATGTGTGTATTTTGTGTAATTAGTTTATTTAGTACAATAAATATATGTATTATATACATTTATATATATATTAAAACATATTGTGTACATAGTATATCAATACGGGTATATATATCTATAAATATATATATATATATACTTGGGAATATTAAAATGGGTATGAATATATATATATCTAAATATATATAAAATTATGTTATGTACATTTACTTATGTACAAAAATAATATTTAAATGCAAATAAATATGATTGTGTATATTTATTTGTGTACATAAAATTACATTTAAATATATGTTTATGTGTAATATATATGAATTTATGATTATTACCAATTATGTACATATATTTAATATGTGTATTATTAGAGTATTACTAAATAATACATAAGTACTATTTTTGTACCATTAAACATACATATTATCTTAACATATTTAATTATGATTAAGTGTATATATATATTTATATTTGTAATAGCTATATATATATACAGTCCAGATCCTGTGTCAGCTGTAGATACAAGCAGTGTGTCTTAGTCGTGCTATTGTAGCGACTAATATTGTCATTACTATATCATATATAGGGCTGCTGGACAGTACCGCCGAGGCATCAGGAGCAGGACTTTGGATTTCGCATCTACCCGGGACAGGCAAGTATACCTTGCTGGTTTACTGCTTAAAATTAAATGATAAATGTTGCAAATATGCTTAAAACTGTGCGCGTCCGATATTGACTCGGGTGCAGTCGATAATGCGTCGATGAGTAGTGTACTAGACCTAGTTGCTAGCTGACTCACCTTCGACTGTGAGGATATTTTGATATCCTCCTAGACCGTGACACTTACACGTATCACGATGGTACATTCATATTGGGATGCGGGTCCGCGTACCCGATTCGCTATCGGTACGTACGACATGCATCACGGACTAGCCTGTATTCTAGAGTAGTATAGTTAGATGAGACTTGGCATATAGATATGGTACACTCATATCGTGTATTCGACTTGCGTATCTATATTGGGCGGGAAGGACAACTGATAAATGTATGGGATACACCCATCGGACTCCGTGGTATCCAGAGGAGCCACAGACCCGATGAGTTCCTATATTCAGACACCGCGCTCTTCGGAGTGTTACGGACGTATATACATTGCAGATACCACGTCTCTTAGAGTGTTGGACGTTATATATATACAGATACCTCATTCTTCGGAATGATGGACGTTGCAGATACCACACTCTAGAGGACGTTGGACGTTATGCCTACACCTACCTATACGTTCCGAGGTTGTCCTTACATTGCATTCACTTAGTTGGTTAGCACACCCTCTTTACTTTTATTCAGTACTATATCTGGCATGCATATTGTATCTTGTTACGTCCCTCTGAGGACCTGGTTATCTTCCAGTTCTGGACGAGACCTATTATTCCACAGTATACGGGCCAGGTGTGGAGACGAGATTTGCTCTTGACTAGGAGCTAGAGGTCCTTCCATCGGAGTACCCTTGATCATATTGGTAGGCCTTCCGCCTATGACTGGAGCTTCTTACCTAGTTAGCAGTTGTTCCAGTCACTCTTATTATCAGTACTTTATTTTCAGACTATCAGTACTTTATCTCCAACATTTGTAGTGGGTTTGTTCCCACCAGACATATTTCAGTTGTACTATGTCATTCGAATATGTCCTTATATTCCAGTCTTTCATTTCGGTATTTTACTTGTTGCTTGTGGATGAGATTAGACACTGCCTGTTGTTGATATTAGACTTGTTAGATTTAGGACAACGTAGCACGCTTCGCCAGGATCCATTAAATTGGGATATCCTTGGAGACATGTCAGCTGGCCAATGCCACGTGGCCTGGTTCCATATATTTTGGGACTGGGGCGTGACATGGTTTTAGTGGTGGCCCATGCAGGTCCTGTAACATCAAATGTTTATCGCTTATGGTATGGTAACGTGCCCAGCGAGCCTGCAATAGGATAGAAATTACTAGGTCTCATCCACTTGATTACGCCTTTGAACCTCTTCCATACTTTAAAATATATGCATCCTGTTTGATTGATTCCGTACTCTTTCTAATGAAGCTCTATCTCTTACAGCGAGATGAACCTTCGTAGTAGACGTGAGATACTTGGTGCCATAGTGCCACCTGCAGCACCGAGGGAGGATACGACTCAGGGACCACCCAGAGAGCTGCCACAACCAGAGGCACAGGTGATCCCTCAGGCCCCGATGATGCACTGGCATCAGGTCTCTCCCGACGAAGGGACGCAGTAGCCAGAGGACCAGACATCGCAGACGATCCCGAGGCAGTACTTCGAGGGACAGACCTCGAGGGCGACACCGATGCCGCAGTACGAGATGCCGGCACCCGAGGAGACACCAAGGAGACAGCCGGAGGTACCGCTTCCACCACCTCCACCGTTTCCACCTCAGATGCCACCAGCGGAGGGACAGCCCCAGATGATGCAGTTCTTCCAGATGATGATGCAGGCCCAGTGGAAGCATACGGAGACCCTGAGACAGGGCCTGATGGCAGTACTGGAGAGGACACCTGCCCAAGCAGCAGCACCAGCACCTACACCTGTCCAGCAAGCAGGCACTATACGAGGCTTCAGACAGATGGGCCCGGGAACCTTCTCGGGCAAGGAGACGGCAGAGGAGATCTCAGACTGGGTCTCCAACACTGAGATGCTGTTAGAGGGTTCGCAGCTACACCCCGACCTCTGGATGACCGCGGTGAGGGCCCAACTCACAGGCAACGCCCATCACTGGTGGGACTCTATGGAGCGCAGCATCGGCAGACAGCAGACTTGGAAGGAGTTTCTAGAACACTTCAATGCGAAGTATTTCCCCGCTACGGTGAGGAACGCCCTGTACTCTCAGTTCCTGTACTTGGAGCAAGGGAACCTGACTGTGGACGCCTACGACGGAGAGTTCAGCAGACTCAGCCGATTCGGTGCAGCCCTGATCCCCAATGACCTGGAGAAGGCCAGGAGATTCCACCATGGCCTCTCTCACGAGCTGCAGAGGTACACCACTACCCAAGCGAGGATCTCTTATGAAGAGGTCCTATCAGAGGCGAGGATCCAGGAGGCTATAGGAGGAGGAGCGAGACGTTCCAGCACGAACGTACCAGCCAGAGCCCAGCAAGGAGCAGGAGGACCGATCTGCCGTCCAGGAGCGCAGGCGCAGCAGAGGACAGCGCCGTACCAGCAGAAGGAGCTTCCGACCTGTCACTTCTGTGGCAAGAGGGGACACATCATTAGAGACTGCCGAAAGAAGCTCGGGCTCTGCATGGTCTGTGGAGCCAACCAACACCTTGCTTGAGACTGCCCCCAGCGCAGAGATGGAGCACCCCAGACTGGGCAGAGGCAAGCAGTACCACCTTTGAGGATCCTACCCCAGCAAGAGACCAGCGTCCACCAGTTACCGGAGGACAGCAGAGAAGACCACCCTTAGTTCCACATGAGGCACACTTCAACCAGGCCCGATAGCAGGCAAGAGGGCAGAGGCGCGGGCAAGCCTTTGCTTTAGCATCTATCGAGGAGGAACCAGAGGGAGAGGCTATAGCAGGTACAATTCTAGTTGCATCATTACCTGCGACTGCACTGTTTGATTCTGGAGCTACACTGTCATTTATATCTAGTAGCTTCGTAGCAATGTATAGAGTAGCAACTTCCCCTTTATCTAAGAGTTGGAGAATACTTACCGGAGGAGGCATCGTACCGGTTACCAGCACCATTAGAACATGCTCGGTAGTAGTTTGTGGTAGGGAGATGAGAGCGCGATTGTTGGTACTCCCAATGCCAACTTTCGACGTAGTTTTCGGCATGGACTGGTTAAGCCAGTACAATGCCGTACTAGATTGCCGAAAGGGTAGTGTTACTTTTAGACTGCCAGGACACCCGGAGTTCGAATTCATGCGAGACACCATCGAGCGAGGAGTAGGACACGCAGTTGGAGCTTACATGGCGATGGAGACGGCACCCCCAGAAATCGTTACAGAGTTCGAGGACATTTTCCCAGAGGAGTTGCCAGGCCTACCGCCTGATAGAGAGGTAGAGTTCACCATTGAGCTAGTACCTAGAGCAGCACCGGTATCATCAAATGTGTACCGGTTGGCGAAGAAGGAGCTTGACGAGCTGAAGCTACAGCTAGAGGAGTTGCTGATCAAGGGATTCGTTCGTCCTAGTGCATCACCCTGGGGAGCACCAGTATTGTTTGTACCGAAGAAGGATGGGATGTTCCGGATGTACATTGATTACAGAGCCCTTAATGCTCTGACTATCAAGAACAAGTACCCTCTACCGCGAATCGACGATCTGTTCGACCAGCTGACAGGAGCAGTGGTGTTCACAAAGATCGACTTGAGATCGGGATACCATCAGATGAAGGTGCGAAGGGAGGACATTCCAAAGACAGCATTTAGGACTCGTTATGGTCACTACAAGTTCTTAGTGATGCCTTTTGGATTGACAAATGCGCCTGCTGTATTTATGAACCTGATGAACCGAGTCTTCCATGAGTATCTGGACCAGTTCGTGGTAGTCTTCATCGACGACATCTTGGTGTATTCGAAGAGCCACGAGGAGCACGGGGAGCACTTGAGGCTAGTGCTAGAGACGCTGAGACAAGAGAGGCTTTATGACTGTAGAAGCATGAAAAATACGCCGGATGACTACGCGGCATATCGATGCAGAGCAGCATAGGCAGAGGCCTTAAGAGCCATCAAGCGTGCAACAGAGCCTTTTCCGCTAGAACAGAGCGTGAAACATAAAATCTCAAAGGACCATCCGCGTAAGGCAGTACGTCCAAGCCGCTTCAGCGTAAACAGGGTGCTTTATCGCCTCCAGGGCGTAAAACTCCTCCCCTTTCATACGCAGCATTGAGGTGTACAAAAGTCGCTTCGTATTCCCCGAAGTGAACCTGTCAGAGCCTGCAATGAACCTGACGTCTGGACTTCTGGCAAAGGGATACGGCTCGACTACACAAGCGACGACTATAATGATGGCACTGCACTGCCACCCAGGCTGTCAAATACCGCCATCCCCTTCGCGTAAACTGTTTTTTCAAAGCACGAGGGGATACACTGCCTTGTTTTACACAGGCAAAACGCGAGCTGTTTACGTTCTGCAGTAGACAAACTGCCTGCTACGCCAAAAGCTGCACTCCGTACGGGGTTCAAGGCACGTCTCTTTGCCTAATGCACAGTGCGGTGATAGTTTCTCGAGGCACGTCTCTGCGACTGATGCGCAGAAAGGGTTGCAGACCGTCAAAGAACATGCCTCCACATTTAATGCACAGGATGGTGACAAATCTCGGCATTTAATGCAATAGATTTGATTATATCTTCAAAAGCCATAATTCCGGCTAAGACGTCCACGTCAGCACTGTGGCACGGTACGCAGCGGCTTCTACGCCCATCCAGCGATTGTGCCCCTTCGGCTTCTACGCCTGCTCGGCCCCTGTGCCCCTTCGGCTTCTATGCCTGTTCGGCCTCTACGACCCTTCGGCTTCTATACCTGCTCGGCCCCTGTGCCCCTTCGGCTTCTATGCCTGTTCGGCCTCTACGACCACTCGGCTTCTGTGCCTGTTCGGCCTCTACGACCACTCGGCTTCTACGTCTGTTCGGCTTCTACGCCTGTTCGGCTTCTATGCCGGTTTGATAACTATTTGGCTTCTATGCCATGGTGACAGATATTTGGCTTCTATGCCAACCTCTTCTACACAATGGATACCTACCTACGTGGCTTTTACGCCATGATCTTTGTAGCAATTGTACTCGTTGTGTCCCTTAGTTGGACCCGCGTCACACGCTCATTCAAAAGATTATCTATACGCAGGCATTGGTTACTTTAACCGTTGTGTAAAATGGTGCTGTACTTTCCACTCCTCGGTTGTTACACCGACGGAGTGGTCACTGTCACTAAAACTCTATAAATAGAGACCTCTATCAATGAGGAACAAGGTCGAAAAATTGGTCAAGAAAACCAATATCAGATCTGAGGTCAAAAACTCCAAACTTGAAGATCGAACCAGGTCGACAAAAATTGGAAGATCGAACCCGAGAGAGAGAGAGAGAGAGAGCACCCGGAGCTCAGGCAAAGAGTAGGGATCGACGACTTTGGCATCGTGCATCCACCCTCTCCTGCAACCTTCGAAGCTGCTTCCTGTCTTCTACGGCACTTCTTCAACATCGTGTGGTCCAAGGGCTAAAGTGATCGACTGCAGATCAGACACCTATAGCAATATTTACCCAGATTAAATAAATTGTACTCCCATATCCTCGTATAGGATCAAATTGTACAAGTTTGTTTGTAAACCAAAGAAGGCGGGTTTCGTGTAAACCCCATATTGAATACATCTTCATTCTTTTATTTAATACCACAAACAAGATGGCGACTCTGCTGGGGACATCTTTCTCTTCTGACGAGGAAGCAATTGCTCAACATGATGCGCTATCCGTGGGATCCGTGAAGAAGATACTGGTTGTCCAATTCGACCAGTCTGCCTACGAAGACATGCTTCGAACCGGGGGTAGCTCTCACTCTCTCTCCGTCCAAGACAACAGGAAGCTGCGCAAAGTGTGGATGCCCAAGACATCCTCTACCATTCCTGTGGACTCTCCGATCTCTCCGATCTCTCCGACCAATGAGGTGGTAGCACTGCTCCCTCCGTGCCCTGCACGTAAAACTCAGTCTCCCGCTACGCGCGGTACAGACGAAACTTCGGGCAAAGCCTCAGCGCTGATCCAGAAGTATTCACTGCGCTCTACGCGTAGGAACCAGTCTTCCGCTACGCGCGGTACAGACAAAACTTCGGGCAAAGCCTCAGCGCTAACCCAGAAGTATCCACTGCGCTCTACGCGTAGAAACCAGTCTCCTACTATGTGCGGTACAGACAAAACTTCGGGCAAAGCCTCAGCGCTAACCCAGAAGTATCTACTGCGCTCTACGCGCAGAAACCAGTCTCCCGCTACGCGCGGTACAGACCAAACTTCTGGTGATGCCTCAGCGCCAGGTCAGAAGTACAAATCACGCTCCAGGCGCAAGACAACATCTGACCTCTACGAGGAACCAGAGGAGCGCCGTGATTTTCGCGAAGGGAAGCAGGCAGCAGAATACTCGACTCCTCGGCCGTTACGCCGACGAAGGAGCAATCTACCTACCCTCTGGATTACGCGGGAAGCCGACGGCCGACTGAGGACCTCTTCAGCCTTACGCCACTCTGAGCGAATCTCCAATTTACGCCAGGCGAAGTCCCACGACGTAAAGCAAGCTCAGGTTGCTACTCCTCCTGACCTGCGGAAATACCTAATCCAGAATCGTAAGGAGAGGGGACCTTCCAACATGTCTATTACGCCCCCTAGCGAGCAATGTTGTAATAATCATAAAATTATGATTGACTGCTGCTGTTCTAAAGCAAAACGGTCAGTTTTCGACTGATTGAGCTACTCTCAGTCTTTCCCGGAAGAAGAGCCCGCGTATGCGTCCGTGAACATGGCTTCACACATACCTAGAGGAGGGTCGAGATCAAGACGTTATCCCTCAGGGCCTCCGAGCCGAATAAGATTCGAAGACCTCCTCAGGAACACTGAAGCTGGGGTGTTCCAAAACACCCATGCAAGGTCACAGCAACCAGCTTCGTACTCATCTGATTTCGACGCTAGGGGTCGCCAATCTCCCAGATCAGATGCTGAGAGTATAGAGTCGACTTCTGCAGCGACCTATACTTATCCTTCGAGGACGCCCAGGGAAATGGGAGTTTACGCCATTAAAGACGAACGCGAGGAAGCTTCGCCGTCAGGAAACGCGGAACAACGCATCACTATGCTGGAAACGTCTCTGAAACAAATGCAATCCATAATGGAGAACATGCACCAGATGATGCTAACTCAGCACGCAACTGCCATGGCTCAAGCGTCGGTCCCGCCAACTCAGATACGTGTGGGGGTGGACTTGCCACCATCCAACCCAAGCCAAGAGCCTGCTCCAGATCAAGAGTCAGCAGTTCCTCCGCTTCCTCACTCGGTGAATATATTACCTCCCGTTGGAGTCACGATACATCCAACTCCGTACTATACCGTAGCCCCGCTTCCAACTGAAAATCCGATGCAGGCAGTGCGGGAGTTGAAAGCCCAGTTTGACACCTTGAAGCACAAAGATCAGCTCAAGAAACTGGGAATCAACCAGCCTTACCCAGCTATCTGGGAAGAAGTCCCTTTTCCTCCGAAGTACAAGCCTCAGACTATGGCTCTGTTCGAAGGAAAAACATCGCCAAGTCAATACATGAACTATTTCAGTATGATGACGGTGTTGCTACAAGGGAACGACGCCCTCCTCACTCGGGTGTTCAAAGGCTGCCTCTCAGGAGTAGCCTATCAGTGGTACCGTAGCTTGGCGGACAACTACATTACTTCCTTCGAAGACTTCAAAGCTTTATTCTTCACGCAATTCTACGAGGGTGGAATGGACATGTCTATGTCCTCTCTCATCGAAGTCAAACAAAGGGAAAAGGAGGACGTTCGCACCTTCGTCGAACGTTTTCGTCAGGCCACCTTACAAATGCCTCCAGGAGTTTCAAACTCGGCGTCAGTAGACATTTGCAGGAAGAACCTCCTTCCTGTAGTCTTGGTATTTACAGGACCATATCAGTTCCATGAGTGGCCTTCGTTCATCGTCTCGGCAGTGGCCGCCGAAGACAACAGTCGCAAGGCGCGCGACAATGGCATCATGATCTCCGCCTCCGATAGAGGCAAAAGGTCATCTCCCAGCAGCGACCATCCTCGCAGCTCCAAGGGAAAAGAAGCTCTGACGGTCAATACGTCTAGATAAAAGACGGCGGCGACCACGCAGACGAAGCCCGGGACTTCCAGGCCCGTCGAAGTTTACTCTTTCGACGACGACGATATCCCTAGTATATTCGAGTGTCTCGTCAAAAGCGACAAGATCACCCTTCCGGAGCTAAGGCGGCCCCAAGAAGTCGGCAGTACTGACGACCCCAAATACTGCATCTTCCACAGATACGTACACCACCCAACAAAGGCGTGTTACATACTGAAGAGGAGGATCCAGGGGGTGATCGATGCTAAGGCCATCACTCTGCACAACACCGAGAAGACGGTCACGGCCAACATGATATCTCTGCGGTTCGGCGATCTGCCTTCCCAAAAGGTCATGAACGGTGTCACGCCCATTTCCCGAGCTACGATGGACATCGTCAATCTCCCTCCATCTAGAGATCAAAATCAAGACCTGGTACCCCTGACCACCCGGCAGGGCGAGATTATGTGGTTTCATCCGGGAAGAACAACATCCCGACTGGGTCGCCAATGTTGTCCCAGTCATGAAGAAAAATGGGAAGGTACGTATCTGCATCGACTACCGAGATCTGAATGCGGCCTGCCCCAAGGATGAGTTCCCTCTTCCTATCACGGACATCATGATCGACAACACCTGCGGCTTTGAACGCATGTCTTTCATGGACGGATTCTCAGGATACAATTAGATCAAGATGCATCCAGACGACGAGAAGCACACTGCCTTTCGGGCACCATTGGAGGTATATTGCTATACGGTCATGCCCTTCGGATTGAAGAACGCTGGGGATACATACCAACGGGCTATGAGTAACATATTCCATGAGCATTTACGCAAAATAGTAGAATGTTACGTGGACGACATAGCCGTCAAGAGCCGCCTCAAGGATGATCACATTCAAGACCTGAGGACGGTATTCGAGTTAATGCGCCAACATCAACTCAAGATGAACCCTACGAAGTCCTTTCTGGGTGTATCTAGTGGCAAATTTTTGGGGTTTGTCATTACCGCTAAAGGCATCCAGGTGGACCCTGATAAAGTCCAGGCAATCGTAGAAATGCGACCGTCCCATAATCTGAGGGAACTCCGGAGATTTCAAGGCCGTCTGGCTTATATACGAAGGTTCATATCTAACCTCTCGGAAAGATGTCAGCCCTTTTCGCATCTCATGAAGAAAGGTGTATCCTTCGTATGGGACGAAACCTGTCAGCAAGCATTCGGGGATATCAAACGCTACCTCACCAGTCCGCCAGTTCTGGTGCCTCCCATCATGGGAAGACCATTCTTGCTGTACGTCCGAGCAATGGATCATTCGCTAGGAGCTCTTCTCGCACAGAAGAATGATGTAGGGCATGAACATGTTATCTACTACCTCAGCAGGATGATGGTCGGAGCCGAACACCGGTACAACCCAGTGGAGAAAGAATGCTTGGCTCTGATGTTCGCTATCCAAAAGATACGGCACTACGTCACCGGCCAGACTATCCACATTATCTCCAGGATCACCCCTCTTCGAGTACTGATGAGCAAGCCGAGTGTTCTTAATTCCCGACTCGCAACTTGGGCGATGCTGTTAACACCATATGACATGGTATACGTACCGCAGAAGTCCATCAAAGGCCAAGCGCTGGCCGACTTCCTAGCTGCTCATCCGATCCCGGAGGCCTCCAAATTATACGAAGACATTCCCGACGAAGTTGCAGAATATAATTCCGCAATGGAAGGTGACGCATGGCAACTGTTCTTCGATGGCGCCTCCAGGACTGGTCCCCAGGGAAACGTGGTTTCAAGGGTAGGAATCATCCTAGTCACTCCTGATAAACTCGTCATCTTCCGGGCATATTCTCTTAATGAACCATGCTCCAACAATGTGGCGGAATACAACGCCATGTTAATTGGACTCCAAGTCGCTAAAGAGCTGGAGGTCGAGTCCCTGGAAGCTTTCGGTGATTCTCTGCTTATCGTCAATCAAGTCCGAGGAATATATGAAGTCCGGAATCCAGAGCTCATCCCCTATCACCAAGCAACGGTCGAGATAGCCATGACATTCAAAGGGTTCTTCCTAGAGCATGTACCTCGATCCCAGAATCTGGAAGCTGATTCCCTAGCCAGTCTAGCTGCGGATTTAGCCACTCCTATAAGAAGGCAGGATTCGGTAATCCTTATTAACAGAGATTTGTTCTGCGTAAAGAACAACTTTCACATAGAACGCAGCTACCCTGTGAACACGGATCCCCCGAAAAGAGACTGGAGAAGTCCCTTCATATATTTCGTCGCATACAAAATCTTGCCAGAGGACCCCAAAGAAGCAGTATTCGTCAAAAGACGATCATTACGCTTCTACTTCGATGCATCTTCACAATGCCTATATCGTCGGACTTACGACGGACTGCTATTAAGATGTCTCTCAGGCGACGAAGCACAGCAGATTATCCGGAAAGCTCACGACGGAGTATACGGAGCGCATCAGCCCGGTCCTAAGCTACAGGATCGTGTCAGGAGAATTGGCTATCACTGGCCCACTATGATCATAGACGCGATCAGCTATGCAAGACAATGCAGAGCCTGTCAGGTTCATGCAGACTTCATACATCAACCGTCTGAATATCTACATCCTACGGTTGCATCCTGGCCCTTCGAAGCATGGGGTATGGATATCATAGGTCCTATTCACCCGTCTTCTTCCAGAGGCCACCGGTTCATACTGGCCATCACGGATTACTTCTCCAAATGGGCAGAGGCGATCCCTCTGGATGAGGTAAAGGCGTCTGACGTAATCAGTTTCATCAAGCATCACGTTATTTATCGCTTTGGGATTCCCCGAAGGATAATCCATGACAATGGGCCTCAGTTCATCAGCCAAGCGTTTCAACGATTTTGCGATAAAAATCGAATACGTAATATTGCCTCTACGGCATATTATCCAGCTGCTAATGGTTTGGCGGAAGCTTTCAACAAAACCATTATCAAACTCCTGAAGAAGTTCGTCTCTTCGAGCAAAAGAGACTGGAACGAGAAGCTGGGCGAATGTCTCTGGGCATACCACGCAACGGTACGGACACCGACAGGTTGTACCCCCTTTTCACTGGTCTACGGGAGCGAAGCAGTTCTTCCCATCAAAATCCAGATCCTGTCGCTCAGGATAGCCGTGACTAATGAGCTGACCCAAGAAAAAAATGACCTGTTAAGGCTTCAGGAGCTCGAAGGGTTAGACAAGAAACGCCTCCAAGCTCAACAGCGCATCGCGCTCTACCAAGCACGCATTTCCAGAGCTTTCAATCATAAAGTAAAGGAAAGAGTGTTCAAGATCGGCGAGCTAGTCTTAGCCGTAAGAAGGCCAATGATTCTCACTCACAGGAGTAAAGGTAAATTTTAGCCCAAGTGGGAAGGCCCTTATGTGATTGAGACAACGTTCTCGAATGACGCTTACAGGTTAGCCCAGCCAAATGGAGACCTATTAATGGCTCATATCAACGATAAATTCCTGAAGAGGTACTATGCTTAACCTCCTCTACCCCAGGGTAGAATATAGCGGGAATCCCAATTCTGACAAAACTACTTCCACAACGAAGCTAGTTAGGTCATATTCTATCATGTCCGTATGACCTCTGAATAGGTATGTCCTGCTAGAAGTTTATCGAGAGTTTATCACGTCCATACTACCTCTGATATCACTCTCACTTAAACCTGTCATTTACATTCCGAAATGATGGGTCCACAAAGTCGGAAAAGATTCGCTTTATTTCCAAAAAGAGCAGAATTACATTAGGGAAGCTAAAAGCAAGAAAGGGTACATCATTGCGGGGGAGCAGTTAGATCACGAATCAGCTTCGCCAGTGCAGCTACCCTCTCGCCCCTGGAAACCAAGGCATCAGCGCGGGCCCATTCCAGCCGTGCCTCAGGATTGTTCGTAAAGGACAGTTTGGCCCTCGCCCGAAGAGAGCTAGCACGAGCAGCTTCTGCACACTCCAGGTCCCGTCGCGCGGTGCTCAGTCGGCCAGACGCTACGCCTAGACCTGCCAGCGACTGAGAAGCCCACTCCTCTGCCCGGGTGAGTTTCTCCTTCAACTTGCGGACCCTCGCTGCGTTCCCTTCGTGCTCGGATTGGCACTTTGTCTCGAGAGCAAGAGCCTCCTCCACGACGGCCTTTCTTTTATCCGTCTCCAGCTTACGGGCTTTGATAGAGTTATCCAAGCTCTCCAGCTGTTTGGTAAGCCGCGCAGTCATGGAGTCGTATCTGGCCTGGACATCGGCTTCAAAACTGCCCCGAGTCAGCTGCAAGTATTCGTTAATGGGTTGCTCCAACCCATTAACAATCGCCTCCAGGGCGTCAGCTACCCCGGAATCGCCGAACTCTCTGACGGCCCCAATTGAAAACTGGGAAGCCTTCTTCAGGCTCTCAAAATCCAGATTCTTCACCAACACCATTATTATTAGCGTGTTCAAATTGGCGTAGAAGGTGCCGGTATATAGCTCGGTCAGCGCAACCAGATCTGGTTGAACACCAGGAGTGGCCGCAATATTGACGAGTTCCCCTCCAAGGATGATTGCAGACGAGGTAGCCACAGCCGCCGCCTCGGCATGTGGTGCGACCGAAGAAGGTGCGGCAACGACGGTCGAAGTCATCGCCATACTCACAAGAGGCGAGGTCACAATGACGGGTTCGTCCCCCTCTTGAGATGACGAAACCACTCCGGGCGAGCCGGCCCCCGAAGCCATTTTCTCCCCGAAGTGGAACACCTCCGTATCATCATCAGGAGCCCGAGCAGAGCCAGAAGGCGTTTCAACGCTATACTCCCCACGGGCGCCATCCCCTGACAAGAGGACAAGAAAGTTGACATCAATACGATAGTAATCTTTCTAAGAGGAGACATAAAGATGACCTTTACCCGTAGCCAACGGTATATATGCCGCGTCTGCAGCCGATGTAGCTATGTCACGCCTTAATGACGCAATACGAACTGTCATACCTGGAGAAGGAGGTGGGCCAACCGACATCGCTAGGAGCTCCACCAAGCCTCCGCCGAGACGTGTTCGAGGTTCGTCAGCTGGAACCTCGCTGGTCATGCTCACGGACGCAGCAGGAGTTTCCTCCGTTGCTGGTCTAGAGGAAGATTCTCCCATTTACCTCGGCCACGCGAGCGATTTCACTCCACTACCGGAGGCAGTGGCAGCAACGGCAGCCTCAAGCAGGAATTCTCCGACACCGCCAGCCGAAACTGAGGGTCCCTCTCCGAGAGACGGGGAACCTCCAATCAAAAGGACATCCCCAACATGAGAGGCAGCAGGTTCCTCTCTAGGAGCCTCAATGCCGGGAATCCGGAGAGGGCGATCAGCTGTCTTCTTCTTCCTCTTGCGAGGGGAAGTTTGCTTCGAGACAGAAGCCTTTCGCTTCCCTGAGATCGCCAATGCCCCCGCAGGCGGAGGCACTTCACACCTTGGCACCGACACCAGAGGCTCATCCGGAATGGCGGACTCCTCGCCCTCGTCAGATGAAACCGAGGGGACTTCGATTCTTCCCCCGGGCTTGGAGGAAGGCACCCTGAAGCTTCCAAGAATGTCAAAGTCGCGATGGAGGGTATTGATCGCCACGTAGAACTGAGCATATGAATGGAGGATGCGCAGCTCCGTGGAGAGGTTGGCGACCGGCACAATAAAGATTGCTTCCGTGCAGCCCATGATGAAGTACCGCCACCCCCTGGCTCCATCAATGAGTCCGCCCCGGGACCTGAAGCTGGTGATGGCATTGCCCACGTGCAGCTGATCGTACCCAAACTGCCTCACGAACCGACTGGACAAGTAAGGCTCGAAGAAGCAATGATCCTCGCTTCTGTACAGCAAATGGTAGGGTCTGATGCAGACCAACCAATTAAAGGCTTCCGGGGAAAGATTGGTCTTTTCTTCGCCTAAATCCTCGAGCCTAATCTCCGACTGATTACGATGTACAGAAGGGACGGTGCAGAGGAGCTTCCAGCAATGACCAAGGCTCAGCGCCAGCCGACAGTCCACGACTGTGGTCACGTTCCAGAGGGAGCCCTTGTAGCTCAGCAAGAAACTACCCCCCGCGCTGCTACCAGGACCGGGAGACATCACTCGGGGGTTGTGAAGAATTAACCATCCCATCAAGTACAGGTATGGTAATTCCACCCGGGGAAAACTCTCACGTCGAGCTTCATTGACGAGCAAGCCGTCAGTCATGGCTCGCAGTCCAGCCTGTATACGGCACACCATGGCAGGAAGCAAGCCTAATCTTGCCCCGAACACCAGACGGACGGCGGGCCACAGGATGTTCCGATGAATGCGGTCCGCGGACGCGGTGCCAGGCACCACCACTCGACGCAACCATAAAGAGAGAAAGCCGGCCAGCTTGGCCTCCTCAGACAAAGGCCTGCGGCAGCGCCTCAAGTAACTATAGGCCTTAGTGCCTTCAGGGTACTTTCCTACCCCGTCATTAAGAAACTGGTCTGGAGCGTTGGCCTCCTCCATAAGGTCCTCAACGACCTCGGCACTGAGCACGGCCAAACAGTTCTCGGGCTCGTGCTTGTCCCCCAAAACCTTCACCGACTTGACAGCCCTGGCCCGGTGGAAGAAGAGGTAGGACATCCACTTAGTGGTGTGAGCCAAGTCAGAAGGCTCATTATAAAAGGCAGTGCACGCGAGGTAGTGACACATCAGCTCCTGATACACCTCCATCACCCGAGGATCCGAGTCCTCCAACTCCCGGTTAGTAGGAACATACTCTTCATACGGGGTATCCCCCATCGGCAGTCTCGAGATCGCTGCCATTTCGTGGAGGGCCAACCCCAACTCCCCCAGTGGAGTGGCGAAGGTCCTGGTGAGCGAAATGTATCGCTCCATCAGCGCCAGAAAGAGGTTAGGGTTGGGAGGCAACCCAACACTCGTCACGCTCACGGCGGCATACAGTCCGATGATTTCCAGCTCTTGCCAAAAATGCCTCAAAGCCCAGTCAACTAGGCAGGACCATCGGAGATTTGTTGGGGTGATCCACCCATTGCACCGAGGATTCTCCCTGGGGTATACCCCCCCTGCACCATGAAGTCATTACAGAAAGTCAGCAATTGCACCGGCTAGATCACCGAACTGTCTTCACTCGGGACGCTGCCCGGGCACAGTCCCTGAACAACATCACGACGCCAGTGGGGCGGCTGACGAACGACCCCCGGTCGGCTTCTTTCAGATAAAAGATCTTTCCCGGCTTCCCGTGAAGATCAGGAGTCAGCGTCCACGACATCCTCCTGCGATGTGTGGCATGGAAGAAAGCCGAGATCGGATAATCTCTCGGCATTGTAGGCAGATACAAGACCACGCTCTCGGTAGGAAAAACCCAGGGTTCTCTCTTGGGCTTCGTCTGGGACTGCTTGTCTATCATGTCCCCAAAAAGGAAGGCCGGCTTGATGTACTGCTCCCCATCTACGTACGTTATGGGCTCCCCGTTGATCATGCTCAGCAGCATTCGCTCGCCCTGAGCCGATATCAAGATACCCCTCCCTTCAGGATACTGGGGTCCGGAGATAGGAAATATCACGTGCGACAGATCCTCCAAGTAGTTCGAGTGCAGCATCCCAGCAGTGGATTCTATCACCTCGGCCAGTGGAGACTCATGCAAGTCGACTAAAAAATGCAAGGAAAACAAGTCATTTACGAACCTTGCAACATAAAGACCAAGAAGCGACAGTCGGTGCTTTACGCCAAGGCTGTACAAAATTTGGTCATCCTACGCCAGGAGTCATATCCCGAAAGCGTAATTAGCGGTATACGGTCCGTGCTTTACGCCAGACTACTAAAATTCTAGTTATTACGTCGGAGGTCCCATCCAAAGCATAAAACTAAAATTTTACAGTATACACCAAGTCTTCGGCAGCCAGAGCTTTTACGCTCATAACTACGAAGACATGGAGTTTTTACGCTGACATATTAGAAATGTGGGCGTAAAAGATGAAAACGTCTCCGTGCGTCATCTTCCTCAAAGAGGCTATCAGCACAGAAGACGACCTAGCACGGTCACGTTCAACGTGTGCGAAGGATTTTTCGTCGTTCTTTGTCATTTTCGATGGCTATACCTCTAAGACCGGGTGCGCTACTCGTCGGCAAGATCCTTCGCTCAGAAGGAAGTTCGCATCGCCCGACCGAAGACTCTCTCGTCGGGGCAGAAGCACGAGAAGAAGAGCCTATGCTCTTTCCCTTGGTGGAGAAGGTTTGCTTCGGGGCCATTACTGGAAACCTGGAGTGCTCGGAGAAAGTACGAGGGGAAAAAACTTAAACAATCAAAGCTCTCTCTCGCAGAAGACGGATAAAAAGTTTCTCTCTCCAGAAGCTCGGGATATATATAGAGTTTGGGTCGACTCCTCGAATCCTCAGGTGGCTCCTCGAAACCCCAACCGAATCTCACAAATTAAATATTTGGTTATGATTGGGTACTACGTCAGCCCGCTACTCTCGAAAGACGGACAGTCAGCAAATTCGAAGAGTTTTTCGTGCAAAAGCAGGTCAGCGGTTCCTATGCTAAGGAGCTTTCTACGCTCGACAGCAACAGATCCATGGTTTTACGCTCGCAAGCTTCAAGTCTATGGTTTTACGCCCGAATGCCTTTGTGCTCGGTAGCTTTTATGCTCGAGAGGCTACAAACCTACGACTTTTTACGCTCAGTAGGTACCAAATCGATGATCTCACGCTCGGTAGCGCTTAGTTTACGGTCGGAGGCAACAGATCCGCAACCTCTACGCCCGGAAGATTTCTTTCATTCACAGGCTACAAATCTACAGTTCTACGCTAAGGAGCTTTCTACGCCCGACAGCAACAGATCTACGATTCTATGCTCGCAAGCTATCAGTTTATGGTTTAATGCCCGGATGCCGTTGTGCTCGGTAGCTTTTACGCTCGAGAGACTACAAACCTACGACTTACGCTCAGCAGCTCCAAATCGATGATCTCACGCTCGGTGGCTTTCTACGCTCAACAGGCCTACGAACTCAAGATTTTCAGCTCATCTACGCTACGGATATCTGACTTTCCGCATATCCAAACTCAAGGCGGTCGATTACAGGAGTTCACACAGAAGATACTCCTTCTTGACCTCAACATATCCCAAGTACCCGAAGCATACAAGAGTTCAAACATTGAGAAATTACTCTTCTCGGGTCAATTGGAGGTTCATCCAGACTCTAGTCTGAATATCTCGTCTATCAAAAGATGGCAACTCAGTTAGACAGCCATTTCTCGACCCTGTCCCAAGGGATTTTTCGAGAAGTCATTCTTGAAGACGAAGTCTGAACAAAAATTCTGTTCATCAGAAGCTCAGAGCTCTACGCGGTTTCTCAGTCCTAGCAATAGGACAGTTCTAAAATGTTCAAAATGCTCTACAGCGTTCTATGGACTATTCGCTATACGTAAAGGACATGACCTAGCACTCTTTCTACAGAGTCGACGTACAGAATCAGACGTGTCGAAGCTACACATATTCAGACTTCACAGCAACGTATGGCAAGATGATCATATGAAGAAGCAAGACAATTTTATTAAGGATTAAAGTCATGATTACATATGAGGAAAATCCAATCTACAAGGGTTTTTCTCTATTTTTTATGATTACATCTGAGGGGAACTCCGTCTACAAAGGAGATACCCCCTCGTCGTCTGAAGATCGCCCAGAAGCTGTTCTGACAGGTTCTCGCATGGGTGGAGATCTTCCTCTTCTTCGAAGACAGTTCATCGACTACCACAGTCATGAACAAGAAGATCCTCCATACGCCATGGTCGATCCAGTTGAGGCTTCTTTAGCCCAACTTGATCGAGGACGACAGATTACGGTTTGTCTAATCTCGTCCGCGGGGGTCTCAGGAGAAGAGATACAGCTTACAAGCAGTGTGGTCTAATACGACCCTTCCCTTCTCCTGGAAGAACAGCCATATAAAGTTGCTGATTATCCCGAGCAAGGGAGGCTAAGATATCCTTCCATGATCCATCGTTGCAGTGGACACTTGCTCGAAGACGCCATCTTTTTCGGCTCCTTACACGCTGGAAGAACATGATCTCCTTCTTCCTCAAATCGACCCGGCGAACTCCGGCGATCATCTCTGCATGGTGATGAAAATGTGGGGAGAACAGGCTAACTCCCCCAGCCTTTTTATAGGCGAAAAGGGGTCACACAGGTCCCCAATAAATCCGCCATAAAGTCGGCATCGACCGTTTTAACGCTCCATTCAGAAATGTTTCGAGTCACGAGGTGCGGTTCATGCTTCATTCAAAGCGTTCCAACTTTCGAGGAATTTGAAAGCTTTGAAGGAGGTCTTGTAGAATCATGAAAAATACGTCGGATGACTACGCGGCATATCGGTGCAGAGCAGCATAGGCAGAGGCCTTAAGAGCCATCAAGCGTGCAAGAGAGCCTTTTCCGCTAGAACAGAGCGTGAAACATAAAAGCTCAAAGGACCATCTGCGTAAGGCAGTACGTCCAAGCCGCTTCAGCGTAAACAGGGTGCTTTATCGCCTCCAGGGCGTAAAACTCCTCCCCTTTCATACGCAGCATTGAGGTGTACAAAAGATGCTTCGTATTCCCCGAAGTGAACCTGTCAGAGCCTACAATGAACCTGACGTCTGGACTTCTGGCAAAGGGATACGGCTCGACTACCCAAGCGACGGCTATAATGATGGCACTGCACTGCCACCCAGGCTGTCAAATACCGCCATCCCCTTCGCGTAAACTGCTTTTTCAAAGCACAAGGGGATACGCTGCCTTGTTTTACACAGGCAAAACGCGAGCTGTTTACGTTCTGCAGTAGACAAACCGCCTGCTACGCCAAAAGCTGCACTCCGTACGGGGTTCGAGGCACGTCTCTTCGCCTAATGCACAGTGCGGTGACAGTTTCTCGAGGCACGTCTCTGCGACTGATGCACAAAAAGGGTTGCAGACCGTCAAAGAACACGCCTCCACATTTAATGCACAGGATGGTGGCAAATCTCGGCATTTAATGCAAGAGATTTGATTATATCTTTAAAAGCCGTAATTCCGGCTAAGACGTCCACGTCAGCACTGTGGCACGGTACGCAGCGGCTTCTACGCCCATCCAGCGATTGTGCCCCTTCGGCTTCTATGCCTGCTCGGCCCCTGTGCCCCTTCGGCTTCTATGCCTGTTCGGCCTCTACGACCCTTCGGCTTCTATGCCTGCTCGGCCCCTGTGCCCCTTCGGCTTCTATGCTTGTTCGGCCTCTACGACCACTCGGCTTCTATGTCTGTTCGGCCTCTACGACCACTCGGCTTTTGTGCCTGTTCGGCCTCTACGCCTGTTCGGCTTCTACGCATGTTCGGCTTCTACGCCTGTTCGGCTTCTATGCCGGTTTGATAACTATTTGTCTTCTATGGCATGGTGACAGACATTTGGCTTCTATACCAACCTCTTCTACACGATGGATACCTACCTACGTGGCTTTTATGCCGTGATCTTCGTAGCAATTATACGCGTTGTGTCCCTTAGTTGGACCCGCGTCACACGCTCATTCAAAAGATCATCTATACGCAGGCATTGGTTACTTTAACCGTTGTGTAAAAGGGTGCTGTACTTTCCACTCCTCGGTTGTTACACCGACGGAGTGGTCACTGTCACTAAAACTCTATAAATAGAGACCTCTATCAATGAGGAACAAGGTCGAAAAATTGGTCAAGAAAACCAATATCAGATCCGAGGTCGAAAAACTCCAAACTTGAAGATCGAACCAGGTCGACAAAAATTGGAAGATCGAACCCGAGAGAGAGAGAGAGAGAGAGAGAGAGAGAGAGAGCACCCGGAGCTCAGGCAAAGAGTAGGGATCGACGACTTTGGCATCGCGCATCCACCCTCTCCTGCAACCTTCGAAGCTGCTTCCTGTCTTCTACGGCACTTCTTCAACATTGTGTGGTCCAAGGGCTAAAGTGATCGACTGCAGATCAGACACCTATAGCAATATTTACCCAGATTAAATAAATTATACTCCCATATCCTCGTATAGGATCAAATTGTACAAGTTTGTTTGTAAACCAAAGAAGGCGGGTTCCGTGTAAACCCCATATTGAATACATCTTTATTCTTTCGTTTAATACCACAAACAATGCCAAGCTGAACAAGTGCGAGTTTCTTCTAGATCGTGTCGCATTTCTTGGACACGTTATCTCGGGAGATGGTATTTCAGTAGATCCTGCGAAGATTTCGTCAGTAGAGACGTGACCGACCCCTACCAACGTATCGGAGGTAAGGAGTTTCCTAGGACTTGCCGGATATTACCGGAGGTTCGTAAAGAACTTCGCAAGGATCGCAGAGCCGATGACCCGCTTGACCCGCAAGGATCAGGAGTTCACCTGGACAGAGGAGTGTCAGACGGCATTCAATGAGCTGAAGAAGCGTCTGACTACAGCACCTATCTTGACCATACCTTCTGGACCCGGAGGATTCGTGATCTATAGCGATGCATCCGGGAAAGGATTAGGATGCGTCTTGATGCAGCATGGGAAGGTTGTGGCCTATGCCTCTAGGCAGCTGAGGACCCATAAGAAGAACTATCCTACCCACGACTTGGAGCTTGCCGCAGTGATCTTTGCTTTGAAGCTTTGGAGGCACTACCTGTACGGAGAGCGCGTGGAGATATTCACCGATCACAAGAGCCTGAAATACGTCTACACACAGAAGGACCTAAACCAGAGGCAGAGACGTTGGCTCGAAGTGATGGCAGACTTCGAGATTGAGCTACAGTACCATCCGGGAAAGGCTTATGTGGTAGCCGATGCTTTAAGCAGGAAGCCCATAGCATTTTTCCTGACTACCCAACAACATCTGTTGAGAGATTTAGAATAGTTGGGTATCGAAGTCATTATGCCCGGAGTAGACGGCCAGATGTCGAGTTTCCAGGTGCAATCGACATTGGTGGAGAGAAACAAGGCTGCTTTGCGGACGGACGCCAGATTTCAGAGGCTTCGACAGAGGACAGAGGCTGGAATACAGACGGGACTGCATATACACGAGGACGGGACTTTGAGATGTGGAGATCGTCTCTATGTTCCGAATGGAGAGCTACGCCAGGAGCTGATGACGGAGGCACACAGTTCGACCTATTCTATACATCCAGGAGGCACGAAGATATACCGAGACCTGAGGCAGTACTACTGGTGGCATGGGATGAAGAGAGAGATAGCCCGCTTCGTGGCTAAGTGTCTGGTGTGTCAGCAAGTCAAGGCTGAGCATCAGAGGTCTGCCGGATTACTTCAACCGCTCCCGATACCGGAGTGAAAATGGGAGCACATCACCATGGACTTCATCACGGGTTTCCCGACGAGTCCTAGTGGTCGCAACGCGGTATGGGTAATCGTAGATAGACTCACCAAGTCTGCCCACTTTTTACCCTTCAGGGTTGGGCAATCTACGAAAGTCTTGGCAGACATGTACATGAGGGAGATTGTACGATTGCATGGAGTGCCAGTCAGTATCGTGTCTGACCGGGATACGAGGTTCACATCGTACTTTTGGAGGAGTATGCAAGAGAGTCTTGGTACCCGCCTTAAGTGCGGTACTTCGTACCACCCGCAGACAGATGGACAGTCCGAGCGCACCATTCAGACGCTGGAGGACATGTTGAGGGCATGCATGCTTGACTTCAGCGGTTCGTGGGAGGACCACTTGCACTTGGTCGAATTTTCCTACAACAATAGCTATCAGGCGAGCATTCAGATGGCTCCCTATGAGGCATTGTATGGTAGGAAGTGTCGTTCTCCAGTATGTTGGAGCGATGTAGGCGAGAGGCAGATTCTAGGGCCAGAGTTGGTCATCCGTACAGTGGAGAAGGTGAAGAAAATCCAGGGGCATCTACGAGCAGCACAGGACAGGCAGAAGCATTGGGCTAATGTGCATCGACGACCCCTAGAGTTCCAGGTGGGAGAACATGTGTTCATGAAGATTTTACCTACCAGAGGAACCATCAGATTTGGAGGCAGAGGAAAGCTGAGTCCGAGGTACATCGGACCCTTCGATGTGCTAGAGCGCGTCGGAGAAGTTGCTTACAGATTAGCCTTGCCGTAGACACTGGAAGGAGTTCATGACGTCTTCCATGTATCTCAGCTGAGGAGGTACATACCTGATCCGAGTCATGTGCTTGACCACTCGGAGATCACCGTTGGTCCAAGTTTGTCATACCAGGAGGAGCCGGTAGAGATCCTAGACCGAAGCAAGAAGGTACTGCGAGGCCAGACTATCCCTCTAGTTCGTGTCGCATGGAGGCATCACGCACCAGGTGAATCAACCTGGGAACGAGAGGACGATATTCGGCAACGCTTTCCCCATCTCTTCGAAGGCCTAGGTATGTGATAGTATTTATTTCATTCAAATATTTTTCTATATGTCTGTTTTAATTTCGAGGACGAAATGCTCTAAGGAGGGTATGTTGTAAACCCCCTCGACCAGAAATTAGGGTTAATTAACTTAAATAGCCTAATTAGGGTTAACTTGATATAATTAAGATTTATTATATAGTATTATAATACCTGTGCAATGATTTGTTATTTTAGGATACTACCCTAGCTGTTTCCCTGAAACAATTTCCACATACCAGGCTTAGACATGCTAACCTATCATATTGAACCTAGAACAAACCCCGGATACTGATTTTCGTGCCTGATTTTAGTCGCACAAAATTTGTTACAAACGTCCGTACGCAAATTAAATAAATTGCGTAATTACGTTCGTTGTCCGTTCCAATTGAAATTGAGACCCCATCTCGATCCGAATTGACCAACCCATATCATGACATTATTGTACACTGAGCCTACCACACTAATGACCCTTGTCCAACCCAATTTAGACCCCCAGTTCTCGTTAAATTAAATTAGAGACACCCGGTGCATTAATTGTGAATTAATTAACGTGGTGACCTAACATAAATTAAATTAGACCCAACTCCAACCCAAACCCACACCCACAAGCCTCATACAAAATACCATACACCATCCTAGCCCAATGAAGAACACCAAACATGGTGTTTGTTTACATCAAATCCCCAATTTCAGAAATTGTGCAAATACTAAATTGTTCAGGGGCCTTTTTGTAAAATTGCAATGAGGTGTCCCCCCTCATTGGCCCAAACCTCATGGAGAAAAGAATGTCATTCCCTAACCGTATCCATTCATTATTTTATGTATTATTTTCTGTATTTTTAGGCGTATTTCGATGTGCAACGTTTTATATACTAGTGTTAGTATAGTTTACGTATTTTCTACGTATTCAGTATATTAATTAGTATTTACTGTATTGTAAAGTATATATATATGTATACCTCCCGTATAAATGCTGTATTATAAATATATTTTTATTGAAATTAGTGTTATATATAATGGGATTATTAGCATGTATATATGTGTATAAATACCTATTGTGTATATATGTGTATATATATATATATATAAATATATAAATGTATAAATATTTGTATTATATGTAAAATATTAAGTATTTAATACATTGTGTTTATATATATATTCTGTGATTTAGTATATATAATATAATAATATTGTTATATCATAAATTTGTATTTAATAACCTAGTATGTATATGTATATATATATATATAAATATATATATGTGTATGTACATATATATTAATATAAATTTTATGATATTTGTGTAAATGTAAGTATGTGTGTATTTTGTGTAATTAGTTTATTTAGTGCAATAAATATATGTATTATATACATTTATATATATATTAAAACATATTGTGTACATAGTATATCAATACGGGTATATATATCTATAAATATATATATATATATATATATATATATATATATATATATATATATATATATATATATATATATACACTTGGGAATATTAAAATGGGTATGAATATATATATATATATATATATATATATATATATATATATATATATATATATATATATATATATATATATATATATAAAAAATTATGTTATGTATATTTACTTATGTACAAAATTAATATTTAAATGCAAATAAATATGATTGTGTATATTTATTTGTGTACATAAAATTACATTTAAATATATGTTTATGTGTAATATATATGAATTTATGATTATTACCAATTATGTACATATATTTAATATGTGTATTATTAGAGTATTACTAAATAATACATAAGTACTATTTTTGTACCATTAAACATACATATTATCTTAACATATTTAATTATGATTAAGTGTATATATATATTTATATTTGTAATAGCTATATATATATATACAGTCCAGACCCTATGTCAGCTGTAGATACAAGCAATGTGTCTTAGTCGTGCTATTGTAGCGACTAATATTGTCATTACTATATCATATATAGGGCTGCTGGACAGTACCGCCGAGGCATCAGGAGCAGGACTTTGGATTTCGCAGCTACCCGGGACATGCAAGTATACCTTGCTGGTTTACTGCTTAAAATTAAATGATAAATGTTGCAAATATGCTTAAAACTGTGCGCGTCCGAGATTGACTCGGGTGCAGTCGACAATGCGTCGATGAATAGTGTACTAGACCTAGTTGCTAGCTGAATCACCTTCGACTGTGAGGATATTTTGATATCCTCCTAGATCGTGACACTTACACGTATCACGATGGTACATTCATATTGGGATGCGGGTTCGCGTACCCGATTCGCTATCGGTACGTACAACATGCATCACGGACTAGCCTGTATTCTAGAGTAGTATAGTTAGATGAGACTTGGCATATAGATACGGTACACTCACGTCGTGTATTCGGCTTGCGTATCTATATTGGGCGGGAAGGACAACTGATAAACGTATGGGATACACCCATCGGACTCCGTGGTATCCAGAGGAGCCACAGACCCGATGACTTTCTATATTCAGACACCGCGCTCTTCGGAGTGTTATGGACGTATATACATTGCAGATACCACGTCCCTTAGAGTGTTGGACGTTATATATATACAGATACCTCATTCTTCGGAATGATGGACGTTGCAGATACCACACTCTAGAGGACGTTGGACGTTATGCCTACACCTACCTATACGTTCCGAGGTTGTCCTTATATTGCATTCATTTAGTTGGTTAGCACACCCTCTTTACTTTTATTCAGTACTATATCTGGCATGCATATTGTATCTTGTTACGTCCCTCTGAGGACCTGGTTATCTTCCAGATCTGGACGAGGCCTATTATCCCACAGTGTACGGGCCAGGTGTGGAGACGAGGTTTGCTCTTGACGAGGAGCTAGAGGTCCTTCCATCGGAGTACCACTGATCATATTGGTAGGCCTTCCGCCTATGACTGGAGCTCCTTACCTAGTTAGCAGTTGTTCCAGTCACTCTTATTATCAGTACTTTATTTTCAGACTATCAGTACTTTATCTCCAACATTTGTAGTGGGTTTGTTCCAGTCTTTTATTTCGGTATTTTACTTGTTGCTTGTGGATAAGATTAGACACTGCCTGTTATTGATATTAGACTTGTTAGATTTAGGACAGCGTAGCACGCTTCTCCAGGATCCATTAAATTGGGATATCCTCGGAGACGTGTCAGCTGGCCAATGCCACGTGGCCTGGTTCCATATATTTTGGGACTGGGGCATGACAGGGGACATAATCCGGATCCAGGTCCTTAGGGGACATAGCAAGGTACAAAATAACTCATGCCAAAATAATGTAGTGCAACAAATAAATGAACAATAGGGTAAATATAACCAGCTAAGTGATATGCAAGATGAGAGCAGCACTATAACTCAGGCTGAAACTACTACAAGCTCTGTGTCGGGGAGCCGGGTAACAGTAATATCATGTGGCACCGAAAAACGTATCAGGAACAAAGGTCTCCAAATCTGTCCAACTTAGTGTCAACAGGTCCAGAACGATGATGCGAACCCAACGAAACTTCAAGAATTGGATTTCGATGAGCCGATCACAAAATCGTCCGCCAAGTGGAGCCTGTGGGGCCCACGATACGCGATTTTGTCAACGTTCTCAGAATCGAACCAAACTTAGGTCACAGGACCAGCGTATTACTACGAGTCCTATGGCGCAAGTTTCGTTTCGATCCGACGTGTGTATACTAAGTTACAGCGAGATCCAGAAAGGACGGATACGGGGCTTTGCCGGCGGATACGCGTTGATTCCGGTGTGCACGCACATCCAAATCAACTTCTACGAAATCCCCACATCCGTATCAACGGCGCGCACGTATCGGTGAAGACCGCACGCGACCAAGTCGTCCCGTTTGGCGGGGCGTACTCAGTTCCGGGGTAAAATAGGGCGTTGTTTTTTCCTGTTTTTGGATCGCGGTTTGCGATCGCCACAGGACGCGACGCACCGAGCGGGTTGCACGGGCATCGAGAGGGTCACGCAGGGTTCGCGTTTCAATAGACGGAACCAAAAATGGGTCAACGAGGAGAGAGAAAGGGTTACCTGAACAGGGCTCCGTGAAATCTGAATTACTCGTGTCCTCGTCGTCTCGACACGTGCTGAGTCGTGTCCGGGCCGTGTCCTGGCTAGGTTTAGGGTTTAGGGGCTCTGGTTCGCCGGAGACTCGCCGGAGGGGCTCGCCGGGGAGGGTCGGGTGCAGCGGAGGCGTAGACGAGGTCGAGGCGGCCGGGTTCAGGCGGAGTAGGTGGCTGCGAGGGCGGGGGGACCGTGGCGGAGGCGCTCGATCAGGCGGAGACGAAGCTGTCCGGCGATGGAGCCTTCGGCGGTTGGCTCAGTTCGTCGGCTCAGTGAAACTCGGCGGAGCGGGGTGGAGATGACCGGCTCGAGGCTGCTCAGGCTGAGGGAGGCGGAGGAGAACAAGAGGAGGAGAGGGCGGCGGCGCGGTGGAGACGGCGGGAGCCGGTGCTGGAAGAGGACGTCGTCGAGGGAGGTGGCGCCGGGTTCTGCGGGAAGTGGCGAAGCTGGAGGGTGGTGGAGGGGACTCGTCGAGGTAGGTTGGAGCTCTGGAAGAGGGGCGGAGGACTTCGCCGGAGACGTCGACGGAGCGAGGGGAGAGGCGGCTAGGGGGTTATATAGGGGTACCGAGGGAGTGGGAGAGGCGGCCGGTGAGGGGAGGGGAACCGGAGCGGCGGCCGGCCGGTCGCCGGTTGCAGGGGAGACGAACCGAGGGGTCGTCGGCGGCCACGCGGCGGAAACGGCCGCCGGGAAGCCGAGGGGTCGGGGTAATTCAATTTAGGGATTTAGGGTTCCAAACGGGTCGGGTCTAAGCGGGTCGGGTCGAACCCGGATCCGACCCGCTAAGGTTTGGACCGGTTCAACTAGACCGGGTCCGGTTCGGGTCAGTTGGTTTGGTTTAATTAGAAATAAACCGGATTTATTTCAAGGTTCATTTTGGTTTAATTATTAATTTGTTTTTAAAAATGCTTCCGGGGTCCAATAAATTTCCGGAAAATTACCCGATGTCTAGTTTTTCATTTTACACCGGAAAATATTATTTTCATAATATTTTAATATCATTTAATATTATTTAAAAATTATTTAAATTTAAAATATCTTAGTTTTAATTAATAAAAATTCTAGAAAATTTTTAGAAAATTGTGAAAAATCCAAATTAAAATTTCTTGAAAATCAGGGGCTTTACAAGCTCTCAAGTCGAAAAACTTGACCTCCTCCGGCACAGCACGTCCCTCGACGTTGACGAGCCTGGACTCGGATCCGCCGTCCTTGAGCCCGGATCCACTGTCATCGAGCCGCGCCCGTTCCACCACCCTTGAGCTACGTTCCATTATCGCCTCTGGGAGAGAAGAAATGAGAGAGAATCTCGAGAGAGAGAGAGGCGACGAGCTCGAGCTCAAATCTGCCGTCCTCGAGCTCGAATCTTACCGTCCATGAGCCGGTTCCACCGTTGCCTCTGGAAGAGGAGAGGAGAGAGAATCTCAAGGGAGATGTGGGAGGGGGTTGGGAGGGGAAGGGGGACGCCAAACAGTGCAAAAAGAAAAAAAAAAAAAGAAAAATTTGACGCAAAAAATAGTCGAGCTGCACTCTGAAAGTAGTGTTTCAAAGCTGTTTTTGGAAGTTTTTTTTTTTTTTTTTGAAGTGTACGTTCTCAAAGAGTCCCTCCCAAATGTTATTTGTTGTCCACCTTACGTTAACGTATAACCAAATGCACCGTAACATTTTTGTCAAAAAAACGTATGGAAAGTGACTACTCGAAGCCATTTTCCTTCCAGCAAAAGCTTCGGAAAAAAAGTCCAAACGAACCGTCGGGGAACCGACGAACAAACTGTACGCCACGTGTCTGTCTCACATTGGTCGGTCCGTTTCCCACAGACGTCAGTCATCTCCTGCTGACATGAGTCGTCCAGACCCGACCAATATATGGCCAGCACATGGCTTGCGGTTTGCGTGCCGGTCCCATTCGGTATGTGTAGAAGCGCTAAACTTTTAATCTATTGTAGCAAGCTCTCATCCTGGTTCGCATTGTTGTTCTACATAATTCGAAAAAGTTGCACAACCAAGGAACGAAGAAGGACAAGCCGTACCCTGTGTGACAGCATTTCTTCCTTTGGACAAAGAGGAAAGGCCATGCCAACATCAATATTGAGGGCGATTGTAAAATTCTTATTGACTCGATCTTGCATAAGAAAATTGGATGTCTTATGGCGGGTACGACAAGTCATAGAAGAAAATCGTGCTGCACTGTTTCACTGTAGTACGCATCTCCTTCCCCTTCATCCGAAGAAATGCCAACATTGTTGCACACTCTTTGGCTTCCCATGCTCCAGTAACCTCTACTTGTGCTTTTTATAAAACCATAAAAGAAAAATACTAATCTCTCTCTCTCTCTCTCTCTCTCTCTCTCTCGTCGGTCGAACATTGTATAGTAAGGAGTAAGGTCTAAGCCCTAAGGTGTTAGGTTGGGCCTTCGCACAAATTGAAGGTAATGTTTTATGTATCTTGCCACACATCCAACTTGTCATTTTTGGACATTTGATTATGCATTAGGATATCTCGATTGACATGACAGTGCATTGTTTAACCGCCAATAAGTTTGACATATTGTTCATAATTTCATCATAAGCGAACAAAATATTTAATTTATTTTACAATATTTTGAGTAATAAAGTAAAAAAAATTAAAAAAAAAATGTCATTCAGGTATTTTTCTAGTTGCAATTTTGAATGTATAAATTGTCACTGACGAAGGAAAATCATATGGTTTGTCTTCTTGTTTATATTAAGGACATGATCCTTAACATAGGTAAATGGAAGATAAAGGATTGTAACACCCAACACCAAAAAATTTGGTATAAAAATTTTGTTTTTGTAATTTTGCCTATATAGATAGGATATTCAATCTAAGTATGCAAATTATATCTTTCAATTTCTTGTCATTTTATGATCTTATGTTATTGCTTTTGTTTGTATTTTAGGTCCAAAAGGGGTTTACCAATTCTACATTTTTTTGTCAGTTGGAAAAAATGTCCATTTTTAGATTTCACCCTAGGGATCATAAACCATATGACCGGTCTAGAATTTGTTCAATGAAAGGTGTTACAAAAAAAAAAAAAAAAATTGTCAAAAATAGGAAGAAAATTAAAAGGCTTTTAAATATTAGAAATGTTTCTGTATGACAGCGTCGACTTAGAGGATTGGGTTATCCTAGCCAGAACTAAATTTGGTTGTCTTGTCCTTGAGTCCAAAAGAATATATCAAAAAATTGATGGCGAGTGGGGTTGCGTGGAGGTCCGATTTCGAGTTCATCTCCTTGAGCTACTCAAGATCTTTTCAGTGGGAACTCAAAATATGAACCTGGCGGATTACTAGTTCAACTAACAGAGAGGAGTTTGGGGGTTGTCCTAACCAGAGGGTTGTCCAAATCAGATGACTTGTCAGACTTATCTCAGGGTCGTCCTTGCTACATGATACCATATCCCTTTCCTTGCCCAGGCAATTCATCACAACCAAAAGTGGAACCTTTGCTGTATCTCGGAATGCCTTGTAAAGATGGCTGGGATGTATTTCTGGTATTCTATCGAACATAACACTTTTTATGTTGAGTTATTTGTATTTATCCCAAATTGATAATGCTATCTTTACTATTCCCATTTTTTTTTAAGATAGTGTTAACCAACCCCCTCCCCTCCCCCAATCCTTCATAATATGATAATTGTAAGAGAAATTTTGATTTGCACCCCACTTTATTTATCATAATTCAAGGTGCACCCCACTGTTTTACCATAATGTACAATTCCTCCCACTTCGTCTCCAACTAAAGTTCAACTTCGTTGACTGTTAATTTTTGACCGATATACTGTCACGCCCTGATCTCCCGCAGGCAATCGGCCGTTCCCGCTAGGCGGGAATCACCCTCGCCAGCGCTCCCGCGGAACGATCGCTTAACCCATCCGGGCGTGATGCCGCACGAGCGTGAGCCACGCCCGTGCAAGGCCATGGTTCATTGGCTGGCGGTAAGAGTTCTAAGCCACAGAGTCGCACAGATTGTCCGAGTGCAGCGGAGTTTAGGAATGCATAGCGATTCGATAACAGGTTCACTGAGTCGATAAATATAGCGGAAGCATTGAAACACAAGTTATAGTAAAGCAAGCTCTTTTATTGATATGAACAAGTGTTACAGGCGGCGTATAGCCGAGATTACAAGTCGCTCAAGCCTCTCTCTCTCTGAAACAGTAAAAGCGTGCCAAGTGGCTACAATTGTGGAATGATTGTACAGGCGATGTTCAGGCGACGCTCCAACATTATGTCTTGTATATGTGCTTCAGTCCCGGACGCACCGTTGCAAGGCTTCAGAGGGAACTCCTGACCTTAGCACGCACGAAGGAGGCATTCGCACTGAACGAGGTTTCCCGCACCCTGCATACAAACTGGTGGATCATCAGTACATTGAATGCACTGGTGGGGAAGCTACTCGCCCGTTCGACAAATCCAAACACGTAATACAGGTTCCGTGCACAACTACTAAGTTGTCTTTCTAGTTGCCTTAGGATCAGTTTCATGCAGATATTGAATAGCCTAACGTGTCGGGCAGTACGCCGTGCAACATAAGAGGAAACACGGCGAGACTTACCAACTTACCATCTCCTTCCCTGTCCAAGGCAAACATTGAGGCAACATTAGTAATACGAGCAGAGGCATGTATAAACATTCAGGAGGCAAAGCATATGCAAACACGAGGGTCGTTTATAACATGATCGTTCAGGTGTTTAGTTGTTTATTGATGCGATGCAGTGACTCGCACGCGGATAGCCGCTAAGCGAGGATGACTTATCTATATGAACACGGTCGCTGGCAAAGCCATTATGGACGTAGTCGAGGACAAGGATAGCATGCTACGCGTGTACACGAGGCACACGAACACGATGCGTTGCAAGCTATCCTCCCTGCACACGAGACTACACACGAGCTCCATCCGGACCGGATCGGCCCCAGTGCCCCGGTGACCGTCCGTGGAACTAGTCCGCGATATGCAAGTCAGGGTTAACCAATCTCAGGCAACACGATTTATTTGATCAATCTCAGGCAACACGATTTATTTGACCAATCTCAGGCAACACGATTTATTAGACCAATCTCAGGCAACACGATTACACGAGATACACGAGAACACGCGTGCACTAGAACACGAGAACACGAGAAGATGAGTGCACGGGAACACGAGTACATGAGTATACGGGATACTTGAATCTTGGTTCTGTACAATAACTTGTCTTGATGCATTCCCATGGTTCGGGGCTGCCTTGGTGACCTAACGGTCCCGGATACTTGCAGGTTCATTCAGGCACGGAACGACTACGTAGTAGTCTTTCGGGGTTTGGATGAAAACATGGCAACATTACAAGCAGACAAGCATGCGTTTCTAAGGAACATAATCAGCACGTTTGCTCGGACCCGAAGGTAAGCCGAGAGATGAAACCGTTAAGGGACTTAGCATGCGAGGGTCTGTATATAAGCAGTATTTCATTTCCATGTTCTAGCAAGCAATAAAAGTTGGGATTATTCCTTTAGCTAGGTGCGTTGGATTTATTAGCATGCAGGGTTGATTCACCTAGCAACTAGCATAAATATTCCATATTTTATGTGTGCTGGCTAAGCAAAAACAAGTTCACCGTAGCCACCCACCTTAGCGATGATTCGCCTCGGTAAAGCGATACGTGTGAGCGAGCCTCTGAAAGTCCAAGCCGGATTCCTGTAGGGACAAGTCTGGATATCCTTCGCTTCTCTTTTTGAGGCAAAGCGGGTCGGGACAGCTGCACTATTGCCGTTTGAAACGGCAGTCCGCTTGAGCGGAACGGGGTGTTACTGTAAACTCCCTGATTTTTTCAAAAATTTTAAAACTGAATTTTTCACAATTTTCTGAAATTTTCTGGGATTTTTCTGTAATTTAAAAACAGGGTTTTAAATATTAAATAATTTTTGATTGATAATAAACAATGTTAAATATTACAAAAATAATATTTTTGGGTGTAAAATGAAAAACTGGACTTAGGGCAATTTTTTTGGAATTTATTGGGCCCCGGACATATTTTTAAAACACCTAAAAGTATTTATTTAATTATTCATTTAATTAATTAATTAATTAATTATTAATTATCGAATTAATTAGAATTTATTTTTTTTATTTTAAACCCTGGCCCATTGGGCCGGCCCGGCCCAGCCTAACCCGGCCCAGCTCCTGGCCTAGCGGGTCGGGCGGGTCGGCCAGACCCGCTAGCCCGACCCGACCCGGTCCCCTCTCCCTGACCCGTTCCCCCTCCCCGCGTTTCCCGCCGCCTCCGCCGTCTGCGCCGTCCGCCGCGCCCGGCCACCACCCCACGACCTCCGCCCACGCCGCCACGACCCCCGGCCCCTCCGCCTTGCTCGGCCTCCCCTCTCCCTCGCTCCTCCCTATAAAACCCCCGCCGGCTCACCCCCTCTGCTCCGCCGCTCACCGCCACCTCGCCACCACGCCGCCACCACCAGCCCCTCCGTCGACCACCACACCGCCAGCGCCACGCCCAGCCAGCCCTGCTCCTCCCCTCCGGCGTCCCGCTCCGCCGTCCTCCGGCCATCGAAGGCAGCAGCAGCTCGAGCAGCTCCCCGTGCCGCCGCGCCGCCTCCAGCGCCGCCGCGAGCCCCGGCCACCGCCTCGCCGCGTGCCCCGGCCCCCTCCGCCTCAGCCCGGCCGCCAAGCCGCCGCCCTCCGTCGGAGCTCGGCCAATTCCCCTGAACCCTAACCCTAATTCTTGCCCTGTATCCGACACGTGTCGGACACGTGTCGGACACGATTCCGACCCCGATTTTTGGGCCCCGTTCAGGTGCGTGTATTTGCTTGCTCGTAGCTCGGATTTTGATTCCGTAAATTGCGTTGCGAAGCCTGTATGACCCTCTCGGTGCCCGGATAAACCGCTCGGGGCATCGCGTCCTGTGGTGATCGCACACCGCGATCCAAAAACAGGAAAAACCAGACCCCGATTCACCCCGGAACTGGGTACGCCCCGCCAAACGGGACGACTTGGTCGCGCGCGGTCTTCACAGATATGTGCGCGTCATCGATACGGACGTGCAAAATTTCACAGAAGTCAATTCGGGTGTGCGTGCACACCGGGATCAACGCGTATCCGCGGACATCGCCCCGTATCCGACTTTTCTGTAATTTACCCTAACTTTGTGTACACACGTCGGATTGAAACAAAACTTACGCCATCGGACTCTAGCGATACGCTGGTCCTGTGATCCAAGTTTGGTTCGATTCTGAGAACGTTGACGAAATCGCGTGTCGTGGGCCCCACAAGTCCCGCTCGACGGACGATTTTGTGATCGGCTCATCGGAATCCAATTCTGAAAGTTTCGTTGGGTTCGTATCATCGTTCCTGACCTGTTGACACTAAGTTTGGTGAATTTGGAGACCTTTGACCCTGACACATTTTTCGGTGCAAAGCGGGCCCACATGTGGACCCCATTTTGATCCGAAACTGCCGTTTCTGCCCTTGTCTCCAAATTGGACTCAAGGATAGGCGTTCCTAGCTGATTGATATTTTCTGGATCTGATGGTGATGTTTGTTTCAGCAACCGGAGTACCGCCTGCAATTCCCACTGAAGTCAGAACTGCAAACAGAGCAGGAACCACAGGCAAGTGTACCTTGCCAAACCCTGCAGCTTGCTATTTATTTTCTCGACTTATTTATACATCAGTGGGCAATTATACTTTGCGAACTCGTAGTAATTCCTGTTATAGTACTTGCTTGAGTTCTTGTGTAAAATGCATATAAACCTGTTTAACTGTTAAAACCCAGGACCGAGTGGCTTACTTAGCGTCCGATTACCAGTCGGGTGCCAACTCCGTACGCGAAGTTGTGTAATGTCACATAGAGATGGATATCGAGACCCGATAATTCTCGTACTTGTCTTATCAAGTACTCCAGAACCCAGGACACTTGACACTATTCATGAGACAGAGTCTTCCTGAGACATTCATGGTGATTCTGTATAGGATACAGGACTGGACAGAGATATTTTATAGACAGTATGACTTGTTGCATTAGCTATGATCCCGCTGACATGGACATGAGACGTTATGGTCATGGTATGCGTGATTACATTGGGTGGGGAGAGACACACAGGCTACAGGTTGATTATATATTATGCCGGCGTCTTAAGTCTCACTACGAGCTAGACAACTACATGATATCACTGCTACCGGCTCCCCGACACAGAGCTTGTAGTAGTTTCAGCCTGAGTTTCTTGTGCTGCTCTCATACTGCATATCACTTAGCTGGTTACATAGTTTACCCTATTGCTTATTTATTTCTGCACTGCTTATATTTTGGCTTGTATTATCTGTACCTTGCTATGTCCCCTGAGGACCTGGAATGGACTATGTCCCCAGGTATAGCTGAGGAGATCCATCCAGAGATACACCGTACAGGAGCACTTCCAGGAGCTGTACCAGGATCTGAGGACGAGATCGTACCAGAGGACTTCTCTTGAGCAGTGGCTGTATGTAGTCAGTTATTTCTATTTTCAGTTGATTATTTTCTGTCTATTTGCATTTGTTGTATCAGACATATTCTCGGATTATTTTCCGAGGAATTTATTGAGATTTGACAGTTATTTCTATTTGCATTACTCTGTCTTTTAATCTGTGATTATCTGTTGTGGATGAGAATAGAATAACCCGTGACTTATAACAATTGCCCTAATTTCTGTTAGACTACAGCTTAAGCATGCCCTGATGGATCCATTAAATTGGGTTGTCCATCGGTGCGTGCTGTTGGCCATTGCCACGTGCCCTGTCCCTCGTCATTTTGGGACTGGGGCGTGACAGTTACATCCTACCCAACTTAGAAAAAGTCTCGTCCTCAAGACTTACTAAGGACAAGCAAGGATCTAGGGTTGAGGCAAATCCTAGACAAGTCATTATACTTGTTCATTTGGATATTCACTTGCACAAGCATCGAAATCAGCATATCGCTTAGACTGGATCGTGCGCACTTTCGAAGTGCACTTCTAGCGTGAACACGTCAACCAGCTTAGTGATAGCGAACTCTTAGCACTCGAGTTTCACCTTTTCTTAATTCTTGGATGGTGCACTAGTTCAAGGCGTCCCTCGAATAAATGCATTCAACCAAACTTAGAGTTAGTGAAAATCGGACAAGCTACTAGCGATACGCTCAAGGGTTCGCACAGGTTGGAACAAAGGCCACTCACAGCATACAACCAGACAAGCAACCATATCAATCAAAACGCATTTTGAAAGTATTTAGACTTATTATTGGAATATCCCATCGAGGCATTGAGAGAGAACGTGCACATAACCCACGAACGAGCTTTCGAAACAGAGATATCGAATCGAAGTCCAAAGGCGTAGAAGCTAGGCTCTGATACCAACATGTCACGCCCCGATCTCCCGCAGGCAATCGGCCGTTCCCGCTAGGCGAGAATCACCCTCGCCAGCGCTCCCGCGGAACGATCGCTTAACCCATCCGGGCGTGATGCCGCACGAGCGTGAGCCACGTCCGTGCAAGGCCATGGTTCATTGGCTGGCGGTAAGAGTTCTAAGCCACAGAGTCGCACAGATTGTCCGAGTGCAGCGGAGTTTAGGAACGCATAGCGATTCGATAACAGGTTCACTGAGTCGATAAATATAGCGAAAGCATTGAAACACAAGTTATAGTAAAGCAAGCTCTTTTATTGATATGAACAAGTGTTACAAGCGGCGTATAGCCGAGATTACAAGTCGCTCAAGCCTCTCTCTCTGAAACAGTAAAAGCGTGCCAAGTGGCTACAATTATGGAATGATTGTACAGGCGATATTCAGGCGACGCTCCAACATTATGTCCTGTATATGTGCTTCAGTCCCGGACGCACCGTTGCAAGGCTTCAGAGGGAACTCCTGACCTTAGCACGCACGAAGGAGGCATCCGCACTGAACGAGGTTTCCCGCACCCTGTATACAAACTGGTGGATTATCAGTACATTGAATGTACTGGTGGGGAAGCTACTCGCCCGCTCGACAAATCCAAACACGTAATACAGGTTCCGTGCACAACTATTAAGTTGTCTTTCTAGTTGCCTTAGGATCAGTTTCATGCAGATATTGAATAGCCTAACGTGTCGGGCAGTGCGCCGTGCAACATGAGAGGAAACACGGCAAGACTTACCAACTTACCATTTTCTTCCCTGTCCAAGGCAAACATTGAGGCAACATTAGTAATACGAGCAGAGGCATGTATAAACATTCAGGAGGCAAAGCATATGCAAACACGAGGGTCGTTTATAACATGATCATTCAGGTGTTTAGTTGTTTATTGATGCGATGCAGTGACTCGCACGCGGATAGCCGCTAAGCGAGGATGACTTATCTATATGAACACGGTCGCTGGCAAAGCCATTATGGACGTAGTCGAGGACAAGGATAGCATGCTACGCGTGTACACGAGGCACACGAACACGATGCGTTGCAAGCTATCCTCCCTGCACACGAGACTACACACGAGCTCCATCCGGACCGGATCGGCCCAGTGCCCCAGTGACCGTCCGTGGAACTAGTCCGCGACATGCAAGTCAGGGTTAACCAATCTCAGGCAACACGATTTATTTGACCAATCTCAGGCAACACGATTTATTAGACCAATCTCAGGCAACACGATTACACGAGATACACGAGAACACGCGTGCACTAGAACACGAGAACACGAGAACATGAGTGCACGGGAACACGAGTACACGAGTATACGGGATACTTGAATCTTGGTTCTGTACAATAACTTGTCTTGATGCATTCCCCTGGTTCGGGGCTGCCTTGGTGACCTAACGGTCCCGGATACTTGCAGGTTCATTCAGGCACGGAACGACTACGTAGTAGTCTTCCGGAGTTTGGATGAAAACATGGCAACATTACAAGAAGACAAGCATGCGTTTCTAAGGAACATAATCAGCACGTTTGCTCGGACCCGAAGGTAAGCCGAGAGATGAAACCGTTAAGGGACTTAGCATGCGAGGGTCTGTATATAAGCAGTATTTTATTTCCATGTTCTAGCAAGCAATACAAGTTGGGATTATTCCCTTAGCTAGGTGCGTTGGATTTATTAGCATGCATGGGTGATTCACCTAGCGACTAACATAAATATTCCACATTTTATGTGTGCTGGCTAAGCAAAGACAAGTTCACCGTAGCCACCCACCTTAGCGATGATTCGCCTCGGTAGAGCGATACGTGTGAGCGAGCCTCTGAAAGTCCAAGCCGGATTCTTGTAGGGACAAGTCTGGATATCCTTCGCTTCTCTTTTTGAGGCAAAGCGGGTCGGGACAGCTGCACTATTGCCGTTTGAAACGGCAGTCCGCTTGAGCGGAACGAGGTGTTACATATACCTCTAGCAAATCACCATTATTACCAGCCCTCCCTTCCTCAGCATGGAAAGAGGGAAGGAGTATTTCAGACTTAACTGTTAGTTGGAGACGGAAGTAGGAGGGTTGTACATTATAGTAAAACAGTGGGGTATACATTTAATTATGACAAATAAAGTGGGATGCAACTCAAATTTTCTCTAATTGTAATTGTAGTTACCTCCACCTCCCACACCAAAAAAATTGCTTAACTTTTTAGAATTTGGGGTAATACTAATTAATAAAAAAAATGAAAGATAGTGAAGATATTATTATCAATTGGAGGGAGGAGAGTTAAATACAAATGGCTCTTTTATTTTCTTACAAACCTATACTAAGTTATCAATCGATTCTCTTGTACTCATTTATTGAAAGTTAGTTTTTATAGCGTTAATTTTGGCGATGTAAGTCTTATGGAGGTTACGAACTGCGAATTGGTGTAGCTTCACAATCAGAATCTACAATGTTAATTTCTTCGACATTCCTTTTTGAGTTTTTATCGGTGGTTTAGGAATCACTTTGCACAGGATGATGGTTTTGTGAATTATGTTTTGCATATATCATTCTGAAGAATGTGTAGATTGCACATTTTAATTGTGTAATAGCTGTAAAGTGTTGCATAGTAATTAATATTCGCAACTTTGACTTCCTTACACGCCCAGTTATCGTTGTTAATACAGGTTACTAGATTTTTTTTTTTTTAATTATTTGAATTTTTTTTTGGGAAGGATATTTTTTTAAGAACCAGAGTTTGCTTATGTCTTTAACTGCCTACAAATTTGGGTGAGAGGAATGCGAAAAAAAAATTTGTAAGAATGGGACGAGTGTAGTTAAAACCAGACCGACCGGCGGTTGAACCGGATAGGATCGGATCTGACCAAAAATCAATCTGGTCTTATCTGAACCGGGGTTTTTAAAGATCCGACAGTTTTTTCTGAGTCGAAATTTAACCGGTGAACCGGCCGAACCGGTTCAAAATTGAACTGGCCATTTTGGTTTTATATTTTTTATTTTTTAACTTAAAAAGTTTATCATGTGAGATTTGTACTAATTTGGTACTTGGTTTGGTTTTGAGAGACCTTATAGTTGTAAAACCAAACCAAGTCATACATATTAAGAACCGAACCAAACCAAACTAAAAAATAAATGCGAATATTTTATATGATTTGGTTCTCATAATTGGCCTTTTTGAATCTCGGTTGAACTCCGGTCCGACCTATACCAAACTATTTCGGTTCAGTCATCGGTATGGTTTTTAAAACATTGAATGAGACATTTGAGGAATTGTTGTATTTTTTTTCCTTCAAAATTTCTTGCATGGAGATAAATTTTGTCTAATTTGCATCAAATATGATAAATTTAAACAACTTGCATACAGGGGGATGAGACGCCATTGGTGATGACGTATTTCTGAAAACGTCATCTCTGATGACGTCCCATAACTAAGAATTGCATGGGGTGCCATTGGTCTTGGCACAGTTAATCCGCATTCAATGGGGCTCCATTGTTGTTGGCATCCCCTATTAAAGTAGGGAGTGATACGCCAACTCCAGTGGAGCCCTTCTGTTTTCTTAAATCGAAAAGTGTTGATTGGTTGGGAGCAGGAGGTTCGGATCGGGGGTCGGGGGGGGGGGGGGGGGAGGGGGGCTGGCAGAGTAGAAAGAGGCTATACATAGGAGAGGAATTTTTGGGTTGTTGGACACCAAAAACAGAGGAGGAGAGAGAGAGAGACAACAACAAAGAGGAGGAGGAAGGTAGCATCAAGGAGGATAGAGACAACAGTTAGCCCTTGCCCCATTACTAAGGTAATTTTTTTTTTCTTGTTTTATTTACTTGCTTTAATTTTTATAGTTCTTATTTATTTTATAGATAGGTAGCAACAAATTCTTACCCTAATATCAAACTCTAATCTAACCATAACCTCATCTCGCTCATTATTCTAATTTATAATTGAATGACCAAAACGACGAACGTATTCCTAGTTGACTCAATACTGAGAAAGAGATCCAGGAACGTGATAACCATATATCGCTCGGTATTTGTTGGAGAGGTATTTTGCATAAATTAAATTAAATTTATTATTTTATTTTCTTAGTTTAATTATTATATATATATATATATATATATATATATATATATATATATATAAATTATATTTACAGTTATACGATTATAGTCCCTTACTACGTTTGCGGGAGCACGACTAGTGGTAATACGAGCCCCACTACACCAAATAGGGACTAACACCTCTCAAAAGATCTTGGTTCATGCATTTAGATTCCAATATATATATGAGCTATAATTTCTACAACGCGACATGAACTTGATCTTAAGTCCGGTTGAGCGATGATGGCCCAAACGCAATACTTTACAGCTGCATGTGGGCGAAATGACAATCATACTCTGGGATGTAACAAACATTTTAGGGTTACCTATTACAGGTGAAGTAATTTAATTTAATATTTCTACTATTTTAATTATTATGATTATTATTATATGGTTACCTAATAATTTAATTTCATATTACATGTGACCCTAGATTAGGGATTATCATTTGGTCCGAAGTTCATGGACCTCCAAAAAGTCAGTCCGGTCCGATGGGTCAAAGTCCGATAAAACTCGGTCATTAGGGTAGTCCGGTCGGATCCATATTAGTATAGGGTCGGACTTGGACTATGCATCCGTACGTCCGAGTCCAGTCTGAGGCCCGCTTGATACAAGCCCTCCCGTGTCCGGTCGGAAAAGCCCATCTAAGTCCGGCCCAAAAAGCCTGTACAAATTCGGCCATAGTCTGGAATATATGGCAACTAGGCTAGTTGAACTAGCCGTTATACACCCGATATAATTTATGAAACCTAATGACGAATCTATTTAACTTCTATTGCCAATAGCTTTCTGATGGTTTGATGGATGAGGGAACTTGTGAAGTCTGTACTCGAGCAATTAAAGGATTATTGTGCACAATTTTGGTACAAGTTCCTGGCACTGACGCCAGTTTCCTGAGGAGACCTTCAGAAAGGAAACATATGTTTCGAGCTTTGGGATGAAGGAAGAAAGTATAGGGATATTTTTATTTTGTTTGTGAAAAATGGTCATCCAGATGCTTTGAGTTGGTCATTGCCAAGAGTTGATTTTGAATATACTCGGATGATTAATGTGTGGATAAGGCCATTAAAGACTGAACTTGCATTGAATCTCTACAGATCCAGGTGAGGAAATTTTCAAGTGAAGGTATGTAGTCTACACTAGCCTAGATTCATTGATATATATATAGGGTTGAAATTGTTAGTCCCGAGACTTAATTAAAGATGGTAGAATGGACCAGAAACAGAGATTCAAATAAAACTTACCGTCTACCATTTGTTTAATCCTGAAGTCGTAGTCGAGATTTAGAAGTTCCAGCAAACAAGTTTGTCTTCTGAGATTTTCGATTCCAACAAATCACAATAATCATGTTAACTTTGATTACAACTTCCTGACGACTGATCTTCCTTGTAATCGCAGTTGCACACTGACCAAAACAGTCACAAAGAGAAGAGAAAAGAGATGTATCTCTGCTTGCAGGAGTGATGAAGATCACCGTTGCTCAAAGCAAGATTCGTCCGACGATCTGCTCCCAGGAACCAGCAAGTTCTCGAAGAACTTCTGGAACGCTTGCGTCACCTCCTTCCTGGACTCGCACGAATTCCTGGACTCCAATAGCGGCAGCAGCAAAACCTCTTTTTGTCTCTCCTTTTTGAAGTAAGTTCTCAAAGGGGCTACAAAGAGTGTATTTATAGAGAAGCATAGTCGTCCATCAGTTACGTAAAGATATGAACGATTTCAATTCAAATCCCACAAAAATCGGATCTGAATTAATCATCCAAATCTTTCCATAACAGCCCAACTGAATTACTCATGTCTTCAGCACAGTAGAGCAGCAGCCCAACAACGCACGTGCACATACACATAAACACGCATATTCATGTATGGTCGTGTATAGATGCGCACACGTCCGTGCAGCTCCAGCGCATAAAACGAGCGCATGAGCACAACTAATGCACACAAGCGCCATGCGCCGATGTAGACGTGCTAAGTACAAAATGTGCCAATAACGCACCACTTTGTGCCCTTGAGTCCGAGCCCGAGTCGCTTAGCCCCTAAGGGAATTTTCACAAAATGCATAAATATTTTCTTTGAAAAGTTAATCATTTTTTCTTCTAAGAAAATATTCCCACACGACACCCATGTGCCCCACCACACCCCATACGCACACCTCAACACAAACAAAGTTTTATATTGAGATACACACTTGGTTGTGTAGCCAATGTGGGACTAAACTTCTTAGTCCAAATGCAAAAACACCAACAAAAATAACCTTTCAAAGACGAGATTAAAGATCATGTCCGAGAATGCCCATTTGAATTTTTTTATAGAGCTAATCCGACCCGACCCAACTCTGCATATCCGAGAAGGCCCATTTGAATTTTTTTATAGAACTAGTCCGGTCCAACCCAACTTGACCCGAAAATTCAGACCATTGTGGGCGGACTTGGACTTTATAGATAACAATTAAGCCTAGTCCAGCCTAAAATTTCTCTAGAACCAAAAAAGTTCGACCCGAGCCTAGCCCGACCTCGTACTTTATGGGCCTGGACAACCCGGCCCAGCCCAATACCGATCCTTATCCTATATTTTTATGAAAATCATCTAAAAAATTAAAGTTACCTATTAAATGTAATAGTTGTTTCGCCAAAAAAAATACCTATTTTTTTAGAATTGGAGGGTAGTACTAATTTTTAAAAAAATGGAAGGAAAGTGAAAATATGATTAACAATTAGGAATATAAATACAAATAACTCAAAAACTTATTTACACCATCAATTTTTTTAACAAATTCTTATTTATAAAATAACAAATTTCTTACATGCTGCATAGTATATATAAAGATTTTTATATATTGGAGATTGTTAGTTAGAATAGTCAAACAAAAAATTTTATTAATTTTAAAAAACATTAGTTACGCAAAATATTACTTTATTAGTTTGTTATTCTGAATTTTATATTAGAATTTGAGGCCTTATTTGTTCAATTAAAAATTAGATCTGAGTTAATATTATTTGGTTTAATTTTTTCATTATACTTTTCCTCTCATGTTTTATAAAAAAAAAATTATATAGACTAAGAATGATACAATAGAGAGAATTTAGACCCTGAGTTAATATTATTAATATTATTTGATTTAATTTTTTTATTATATCCTTACTCTGATGCTTTATAATAAAATATTTCTATATAGACTAAGAATGGTACAATAAAAAAATTAAACCAAATAATAAAAACTCAGTGTGTAAACTTGCTTTATAATAAAAATTTTCTATATAAACTAAGAAGGGTACAATATAAAAATTCAACCAAATAATAAAAATTCAGGATCTAAATTTTCTAATTGGAGAAGTCATAACTCAAACTCTAAGTTGATATAAAACTCAGGATCTGAACTCCAATTAGCCCATCTAATTGAGATTAGGGAGTATCAAAATAAAAATAAAAAACTAGACAAAACTCAAAATTGCAATAACAATAATAATAAATAAATGAACAAAATATAGATCTAATGTTTTGAGGAGTAGATCGATCAGAACCTGTCGGGATTCATGTGTAACATCAAATAAAATCAGTGGATTGACAGACCATGAATTTCTATCATCACCTCGACCACCCCCCAAAATTTCCAACAATTGCAAAAAACAAATTCCAAAAAATCCCAATAATAAAAATTCCAACAAATTCCAGTAATAAAAAATTCAACAAAATCAATATATAGAGACATAAAAAGCTCAGAACTTCTTAGAGGTTTGTTACCATCAGCGACCAGCTATATAGCCAATCTCCAGCAACTAATAGAATTTCCTCATTGCTATTCAACCAATTATTATTCCGCCAACAAAAAATTAAAACCATAAAATTATATTATGTAAATAATAAAATGTGAGAGGAGGAGGTAGCAGTGAGGAATATGAGAGAGGGGAAAGATTTTGTCACTATTTGTAGAGGTAGGAGTATGGAAACCCTAATTTTAGGTGAAATCTAAGCCGTCAGTTTTAGTACACAGCATCTTCATCCGATAGTTGTAGACTGAATTGCCATATACTTTTGGATCCATCTTGACCGTCCAATATGTCATATGATCTTATATTAGGTTAAGCATCATATGTGGGTGCTTGCGGTGGATGGGGGACAAACGATATGTGGGAGACTGATAACACGTCCTGAGCTCGGGGCGTGGATATTGGAAGGGAGGATGGAGATGCGATGGGGTAAGACTAATAGTGCGCCCTGAGGTCCGGTCCTTCGGGATCTTGGGGGACGTGGCTATTAGAGGGAGGCGGTGCTTCTGTAGAGAAGAGTTGAGTCTGCACTAGAGAAGTGTATGGAGATAAGCTGCATTCAGGTCGTTAGGGAGCATGCTAGGCTAGCCTTCTTGCATACCTAACTGTTTGATGCAGAGACGGACAGGAAACTAGAGAACGGTAAACATATATGTTTCTAACTTGTATGTCTGCTGCAGAGATAACCGTTCGGCCATGGGGTAAGAAATATGAGTTTATGCTTATGCCTGCTTATTCATTTTGTCTGCATCATAGAGACCTCCCGTTAGCGCTTCATGCATTGCATCGGTCGGACAATGACTATTAGTGCAGAGCTGAACCTTGGCTACGGCTGCTTCGGCAGTGATGTGCAACCATGAGTCACAGCTGCTAATAGGATCAGAATGTGAGTCATTGGTTAGCTGGATTACCGCTACCGATCCTGAGTTACTCGGGGACCGACCTCTGATTGATAGTTAACTTGTGTGCTTGATCGATGGTCCCTAAATGCTACCTGTCCCTAGAATCCTTGCACATAGTTCACCGAACACGCTGCGCACACCAGAACAGGATTCCTCGTGCTTGAATTGGTTGCCTCGATTGATTGGTTGTTTGATTATATTTTCAAAGAATGTTTCCAAACAATGTAATATGACTCTACTAGAACTGCATGAAACGAACCTAAGTAAAAGTAGCAAGATCACTAGTAATGCAATATTTTGCCACATGATTACTTAGTGTGGGTTTCAGGGGGTGTAGCTTCTGTTCAGTTGTTTTATCTCACCAGTACTTGCATAAAGTGCTGACCCACCAACAGGTTGTCTTGTTCTCAGTGTGCTCGTTCGTCTGAGGAAGCGATAGCCGTGCCTCATCCCAAGGAGCCGGAAATCTAGAGTCGATGCCTGGAGCCGCATCGAGTTGTGCCTGTCTTTAGCTGCTTTTGTATAGAGGGACATAATGTATGGAACGGTGTTATTGTAATCGAGATAAGAGTGCTTGAGCGAATTGTAATCTCGGCCATGTGCCGCTTGTAACACTTTCGATTATCAATAAAAGAGCCTGTTTTCATATGCCAATGAGTTCTTTACTTTTCTGCAATGTTATGTGCCGCTGCTTCAGTATCGAATAGCTTACTTGCCCTTGTATCAAAGCTTTGGCCTTGTGCAAGCGCACTTTAGGCTTGCACGGTATCACGTCCCGATGAGAACGATCGTCCCGCGGGAGAGCTGAAACGTGGTGATTCACGTTCAGCGGAGACTATCGGGCTTGCGGGAGATTGGGGCGTGACATAATGGTATCAGAGCGACTCGATTTCTTGCCCATTCCGTTGCCTTCAACTCTGAGATGTGCCTGATGTGAGATGCAATGAACGTTCCATACAATGAGTCCGTAAATATTCTCAAAGTGCCGGCAAAAGTTTTCTGGATTTGGTTTTCATTGCTTGAGATGTGATTTGTGATTTCGAGATTGCTAGAGTTTTAATTTGGGATGGCGAAGGATGAGGACTATCGCTGCTTTGTGTTTTCGTGAGTTTCTCCTTGAGTTTCAAGGACGAAACTCTTTATTGGTGGGTAAGTATGTAGTGCCCCGCTCCGCGTCGGCGCTATGTACAAGTGGGATCGACTTGCTTGCTCGAACGGAAGTCTTCTCGGAGGGTTCCAGACCGATTAATCAAGGTGAGTGGGCAGAACTGCATTCTCTGATTCTTACACGACTTAATAATGAATCTGAGTTTTAAATGCTTGTTTGCTTAAGAAGAAAATTTTCATAAGAAGAATGATAGAATCGACTCAGCATGCTAATAAGAGAACTCACATAGCTTGTCACTGAAACGAATCCGCTGCCTAACTAAGAGAATATGTATGCTTGTCCGAAATGAGCTAGAACCATTGCTATGCTAAGAAGATGGAACTATATATTTTACTTGATGTAATAATAGACCCGTGCCATGCTAGTCTCAACTGAAAGATCGTTCATATGTTTGCTTGTCATCGTGGTCATATGGATTATCTTAAATGCTTGTTTCGATGCGAGAGTAAATGCTTGTCTTGTATGTGCTAGACTAGTAGCCCGCCTGACGTCCGGTCCTACGGGATCTTGGGGGTGCGGCTATTAGGAATATGAGAAGATGGTTCGATTATGACTTTGTCATGTTGTGTGCTATTGTGAAAGAGATGTGCTAGTGATATGTGGGTGCTTGCGGTGGATGGGGGACAAACGATATGTGGGAGACTGATAACACGCCCTGAGCTCGGGGCGTGGATATTGGAAGGGAGGATGGAGATGCGATGGGGTAAGACTAATAGTGCGCCCTGAGGTCCGGTCCTTCGGGATCTTGGGGGGCGTGGCTATTAGAGGGAGGCGGTGCTTCTGTAGAGAAGAGTTGAGTCTGCACTAGAGAAGTGTATGGAGATAAGCTGCATTCAGGTCGTTAGGGAGCATGCTAGGCTAGCCTTCTTGCATACCTAACTGTTTGATGCAGAGACGGACAGGAAACTAGAGAACGGTAAACATATATGTTTCTAACTTGTATGTCTGCTGCAGGGATAACCGTTAGGCCATGGGGTAAGAAATATGAGTTTATGCTTATGCCTGCTTATTCATTTTGTCTGCATCATAGAGACCTCCCGTTAGCGCTTCATGCATTGCATCGGTCGGACAATGACTATTAGTGCAGAGCTGAACCTTGGCTACGGCTGCTTCGGCAGTGATGTGCAACCATGAGTCACAGCTGCTAATAGGATCAGAATGTGAGTCATTGGTTAGCTGGATTACCGCTACCGATCCTGAGTTACTCGGGGACCGACCTCTGATTGATAGTTAACTTGTGTGCTTGATCGATGGTCCCTAAATGCTGCATGTCCCTAGAATCCTTGCATATAGTTCACCGAACACGCTGCGCACACCAGAACAGAATTCCTCGTGCTTGAATTGGTTGCCTCGATTGATTGGTTGTTTGATTATATTTTCAAAGAATGTTTCCAAACAATGTAATATGACTCTACTAGAACTGCATGAAACGAACCTAAGTAAAAGTAGCAAGATCACTAGTAATGCAATGTTTTGCCATATGATTACTTAGTGTGGGTTTCAGGGGGTGTAGCTTCTGTTCAGTTGTTTTATCTCACCAGTACTTGCATAAAGTGCTGACCCACCAACATGTTGCCTTGTTCTCAGTGTGCTCGTTCGTCTGAGGAAGCGATAGCCGTGCCTCATCCCAAGGAGCCGAAAATCTAGAGTCGATGCCTGGAGCCGCATCGAGTTGTGCCTGTCTTTAGCTGCTTTTGTATAGAGGGACATAATGTATGGAACGGTGTTATTGTAATCGAGATAAGAGTGCTTGAGCGAATTATAATCTCGGCCATGTGCCGCTTGTAACACTTTCGATTATCAATAAAAGAGCCTGTTTTCATATGCCAATGAGTTCTTTACTTTTCTGCAATGCTATGTGCCGCTGCTTCAGTATCGAATAGCTTACTTGCCCTTGTATCAAAGCTTTGGCCTTGTGCAAGCGCACTTTAGGCTTGCACGGGATCACGTTCCGATGAGAACGATCGTCCCGCGGGAGAGCTGAAACGTGGTGATTCACGTTCAGCGGGGACTATCGGGCTTGCGGGAGATTGGGGCGTGACATAATGGTATCAGAGCGACTCGATTTCTTGCCCATTCCATTGCCTTCAACTCTGAGATGTGCCTGATGTGAGATGCAATGAACGTTCCATACAATGAGTCCGTAAATATTCTCAAAGTGCCGGCAAAAGTTTTCTGGATTTGGTTTTCATTGCTTGAGATGTGATTTGTAATTTCGAGATTGCTAGAGTTTTGATTTGGGATGGCGAGGGATGAGGACTATCGCTGCTTTGTGTTTTCGTGAGTTTCTCCTTGAGTTTCGAGGACGAAACCCTTTATTGGTGGGTAAGTATGTAGTGCCCCGCTCCGCGTCGGCACTATGTACAAGTGGGATCCACTTGCTTGCTCGAACGGAAGTCTTCTCGGAGGGTTCCAGACCGATTAATCAAGGTGAGTGGACAGAACTGCATTCTCTGATTCTTACACGACTTAATAATGAATCTGAGTTTTAAATGCTTGTTTGCTTAAGAAGAAAGTTTTCATAAGAAGAATGATAGAATCGACTCAGCATGCTAATAAGAGAACTCACATAGCTTGTCACTGAAACGAATCCGCTGCCTAACTAAGAGAATATGTATGCTTGTCCGAAATGAGCTAGAACCATTGCTATGCTAAGAAGATGGAACTATATGTTTTACTTGATGTAATAATAGACCCGTGCCATGTGAGGGTTTACTCCATACCCCGAGATACGGTCACGGCTGTATAGACATGTGAGGGTTTACTCTACAATCCAATAGTCATTCCTGGGTCAAGTGTCATAGTTGTCTCAATCTCAAGCAAGCAACAAGTTAGCAACAAGTTACAAGAAGTATAATCACCAAATATATAATAGTAAGGTGTCCCAACTATACATACATAGATGACCATGAAGCTAGTTAAAAAAAATAAAGAATTAGCAAAGTGCAATATTACATAATCATCTCTAGCTATAGTCTATAATTTTATTTACATGCAGGCCCGTAGGCTAGAATGTCAAATTCCAAAATACGAGCTAAACACGTGCTTGGTGGCTAAATACCTCAAAATTATAAGTATAAGATCAGGTGGGTGATGAAGAAGAAACCCACTCAAGTCCACGGGTGTTCCTCGTATTCACCATCTAGAGGCGGGATGTACGAAAGATCATGCGGTGTTGCTCCAAAATCTGGCCATACAAAATCAGTTGGGTCAGACTGGTCGCATGGATCAAAACTTGTTGTAAGCCCTTGATTTTTCAAAAATATTAAAATTGGGACTTTTCACAAATTTCTGGAATTTTCTGAAATTAAAATCAGGGTTTTGAATTATTACATGATTTTTAATTAATATTAAACAATATTAAAATATTATGAAAATAATATTTTTTGGGTGTAAAATGAAAAACTGGACTTAGGATAATTTTTCTGGAATTTATTGGACCCCGAACCTATTTTTAAATATCTAAAAACTATTTAAACTATTTATTTATTAATTAACTAATTCTTATTTTTTATTATTATTATTATTATTATTATTATTATTATTATTATTATTATTATTATTTTCTTTATTCCGGCCCAGCCCACTTCTCCGGCCCAGCCCACTTCTCCGGCCCAGACCCGAATCCCTAGCGGGTCGGGTCGGGTCCACCCGAACCCGACTCGCACCCACTAGCCCGCTCCCCCCCGGTCACCCGCACGATCGGGTCGCCCCCGCATCCGCCGCCGCCTCCCGCGGCCGCCGCGCCACGCCGGCCACGCGCCCCGCCCGCTGCGCCTGATCCCGACCCCAGCTCCGCCTCCCTCGGCCCTAACGCCACCACCCTCTCCCTATATATTCCCCCCCCCCGAGCCTCTCCGGCCACCGGAACCCTAATCCACTGCCACCGCAGCCGTCTCCTCCCCTGACCTCATCGCCGGACAGCTACGCCCTCGCCCCGCCGTCCTCCTCTCCTCCAGCTCCGCCTCGACCACCGGCAGCAGCGGCCGCAGCCGACGACAGCAGCAGCAGCTCGGGCAGCTCCCCGAGCCGCCTCCGGCCGCCCCCGCGCCCTCTCGGCCTCCGCCCGGACCGCTCCGGCGCGCCGCCACCTCGCCGCGCTGTCCCCGGCCGCCCAGCCGCCGTCTCCGCCATCCCCGCCGCCGGCCAGCAATCCCCAACCCCAACCCTAATTCCCAAATTGGACACGGACACGAGACAGGACACAGTGTCCTTGTGTCGTGTCGGACACAGTGAAGCCCCGGTTTTCTGACCCTGTTCAGGTACTCATATCTTTCTGCTCGTAACCCCGTTTTTAATTCCGTAAATTGTGTTGCGAAGCATGTATGACCCTCTCGGTGCCCGGACAAACCGCTCGGGGAATCGCGTCCTGTGGTGATCGCACACCGCGATCCAAAAACAGGAAAAACCAGACCCTGTTTTACCCCGGAACTGAGTGCGCCCCGCCAAACGGGACGATTTGGTCGCGTGCGGTCTTCACAGATACGTGTGCGTCGGCGATACGGACGTGTGAGATTTTGTGGAATCTGATTCGGGTGTGCGTGCACACCGGAATCAACGCGTATCCGCGGACATCGTCCCGTATCCGCCTTTTCTGTAATTCACCCTAACTTCGTGCACACTCGTCATATCGAGACGAAACTTGCGCCATCGGACTCGTAGCGATACGCTGGTCCTGTGGGTCAAGTTTGGTTCGATTCTGAGAACGTTGACGAAATCGCGTGTCGTGGGCCCCACAGGCCCCGCTCGACGGGCGATTTTGTGTTCGGCTGATCGGAATCCAAATCTGGAAGTTCCGTTGGGTTCGTATCAGCGTTCCTGACCTGTTGACACTAAGTTTGGTGAATTTGGAGACCTTTGACCCGGACACGTTTTTCGGTGCAAAGCGGGCCCACCGGCGGACCCCGTTTTGACCCAAAACTGCCGTTTTTGCCCTTGTCTCCAAATTGGACCCAAGGACAGGCGTTTCTAGCTATTTGAAATCTTCTGAGCGTGATGGTAATGTTTATTTCAGCATCTGGGCTCATCTCTGGATATTTCCCCGAGGATAATTAATTGGATCCAAACAACAGGCAAGTACCTGCACTTCAAGTTTAATCTTTATATTGTGATAGTTAATTCTCTGCTCTACTAGTACCCTTAATGATTACACGTAGTGCTAGAATAATGGATTTCATGTCTTGGATACTGTATTTCATGTCTTGCTTTTCATGTCGGGTGGGAGAATACTAGAAGGCATGTAGTTTACCCTTCCCCTTATCATGTTTAATAGTTGTTGGTACGCGACTGTACCCTCAGCCGGATCTCGATTGTTCATGTTTAATAGCCGTCTATGACGGCCGGATTAGCCTTATAAACCTCTACATGCCAACTATGTATTCTAAAATAAACACAAGTTCACACAGATAGCTTCTGGTCTGGTTATAGTTCTTGCTGACTGTTGTAGTTTCATTTCCTGTCTCATTTATTTCCTGCTTTCTCATATTCCTGTTTATAGCATTAACTCTGAGATATTGATGTTCTTCTATGCAACTTTCTCAACATGATACTCAAGTTAATTGTCATGAATATTTAGTTTAATCTTGTTGTGCATTGTGTACTTTGCTCCTTTCCTGACTGGATCCGTTATTTTAGGCGATGATGAGGACTTTGCCCCTACCTATTATGGCCCCTATGAGTTAGCAGGTGACACATTGAGGAGCCGGTTCCCACTCAGGAGACTACCTTTGAGGAGGAGTAGCCAGTTAGTTATTATTTTATTTCCTTTCAGCACATACTCGGGTTTGTCCCCGATCTATCTTCTGGCTTTGTATTAACTATGGATCTGTTGTCACAATTTATTTTATAAAAGTTAGCATTCCTATTTCCTGTTACTTTCCTTGTCTATTTATTGTGGATGAGATAGATTTAAAATTACCAGTGATTATGACCTAGACAGCGTACTACCGCCGACACTGCGGCGTAGGCTGGACGTGCCCACGCACTCGTGCCCGAATAACCGGGTGCGGGTCGTGACACATTTTTATGGTGGCCCATGCAGGTCCCAACGACTAAATTGTTCGGTTTCAACTCAGGGACCGAACAGGCCTGAAATAAAGCTAGGATAAGTTTATAGGATCTCATCCACTTGCTTGAATCGTTTTTGATATCTGTATCGTATTCGAACTAATATGAACTTGCATCTTGCCTTGATTCCTGTGCGCCTTTTATTGGTTATTTTGGATACAGGGAAATGGACCCACAAGCCAGCAACGAGACTCATGCAGAAATACCACAAACCGTTGTGGTTACCCAAGAAGACGATGTGATACCAGTCGGTGAAGGCCAATCATCACAAGGCAGTCAAGCAAGTCAGCCTGCCTCAATAATCTGTCAAGATGGCGTTCCACCCTCGACACAGCCTATTCCACCGATGCCTTCCTTCCCACCGGGACCGCCTATGGACGAACAGCAGATGTTCCGCATGTTCTACATAATGATGCAAGCCTATCAGAAGGTTCAACAAGAAACTCAGCAAAAACAAGCGGAGAACTTCATCGACATAATTAGCTCGGAGTCACGGAAGCCGAGCAGTTCAAATGCAATTACATTCGACGAGGACGTTCTTACTACAGCGCGACCTGTGGAGTACACCACAAGGATCGAGTCCAGCCGGAAGCGGCCGTCTGCGTCAGCACCAGACCAAGCACAACAGGAAAAAGCTGCAAAGCGACCACGGATGAATCCAACTCAAGGACAGAACCAACAAGCTCCCACTTGTGGCTATTGTCGGAAACAAGGTCACATTTGGCAGGATTGTAGAAAGAGACTAGGTGCCTGTCTATATTGTGGGTCAGCAGCACATCAAATGAAGGACTGTCCTGCTGCTCAAAGACGCACACTGCACAAAAGTTCCAGTTCAGGCCAGGCCCCAGCAGCGCAGCAGAGGGCACCACCTCAAGAACACGGACAAGCTTAGACGATGTCCATGGAGAACGTGCAGACTCTTAGAGTAACTAATGCGCGTAAGTGATTCGTAGATACCATTTACTAGCATTGTTTAGCTCGTGCCCATTGGTTCGTGACCTCAGCCCCAACCTAGTAAATTTTAAACTTGCTAATAACCTGGTATGTTTTTGTATTTGATAACTGTAGAGTTTGTAGAATCCTTTGTTACTGAGCTTATTGTAGGTTGTTTTGTGTGTTTAAATAATTTGTACCTCCTTTCATCATTATCTAGTACACTAAATTTTGATGTACTTGACTTATGCTGCTATTTTATAGCCTAGTTTTGCAAGTTTACTCTTTATCGAGCTTGTTCATGACAAGTGTATTATTGGGGAGGCCCACAATGATACATTTCAGAATTAGTGTATTACGGTCTGATCAACCATAGTGCGCTTGATTCGCCCTTCGAAATAATACTTTACGTGGATTGAGATATATAGTTGACTAGTTGCCCTCTAGATATGTCCGAGCATATCGTATCGATTACATAACTGTATTAATACGAGCATGTGAATAGGAATTACCGAGATAGGATTCAATCCACAATCGCTTGACAATTCCCACCTGAATACTTTAAAACGCCTTGACCCCGATATTTCTTTTCTATCACCCCACCCTTGAACTCTTTATTATTGATCTTCGTCTTCCCTTATTTTTGAAAGACGAAATCTCGTGCCTGGTATAAGTTAGTACATAGATAGTACTAGATATGCCACATAGGCCGATCACATACTTGGGGATTAAACTTTCGTAATTGAGGACATATCATATGTGACATGATCGGCGTTGAAGTTCGAGGATTGAATGACGTAGGTAAGCATATTAAGGAATATTTTTCTTAAGGTATATAGCCTTTTGTGATGTTGGGTAAACTCTAAGTTGGGAAGCGATGCATTTGTCAACTCGAGAGGAATGTCCTTTGGATCGTGACCGAGTAAGGTCAGATTGGAAGAAGCAAGCCATTATAATTTTGGAAATTTAGAGGAGTGGCTAAAATGATTAATGAATTGATATCGAGGACCCAATAAGTTGTATCTTGGATACATGATTTAAATCTTGAATAATGAAAGTAAAATCGCCAAATTGAATTTAGGGGATATATGATTCAGACTTGAACAGTAGTGGACTACACTTAAATTATTTTTTCAATTTGATGATTTGATTTAAGAATTAAAATTTGAGGGTTGGACTACCTAGTTAGAACATTGAGGATGTGAATGAAATTTAAAGAGTTGTAGCATACAATTGTGAATAAGAATACTGTTGGACTCGAATCACTTCTAGAGGAATTTATGATAATTAGAGGCAAAGTCATGTGCAAATCTAAAAAATGCTATATGGACTTAATCTAAAATCTGCCTGTGGAAAAATTGAGGAAGTAAGAAGTAATGACCATAGATTAAAATTTGATTGGAACAAGTAGTCATCTTAATCATGAAGTGATTGCAGTGGACATGATTAGGCTTTTAATTATCGCAAAGAGATGGCGATCGACTTGCCCTATGTACATGAAGGATTAACAAATTTTGGCTTAATTTTAAATTTCGAGGACGAAATTTTCATAAGTTGGGTAGATTGTAAGCCCTTGATTTTTCAAAAATATTAAAATTGGGACTTTTCACAAATTTTTGGAATTTTCTGGGAATTTTCTGAAATTAAAATCAGGATTTTAAATTATTACATGATTTTTAATTAATATTAAACAACATTAAAATATTATGAAAATAATATTTTTTGGGTGTAAAATGAAAAACTGGACTTAGGGTAATTTTTCTGGAATTTATTGGACCCCGAACCTATTTTTAAATATCTAAAAACTATTTAAACTATTTATTTATTAATTAACTAATTCTTATTATTTTTTATTATTATTATTATTATTATTATTTTCTTTATTCCGGCCCAGCCCACTTCTCCGGCCCAGACCCGAATCCCTAGCGGGTCGGGTCGGGTCCACCCGAACCCGACCCGCACCCACTAGCCCGCTCCCCCCCGGTCACCCGCACGATCGGGTCGCCCCCGCATCCGCCGCCGCCTCCCGCGGCCGTCGCGCCACGCCGGCCACGCGCCCCGCCCGCTGCGCCTGATCCCGACCCCAGCTCCGCCTCCCTCGGCCCTAACGCCACCACCCTCTCCCTATATATTCCCTCCCCCGAGCCTCTCCGGCCACCGGAACCCTAATCCACCGCCACCGCACCGTCTCCTCCCCTGACCTCGTCGCCGGACAGCTACGCCCTCGCCCCGCCGTCCTCCTCTCCTCCAGCTCCGCCTCGACCACCGGCAGCAGCGGCCGCAGCCGACGACAGCAGCAGCAGCTCGGGCAGCTCCCCGAGCCGCCTCCGGCCGCCCCCGCGCCCTCTCGGCCTCCGCCCGGACCGCTCCGGCGCGCCGCCACCTCGCCGAGCTGTCCCCGGCCGCCCAGCCGCCATCTCCGCCATCCCCGCCGCCGGCCAGCAATCCCCAACCCTAACCCTAATTCCCAAATTGGACACGGACACGAGACAGGACACAGTGTCCTCGTGTCGTGTCGGACACAATGAAGCCCCGGTTTTCTGACCCTGTTCAGGTACTCATATCTTTCTGCTCGTAACCCCATTTTCAATTCCGTAAATTGCGTTGCGAAGCCTGTATGACCCTCTCGGTGCCCGGACAAACCGCTCGAGGCATCGCGTCCTGTGGTGATCGCACACCGCGATCCAAAAACAGGAAAAACCAGACCCTGTTTCACCCCGGAACTGAGTGCGCCCCGCCAAACGGGACGATTTGGTCGCGTGCGGTCTTCACAGATACGTGCGCGTAGGCGATACGGACGTGTGAGATTTCGTGGAATCTGATTCGGGTGTGCGTGCACACCGGAATCAACGCGTATCCGCGAACATCGTCCCGAATCCGCCTTTTCTGCAATTTACCCTATCTTCATGCACACTCGTCAGATCGAGACGAAACTTGCGCCATCGGACTCGTAGCGATACGCTGGTCCTGTGGGTCAAGTTTGGTTCGATTCTGAGAACGTTGACGAAATCGCGTGTCGTGGGCCCCATAGGCCCCGCTCGACGGGCGATTTTGTATTCGGCTGATCGGAATCCAAATCTGGAAGTTCCGTTGGGTTCATATCAGCGTTCCTGACCTGTTGACACTAAGTTTGGTGAATTTGGAGACCTTTGACCCGTACACGTTTTTCGGTGCAAAGCGGGCCCACCGACGGACCCCGTTTTGACCCAAAACTGCCGTTTTTGCCCTTGTCTCCAAATTGGACCCAAGGACAGCCATTTCTAGCTATTTGACATCTTCTGAGCGTGATGGTAATTTTTATTTCAGCATCTGGGCTCATCTCTGGATATTTCTCCGAGGACAATTAATTGGATCCAAACAACAGGCAAGTACCTGCACTTCAAGTTTAATCTTTATATTGTGATAGTTAATTCCCTGCTCTACTAGTACCCTTAATGATTACACGTAGTGCTAGAATACTGGATTTTATGTCTTGGATACTGTATTTCATGTCTTGCTTTTCATGTCGGGTGGGAGAATACTAGAAGGCATGTAGCTTACCCTTCCCCTTATCATGTTTAATAGCTGTTGGTACGCGACTGTACCCTCAGCCGGATCTCGATTGTTCATGTTTAATAGCCGTCTATGACGGCCGGATTAGCCTTATAAACCCCTACATGCCAACTATGTATTCTAAAATAAACACAAGTTCACACAGATAGCTTCTGGTCTGGTTATAGTTCTTGCTGACTGTTGTAGTTTCATTTCCTGTCTCATTTATTTCCTGCTTTCTCATATTCCTGTTTATAGCATTAACTCTGAGATATTGATGTTCTTCTATGCAACTTTCTCAACATGATACTCAAGTTAATTGTCATGAATATTTAGTTTAATCTTGTTGTGCCTTGTGTACTTTGCTCCTTTCCTGACTGGATCCGTTGTTTTAGGCGATGATGAGGACTTTGCCCCTACCTATTATGGCCCCTATGAGTTAGCAGGTGACACATTAAGGAGCCGGTTCCCACTCAGGAGACTACCTTTGAGGAGGAGTAGCCAGTTAGTTATTATTTTATTTCCTTTCAGCACATACTCGGGTTTGTCCCCGATCTATCTTCTGGCTTTGTATTAACTATGGATCTGTTGTCACAATTTATTTTATAAAAGTTAGCATTCCTATTTCCTGTTACTTTCCTTGTCTATTTATTGTGGATGAGATAGATTTAAAATTACCAGTGATTATGACCTAGACAGCGTACTACCGCCGACACTGCGGCGTAGGCTGGACGTGCCCACGCACTCGTGCCCGAATAACCGGGTGCGGGTCGTGACACTTGTCACATAGATCATCGCAAGGTCCACTCCTCGGGACAAGGGTTGAGTGATAAGGAATAAACACAAGGTCAGGAAAGTGACTAATGTGACTAGCCAATAAAGCGAGCCAGAGAAGTGACCGATGTGACTAGCCAATAAAGCGTGTCAGAGAAGTGAAGACAAATTCAGGGGAAATCGTGTCAAGGCAGCGCTGAGTCATGTATTAAAGAAAAAAAGGAATACATAGCGCGGACCGGCATAGACAATTTTGGCCGCATGCTCCTCAGGGCCGCATGGAATAAGGAACTTAGAAAAAAAAAATTCGTTCAAGTTTCATGCATTTGGTCAAGAGACGCATGTGTAGATTCAGTCATACGTCCAACAAGATGGCCACATACTGAGTTTGGAGCGAGGAGTCCAGGCCACATGCAAAGCAGGCCGCATGGAGCTCCTTCGTCCCAGAACAGCAAGTTTCAGTCATGGAAAAGCTCCAAGTCCTTAAAATATGATTCTCCATGAAATTCTCATTTCCAGCCCAAATTCAGAGAAGTAAAGTTCTAAATCACTTGAAATCAGATGCTCTCTTACATAGAACAACTAGTTTTGGAAATCAACAAGTTTTAAGAGATTAAAACCATAAAAATGTCAAGAACACATTAAACTAAAATGTAGATCTAGTCCAACCAAGCTATCAAAACCAATAATATCAAGAAGTAAGCATGCATAGGAGTTCATAGAGCACAATATAGATTAATAAAATATAAGAAATCCACAATAATATAAAAGTAAAAGTTCTTCCTTATTGGCAATATGTACTTGCCTAAAACCACCATTAACTACTACTACTACTACTACTACTACTACTACTACTACTACTACTACTACTACTACTACTACTACTACTACCAAGGGAAAGGGGAGGGGACCGGCCTGGGCTGCTCTCGGCTAAGGATGAGGGGAGAGGAAAGGAAAAAAAAAGGGAAAGTAAAAAAATGGGGAAGAGAGAGAAAGAGGGGTTATATATCAAGGATGGTTAACACTATTAACAAATCTAGAAATTACATGAGAGCAACTAGAAAAATTCAAAAAAATATACGGGAAGCAATATACAGCAATAGCACACATATACAAGATATGGACATAAAAAATACGCAATAGTGAGATGAGTCTCACAACCCTCACCTCCTTAGAAAAATTCTGTCATCGAAATTTTAATAAGGCACATGATCTAGCAAGGAGACTACAGAAATCAGGCAATAAAATAAGCATCATGGTACGGGTGTCAATCATAAGCTATGAACTATCTAGAACAAGAAAAGCATGCATAAGACAAGAACAGGGTACGGGATATACGAACGAGTATGTCTCATGAGTCAAACAGATACAGGTATCGAGCTCGGATATCATCCTCGCGCTCCCAAGTTGACTCGCCCTGTGAGTGATGCCCTCAAGCAACTAGAACTAAATATATGGTCCGGTTCTTGAGAATTTTCTCTCTCCGGTCCAAAATGGATACAGACCTCTCCTTATACGAAAGGTCGGTACCAACAACCAATTTCGAATGATTTAGGACATGGCTTATATGTGGTATATATCGTCGTAGCTGGGATACATGAAAAATATTATGTATCTCACGAAGTGACAACGGAAGAGAAAGACGATAGGAAATATCTCCTACTCGCTCAAGAATATCGAACAGGCCTATGTACCGTGGACTAAGCTTTCCCCGTATACCAAACCTGATGACTCTGCGGGTAGGCAAAATCCGAAGGAATACATTATCGCCGATAGAAAACTCAAGAGGTCACCGATGCGAATTGGCCCAATGACGCTGGCGATCTTGTGCTAGTTGAAGATGCTTCCGGACTTGTTTGACTACTTCAATTTTTTGAGCTATCTCGGGACCAAGCAATTGTCTTTGGCCAATATCTTCCAAAGCTACAGGGGATCTACACTTCCTACCATACAGTGCCTCGAAGGGTGCCATCTGGATACTGGCCTAGAAATTATTATTGTAGGAGAATTCAACCAAGTGCAGATGATCCTCCCACGAACCACCAAAGTCAAGGGTACAAGATCAAAGCATATATTCTAGAATCTGAATGGTTCGCTTTGACTAACCATCTGTCTGGGGGTGATAAGTCATACTGAACTTCAGGCGGGTGTCTAGGCTCTATTGAAGACTCTGCCAAAAGTGAGAAGTAAATCTTGAATCTCTATCTGAAACTATGCTAACTAGTACCCCATGTAGTCTAACAATCTGTCTCATGTACATCTCGGCTAACTGTTTTGTGGACTGGCCAACCCTGAAAGGAAGAAAGCGTGCAACTTTCGTGAGTCGATCCACTATTACCCAAATAGCATCCCTGCCAGCTGGGGACCTATGTAGACCTGTCACAAAATCCATGGTAATATGTTCCCACTTCCACTCTAAAATCGGGCATGAGTCGTGGGTACGTCCAGCCTACGCCGCAGCATCGGCGGTAGAACGCTGTCTAGGTCAACTAACTAAATAATAATCTCACACAAAAATCGGGCATGACCTCTCCAAAAGGAGGGCAACCACATAAACAATATAAACCTGTCAAGATCTCAACTCCAAACGGAGGAGCAAATATCACAATGATAATCTCAAGTACTCAATCACGAATCTAAGCACGATAAGATAACAAAGAAGACTAACAGCTATAAAGTCTAACCAACAATAACTACTACAACAACCACAACATCCATAATAATAATACATCAATATCCAAAATAATATACAAACAAGGTCTCAATCTAAAACCGGAGACAAATCCGGTGCTAAAAGCTAATAAAAACAACAACAAGGTCCTAGTGATCCCGGCTACCAACCCGGAAATCACTCCTAAACTAGAGGGTCCCTGTCTGCACCATCGACAGGCTCAGGTCCATAAAACGTCGGACACCAATCCTCCGGATACTCTGAAAAATATGTCCAGTCAGGACTGGAGCAAGTACATCTCTAATAGCAGTTCCATTTAAATGATAAAAACTATAAAACAGTTATAGCAAGTAGCAAGAAGAATGAAGCAAGTATGAAACAAAGAAATATGTATAACTGGTGCATAAAGGTAAAGATGCATGGATATCAGAGCAAGATAGTAATAACTGCAAGATACAGAAAATCTAAGCTAAGATCAAGTCCGTGCACATGAACGTGTAGTGAGTCCAGCATGAAAAACATGTAGTGGGTCAAGTCCAGAACATGTAAGTGAGACAAGTCAAGAAATGCATGAGAGTCCAGACTATAAGGAATGAACTCAGTATCTTTAAAATACTTGTTTCGACATGTAAACGGCTAGAGGTAAGTACGGCTCACCGCGCACTGGGTGCGCGGCTGCTATCATTCCAGATTAGACCAGAGGGAGTGATTCCTGATGATGCCAGATAGGAATATTTACATGTCTACTCGAGTATTTCCCCGCCCCGACTAATACAAGTGGATCCAAGACCCGACACGCAAATCAAGATGAGTCCAGCCTGAACATGAATGATGCCTGTAGTGATGCCTGTAGGTGATGCCAGTAGTGATTCCAGAATAGAGGCCAGAAACATGAAATGTACGTGTCGCAAGTAAATGAATCCAGAAATATCAATCAGTGTCCCGTGTTGTGCCAGAATAATCAGATGATACTATACTAGAAGCTGAATCATAATAATCATCAAATAATAAAAACTATCAGAGAATGTACTCGCCTGACATCCTGAGCAACTGGCGATCCGAACCGGTGTCGCAAGGACCTAATACGAAAAGCAAGGTTAAACAGGGTTCTAATGAGTTAAACAGATATAAAATAACTAAAAATAGGTTTCTAGGGTCGTTCTAGGTCAAACGGGTCAAATCGGTAAAATCTGGGTCAAAAAGTCAACTCTGGGTCCAAAAAGTCAACTCTAGGTCAAAACTAGGTCAAAAGTTAACTTTGGCGGTCAACCGAGTCAACTACGGTCAAGTCTGGGTCAAACTAGGGTGCTCCTGAAATTCTAGGTCAAACCGAGGTCATTAAGCTAGAAAACTCATAAACTCGCCTCCTTGAGATACCGGGATACCCTCGGTATCCGATACCTCAACCTACGCCATATACCCCGCCTATACCCTCTAAAACCTATGCTAGCACGCGTAAATATATACACATAAGCATATAAAAATCACTCCAAAATTATTTCTAGGCTATTGCTCAAAAACCCCGCTCGAAACCCAATACCTTGGTTATCTTAAGGTATTGAGATACCTCGGTATCTCAAGGTATTGAGATACCGCTCTAAACTCAACCCGACTACCCCTCTAGCTAACTAACTATGCATAAACATATATATCTAGCTATAATCTAGGCTAAAATACATATATATCTAATACATATAGGCATATACCTATATATCTTCATATATACATATACCTTACCTTACCTTACCTTACCTTACCCTCCTCATAATATATAAATATACCTATATCTAGATATCTAAACTATCTACCTAGCTATATGTAGATATCTATATATAAATCTATCTATCTCTCTCTCTAGATATCTATAGATATATATATATAGCTATAGGTATATATATATCTATACCTAGGTATACCTATCTAACTATATAACTATCCATATAGATATCCATCTATCTACCTATCTATGTATCTATCTATCTAGCTAGCTATATAACTATATATCTATCTATCTAACTATCTTTCTATCTAACAATCTATATATCTATCCATCATCTATCTAATTACCTAACTATCATTTATCAACCTAACTATCTTGTATCTATCTATTCATCTAGATATATCTATCTATCTATTTATATCTATGTATCTATCTATTAGTCTATCTATCTATATATCTTATTATCTATCTATCTATTGATATATCTATCTATCAACATATATATATCAATCTCCCTCGCACACTGCTCTTGCTAGCTGCTACTACCCATGCTGCTACTGCTGCCCTTGAACCTGCTGCTGCTGCCCCTGCTATATGTGCTGCTGCTGCAGCTCCATACTGCTGTTACTGCTGCTCTATGCTACTGCTGCTGCTGATTCTGCTGCTGCTGCAGCTATTCCTGCTGCTGCTGCACAGTCCAGTCAGCTGCTCCCCCCCCCCTCACTCTCACACACACACACACGACCACACCTATATATATCTATCACTATATATATATACATACATGTATATACATATATATAACTCTATAGATATATATATACACACTAACTTATATCTACTAACATATATATATATACACACATATTAACACATATAAACACACACACACTGATACATATAAATACACACACACACATATCTATATATATATAAACACACATATATCTATATATATATAAACACACTCACACACTCAAACACAAATACATATACCCTCACACACACTCACACTCACACACCCTCACACACACACTCTCGCACACACTAGCACACACTCTCACAAACACACAACCACACACACAAATACTCCTACATATATATAAATATATATACATATATACACACTCACTCAAACTCATATATGTATATATATAGGCACTCACTCACACTCACACACACTCACCTACGCACTAGCACACACTCACACAAGCACTCACTAACACACTCACAAACACACTCACACAAGCACTCCCTAACACGCTCACAAACACATAACCACACATATATATATAAATATATATATAAAAACACACACACAATATATATATACACATATATATAAACAAACACAACACAACGCACACCACGCCCACAACGCCCACCAACGCACGCCCAACGACCCCGACACTCACCAACACCCTAATATATATAAAATATAACTCGAAAACTCTAGCACACACTCTCCGATACTAACCCAACGCGCGCACAAGCCCGAAACGAGGAAACCAAGTCGAAATGGCCGTTCGGTCATTTCGACGAACACGTGGTGCGCGGCTCGGAAAACCTCCTGAAACGCACACCAAACGAACTCGGAATCGGCCCAAAATTTACCCACGCGTCCTAAACGATGTCTAGATCCTAGAAAATGCGCTCCCGCGTCAATTCTAGGCCCGTGGCGGAAACACACACGCACTTAGAATCGGCGACGACGAAAAGCCCCAATTTCGCCCGAAATGCCCGTTTCTCCGCGACACGGCTTCCCGTGTCCGAACGGAGACACGCACTCACCCTCAAGACACCCGACAATGTCTACCTAGGTCCGTCTAACCTAGGGCATCACCCAAAATTGGGCCAAATTCGGATTTCACCCGAAATTGACATAAAACCTAGTGTTAAAGTCTCTAAACCCAACCAAACTAGTTCCAACTTCCTCCCACGGGTCGCCTAAGGGTCTAGGAAGGTTCTAAACTATTAATTACACTATATAAAAATAATTACAAGGGGGAAAATTAGGGTTTACCTCTTGGGAGTTGGAATCCTAAGCCAAAATCTCCAAAATGCTCCAAATCCTCCAAATCAAGCTTCCAAGCTCCCAAATCTTGCTCCAACACAAAATCTAGGCTCTACCCACCTAGGTTAGGGAAGAATGTAGGGTTAGGGTTACATAAAGAAGGAGGAATGGAAGAAAGAAGGAAGAAAAATGACTTACTTGAAGTGGGAAGGAGAAAGGAAGAAGAAAAATGAGTGGAGAAGAAGAAGAGGTGAAGAAGAAGAAGTGGAATAAAGAAATGGGGGCTGGGGCTGCTGTTCCACGGTCTGGGAGGGGCTGAAATGGTCGGCCAAGGATAGTTAAAGGGGTTACACAAGTTTTCAAATTCCCAAAACGCCCCTACTCACTTGGTTTCGGGTTCCGGGTTCCAAAAGCACTCAAACTAGCTCCAAATCTCTCCCACTAACCTTCTAAAAATAAAATAAATATTTCTAAGCCCCAAAATAATTCTCACAAGGGTGTGGGCTGGGTCGGACATGGGTCCACTAGGGTCTGACATGGGTCCAGGCTAGCCAAAATCCTAAAACAAACAATAAAAATATAATACAATCAATAATTAATTATAAATATAATTAATTAAAAATAATGCACAATTAACCAAATTAAAAATAAATAAAAAAATGTCCGACTTTGGAAATGGGGTGGTGACAAGCCTATCCTCCTTAGAAAATTTTATCCTCGAAATTTAAAGTCAATCTCACTCTCTCTGGTCAAACCCCCAACAATCACAGTCAAGAAATTCTACCTAAACAACATGCAAGATCAGGGTCCTACTGGTCGTGTTATCACAGTCTTAATCAGGGTCACTACACTATCTACCACAGCACAAAAAAAAATCTAACAGGTACTAATGAAGCATACCACAAGGAATGGAAAGGACAGGAAGAAGAAACAAGAGACAGACCTGCTAACCCGACATCCGTAGCATCGGCCTCCTCGACCGTCAACGCATAAGCCCTGCCCTGCTGGGGTGTATCCCTCTGCTGGTGCGGAGCATGATGTTGTGCCACAGATGGCCTAGCTCCAACTCTCTGATCCTGTGCTCCACCCAATGGAGGTGCAGTGGAGCAATCTCGCATCTGGTGAGCAGCGGATCCACAGAACAAACACACCTTCAGCCTCCTCCTACAAACATCCCAAGTGTGTCCTGCCTTCCTGTAGTAGGCACAAGTGGGTACCCTCTGATCCTGACCCTGCTGCGCTGCCTTCTGCACATAGGGACGCTTAGCTGGTCCCGCACTACCACTGGCACTGCCTGAATCATCCCTGCCTCTCTTGGACTTGAGCTCCAAGTCATCCTCTGCTCTCTGAGCATCTCCTACTATCTGCTTAAAAGTCGCCTCGCGGTCGCTCCTGGTCAAAGACTTGACCGCCATAACCAAGCCCTTGCGAAACTTTCTCGCCTTAGCTGCCTCACTCAAGCCATCCACAAATCTGCCCAGACGGCAGAACTCTGCTGCGTACTCGTCCACCGTCATGCTCCCTTGGACGAGTGCCTCAAACTGGCTCTCCAAAGCACTGAGCGCCACATCTGGAAAAAACTTCTCCTTAAAAAGCCTCTTGAAAGCCTCCCAAGTAAGCCCCGGCGCCGCAATCCTCGTATCTGTGCGATACCATGTCAAGGCAAGGTCGAACATCTGACTGCCCGCTGCCTCTATCTGCATGCTGTCTGGAATCTGCGCCAGCCTGAAGATGCCCTCAATCTGCTCTATCCAGTCATCTGCGTACAGGATCCCTTCTGTACCACGGAACTCCTTGGGCCGCATCCTCTGGAAGTCAATAATACTGCCTGGCCTCGGATGCTGAATCTGATCTGCCTGTGGCTGATTCTGTGCCACCCTATCCACTGCTGTCATGGCCACCTGGTGGGCGTTCTCAATGCCCAGCCTCATCACATCCACCTGACGGTGCTGCGCGTCCATCATCTCCCTGAAGAACACAAACAACTGCGCAGCATCTACTGGAGCAGGAAGTGGTGGAGGAACCACCGGAACGACTGGGGTAGTCCTCGGATCGATAGGTGAAGGAGAATCCCCGAGAGAAGCAAATGCTCCCTCAACTGCAGGAGTGGTGAGTGGAGCGGTAGCAGCTGCCTGAATACGAGCTGGACGAGATGTAGCAGACCTCTCCGAGGCAACTGCTGGAACGGTACGATGGGATCGTGTCTTCGGAGGCATCCTGAACACAGATCAAAAGAAGTCAACACGGCGCAAGATACGATATCATCAAAGAAGGACAGTAATATTTCAAAAGAAAGCAATTTCAGAATAATTAGATTGGAATTGTTCCTAGTCGTGATTGAGTACACTCTCATCCTAGATCCTAGATCCTATAGCAGGCTCGCAGCAGTACAACTAAGTTGTTGTACCACCACGACATCGCACTAATTGCGAATCGAGACCTGCATGGGGCCGCCACCAAAAACGTGTCACGACCCGCACCCGAAAAATCGGGCATGAGTCGTGGGTACGTCCAGCCTACGCCGCAGCATCGGCGGTAGAACGCTGTCTAGGTCAACTAACTAAATAATAATCTCACACAAAAATCGGGCATGACCTCTCCAAAAGGAGGGCAACCACATAAACAATATAAACCTGTCAAGATCTCAACTCCAAACGGAGGAGCAAATATCACAATGATAATCTCAAGTACTCAATCACGAATCTAAGCACGATAAGATAACAAAGAAGACTAACAGCTATAAAGTCTAACCAACAATAACTACTACAACAACCACAACATCCATAATAATAATACATCAATATCCAAAATAATATACAAACAAGGTCTCAATCTAAAACCGGAGACAAATCCGGTGCTAAAAGCTAATAAAAACAACAACAAGGTCCTAGTGATCCCGGCTACCAACCCGGAAATCACCCCTAAACTAGAGGGTCCCTGTCTGCACCATCGACAGGCTCAGGTCCATAAAACGTCGGACACCAATCCTCCGGATACTCTGAAAAATATGTCCAGTCAGGACTGGAGCAAGTACATCTCTAATAGCAGTTCCATTTAAATGATAAAAACTATAAAACAGTTATAGCAAGTAGCAAGAAGAATGAAGCAAGTATGAAACAAGGAAATATGTATAACTGGTGCATAAAGGTAAAGATGCATGGATATCAGAGCAAGATAGTAATAACTGCAAGATACAGAAAATCTAAGCTAAGATCAAGTCCGTGCACATGAACGTGTAGTGAGTCCAGCATGAAAAATATGTAGTGGGTCAAGTCCAGAACATGTAAGTGAGACAAGTCAAGAAATGCATGAGAGTCCAGACTATAAGGAATGAACTCGGTGTCTTTGAAATACTTGTTTCGACATGTAAACGGCTAGGGGTAAGTACGGCTCACCGCGCACTGGGTGCGCGGCTGCTATCATTCCAGATTAGACCAGAGGGAGTGATTCCTGATGATGCCAGATAGGAATGTTTACATGTCTACTCGAGTATTTCCCCGCCCCGACTAATACAAGTGGATCCAAGACCCGACACGCAAATCAAGATGAGTCCAGCCTGAACATGAATGATGCCTGTAGTGATGCCTGTAGGTGATGCCAGTAGTGATTCCAGAATAGAGGCCAGAAACATGAAATGTACGTGTCGCAAGTAAATGAATCCAGAAATATCAATCAGTGTCCCGTGTTGTGCCAGAATAATCAGATGATACTATACTAGAAGCTGAATCATAATAATCATCAAATAATAAAAACTATCAGAGAATGTACTCGCCTGACATCCTGAGCAACTGGCGATCCGAACCGGTGTCGCAAAGACCTAATACGAAAAGCAAAGTTAAACAGGGTTCTAATAAGTTAAACAAATATAAAATAACTAAAAATAGGTTTCTAGGGTCGTTCTAGGTCAAACGGGTCAAACCGGTAAAATCTGGGTCAAAAAGTCAACTCTGGGTCCAAAAAGTTAACTCTAGGTCAAAACTAGGTCAAAAGTTGACTTTGGCGGTCAACCGAGTCAACTACGGTCAAGTCTGGGTCAAACTAGGGTGCTCTTGAAATTCTAGGTCAAACCGAGGTCATTAAGCTAGAAAACTCATAAACTCGCCTCCTTGAGATACCGGGATACCCTCGGTATCCGATACCTCAACCTACGCCATATACCCCGCCTATACCCTCTAAAACCTATGCTAGCACGCGTAAATATATACACATAAGCATATAAAAATCACTCCAATATTATTTCTAGGCTATTGCTCAAAAACCCCGCTCGAAACCCAATACCTTGGTTATCTTAAGGTATTGAGATACCTCGGTATCTCAAGGTATTGAGATACCGCTCTAAACTCAACCCGACTACCCCTCTAGCTAACTAACTATGCATAAACATATATATCTAGCTATAATCTAGGCTAAAATACATATATATCTAATACATATAGGCATATACCTATATATCTTCATATATACACATACCTTACCTTACCTTACCTTACCTTACCTTACCTTACCTTACCTTACCCTCCTCATAATATATAAATATACCTATATCTAGATATCTAAACTATCTACCTAGCTATATATAGATATCTATATATAAATCTATCTATCTCTCTCTCTAGATATCTATAGATATATATATATATAGCTATAGGTATATATATATATCTATACCTAGGTATACCTATCTAACTATATAACTATCCATATAGATATCCATCTATCTACCTATCTATGTATCTATCTATCTAGCTAGCTATATAACTATATATCTATCTATCTAACTATCTTTCTATCTAACAATCTATATATCTATCCATCATCTATCTAATTACCTAACTATCATTTATCAACCTAACTATCTTGTATCTACTATTCATCTAGATATATCTATCTATCTATTTATATCTATGTATCTATCTATTAGTCTATCTATCTATATATCTTATTATCTATCTATCTATTGATATATCTATCTATCAACATATATATATCAATCTCCCTCGCACACTGCTCTTGCTAGCTGCTACTACCTATGCTGCTACTGCTGCCCTTGAACCTGCTGCTGCTGCCCCTGCTATATGTAATGCTGCTGCAGCTCCATACTGCTGTTACTGCTGCTCTATGCTACTGCTGCTGCTGATTCTGCTGCTGCTGCAGCTATTCCTGCTGCTGCTGCACAGTCCAGTCAGCTGCTCCCCCCCCCACTCTCACACACACACACACGACCACACCTATATATATCTATCACTATATATATATACATACATGTATATACATATATATAACTCTATAGATATATATATACACACTAACTTATATCTACTAACATATATATATACACACACATATTAACACATATAAACACACACACACTGATACATATAAATACACACACACACATATCTATATATATATAAACACACATATATCTATATATATATAAACACACATCTATATATACATATACACACTCACACACTCAAACACAAATACATATACCCTCACACACACTCACACTCACACACCCTCACACACACACTCTCGCACACACTAGCACACACTCTCACAAACACACAACCACACACACAAACACTCCTACATATATATAAATATATATACATATATACACACTCACTCAAACTCATATATATATATATATAGGCACTCACTCACACTCACACACACTCACCTACGCACTAGCACACACTCACACAAGCACTCACTAACACACTCACAAACACACTCACACAAGCACTCCCTAACACGCTCACAAACACATAACCACACATATATATATAAATATATATATAAAAACACACACACAATATATATATACACATATATATAAACAAACATAACACAACGCACACCACGCCCACAACGCCCACCAACGCACGCCCAACGACCCCGACACTCACCAACACCCTAATATATATAAAATATAACTCGAAAACTCTAGCACACACTCTCCGATACTAACCCAACGCTCGCACAAGCCCGAAATGAGGAAACCAAGTCAAAATGGCCGTTCGGTCATTTCGACGAACACGTGGTGCGCGGCTCGGAAAACCTCCTGAAACGCACACCAAACGAACTCGAAATCGGCCCAAAATTTACCCACGCATCCTAAACGATGTCTAGATCCTAGAAAATGCGCTCCCGCGTCGATTCTAGGCCCGTGGCGGAAACGCACACGCACTTAGAATCGGCGACAACGAAAAGCCCCAATTTCGTCCGAAACGCCCGTTTCTCCGTGACACGGCTTCCCGTGTCCGAACGGAGACACGCACTCACCCTCAAGACACCCGACAACGTCTACCTAGGTCCGTCTAACCTAGGGCATCACCCAAAATTGGGCCAAATTCGGATTTTACCCGAAATTGACATAAAACCTAGTGTTAAAGTCTCTAAACCCAACCAAACTAGTTCCAACTTCCTCCCACGGGTCGCCTAAGGGTCTAAAAAGGTTCTAAACTATTAATTACACTATATAAAAATAATTACAAGGGGAAAAATTAGGGTTTACCTCTTGGGAGTTGGAATCCCAAGACAAAATCTCCAAAATGCTCTAAATCCTCCAAATCAAGCTTCCAAGCTCCCAAATCTAGCTCCAACACAAAATCTAGGCTCTACCCACCTAGGTTAGGGAAGAATGTAGGGTTAGGGTTACATAAAGAAGGAGGAATGGAAGAAAGAAGGAAGAAAAAGGACTTACTTGAAGTGGGAAGGAGAAAGGAAGAAGAAAAATGAGTGAAGAAGAAGAAGAGGTGAAGAAGAAGAAGTGGAATGAAGAAATGGGGGCTGGGGCTGCTGTTCCACGGTCTGGGAGGGGCTGAAATGGTCGGCCAAGGATAGTTAAAGGGGTTACACAAGTTTCCAAATTCCCAAAACGCCCCTACTCACTTGGTTTCGGGTTCCGGGTTCCAAAAGCACTCAAACTAGCTCCAAATCTCTCCCACTAACCTTCTAAAAATAAAATAAATATTTCTAAGCCCCAAAATAATTCTCACAAGGGTGTGGGCTGGGTCGGACATGGGTCCACTAGGGTCTGATATGGGTCCAGGCTAGCCAAAATCCTAAAACAAACAATAAAAATATAATACAATCAATAATTAATTATAAATACAATTAATTAAAAATAATGCACAATTAACCAAATTAAAAATAAATAAAAAAATGCCCGACTTTGGAAATGGGGTGGTGACAGGGAATGCTAAGTTCAGTTCTATGCCCTGCCTCACACTCTACTCAGAGTCGCTAAAGCTTGGCATCTGCTGACTGTGCTACCTTGATTCTTTCTACTATACTAGACTAAACTTGTAGACCTGCCATCAATGCTGTGTTGGCAAGCAATACTACTTTTACGTCCATCTCTTAAAGATCTTCTAAAATCTCTTACTATGTTATGAGAAAATAAGCTCCTGCTCTTTGGCTCAAGGCATCCGCTACCACATTGGCCTTCCCAGGATGATACTGAAGGTCAAGATCATAGTTTGTCCTCAACTCCAGCCATCTTCTTTGCCTCATGTTAAGATCCTTCTGGGTAAAGACATACTTCAAACTCTTATGATCAGTATAAATCTTTACTCGATCTCCATATAAGTAATGTCTCCAAAGTTTAAGTGCAAAAACAACTGCTGCTAACTCCAAGTCGTGCGTTAGATAATTTCTTTCATGATCTCGAAGCTGCCGGGATGCATAATCTATAACCTTGCCATGCTTCATTAGAACGCATCTCAGTCCCTTGCCGGACGCATTACAATAAACTGTGAAACAACATGTCCCATCCGGAAGCGTCAAAATAGGTGTTGTGATCAATTTCAGCTTAAGCTTCTCGAAAGAGGTCTAACATGCATCGGTCCAATCAAATCGTACATCCTTCCATGTTAGTTGCGTCAAGCGTACGGAAATTCTAGCAAAGTCCGCCATAAATCATCGGTAATATCATGCTAATCCCAAGAAACTACGAACTTATGCAACTATTCTGGGTATTGGCCACGTCTCAACGGCTTCTATCTTCTTGGGATCTACCTCCAGTCCACCTCAGGCAATGATGTGGCCCAAGTAAAAAATACGATCAAGCCAGAACTTGCATTTGCTGAACTTTGTATATAACTTATGTTCTCTGAGAAATTGAAGAACTGCTCGAAGATGCTGCTTGTGCTCTGCTTCACTCCAACTGTATACCAAGATGTCATCGATGAACACTATCACGAACTTATCCAGGTAAGGCATATAAATACGATTCATGAGATCCATAAATATTGCTGGCACATTGGTCGCTCCAAAAGGCTTCACTGGAAACTCTCAATAGACATATCTTGACCTGAACGTCGTCTTGGGTATATCTTGATCTCTGACTATGATATGATGATATCCAGACCGTAAATCAATCTTCGAAAATACGGTTGCTCCACTAAGCTGGTCGAATAAGTCATCTATCTGAGGCAATAGATACTTATTCTTGATGGTTACCGCATTGAGGGTACGATAATTAACACATAATTATGATGTACCATCCTTCTTCTTCAGAAGTAGCATCGGAGCTCCCAAGGTGATCCACTAGCACGAATGAATCCCTTGGTTCTCAATTATTCAATCATTCGGTACAAGACTTCTAAGTCTGAAGGCGCCATCCTGTAGACTCTCTTTGAAACTGGAGCTGTTTCGGGGAGTAGATCGATAGTAAACTCAATCTTTCTTTCTAGTGGTATGCCTGGAAGTTCTTCTGAAAATACATCTGGGAATTCATCAACAACTTTGGAGAATTGTACTTTTTCCGCTACTGTCATTCTCAAGGTTGTTGGTGATGACTCTATTTTGCCTCTAGAAAATAAGAATTCTTTCTCTCGGGGAATACGAAAGATAATCTTACCCACATGGCAATCTATCGTCACGTATTGAATACTTAACCAATCCATGCCTAAGACGACGTCATAATCTCCCATAGAAAATTCTATCAATCTGGCAGAATATTATCGCCAGTACACTATGACTCGACACGATGCATAAACTCTATCGACTGCCACGATACCATTTCCAGTAAGTATATTGAGTCTTACTGATAAGGATTCGGATTCCCAACCAACTCGTGTCACAAATCGTGCAGACATAAAAGAATGTGATGCACCTGAATCAAATAATACTGAAGCTGAATGAGAGTTGACAAGAATGATACATGCTACTACTTCACCTGAAGCTAACTACTCTTCCACAGTGAGTGTGATTGCCTGACCTCGTCCTCTTGGTGCTGGTCCTCTCTGTTGCGGACCTCCTTGCCTGACATGTGCTTGAGCTTGGGCCTGCGCATACTGATGTGGCCTTTGTTGCTGTTATACTTGAGATTGGGTTGGCAAAGGCCTCTGACCCTGGTTTTGCGAAACCGGCACTGGAGCCCTATATTGTGGTCATGCTGGGGAAGACGATGATGAACTGGCTCTGTGTGGACAAGATCCCATTCTATGTCCTAGATCTTCACAGGCTAAACACAATTCTTGTGCTCTGCGACATTCAAAAAATACATGCCCAGGTTTCCCACAATGAGAACACCCTACTGAAGAAGATTTTCTCTGCTGATGGGGTCGGGTTGGTGCTGTTTGCTGGACCGAGGTTGTTGATGCTGACCTCCTCGAAGATCCAATGGTTAAGGCCCTAACTGCCGGGGCTGGTGCTAAAGACTGGGAGTAAGAACCTCCTGAGGTGTGGGTCCTCTTTCTTCCTCCAGTTTTATCCACGATTCTTTGGGAGGTATACTCATGCCTCCTTGTTGCTCGCAATACGGTATCAAAATTCTGTAACTCATGATATTCTACTGTTAATATGATCTCTAGGTTAAGTCCTTGCTGGAACCTCATAGATCTATCCAATTCGGTCACCACCAAGGTGGGAGTAAATCGACTTAGTCTGCAAAACTCTTCTATATAGACGTCGACAGTCATGCCCATCTATTTCAAGTTGTTAAACCTTTGCTGAAGATCATAACGCGACACCACATTAAAGTATCTCGTTTGGAACCTCTCGCTGAAGATGGCCCAAGGGACGGGTACTGCTAGAGAAATTATCTGTGCTGCCCACCAGCGTCGGGCCAAGTCTAGCAACTGCAGTCAAACTACTGATACTTTCTCTCTGTTAGGCACTCCGGCTACCTCTAGGATAGCTTCAGTCTCCTAAAGCCACACATCTGATGTAATCGCATCTTCAGTACCATAAAAATATGAGGGTTGAAGGCGGTTGAAGTTGCTTGCTGAGTTTGGGGCACGATTTCTACCTCTCTCTAAGGCCTCATGTATTGACTGGGTGAGAGTGTCACCCCATCGCTCTTGAGATGCTAGTAACTGCCTGATGATCCCCATCAGGACCTGTGTATAACTTTTTGTATTAGGCGGTACTGGCGGGATTTCAACTGCGGATACAACTGGTGGTTCTGGTTGGGCATATTGTTCCATATCTTGAGCCATCCTGGACTCTACTTCAGAATATTACAGCTGAACCGCAAAGAGATGCTGACTGGCTGGTGGTTGTCTTATTACCGGCAAAACTCTAGCTGGCTGATCGGAAGGACCCGGAACAGTGTCACTGAAAGATAGAGAATACTAGGATCAAATCGGAAGGACATGATAGATCGAGGATCAATGCAGATATTGAATAAAGATTCCTGGGATACAAATTTGATGCTGGAGGAGATCAAGGAGTAGCATGATTGAGATATCTAAATAATGATAAACCCCCACACTTCTGAAATTTTAGACCTGCATGGGCCATCACTTAAACCGTGTCACACCCCAGAACCAGAATACTGGAGAGCAGGGGCGGACAAAGCCAGCTACGTACACCAGAGTACTTCATACCCCGAGCTACGGTCACTGCTGTCTAGACATGTGAGGGTTTACTCTACAATCCAACAGTCTTTCCTGGGTCAAGATTCCTAGTTGTCTTAATCTTAAGCAAGCAACAAGTTACAATAAGTATAATCACCAAACATATAATAGTAAGGCACCCCAAACTATACATGCATAAATGATCATGAAGCTAGTTAACAAAATGAAGAACTAACATAGTGTAATCTTATATAATCAGCTCTAGCTATAGTCTAGAATATTCTTTACATGTAGGCCCGCAGACTAGAATGTCAAATACCAAAATACGAGCTAAATACGTGCTCGGTGGCTAAACGTCTCAAAAGTGCAAGTATAAGATCATGTGGGTGATGAAGAAGAAACCCACTCAAGTCCTCGGGTGTTCTTCGTGTTCACCATCTGAAGGCGGGATGTACGAAAGATCCTGGGATGTTGCTTAGAAATCTGGCCAAACAAAATTAGTGGGGTCAGACCCCAAAACAGCAAAGTACCACAAGGGAGCCAACTTAGGAACTAAAACCAGCATGCAAACATTCAATAACATAAAAAAATATGAATAAGAGCAATATGTAAATAAGCAGTTTTAACAGTTTCAGGAATCAGTAACGGGTACAGTTCAGGATTAGTAGCTGGATGATCCAAGATAAGACAAGACTAAAAAATATGCAATCACGGCCAAACATGACATACGGCTTACTATCATTAACTAACTAGGGTTATCACAATCTTGGTTACAAGCAAATGCAGTCGAGATTCCATACAGCCACATGCCCTGCAGACTATCCGGGTTATCCATACGTAAGAGTACATAATATAGATTAATTAAGTATATAGTATTTTATTGGTAAATTGCAATACTCGGGGGTATGCTGGAAGTAGGGGTGAGCATCGGTTCGGTTCAGTTCAAAACCGAACCGAATTAGTAAAACCGAATTCGACCGAAAACCGAATAAGGAAAACCGAAACCGAACCGAATTAGACCATAACCGAACCGAACCGAACCGAAATAAATCGGTTCGGTTTTCGGTTTATTCGATTTTTCGATTTTGGACCGGTTTTCGGTTTTCGGTTTATGATATATTCGGTTTTCAGTTTATTCGGTTTATTAGTATATACCTATAGTATATACCTATATATATATTTAGTATATACCTATAGTGTGTGTGTATATATATATATATATATATATATATATATATATATATATATATATATATATATATATATATATATATATATATATTATTATTATATTATATTTTCTTATTCGGTTTTTGGTTTTGGACCGAAACCGAAACCCAAAACCGAAACCGAAACCGAATAAGAAAATTTAGCATTTTCAAAACCGAAACCGAACCGAATTTTTTTTAAACCGAACCGAATCTCTTATTCGGTTCGGTTCAGTTTTCGGTCCAAAACCGAATAATGCTCACCCCTAGCTGGAAGTGTGCCCCTCTCGACGGAGAGCTCCAAATCCATCAGGTGTCGTTGGGATACCGGGATTGCATGTAGCCATAAAATCTCTCTAGATGCTTCTAGATAATTATTCTAGTTATTAACTTAGGCAAGTTATCAAGGATTCCTGACCGTGGTGCTCAGGAATCTGCCTTAGATATGACGCAAGACTGGACGATAGCTTGACAAGTACAATCAGGACAGGGATAAGCAAGCAACCACGAAAATTATCTTATCAGTACAAATATTTTTGTTCTAGAGGTTCTAGCATGTCAGAAGTGAGCTACGCCGAGCCACTATCCGATTTCTCAGTACATATAGGTATCTGGAGTCAGGGATCAAGTTCATTTAGTACAAGTCAGGTGTCGGGAGTTCTTAGTTTAACAGTGCCATTACAATCCATGTTCCGGGTATTCCATGTTCTGGTAAGTGTAGCATCCAAGTTATAAGCAATAAGAAATAATAGGCATCATATGAATTTAACTAATTGGGCCAAGCACAAGGAGTAAATAATCCGTAAGAGAACATATAACAAAGGAAAATATTGCTACTATAAGTGTTAGAAGTGCAGGAGATGAGCTGACCGCAGGCAAGAAATATGCCGCATACAAGAAGCTGGCTGCATGGATCAAAACTGATTGCATGGATCATCTCAAGGTCCACTCCTCGGGATAAGTGTTGAGTGACAAGGAATAAACACAAGGTCAGAAAAGTAACTGATGTGACTAGCCAATAAAGTGTGTCAAAGAAGTGACCGATGTGACTGGCCAATAAAGCGTGTCAAAGAAGTAAAGACAAATTCAGGGAAAATCGTGCCAAGGCGGCGCTGAGTCATGTATTAGAGGAAAAGATGAATACATAGCTCGGGCCGCATAGACAATTTTGGTCGCATGCTTTTGGCCTGCCACATCCTCCTCTGGTCCGCATGGAATCATAAACTTTGAGAATTTTCTTTCATTTAAGTTTTATGCCTTTAGTCAAGGGGCGCATGTTCAGATTCAGTCATACTTCCAACAAGATGTCCGTATGCTGAGTTTGGAGTGAGGAGTCCATGACGCTTGCAAAGCAGGCCACATGGAGCTCCTTCGTCCCAGAACAGCAAGTTTCAGTCATAGAAAAGCTCCAAGTCCTGAAAAATGTGATTCTTCATGAAATCCTCATTTTCAGCCCAAATCCAGAGAAGTAAAGTTCTAAATCACTTGAAATCAGATGCTTTCTCACATAAAATAACTAGTTTTGGAAAACAATAAGTTTTAAGAGATCAAAACCATAAAAATGTCAAGAATACATTAAACTAAAAATGTAGATATAGTCCAACCAAGCTATCAAAACCGAAAATACCAAGAAGTAAACATGCATAGGAGTTCATAGAGCACAATATAGATTAATAAAATGCAAGAAATTTACAATAATGTAAAAGTGAAGTTCTTTCTCATTGCCAAGATGTACTTGCCTAAAACCACCACTAACTACTACCACTACTACCAAGGGAAAGGGGAGGGGGACCGGCCTGGGTTGCTCTCGGCTAGAGAGGAGGGGAGAGGAAAGCAAAAGAAAATAAAAAGAGGGGAAAATGAAAGAATGGGAAAGAGAGATAAAGAGAGGGGTTATATATCAAGGGTGGTTAACACTATTCACAAATCTAGAAATTATATGAGAGCAGCTAGAGAAATCCAGAAAATATACGGGAAGCAATATACAACAATAGCACACAAATACAAGATATGAACATGAAAAATACGCGATAGTGAGACGAGTCTCACATTCTTTTTTTAAGTTGTGCATCATTTTATGGGTGTTTCTATGTCAGGGTTTTACCTGCAGTCTCTTATCTCCAAATGGCCTTACATTATAAAGCATTGATTTTTTAATGAAGTTAACATTATCAATACCTCTATTGTTACTTTTTCTACAGTGAGAAAGTTTATAGATACCTTTTTCTCCCTCCAAAGTATGTAACTTCGTATAAAGTATCAGAAGCCTTAGAATTAGCTTCATTAACTGTTTCCTTAGCTTCTATTTTGAATAATTATTAGTCTGATAGCTTCTATTTTGAATAATTATTAGTCTGGTAGGAATCTCAATTGATATGTTGTATATCTGATACTGATACTATTGTAGTGAAGTGTAAGATGATAAAAATTCTTCAACAAAGTTGTGTTTTACAGGCATGTCTTAGACTGAATTATACTCATGTTTAATACAGTTTCAAAGTTCAAGTTAATGATAATTTAGTACTAACTCTCTATGTTCAAGCTTAAGTTTATTATTCAAGCATTAAAAGATTTAATATATCATCCTTACATGGTTCATTTAGCTAATGGTCAACATTTAACTACCCATATCTTAAGATAATACCTTTTTATCCCTACACTTCAAGGTATTCATATTATAAATTAAACAGGGGTAGTAACTCAATCTCTACTTATCTCCAATTTAGAACAGAGCTTGAGTAGAAAAGTTAACCTGTAAGATGCTAGAATTTTGTATATACCTGTGCAAGTATTTTGTATTTCTATATTGGTCAATTGGCTCATAATAAGATGCTTATCTATCTGCCGTTTGCTTGTCGATAGAAAAACATGTACCCCAAGTCAAAAATAATCCGAGAAAGCAAATTTGATGGACCGAGAACATGGATCAAGTACTAGTCAATGGTCTTCTTGAGATAGTACTTGCCGGGCCAAAAGGAACCGAAAAGGGGTTTAAGGCCGAGGAGTTTAAGAAGGTTAAAATGAAATAGTTTTCTTACTTTCAATAACATTTAAAATATGAGTATGTGAATGTACGCTTGATTGTATTTGATAATTTATTTCAGGTTATAGACAAAGTGAGGGAAGCATATCATATTTCCGTGAGTGTTGACAATGTGAAGGGTAGATTGAGGACACTAAAAAAGGAATGTGATGATATCAGGGAATTATTAAAGACTAGCGGCTTTGGATTGGACACTAGCGGACGAGTTTCAGCCGAACCCATCACTTGGGAGACATATATTAAGGTAGAAATTTTCATTAATCTTAATTTTAGATTCACTTCTGCTTGATTTACAATGATACTATTTTTCTGCTATATTTGGTCGTCATCTCTATTGTATCTTTATATATTCTTTTTGTTAGCCAATGATACATGTTCCTTCTCTGAAATAATACCTAATACTGCACAATCTTTATATATGGGTTTAGGTTTTTATGATGTCCTCACAGAGCTAAGGATTTCACATGAGCTAGCTAAGCAGCAAATGTGGTGGATTCTTATCCTAAATTGATATGAAATGTTACTGCTACCATTGCTTATCCTTAGCTTTGTAAACCCCCTGATTTTTCAAAATTTTAAAAACTGGATTTTTCACAATTTTCTGGAATTTTCTGGGATTTTTCTGTAAATTAAAAACTGGGTTTTAATTATTCAATAATTTTTAATTGATATTAAACAGTATTAAAATATTATAAAAATAATATTTTTGGATGTAAAATGAAAAACTGGACTTAGGGCAATTTTTTTGGAATTTATCGGACCCCGGACCTATTTTTAAAACCCCTAAAAGTATTTATTTAATTAATTATTTATTTAGTTAATTATTTAATAATTATTTATCTATTTAAATAGATTTTTTTTAAATATTTAACCGGCCCGCGGCCCATTGGGGCCCGGCCCGGCCCAGTGGGCCGAGCCCATTCATTCAGCCCAGCCCGGTCACCCTAGCGGGTCGGGCGGGTCCACTCACCCGGAGCCCGCCGCCCGACCCGACCCGCATACCCATCCCCTTCCCCACGTCCGGCGCGTGACCGCGTCCTCCGGCGACGCCCTGGAAATACGCCGCCACCGCCGGGGGAGGCCACGTCCTCCCCTCTGCCCGACTCCCCCGGCCACGAACCGCCCGGCGCCCCCTATAAATCTACTCCTCCTCCTCTGCCTCACTTCATCATCCCCTACCCACCCTCGCCGGAACCCTAGATCTCCTCACCGCCCAACCCCGGCCGACCTCCTCGCCGCCGTGCCCGCCCGGACCTCCTCCTCCCAGCGCCTCGCCCAGCCCGAGCCCCTCCTTCTTCCTCCCTCCTCTCCTCGACACCAGCTCCAGCCGCTCCGGCCGCCTCCGGCCCCTGCGCCACCTCCGCCCAGCCTCGCCGGCGCTGCCCGAGCCCCTCCGGCCGGCCTCCCCCACCGCAGCGCCGCCTCAGCGCCGTCCCCGCCGCCGGCCTACTGCCCAAACCCTAGCCCTAATCCCCTGTGTCGGACACGGACACGGGACACAGTGTCCGTGACGTGTCGGACACGATTTGACCCCGGTTTCTCGGGTCCCTTCAGGTACGCGTAACTTTTTGCTCGTAGCTCCGTTTTTGATTCCGCAAATTGTGTTGCGAAGCCTGTATGACCCTCTCGGTGTCTGGACAAACTGTTCGGGGCATCGCGTGCTGTGGTGATCGTACACCGCGATCCAAAAATAGGAAAAAACCAGACCCTGTTTCACCCTGAAACTGAGTACGCTCCGCCAAACGGGACGACTTGGTCGCGCGCGGTCTTCACAGACACGAGCGCCTCATCGATACGGACGTGTGGGATTTTGCAGAAGCTGATTCGGGTGTGCGTGCACACCGGAATCAACACGTATCCGCGGACATCGCCCCGTATCCGTCTTTTCTGCAATTTGACCTAACTTTGTGTACACACGTCGGATCGAGACGAAACTTGCGCCATCGGACTCGTAGCAATACGCTGGTCCTGTGGGTCAAGTTTGGTTCGATTCTGAGAACGTTGACGAAATCGCGTGTCGTGGGCCCCACAGGCCCCGCTCGACGGGCGATTTTGTGATCGGCTCATCGGAATCTAATTCTGGAAGTTCTGTTGGGTTCGTATCCTCGTTCCTGACCTGTTGACACTAAGTTTGGTAAATTTGGAGACCGTTTACCCGGACGCATTTTTCGGTGCAAAGCGGGCCCACCGGTGGACCCCGTTTTGACCCGAAACTGCCGGTTTTGCCCTTGTCTCCAAATTGGACCCAAGGACAGGCATTTCTAGCTGATTGATATTTTCTGGATCTGATGGTGATGTTTATTTCAGCAATCGGAGTACCGCCTGCAAATCCAGCTGAAGTCAGAACCGCAACTGGAACCGGAACCACAGGCAAGTGTACCTTGCCAAACCCTGCAGCTTGCTAATTATTTTTTGGATTTAATTATGCAATAATGGACAAGTAAAGCTTGCCAAATCTCAGTAATTCTTGACATAGTATTTTAATGGATTTTTGTGGAATTAAATGTAAACTTGTTTTAACTGCTTAACCTAGGAAACGGGTGACGTGCTTAGTGTCCGATCATAGTCGGGTGCCAACTCCGTACGCGGGGTTGTGTAACGTCACATAGACATGGATATCGAGACCCGATAATGCTCGTACTTGTCTTACCAAGTACTTCAGAACCCAGGACACTTGACACTATTTCATGAGACAGAGTCTTCCTGAGACATTCGAGGTGATTCTGTATAGGATGCATGTTTTATGACATAGACTTTACATTCTTAGACAATTGATTCATAGCTATCAGACTTGCTGCATTAGTTATAATCGTGCGTGACATAGACATGAGGCATCGTGGACATGAGACGTGGGATTACATTGGGTGGGGAGAGACACACAGACTACAGGCTGATATTATATATAAAACATAGTACATAACATAGTGTAGTTCATAGTTATTGCCGCTACCGGCTCCCCGACACAGAGCTTGTAGTGGATTCAGCCTGAATTCTAGTGCTGCTCTCATATTGCATATCACTTAGCTGGTTACATAGCTTACCCTCTGGTTTATTTTATCTGCCGCACCGTATTTATTTTGGCTTGTATTTTCTGTACCTTGCTGTCCCCTGAGGACCTGGATCCGGATTATGTCCCCAGGTACAGCTGAAGAGAACTACCCAGAGGTGTACGGTACCGGAGCACTCCTTGGAGCAGAACAAGGAACAGAGGACGAAGTAGTGGCCGAAGATTTCTCCTGAGCACCGGCTTCAACAACACAGTATTTCTATTTCCAGCATTTTATTTCCTGTCTTTTCTCCTTAATTGTAACAGAATAATTCTCGGATTTGTTTCCCGAGACAACCTTATTTGTTATTGCATATTTATTTCCATTGCATTATTTCTGGCAATTAATCGGTGTTATTCTGTGGATGAGATTAGAAATACCTGAGACTTGTACTTATTTCTGCTAGACTACAGCTTAAGCATGCCCTGATGGATCCATTAAATTGGGTTGTCCATCGGTGCGTGCTGCTGGCCATTGCCACGCCTCTCCAGTCCCTCGTCATTTTGGGACTGGGGCGTGACATGGTTTTTATGGTGGCCCATGCAGGTCAACGACTAAATTGTTCGGTTTCAACTTAGGGACCGAACAGGCCTGCAATAAGATAGGATAAGTTTTTAGGATCTCATCCACTTGCTTGAATCATTTTTGATATCTGTATCGTACTCGAACTAATTTGAATTTGCATCTTGCCTTGATTCCTGTGTGCCTCTTATTGGTTATTTTGGATACAGGGAAATGGACCCACAAGAATGCAACGAGACTCCCGTCGGAACACCACAAGCTACAGGTGCCACCTATGACGACGAAGTGACACCAGTCGGAGGAGTTCCCTCAACTCAACAAAGCCAGCAGGCAGGTCAACCTACCTCCCGATTCCGACGCGATGACATTCCACCTCCGCCGCAGTTCGTCCCACCAACGCCCGTGCTCCCACAAGGACAGCCAATTGACGGGCAGCAGATATTCCAAATGATCTACGCGATGATGCAAGCTCAGCAACAAGTCCAACACGAGGCTCAGCGTCGCGAAGCTAACTTCTGGAGGGACAGCATCGTAACTGTACTGGAGCAGGCCAACCTACCAGCTCGACGGCCAACTACAGGCTCAATCACTGACTTCCGCCAACTAAAGCCCCGTACCTTTTCTGGAAAGGAGGAGCCCACAGAAGTTCATGAGTGGCTCACCAACATTCGGCATCAACTTGAAGCAGCTGAGCTTCCACGGGAACGCTGGATGACTGCCGTCCGAATGCAGTTGACAGGCAACGCGCACCACTGGTGGTTGTCTGAGGAGGCACGACTCGGACCAGACTGGGTCACTTGGGAAGAGTTCTCCAGACTCTTCCAAGAGATGTACATTTCGGCTATCGCTCGATCAGAACTGCGGGACAAATTCAATCGCCTCACCCAGGACTCTATGACGGTGGAAGAGTACAACGCAGAATTCATTCGTCTGAGCCGCTTTGCCCCAACCCTGATCCCGACAGAGGAAGAGAAGGCCGAGAAATTCTTCGACGGACTGAACATTGAGCTGCAAAAACTAATTGGATCCGTCGCACCAACATCATACTCGGACGTTCTCGCTGCAGCCCGACGCATGGAACGCGTCACCAGGAGAGAGTCTCGCCTCAAGCGGCCAATCACCACAGCACCAGACAGATCATCACCGGAAGAATCTGCAAAGAGATCTCACACGCACCAGCCACCCAGGACAGCTTCGCAAACCCTTCCTACCTGTCACTACTGCGGCAAGCTAGGTCATGTCGAGAAGGACTGTAGACGCAAGTTGGGATTGTGCCTGATTTGCGGCACCAATCAACACATAGCCAAGGACTGTCCTCAGCATCGAGATGGAGCACGAAGGGCAAACCAACCAGCTTTACCAGCACCGAGGCCACCTCTGGCACCTCAAGTAGCACTTTTTCAGCAAGCCCAACAGCAGCAGAGGAATCCACCACAAGGACGAGGGCAAGCTTATGCAATGACTGTGCAGGACGCTGATGCGCGTAAGTGAATCGTAGTTATCCGTTTCTAGTCTTGTTTTAGCTCGTGCCTATTGGTTCGTGACCTCAGCCCCAACCTAGTAATTTGCAACTTGTTAATAACAACCTGGTTTTCATAAAAGTTATAGTTTTAACTAGATTTTTCTGGAAAGTATAAACTTTCAATTTTTAGGGAAACGGTACTTCCCTAAGTATCTTGTGATGTATTTTCAAACGATGCTTGCGACCGCGTCATCTCTGTTGACCGGTTATTCTTTGATTGCGAGGACGCAATCCTCTTAAGGGGGGTAGATTGTAAACCCCCTGATTTTTCAAAATTTTAAAAACTGGATTTTTTACAATTTTATGGAATTTTCTGGGATTTTTCTGTAAATTAAAAACTAGGTTTTAATTATTCAATAATTTTTAATTGATATTAAACAGTATTAAAATATTATGAAAATAATATTTTTGGATGTAAAATGAAAAACTGGACTTAGGACAATTTTTCTGGAATTTATCGGACCCCGGACCTATTTTTAAAACCCCTAAAAGTATTTATTTATTTAATTATTTATTTAGTTAATTATTTAATAATTATTTATCTATTTAAATAGATTTTTTTAAATATTTAACCGGCCCGCGGCCCATTGGGGCCCGGCCCGGCCCAGTGGGCCGAGCCCATTCATTCAGCCCAGCCCGGTCACCCTAGCGGGTCGGGCGGGTCCACTCACCCGGAGCCCGCCGCCCGACCCGACCCGCATACCCATCCCCTTCCCCACGTCCGGCGCGTGACCGCGTCCTCCGGCGACGCCCTGGAAATGCGCCGCCGTCGCCGGGGGAGGCCACGTCCTCCCCTCTGCCAGACTCCCCCGGCCACGAACCGCCCGGCGCCCCCTATAAATCAACCCCTCCTCCTCCGCCTCACTTCATCATCCCCTACCCACCCTCGCCGGAACCCTAGATCTCCTCACCGCCCGACCCCGGCCGACCTCCTCGCCGCCGTGCCCGCCCGGACCTCCTCCTCCCAGCGCCTCGTCCAGCCCGAGCCCCTCCTTCTTCCTCCCTCCTCTCCTCGACACCAGCTCCAGCCGCTCCGGCCGCCTCCGGCCCCTGCGCCACCTCCGCCCAGCCTCGCCGGCGCTGCCCGAGCCCCTCCGGCCGGCCTCCCCCACCGCAGCGCCGCCTCAGCGCCGTCCCCGCCGCCGGCCTACTCCCCAAACCCTAGCCCTAATCCCCTGTGTCGGACACGGACACGGGACACAGTGTCCGTGACGTGTCGGACACGGTTTGACCCCGGTTTCTCGGGTCCCTTCAGGTACGCGTAACTTTTTGCTCGTAGCTCCGTTTTCGATTCTGCAAATTGCGTTGCGAAGCCTGTATGACCCTCTCGGTGTCCGGACAAACTGTTCGGGGCATCGCGTCCTGTGGTGATCGTACACCGCGATCCAAAAACAGGAAAAAACTAGACCCTGTTTCACCCCGGAACCGAGTACGCCCCGCCAAACGGGACGACTTGGTCGTGCGCTGTCTTCACAGACACGAGCGCCTCGTCGATACGGACGTGTGAGATTTCGCAGAAGCTGATTCGGGTGTGCGTGCACACCGGAATCAACGCGTATCCGCGGACATCGCCCCGTGTCCGTCTTTTCTACAATTTGACCTAACTTTGTGTACACACGTCAGATCAAGACGAAACTTGCGCCATCGGACTCGTAGCAATACGCTGGTCCTGTGGGTCAAGTTTGATTCGATTCTGAGAACGTTGATGAAATCGCGTGTCGTGGGCCCCACAGGCCCCGCTCGACGGGCGATTTTGTGATCGGCTCATCGGAATCCAATTCTGGAAGTTCCATTGGGTTCGTATCCTCGTTCCTGACCTGTTAACACTAAGTTTGGTGAATTTGGAGACCGTTGACCCGGACGCGTTTTTCGGTGCAAAGCGGGCCCACCGGTGGACCCCGTTTTGACCCGAAACTTCTATTTTTGCCCTTGTCTCCAAATTGGACCCAAGGACAGGCGTTTCTAGCTGATTGATATTTTCTGGATCTGATGGTGATATTTGTTTCAGCAACCGGAGTACCGCCTGCAAATCCAGCTGAAGTCAGAACCGCAACTGGAACCGGAACCACAGGTAAGTGTACCTTGCCAAACCCTGCAGTTTGCTAATTATTTTCTGGATTTAATTATGCAATAATGGACAAGTAAAGCTTGCCAAATCTCAGTAATTCTTGACATAGTATTTTAATGGATTTTTGTGGAATTAAATGTAAACTTGTTTTAACTGCTTAACCTAGGAAACGGGTGACGTGCTTAGTGTCCGATCATAGTCGGGTGCCAACTCCGTACGCGGGGTTGTGTAATGTCACATAGACATGGATATCGAGACCCGATAATGCTCGTACTTGTCTTACCAAGTACTTCAGAACCCAGGACACTTGACACTATTTCATGAGACAGAGTCTTCCTGAGACATTCGAGGTGATTCTGTATAGGATGCATGTTTTATGACATAGACTTTACATTATTAGACAATTGATTCATAGCTATCAGACTTGCTGCATTAGTTATAATCGTGCGTGACATGGACATGAGGCATCGTGGACATGAGACGTGGGATTACATTGGGTGGGGAGAGACACACAGACTACAGACTGATATTATATATAAAACATAGTACATAACATAGTGTAGTTCATAGTTATTGCCGCTACCGGCTCCCCGACACAGAGCTTGTAGTGGCTTCAGCCTGAATTCTAGTGCTGCTCTCATATTGCATATCACTTAGCTGGTTACATAGCTTACCCTCTGGTTTATTTTATCTGCTGCACCGTATTTATTTTGGCTTGTATTTTCTGTACCTTGCTGTCCCCTGAGGACCTGGATCCGGATTATGTCCCCAGGTACAGCTGAAGAGAACTACCCAGAGGTGTACGGTACCGGAGCACTCCTTGGAGCAGAACAAGGAACAGAGGACGAAGTAGTGGCCGAAGATTTCTCCTGAGCACCGGCTTCAACAACACAGTATTTCCATTTCCAGCATTTTATTTCCTGTCTTTTCTCCTTAATTGTAACAGAATAATTCTCGGATTTGTTTCCCGAGACAACCTTATTTGTTATTGCATATTTATTTCTATTGCATTATTTCTGACAATTAATCGGTGTTATTCTGTGGATGAGATTAGAAATACCTGAGACTTGTACTTATTTCTGCTAGACTACAGCTTAAGCATGCCCTGATGGATCCATTAAATTGGGTTATCCATCGGTGCGTGCTGCTGGCCATTGCCACGCCTCTCCAGTCCCTCGTCATTTTGGGACTGGGGCGTGACAAGCTTATATTGCTATTCCTCTAGTCTACCTATAACCATAAATCATACTAGGATATAAATCAGACTATTTGCTTGACTAATGATGTCACGCTCCAGTCCCAAAATATGTAGGACTAGGAATACATAAGCATGCCAACCGTATGTATATGGCAACTTCAATATATGGAAACCATAACACATACGTACGCTATAAAATGAATATTAATTCACAAGTGGTTTATAATGTCACAAGTCACAGGTAATACTAATCTCATCCACAAAATCTAATAACAAAATATGACAATGAACCAAGTATGAAATAGTCGAGAAGAACTAATAGTTGGATGGAGACAAATCCACTACCAAACTAGAATATGAAAGAAAACATAATAAGTACATCATCTAATGATCAGAGGGGCTCGAAGGGAATACCTCCTCGAAGAGAACGAGGTAGCAAGTCCTGGTCCGTGCTCCTGCAAATAGTCGTGATCGTCTACACCTGACAAGGGAACAGGTCCTCAGAGGGACGTAACAAGATACATAAAATTATGCCACAATAAAGTACTGAAAGTAAACATCCAACATGGTCGTCTAACCAGCCTATGTGATATGTAGTTTAAGAACAACTTTTTCGCGTATGGACTATCTGGCTAAAATAATGGGATGGACATAATTCTCTCGGAGATCTAGGGACTACTGGCATAACGTCTTTTGATTGTCATAGACCTACAGTAAATAATAGGGTCATAACGCCTCGCGTCTCCGACGGAGCTTACGGGCCAAAAAAGAAAAGTGTAAGGAGCCACATACGCTTACTCATTGTTCTTCCATCCCAATTCTACTAGTCATGTCATGTCCATGACACGCAATACCTCTAGTAACTGTTAAGTCTTCTAGCATGCAATTCTAATAGCAGTTATTTTCTATCGCACGTCTCATACGTATCGATGGCCAGTCGATACGCAAGTATGTGATCTACATGAGACTCACAACTCGTGTAACACATGTGTCAGGCCATATGAAACATAAAGATGCATCAAAATCATTGGGTTGTCTCTTAAAACTTGATCAATATGCATAAGAAAAGAAATAAGAAACAAAATACAACGTCATCCGTCGTTGCGCCCAAGTTTTCTGAGACGCGCAGTTTAATAATATACATAAATAAGAAAATAAAGGACATAAATAAAATATATGCATATGTGAATGTGAATAAAACAGCAATAGTGGCAAGGTATAATTGCCTGGCAAGCAATCTGTAGAGTATGGACGTCCATACGACAAGCAAAATGAACCGGAAGGTAGGGACTCTGAAAGAACGTCTCCGGATGCTGAAATAAATATCACCAAGGTCTCTAAAATCAGCGGGATAGTCAGAAAATACTACCCTTTCGTCCAATTTGGACACAGGGCAAAAACGATCATTTCAGGTCAAAGCGGGGTCTACTTGTGGGCCACTTTGCACAAAAAAAATGTGTCAGAGATAAAGTTCTCTAAAATCAACAAAATTAGTGTCTACGAGTCCAGAACGATGACACGGCCACAACGGAATATCCGGAATTAGATTCCGATGAGCCGGTCACGGAATCGTCCGTCAAGTCAGACCGTGGGACCCACGAAATGACGTTTCGGTCAACGTTCTCAGAATCGAACCAAACTTGGATCACATGACCAGCGTAATGCTACAAGTCTGATGGCGCAAGTTTGGTCACGATATGAGATCGTTACCAAAGTTAAAGACCAGAATATAAGATTATGTATAAAATAAAGATGGAAGTTAAATTGTAATTAGTGGATTATTGGAGGGTTAAAGTGAATAATTAATTCAAACGTTAAGCCCTTCAATTTCTTCCTGTACGTGCACATATATGACCAACCAAGTGTCGTGCTAACTAATAAACGTGGGTGGAACGTAGATGAAGATGGGGGTTTGGAAATTGTAGCTTTTTTCTTCTTCTTTTTTTAAAGCTCCAGACTCTTGTTTGTTGAGAACACCATAGTAAATATAGGGATAAGACCGCCTCCTTTTGCTCCCTCCCTTTGCTCACGTTATTGATTCCAATCTTAACGACGTCCACCTCATTCGGAGGTTTGTAGGAAGCTCGAGTGCTTGGTTGCATGGCGAGGGCACGAAAGCAGTACGATGTCTGAGGGGAGGAGATGTAAAGGTGACGAGGTAGGAGGACCCACTTTCGCGAGGAAAGTAAGAGAGGGCTTGTGCGGCGCTATATTAGGGTTTTCCTTTTCTGCTGCTACATATCTCTATAGGGTTTTATATAGCACCATAGTTGATAGGGTTCGGGTGGATCTGGATCTGGTTTGCTATGAGAGACCCAAGACTAACTAAGATTAATGAAAAAACAAAATACGTTCAAAGCATTTAATAATATACATAAATAAATTATAAGAACCTAATATAACAACGAGTACACCCCTGTTGGTTTATTATTCTCTTTTCTTTAATCGTATAAAAATATGTAGTTAGTAGGAAATCCAACAAAATAAATTCGTATATCAAATAAATTCTAGAAAATTTTCTATAATATTCTAACAACTAAATTTTACACTTAGGAATATATTTTGTGAAATAAATTTGAGTTAATAAATATATATAAATAAATATTTATATAAGTAAATAGATCAAAGAGTTTATTTTTAATTAACCAAGAAAATAATCTAATTTTTTTAATAATTTAATAAAAAAAATATTTAAAATAAAATTTAAATTTTATGGGGTTTACAAATGACTATAAAACTTTAGGCTAGGCTTGGTAGTTGTTTTCACCTCATGTGTGTGTACTACTACTCTGCTACTGGAGTAGTAGAAATTATGCCATTGGGAACTTTGCTTTCTAAGTTCTTCGATCAAGTTATATATATACTGTGTTATTCTTAGAGGTCTAGACAAGGTTGAATTAATACCCCTACTAATCGAATTTGAAGGTAACCCCACTTTATTCTGTCCATTATTTTGAGGTTACGTTTTGCATCAGAAATTCCAGTTATATTGAGATCCATGTTAGTTGTCCCTTCAGTAGATCTTCATGGTTAGCAAGTTATATATTCCTCGAAGTTTTGAACACTGTGAACTTAGGAGAACAGATATTTCAGATGAACAGATATTTTGGTATTGTACGCCAATTTGATTCAAATTCTTCCCTGTGACATTGCTGTATTCAAATTCCTATGTCAGCATATCAGTTGGTATCGGTGAAAATTTTCAACTATAATATGACTTTTTGAGTATCAATATTAGTTTTTGAGTATCAGTTTCAAGATACTTCTTTCTAAACTGTACCTGGGTTGTTTTAAAACTTCAAACCTGGGTTTGTTTCACTCAGTCACAAAGTGAAACTAAAGGGTCTTGTGTAATGCTGTTGTATCTATATGTTTGTTAGATTTTGGATCTACTTTCATTTGTTCATACTGAAACTGAAGGGACTTGTGTAATGTTGTTGTATCTATATGTTCGTTAGATTTTTAACTTTGCTTTTCTTGAATATCAACTTTCAGGAGAAACCTGAAGAAGCAAAGATGAAAGGAAAAGTGTGCTCCGGATATTATGATTTGCTTACGGTTTTTGGTAACGATGCTGAGACCGGCGATCGAGCGGTCTCGAAGAATGATTTTCCTCAGATGAGCGAACCCGTGGATGACTTGGAGGGCAAAAATAATGTGGAGAAAACACAACCAAATCATTCAACGAATTCGTATCCGTCAGTGCAAGGGGGTCCCTCACAAAGGCGAAAGCGTACAAAATCGATGGAAGATGCTGCATTGGCCCCTGTGAAGATAACGAAGTCATCCGAGATGATTGTCGTTGCTTTCGACAAACAAGCATCACAAAATTACGTCAATAGACAAGCACTTTTGGAAAAGCTAAAGGAGATGAACATTGACCAATGAGACATATTGGATTTGATGCAAGTGTTTGAGGGGGACGAAAAAGCAGAAAAGTTCTTTCTTGAGATCAAAGATCTGGAGTTCCGGCGATTATGGGTCTACGTAAGCTTGGACGGGATCCTCCCCTTTGATGTGCTATTTTAGCATTTTATTTTAGAACGATGGATGTGTTGGATTTTTTTTTTTTTTTTTGATTTGGTTAAGGAATGACTATTTAGCAAACTTGAACATTTGTGATAAACGGTCCATCTTTTTTTTATTGCCAGTTGAGTATTATTTATTGTTATGTTTGCTTGACGTATTTTGTTGTTGTTTGTTGAATGATTGTGGAGATTTATGATGGATTAATGTGAGATTATTGTTGTACAGTCATTTTGAATGTCTCCTAGATTTGTTCGAATTGTATCTATATCAAGTTTATAATGTTGAATTGAGCATTGTAGATGTAGAAAATACAAGTTTTTCAATGGAAAATGTAAATTTTTCATGGAAAAAAAAAGTGCAACCAAATAGTAAAATATTATTTTCCATGAAAAATTAACTATTTTTTGTGGAAAATAATGCCAATCAAACACCAAAATTAAATTTTCTGTAGAAATTTATTTGATTTTCTACGAAAAAAAAATAAAAATTAAAAAAAAAAAATCCTAATAAAATAGTTTCGTGGAATTATTATTTTTTTTCACGTATTTTGCTTTTGAAGTCAAACCCACCCTAAGTATTATATGATGTAGTTAGTGGACAACATAGTATTTTATTTATTTTATTTGTCAAATCGCATCTATTTTTAACAGAAAAATATCCATGAGTTCCAATGACAGAGTGCAACTAGTAAATAATAAGAAGAGTGATATTTTTTGCCCAAAAAGGACAAATGATGGTTAAGATTAAAATACTTAATCATATCAATGGTTTAGAATATTCGGTCTATCTACCTAATTAACTTCTCCCTCCTTATTTAATTGTTTTGCCAGTTAATTTGCTCTACCCTTTTCTACTTAACCGACTCACACTCACTCATTCTCATTATCTCTCTCTCTCTCTCTCTCTCTCTCTCTCTCACTTAATTATTTTATCAATTAATTAATAGTTGATCTCATGACTCCATTAGATTATTATTATTTATTTAATTAATTTATTTAAAATATACTTTATTTTGATACTAGTAAATACACGTACATTGTACATAAAATAATTTTTTTAATATTATTATAAATTAGTTTAAATATTTAAATATATTTTAATTATAATTTATTATGGATATATTTTTACTATTTATAAAAAATGTTGAAAAAACTAGCCGTCTAAGTTATACCTATATCCTCACGTAATTAAAAATTACAAATTTAATAAATTTTAACTAATTGTTTAAGTATATAATATTATATAAATATAATCAAACATCTCTTCTAGCTCATGTGGTTAAGGTGGAAGATATTCTTCTTGGTTGGTCAAATTTGATTTTACATTACGTTATTTATAACAAATTTATTCTTTTTTAATTTTTTTTTTTTTTTACATAATATTAATTTTTAAAATAAATGATTGAATATTTATAAATAGTTTAAATTATTCATTTATGAATCTTTTTGAAACTTTATTATTATAGTAGAAATTTTATTTATTGTTATTTATTAGATAAAATAAATGTTACAAAACGGAAAGAAGGTGTGGATCACAACGAGATATACTCGGTCATTGGAAGACATAACTTTCATCATGATATTACATGTCATGGTAGCACATCAAAATGTGGAGTTAGAACAACTTAACCAAGATCCTGTTTGGTACGAAGCAAATGGCTTGAAAGTGCAATGGAATTGGAAAGTGGTTGGAACTTGTTCCAGTTCATGCGTTTGGCTCAAAAGGTGAAAGTGGGATGAAATGGACGATGTGATGGTGGGCAGTTTCCTGTCCCGCTCTTTTTTCCCACTTTTCACATCCTCTTTTGAGGCAGTATCTATTCTACTATATAATGCCAAAACTATACTTCACCGTAAAAGTTTTCGTTCCAAAAATACCCTTCATTAAAAACAGTAATTAAATACGTATTAAATGTATGTATGCATGCATGAGACAACTTGAAAAATAATAGTTAATAAAACAAAGATATGCATGCATGCAAAGTAGGTAGTTTGGAGAATAAAACAAAAGTTAATAAAGCATGCATGCAAAGTAGGCACATGGACCCAAGAGATAAGAGAAACCTTTTATATTCCCGTCATTTAATTTCTTTCAACTTTCATGCTCCTGGCTATTATATTTCCACCTATAATAAAATTAAGAAATTGTTGGTTGCTCTTTTAATAAACTATTTTTTTTCAAGTAATATGAAATACGTGCAACGCACGTGCGTATATACTAGTATATATATATATATATATATATATATTAGGGATAAGCACTAATAATAATAATTATTATTATTAGTAGTAGTAATAGTAATATAAAACTGTTAACCTTCCATGCTAATAAATAAAAAGTAACAATAATAATAAAACAATTAATAATAATAATAATAAAACAATTATTATTATTATTATTATTATTAGTGATAAAAATTGGGGGTAAGCATCATATCTTCAACTAACATTCACTTTCAATAACTATCCAAACAAAAAAACTATTTTTTCTCCACTTTTAACAATCATCTAAACAATGGAACTCATTTTGCCTCCACTTTCATATTTTTCAATTCCATCAACCAAACAACTTTTGGAAAGTCAAAATTTATGCGTACGTATCGTGTATGCAAACTCTGTTTTTTCACTTTCACACTTTCATATACGCTTTCGTGCAACCAAACAGCCCTTAAGGACGACGTCTCTACACAGGGAGCTAGAGGAGATATTTTGTGGGTCAGCATGAGGGGTTGTACAAAGATGACCACACGTGTCGAATAAAAAGGTGGTCTAAGGACTAGTATAAGAGGTTTGATAGTTTCATGGTATATCGTAAGAAATCTTATGATTCTTATCGAGTGTATTGTAGGGGCGAGCATTCAATTTATCGATTTTAACCGAATCGAAATAGTCAAAATCGAATAAATCAAAATTTAAAAAAATTTAAAACTAAAATCGAATGGAAATAGCCATAACTGAAATCGAACCGAACCGATATAATCGATTCATTTTGTTTAATTAGACTATTTATATTGTTTAATGGTCCGGATCCAAATTTAATATTATAGTTAAATTACATTAAAAATGTAATTTTTATAAACACGTTAGTTATATATATAATTGGGTCAAAAGTTGGACTACTTGTTAAATTATCAGAGTTGGACTTCAAAACACATACATAAAATTGTTGTTATCAAAATATACACATTTTTAATCATAAAATATAAATAAATTTGAGGTTATTTATATAATTGTACAAGTCTTATCCAGTTTTCGGTTTTGGACCGAAATCGAATAAGAAATTTTAGTATTTTCAAAACAATCAATTTTTTTCAACCAAAATCGAATCTCTTATTCAGTTCGGTTCGGTCTAGTTTCGGTCCAAAACCGAATAATGCTCGCCCTAGTGTATCGTCCTATATTGGTGTGAAATTTATTATGACTAGTCACATTCACGTGTGACTAGTCACATTCACGTACCCAAAAAAATCTCTGATATTACTAAAATTTAAAATGAATTAAAATTATATTAAAGAAAAAATTGATACAGAGGAAGAAATATGCTTCATTTGCAGCAAAGATGATAAATTTAAGAAATTTACATATAGAGGGGATGTCATTGGAGTTGGCATATTCCAAAGAAGACATCTCTAATGGCGTCCCTACTCAAAAAAATTCCAGGGCGTCATTACTATTGGCGCATTAATAGGACGTCATTACAGTTGGCACCTCCTAAGAAATGTAGGGTGTTGGGTGCCAATCCCATGGATATTTTTGAAATCAAAAAATTTTGATTTGTGGGAAGTTGGGGGTTTGTATTATGATTTTGATTTTTTTTTTTCTTTTTCATTGGGCGGGTGGGGAAGATAGAGGGGGGATTTGGTTTGCTCATTATTGTGGACATAGAAGATAGAGGAGCCAGAGACAAAACCTTAAATAGGGAAGCAAGGACTAAGGTAATTCTTTTTTTCCTTCTTTTATTTACTTGCCTTATTAATGTTTAGTAATTCTTATTTATTTTTATCCCTAACCCTAATATTAAATCATATCCTAACCATAACCCCAATCCCTAACCCTAATCGTAATTTAAATATTATTTTATAGATGAGTTACCAAAACAATGAACGTATTTCTGGCGGGCCTACTACTAAGAAAGAGATCCAGCAATGTGAGAATCACATATCTCGCATGGTATTTGTTGGAGAGGTATTTTACATAAATTAGATTATATTTTATTTATATTAACAAGTCTTTATAAATTAATATTTATAAATCTCTATAAATTATATTCACAGTAATACAATTATAGTCCCACACTACGATTGCGGGAGCATGGTATGCGGCGGTACGAGAGTCAATAGGCCAAATGGGAGCTAACTACATCCATAAAGGCCTTGGTGCAGGCGTTTGGATTCCAATATATAATTGAGCTACAATTCCTATAATACGGTAAAGACTTGATCTTAAGTCTGGTTGAGCGATGGTAGCCCCAACGCAACACTTTCCAGCTGAGTAGGCAAAATGACCATCATACTCTGGGATGTATCAAATATTATAGGATTACCTATTATAGGTGACCATATATATTTCAATAAACATCCTCATACAATACTCTTTTTCTAGATTTCGAGCAATTTGTTTGTTCTTGTCTTGAAGCGATATAATTTAGTTCTAACCGTCAAGTAATATTGTTATTGGTTTATCATGTAAATGCTTAACCCGGTTATTAAAATATAAGTGTTAATAATATAATTTAGGGCAAAGAGCATAAGCTGTTATGCAATCCGCAAAATTGGGGGTTTCATTTTTTACTCCAACAAGCCAGTTAAACATGTCCATGTTTTCATCTTTAATTTTTTCAAACTAATAACTAACATATGTTTTATTGTATGATCTAGAAAGAGTATATAACATTTGTTGAAATTCTATTACTTTGGTTAGTTGAGATTTTTTAAGAAATGTTAGATAAAACAAATGTGGTGATTTTAAAAAAGTAACATGCATAACATTTATTAATCCCTTTTGTTTATCTGATATAAATAAAATTCAATTCCATTAATTAAAATAATTTTCAAAATATTCTCAAATTGTTTAAAAATTATGTTCATGAATCAATATTTTTACTTGTAGCAATAACATAAGCAATTGAATATAATTGATAGTTAGTGTCATGAGCACAAGTAATAAATAAGATATCGTGATATCTAGATGAAAGAAAATAACATAAATACTAATAATCGATAAACAATCTCTTAAAAAAACGTCAATGCATGCCTTGAAACAAATAAAAATTCTTTGAAAGCTATTATTTTCGGTAGTCTTTAGAAATCATTTGCTACCTATATTTGACTCGATAATTATAAAAATATAGTAAAAACATACTCTTGAAGATTATCATATGCATCAATATAACTACCATTTATTTCAGCTAAATCCATCTATCGGGCTATCCAAGCTTTAAAATAAGTAATATGTATCCGATGTTCTCTATATATCCCTAACAACTTGTGACGAACTGTATGACTGGTTATCTCTAATTGTATCAATTATCTTGTTTTTAACACATAATGTCGACTTTCTAAACAATAATGTCGAATTTCTAGCTACTGTATGACATCATGTTGTAAGTACACCTAAAAAATAGTGTCGACTTTCTAATGTACTAATTAATAATAAATGTTCCACCTTTATCAATAGGTTTAACATATACTCTCTAAGAGCAATTTGGTTGATCACAAGTATATATAATTCTCCAAAACTTATTCATACCACTAGCTGAACAAGTAAAATTATGTTCAATTACTATATTATTTATAAAAGCTCTAAATTTAGAACGACTATCATATGATTGTCCGATATGTAATTCATGAGTGGGAACATTATCAACATTATCGTCAAAATCACCATCTAAATTTTTAATTAAATTATAATTATTTTTATTATCATCATCATTACCTTCATCTAAATATGTAATTCTTCAATAAATGGAAGAAGTTGTCGAGAAGAACTAGGATCCACGTTAATCGTTTGGTAATTAGAAGCACGTTGAGTACTTATATTATCAAGTTTTGGTAGTACTTGTGTAACTTAAATACTTATAAAAGACAATTATAAATTAACTTCAAGAACAAAATTTCATGCTTGTTTACAATCTAATAATCAACAATGAGAAGCAAAAATATATCTTAATTTCATATTGGATAGAAGTTTTTTTTAATAACAGATTGCATAAACTATCTAATGTAATATTTCAATTAGTTATAAGAATTTGGGCAAATTATTCTTCGTAGGATAGCCCATTTATTGCACCTCCATGCGAGCACCATATTCTTAGACTTTGATCCATGGAGATTACAGATTGTAAAACTTCTAAATGGAGAACTTGTGAGTTTAGAACTTGTTGAGGGGGGATGAGTTGAGTTTGTTGCGTGAATGAAATAGCTCTCCTACCCCCTTTATATAGACTAAAATCTGCAATGTTCAAAAATTCGAACATTAGAGTCCAACGGTAAAAAAAAGAGATTGTTTATTAAAAAAAATAGATAGGGCTCCCACTCACTCTTTTCTATGGGGAGCCAACTCTAATGACGCCATGCTTCCTATCCCACTATGAGACTCCAGTGGAGTTGGTACCCCATCCTCTCTCATATGGAAAGCCAACTCCAATAAAGCCGCAGTCCTCTATATATAAATTTTCTAAACTTATCCTCTTTTTTACAAATTAATCATATTTCTTTCGGTTAGCCCATTGGTCATGGTCGAAACAATTTTGATAATCGATCTAACCTGGACTCGATATAAGCTACTGCGATGCTTTTCAGATGTACTGCGATGACTGCAACATCAACTGTTCAGAGTTGCTTCTCGTCGTCATGTCTGTCTTTATTTCCTGTATGCAATATAATTTTTCCATTTCATTGAGTCTAGAAATATACTATACACCGCGTCGTACTGGCAATTAGGCTACCCTAAATTATTTTCAAAATAGCTCATCTCCTTTTCTAAAAATAGCCTATCTTGAAATAGCTAAGTTGGACCCAAAACTCAGCCCAGTTTCTGTTCTGGCCCTGAACTAAGGGAACAGAACTCGGGCCGAGTTCGGCCCGAGTTTGGCCCGAGTTCGGCCTTAGTGAACGTTTTGTTCAGAAACTTGGTCTCCCTGTAGTTTCGGATACAACGACTATTTTTTGATATTTTGCAGACAAACTCTGGTCGAGTTCTGGCTGAGTTCTGTCCGAACTCTCCTTTGAGAAATCCTATAAATAGAGAAGATATTTCACATTCCCAAACATCAATCAATTCACTTTCATCTTCTCTTATCTTCTGGTATACGAGTTCTAAAAAGCCTTTTTTTTTTACATCCCAAGCCAGTTACAATTCTCTAGTCTTAGTTGCCAGTACGGTACGGTCTAGAAGTTCAGAGAGTTATAATCAGAAGCTTGTTCAGAAGTTCTCTACTCCACACTTGAAGTCATTGAGCTCTTCGGATTAAAGTTCGTGTCTGTAAGAAGTCGGCAAGCCTTCGGATCAAAGCTTGTGTTCCATTTGTATAGTAGATTCCAACTGGGAGCTAGAGTCCTCCCACCTGGATTAGTCCTCACATTGAGGGATACCAGGATACATCGCTGTATTTGCGTTTGCCTTCTCACTCTTTACTTTACTTGTGCTTACACTGTGATAACTGTGACACATCTACAACACAATTGCTAGACTGTTATGATAGTTGTGACACATACTTATGTCTGTGACACATATATAACAGTCATGATACTTGTATAACTTGCTAAAAAAATTTAATTGCTAAATTCTGCTGTATACTCTACTCACCCCCCCTCTAGAGTATATTTTATTATATTTTGATCCTCCAATTGGTATCAGAGCAGGTTTATATCATTTATCAATTTGATTATATTCCTATCATCATCCTGCTTTGGTATATTTTTACTATTATTTATTTAACTGTTATTTACTTGCTTATTGCATATATATACTTATAGTGTCACTTATATCACATGGCTAACATGAAGGAAGGCCAATCTATAAATAGACCTCTACATTTTGATAAAAATGATTACACTTATTGGAAGACATGGATGAGCTTTTACTTAAAATTACTTGGTTTTGACGTATGGACTAATGTTATTGAGGGTTACAGAAAACCTACTATCATTTCTCCTCTTACTTTCAATATTGTTAACAAACCTTATTATGACTACACGGAAGAAGAAAAGAGATTAGCTAGTCTTGATGCAAAAGCAATAAATGTTCTTTACTTTGCTTTAGACAATAATAAACTTAATCGTATTTCTTCTTGTGCAACCTCATATAAAATCTAGAAACTTCTTGAAGCTACTTGTGAGAACATGCATGAAGAAGAAGCTAGCGATATGGAAGTAAAAAAAAATGCTAAGACAAGCATATGGCACGAAAGTGAGGCCAGCAACTCAGAAGATGATAGCTCTCAAGAAGCTGCTAATGTGTGCCTAATAACATTTGATCAGGTAACCACTAATCCTCTCTATGCTAATTTCACATTCGATGAGCTAGGTGATGCCTTTAATGACCTTTTAGAAGATCATAGAAAGTTGCTTGGTAAATACAAGACCTCTAAGACGGTACTCACGGAACACAAACTTGAGATAGAAAGGCTAAGCCTACTTCTAGCAGATATTAGAGAATCTGAACCTTCTAGTGAGACTAATGAGTTATCTTCAATCAAGTTACAATTACACGAAGCATCATGCACTCTTGAAGAGAAAGACAAAACCATAGCTCAGCTGCAAGAAGATTTTCAAATTGATAAAAGGAAGAGTATCAATGCGCTTATTAGGAATGATGCCCTAACAGTTGATTAAAATAGATTTTTTGACACTTCCAAAAAGTTAGAAATTAGGTTAGAAAAATAGCCGATGATGACTGCTTCCTCTCCTAACATGTTTCGCTTACCCAAAAGGAACATTGTTCAACCAAAGACTATCAAACCTATGCCCAAGAGGACAAATCCTCAAAGACATGCCTTCTACTACAAGTATCCTACCAAAACCCCTAGACCTACCAAACAAGCAAAAAATACTGCACCTAACACTAAGCATGCTAGATGTCATTATTGTGGCACTATTGGTCACATTTCTCCTACATGTAGAGTTAAGAAATTAGTTGTTTTGAACATTTGTGCATGGATACCTAAAACTAACTTTTCAGGACCCAACAAGAAATGGGTACCAAAAGTTTCATCTATAAATTATTTTGTAGGTGGAGCATCCTACCCACTATAGAAGCAAATGGATCCTCGACAGAGGTTGATCACAGCATATGACCGACGATGCATCTTTGTTTGCAACAATGTCGAAGAAGAAAGAATGACATGTCTTCTTCGGTAACAATCTGAAAGGTTATATAATAGGTATTGGTAACATTGGTAAGGCTCCATATCCGGTGATTAAAAATATTTATCTAGTAACCGAGTTAAAGCATAACCTACTCAGCATAAGTTATTTAGCTGACCATGGTTATGGTATTAACTTTGTTAAAGACAAATGTACTATAGTTGATAGCTCAACTGACAATACTATTTTTGAAGAAATTAGGGAAGATAATATCTATATTTTCTATCTTTTGGAAGATACTAACACTACAGGTAGATGTCTGCTCGCCAAAAGTGATGAGAGTCAACTATGGCATATGAGACTTGGACATGCAAATATGGACACTATATCGAGATTATCCACTAAGAAATTGGTACAAGGCTTATCGGAGATCGTCCTCAAGAAAGATATGGTATGTAATAAATGTGAGAAAAATAAAGCTACCAGATCCACCTTTAAGTCGATCAACGCTGTAAGCACTACTCGACCTCTATAGTTATTACATATGAACTTATTTAGACCCAGCAGAGTTGCTAGTCTAAATGGTAAGTTGTATGCATTTGTAATTGTAGATGATTACTCTAGATACACACGGGTATATTTCCTTGCTCATAAGAATGACGCACTTTCAGAACTCATCATATTTTGTAAAAAGGTACAAAATGAGAAATAATTCATCATCACTCGCATTAGAAGTGATCATGGCGGCGAATTTGAAAATGCTGACTTTGAGTAATTTTGTAACACATGGTTATTTGTACGAATTCTCTTATCCTAGAACTCCGTAACAGAATGACGTTATAGAACGTAAGAACAGAACCCTTAGCGAAATGGCTAGAGTAATGTTAAACCAATCCAGCCTACCTAAGTATTTCTTGGCAGAAGCTGTCAATACAGCATGCTATATTTTGAATAGAGTTTTGATTTGACCTAAATCGAAGAAAAATCCCTATGAATTATGGTTTGATAGAACTCTCTAGATCTGTTTCCTACTTTAAGATTTTTGGATACAAATTTTTTATTCTTAATACCAAAGATAACTTAAGTAAATTTGACGAAAAGGCCGATGAAGGTATTTTTCTAGGTTATGCGGCAAAAAGCAAAGGATACCGAGTCTTCAACAAGAAGTCAATGATGATAGAATCAAACAACGTCACCTTCAATGAGATGAACAATGAAATGAACAATGATAGTGACGATGAAGATATCGGTACATCAAGCAAAGCACCAACCGAAACAGAACCCAATACCAGCTACTTGGAGAATCTGCCAAAGAGGGTAAAATTCATGGCCGATCATCCCAAGGACTTGGTAATAGGTGAGATCACAAAAGGTGTAAGTACTCGTTCCTCTAATAGAGATATTATATCTAGTATAGCTTTTCTTTCACAGCTTGAGCCTAAAAACATTGAAGAGGCATGTAGTGATAATTACTGGATCGAAGCCATGCAAGAGGAATTAAATTAATTCGAACATAATCAAGTTTGGGAACTTGTTCCCAAGCCTAATGATCATCCGGTCATTGGCACCCATTGGGTATTCCGAAATAAATTAAATAAGAATGGTTTAGTTACACATAACAAGGCTAGACTCGTAGCTCAAGGATACAACCAAGAGGAATGTATCGATAATGATGAAACTTATGCCCAGTTGCGCGTTTAGAATCCATTCGCATGCTATGTGCATTTGCATGTTTTTCTAATTTTAAATTATTTCAAATGGATGTCAAAAGTGCCTTTTTAAATGGTTTCAAAAAAGAAGAAGTTTTTGTAGCTCAACCACCTGGATTCACGGATTTCAAAAACCCTAATCATGTTTTCAAGTTGAAGAAAGCCTTATATAGACTAAAATAAGCCCCTCACGCTTGGTATGACCGCCTAAGATCTTTTCTACTTGAAAAAGGTTTTTCAAAAGGAAAGGTTGATACAATTCTGTTTATAAAATATTTGAATAAAAATATTTTTTTTTATTCAAATTTATATTGATGACATTATCTTTGGATCAAATGATGAATCTCTTTGTCAAGAATTTTCTGAGTGTATGCAGAGTGAGTTTGAGATGAGCATGATGGGAGAGATAAAGTTCTTTCTTGGACTGCAAATCAAACAAACTCAAAATGGGACGTTCATCAACCAAGCCAAGTATACAAATGACCTCTTAAAGAAGTTCGATCTGGAATCTGCCAAGCCCTTTGGTACTCCAATTGCAACTTCAACAAAGCTTGACATAGATGAACAAGGCAAACCGGTCGACATACGTAAGTATCGAGGTATGATTGGTAGTCTAATTTATTTAACTTCTAGTCGTCCTGATATCATGTTTAGTGTTTGCTTGTGTGCACGATTTCAAGCTAACCCTAAAAAATCACATTTATGCAACGTTAAGCGTATCTTTCAATACCTTAAGAGCACTTCTTCTGTCGGCTTATGGTATCCCAAAACCACGTTCCTTGACCTAGTCGGTTATTCGGATGTTGATTTTACTGGATGCAAAGTGGATAGAAAAAGTACTAGTGGTACATGTCATTTCCTAGGCAAAGATTTAGTCTCTTGGTTTAGCAAGAAATTTAATTATGTCGCATTATCAACTACTGAAGCTGAGTATATCACCACTGGACGTTGTTGTGCACAATTTTTGTGGATGAAGCAAACCTTAGAAGAATATGACTTGTAATATTCACATATTCCCATTTACTGTGACAACACTAGTACTATTAATTTGACTAAGAATCATGTATGTCACTCACGCACTAAGCACATTGAGATTCGACATTATTTTCTTAGAGATCATAAAAAAAATGGAGAAATTAATTTAGAATATGTAGACATGAAAAAATAACTGGCTGATATATTTACTAAACATTTAGCTGAAGATAGATTCAACTACTTATGTCGAGAATTAGGAATTTTAGATATCAATAATATTAATTAATCTTATTTTATTGAATTACTTCTAATATACAAAAAATATTTTGGAGACTAGCTTAAAAGGATATGTCTGTCACCACGGCTACGGCTAAAGTGAAACATAACTTAAGTGTCCCCCGTTGGACCTCCTCTAGCTGGGACAGTACCCCTACAACTAATCTGAGACAATTACAGTATACCGAAAGTAATTCATAAAATAATTTTAATTATATTTATTAAAATTTAAAATTAATAATTTTTTGAATGAAAAAGTTGAAGGGAATGATAAATTTTAAAGTGGATTTATTTTTGGATTTTATTGCAAAATGACCAAAATGAGTTCTAGGCGAACTCAGCCCGAATTTGGCCTATGTTCAGCCCGAGCTCTGCTGAGTCGAATTGCAGCAGAATCTGAATGGGCCCCACTTTCTTATTTATCATACCCTACCATCATCTTTCTTCTCCAATACGAGCAACAACAGCCGAGAACCCCTTAAACCCTAGTTTTTGTTTGAATTGTATCCCTCCAATTCCCTTGATATTTCTTGCTCAAACTTCGTATTCGGGCTCTCTAGATCCTCTTCTACTTCATACTTCATTTCTGGAAGGTATAACTCTAGTTTATCTTCCGTCTCTTTATTCATTATTTCGTAGAAATTTCTTTATTTTCTTGAAATTTATGGCACCTAAGTTTGCTAATCCTTTCAAGAGAAAGAAGAGAACGAACGACGAATGTTCATCCTCCGACCCACATCGGGACTCTATCTTCTCGCCTGTTCCCACGGATGATGGTTCGTTCAACGGTTCCCTTTTTGGAACTCTTGAACAATCCCTTGCGTGGTTTGCCGACTATGCAACCCGCAATGTCTGTTCCCGTCACCCTGTCCAGTGGACTATCTTTTCATAGCACAATGGATGTTTTGACCATTTGCAGTTGAATGATCTGGTGACTTACTCTTTTCCTATTGCACTTAATACAATCATGATTTTTTACTGCAACTTTTCTTTGAGGAAGAAACTTTATCGTTTCGTCCCGTATCGCAGGAAAAAGTATTAAATTTAATGATATTGACTTAGCCGAAATACTTCGGATCCCAAACGAAGGTCAGTCACTGGTTGATATTACTGAATATGAGTTTCCTACTGGCACAATACTTGACTTTTTCAAGAATTAGATTTGTCACCCTGACCATGTTCCATTTGGCAAATTTAAACCAAATTCATGAACATCTATTTCTATGAGCTTCATCGCATTATCTTTTCCACTATCTTGCCTAAGTCCACCTCCACAGACGACGTCACCAACCTAGAGTTGTATGCCCTATACCATATTCACTTTGGGATACATTTTTCTATCCCAAGGACTATCATCGAGGCGATGATACGATGTCGCAAAAACAGGAGAAAGCTTCTCTACGCGATGTACCTACCCCTCATCTTTCAGCATATTGGTATTGATATGTTTGAGTGTACTCTTACTTTTGAGCCTAAACCACTCATGGCATCACGTCATCATTCTTCTTCTACTACTCCTGCTTCTCCCACATCCATTGCTGCTCCAGTACCTCCTCCACCTGCTCAGGCTTATCTTATGACATCGAGGGCATACATCAGAAGATGGATAATTATCATTGAGCTACTCTAGATCAGCTAAATGCTTTGAGAACCGAGTTGCGTGATACGATCGAGGGATACTATGCGCATTCAAGCACTCTCAAACTCATTTACTGATTTTCGATTCTTTCTCACTCATCAGCCCGGTGCTTCCATTCCCAGAGATCCTTCTTACTCAGGCTTCAGAGTTGATGACGAGGCTGTTCGTCCTTACTACAACCCTGGCGGTACTTGGGATTGGTACCACTCTTCTCCTGGCGTCAGACCACCTAGTGGCGTTGGTCCTTCTGATCTTGGTGCTGCTGCTCCTACTGCTGATGATCTTATTGTTGAGGGTTCTTCTGATGATGAGTAGATATCCAGATGTTATGTTTTAGTTTAGATATACTTAGTTGGATTTTTCACTTTATGTTTATGTATCTTGAAAATGTCTTCTACATTCCAATGATTAGATTCTATTTATGCATTTCCAGTTATAGTACTTTGTATATGGTGAAACTCTTTCAGTTAGTTGTACTCAAACTCAGTTAGTTGTACTCAAAAGTTTATCTATTTACATGCATATTAAATTTCTTGTCTCGCTTAGCATTCATATTTTGCTATTGTATTTTTTTGAATGCTTTGTTTCTGTGAAATATATGCAATATTTTTCTCTTCACTTGTCTGTCTTTTTTGTAAGCACATTTTGCGGGGGAGCTTCCTTCTCCTAGAAATTTTGCTAAATGACAACGGGGGCAAAAAAGATACAATATCTGCATCTGGTAACTAAAATTGAAATAATACAATTGATTTTCAAATCAGTTCAATCAAGATGTTATATCGGTCAAGGTTTGTCAATTATCACATGGGGAAGATTGTTGGCCCATTGGTCATGGTCGAACCGATTTTGATAATCGATCTAAACTGGACTCGATATAAGCTACTGCGACACTTTTCAGACGTACTGCGACGACTGTAACATCAACTGTTCAGAGCTGCTTTCTGTCATCGTATTTGTCTTTATTTCCTATATGCAATATAATTTTTTTATTTCATTGAGTCTAGGAATATACTGTACACCGCGTCGTACTGGTAATTAGGCTACCCTAAATTATTTTCAAAATAGCCCATCTCCTTTTCTAAAAATACCTATATTAAAATAGCTAAGTTGGACCCAAAATTCAGCCCAGTTTCTGTTCTGGCCCTGAACTAAGGGAACAGAACTCGGACCGAGTTCGGCCTTAGTGAACATTTTTTTCAGAAACTTGATCTCCCTGCAGTTTTGGATACAACTTCTATTTTCTGATATTTTGCAGACGAATTCTGGCCGATTTTTGGCCGAGTTCTGTCCGAACTCTCCTTTGAGAAATCCTATAAATAGAGAAGAGATTTCACATTCCAAAACATCAATCAATTAACTTCCATCTTCTCTTCTCTTCTAGTATATAAGTTCTAAAAAGCCTTCATTTTCATATCCCAAGCCAGTTACAATTCTCTAGTCTTAGTTGCTAGTACGGTACGGTCTAGAATTTCAGAGAGTTATAATCAAAAGCTTGTTCAGAAGTTCTCTACTCCATACTTGAAGTCGTCGAGCTCTTCGGATTAAAGCTCGTATTTGTAAAAAGTCGGCAAGCCTTCGGATTAAAGCTTGTGTTCCATTCGTATAGTGGATTCCAACTAGGAGCTAGAGTCCTCCCGCTTGGATTAGTCCTCACATTGAGGGATACCAGGATACATCGCTGTGTTTGTGTTTGCCTTCTCACTCTTTACTTTACTGGTGCTTATACTATGATAGTTGTGACATACCTGCAACACAATTTCTAGACTGTTATTATAGTTATGACACATACTTATATCTATGACACATATATAGCAGTCATGATACTTGTATAACTTGCTAAAAAAATTTTAATTGCTAAATTCCACTGCATACTCTATTCACCCCCCTTAAAGTATATTCTACTATATTTCGATCCTAAACTTTCCTCTATATAAAAGTTTTTGTTATATTAAAATATTTAAATACAATTTAACTATATTTTAATTATGATTTGTTATAGGCATATTTTTAAATTTTTGGATATATGTGGTTTAAATATAATTTGAATATTGAATATATATTATTTAGGATTTTTTTTAATAGACATATTTATAGGCTTTGGATATATGTTCAGGTAGTTAGAAAGATCGTAGGATTTTTTTTTCTTAGTTCGGTGAGAATATACATACCCGATAGTCAGAAGAATTTTAGAATTTTTTTGTTTAACTACGTGAGATATGCATACTATTTAGACGGTTCATTTTGAACCATTTTTAAGGCCTTTTATAATACTAGTTACCTCCAAGTGCGTTGCATGTAAAAAAAAATATTAAAAAATTATATAAAATTTAAATTATTGTCACTCCCCTATCCCGTATACTCGAAATATACTCAAGTTGTCGCACTTTTGCTTGTGTTTTCATTTTTGGCGCACTTTGAGTACACTTCATGAGCATGGTTGAATGGAGCTTGGCGCACATTAGCTAATATTGATTGTGTGATGGTGGTAGATAGGGTGTGTGGCTTGGATTTGTTGGAGAGATCCGACGGTTCACCATCCACCCCTTGCCTATATATTTTTGGCTTTCCTCTCTCTCTTCCATTATTGTGTTCTTGTTCTCTTTTCATATTTTCTTTACAGGCAAGTACTTCTTGCTTGGAATGAAGAAACATAGATCATGCATGAATTTATTTCTTCATTAGTTCTTTAATTTTATTAGCTTATATTGTTAGGACTAAGTTCCTCTTGATCTTTAGTGCTTGTTGTTTTAGATTTTTGTGGACAGGATCTTGTAGATCCGAGTTCTTGTTTTATGGATCTTCTTGATATTTTGAGGGAATGATCTCCCAAAATATAGTATTTTGGAAAACTACTTGGCTCATAGTGATGAGCATCCTCTATTATGTAGCTTTACTTCTTGGCATTTGTTATTTGGAGCACTGTCATAGTCTCGATCTTGAGCTCTGAGTGCATCAATGGTGGGTCGGTTGGAGAAGATGAACAGTGACAATAAGTACACATGAGGATTTTTATTATGGGTGCATGTTGAGTGTGACCCGCAGTCAATGAGTGCATGTTGAGTGTGTCCCATATTCCATACTCGTGCATAATTTAATAGTACTGCCAAATTTCTAGCAAAACTATATCAAGGGGATAATTTTTTGGAAAAATTCTTCTTGGCGCATTTTTGGAAAATTTCAGCCATTGGCGTACAATTGATGTACTAACGAATGAACCAAGCAAAAGTGCGCTAGTCTACCTTTCAACGCACTTTGGACCAACTTCCTATTGATTGGCACACTTTTTAACTAGATTAACAGACTGGCGCACAATTGACACATTGTGCATTAACTATCAAAAGTGCGACGCTCCTATGTAACCCTTGGCGCACTTTATAGACGCTCAACAGTTGGCGTACTTTTAATAGATTAATAACCTGGCGCACTTGTTATCTCTTGGAGCACTCTTGCTAGGTTCAGCCTCGATAAGCGAGCTTTGACTTTGGCATGCCTTGATTTTTGAGTCCTCGACTGTCGTGCCATCGACTGTCGCGCCAGCCTTGGAACTTATATTTTGTCTTTTAGTTCTTGTCGTCTTTAAGCTCGCGTACTTTGCTGAATGCACCACTCCCTGTTGCTGGCATACTTCAAAAAAATGCGCCGAGTGTCTTGCTTGCGCACTTTTGTGAGAGTGTACCGAGTTATTTGTTTGTTGGCCTTGTGCGTCACTATTTTTTTTGTTTGGCCTTCAGTTCCTAGACCCCTGTGGCTCTCATACTTTCGTGAGAATGCGCCAAGTCTGTCTTTCTAGCTTTGTGCGCCTACCGTTTTTCTCTTGTAGAATGTGCCTATTCTCATAATTCTTGATTTGTGCACCATATCTTTCTGCTCCTCTCTTATTGATTTTGTGCGCCATGTTATAGACTTCTGTGCCATGACTTATGTGACCTAGTGTTATAGGTTTGTGCGCCATATAGTTGCTTGCTCGCGCATAGTATGTCACTATCCCTGACTAGCCTATATATTGGCACTTGCAAAGTGCACCGACCTAAGACTTTTTGTAATTGATTGTGCATGCATGGGACCTGTTGTTCACTTGATGCTTGTTCTAGATTAGTTGAGCTTGACCATGATTGAGGATCTATGCCCCCAGAAATTGAGGAATTAATGAGGCATTCATGACCTTGACTCGATCATATGATATATTAGATTACTAATTAATTATGACTCCTGACTTGATCAAAAAAATTTATGTGACCCAATGATAATAGTTAATTGGACTCAAATATTATACCCGTGCTGATACGATTATTGCCTGATAAAGTTCCTGATCTAATGTACGCTGAGGTGCGACATATCGTGTTACGTGTTAAAGTGATTATATTTGGGATGTGCATCGAGAATGCCTCCAAATTTTTGAACTTGTTATACTATAAATATAATATTTTCTCCAGCACGGATATGATATGTGAGTCAAATACCATAGCGTGGCTAAGTTATTAATTGTTTGAATGTTGCATCTATATTTGGGTAAATCCAGACCCGACTCCTTATTTTAAATGGATTCGTATCAAATATGTCCGTACTCTGTACGACATAATTAAGGAGAATGTTCCTGTAGCCAAGATAAGGAATTCCATATCACTGTAGGGTTAATTAGGTAACATAAAAGCTGCTTAGAACACAGGGAGGGAACGACAACCGAGATCGTGCGTGATGGGCCGACCCGTGATAAATTTTGTGGTGTGCAAGGCTGGCCGCCATGAATATTGTATATCATTCGCATGTAGTGGAGTACAATATTCAAAAAATTTATATTTAATCCGAGACCACATTTTCCCTATAGGAAGGTTGGAACTGTTACTGATTTATCATCGCGATGGCCCTACAGGAGACTGGTACGATCATGATTTCCTGGCTGTATAATCTTGGCTCGGTTAGCCCTGCTCGACATGGAACGATCTGAGGATCTTATTATTATTATATTTGGGATGCCTTACTGCTTATTCTGAGATATTCTATATTATTGTTACTTGTTTGAATGATTGAGACATAGTTGTTCTGAGATCCTAGGAGACTTAATTGTAGTATGAACCCCTTTGTCTCTAGACAACCTTAACACATTACGGGTTGCTTCGGTATTTTGTAAGGTTTGGTTGGCTGAGTCATTCTCCCGCTCTCCAGTATTCTGGATCTGGGACGTGACAAAGTTTTAGTGGTGTCCCATTTAGGTCTCAATTTTTTAGACTTGTGGGGTGTCTTGTTCATATGATGTCTCAATCTACCTTGTTCCTTCTTGAAATCCTACATTCGTCTTCCTCCACACCAAGCTTGAACTTTCCTGCTGATTAATTTCCTCGATTCCTTCTTGTCCTATTCTTAATTTGTCTTGTTTCTTGTGTCCTTTTTTTTAGGGCTTCTCCACCCTCGGTGGTTGGTGCACCAGCAGTTTCAGCAGGGCAAGACTCCGTTGATCCACAACGAGAGGCAGCACATTTTTGTGATGGGATCAGAGTAGAGCGTGTAGGAGAATAAGAAGAGCAGCATATACCGGAGATACCAGTTCCCCTGGTTGTACCAACAGCACCTGTGATGTTAGATGCACAAGTGTTACTAGGGATCATAAAAGAGATGATGGCTACACAGCAACAACAACAGCTTCAGCATCACGAGCACTATGTCCTGCTAAACTAGGGATTGCAGACAACCATAAAAAGAAGTGCCAGGATAGATTTTGGGGCATCTATCAGATTTTGCAAATTGAACCCCAGATATTTTGATGGTACGGAGGATGCTATCACAGAAGATGACTGGCTCTAAGGCATTGAGATGATATTGGCAGTAGCAAAGGTCCCAACTAACGAGCAAGTTGATCAAGTTAGATTGCAACTCCAAGATCTTATACGAGATTAGTGGACAACAAAAGAAGTTGGCATGAGGCATCCTATCTCTTGGGACAATTTTAGGGCCCGTTTCGGGATAAAGTATTTTGGAGTAGTAGTAGCACGGTATGAGCTACAACAACGGTTCATTGATCTTAGGCAAGCAGGCCAGACAGTAGACGGATATGCAGTGGTGTTCTGCAGATTGAGCAGATTTGCTCCAGCCTTGGTATCTAGAGAGCCGAAAAGGGCAAGGAGGTTCCAGTACGGACTTTATTTCGAGATCTTACGATTGGTGGAGGGACAATTTTCAAACCTTCGATGAAGTATTGATAGCAGCTAGGAGATGCGAGCTGACTACACATAAATTAGCAGTCAGGACAGGGGACCAGAAGAGTCTTATGCCCATAATATAGGAGGAGGACCAACACCTCGTACTTTAGCACCAGGACCCGGTGTCCGTATTCGTGATACAGTATAACAAGGGCCAGTGGCGTCAGTTGCAACGGTACCAGTTTGGCAACGATAGCCAAGGCAATATCAACAACACTTGGGGAATCCAGTAGGTTGTACTTACTATAGCAAGGGATGTCACATCGAGACATATATAGAATGCCAAGTGAAAGATGCTTATGATGTGGAGGTTCAGACTACATGATAGCTACTTGCCCACAGATGCAGAGGCAAGGAGGACTACATTAGCAATTCCTGGCATTACCAGCTCCAGGGGCAGTTCCTTATCAAGAGCCAGTACTAGCAGTATAGCCATTAGCCCAGCGTCCCCTGTTGACACAAGCTCAGATATTTCAGCAGGGGCAATGTCAAGTTGGTCAACAGAGGCCATGACGACAGTTTCACCCTCATGACAGAGTTGCAGTAGTACCGAGACGTGATCAACCAGATTTTGGCATGCTATAACAGATGTTGGCCGAAGGCGGTCAAGTTGAGGGTACGTTGTGAGCTTCTCCAGTCGTATTCTTGGGTTCCATATTCGACGAGTAGAGATGAGTTTCTTGTCTCGCTCTTCTGCCTCCGTAACTCGTGATACATGATTGATATCATGTGTCCTGACTATGAAGGTATGTCCTAAACAAATTCATGTCTTGGTTTGAGTCATTGGTACCGACTAATCTTAACACTTGACCCTTGTTCATTTTGGGAGTCGGCATGGGACGAGTTCCTATTTTAGCATGACTCAGGGGGCATATTCTTCCATATGCCTTCATGTCCAAAACTCCTTGATCATTGCTATTTTATTTGTGATGTGATGTTGCTTTTTATTTGCTATATGTTGCTTAGATTGCTTACATGTATGTGTAGATTGCTTGTAGCTAGATGTGCTTGTCCCTGATATCTTTAGTTGCCTTGGTCCTGAAATTCTGAGGACAAATTTTTTTAAGGTAAGTATAGATGTCACTCCCTTATCCCGTATACTCGGAATATACTCATGTTGGCGCACTTTTTCTTGTATTTTCATTTTTGGCGCACTTTGAGTATACTTCAAGTGCACAGTTGAATGGAGCTTGACGCACATTGGCTAATATTGATTGTGTGGTGGTGGTAGGTAGGGCGTATGGCTTAAATTTGTTAGAGAGATCCGACGATTCACCATTCACCCCTTGCCTATATATTCTTGTCTTCCTTCTCTCTCTTCCATTATTTTGTTCTCTTTCCCTCTTTCTTCATATGGAAGTACATCTTGCTTGGAATGAAGAACCATGTATCTTGCATGAATTTATTTCTCCATTAGTTCTTTGATTTTATTAGCTTATATTGTTGGAACTGAATTCCTCTTGATCTTTAGTGCTTGCTGTTTTAGATTTCCGTGGCTAGGATCTTGTAGATCTGAGTTCTTGTTTCATGGATCTTCTTGATATTTTGAGGGAATGATCTCCCAAAACTTACTATTTTGGAAAACTACTTGGCTCATAGTGATGAGCATCCTATATTATGTAGCTTTGCTTCTTGGCATTTGTGATTTGGAACATTGTCATAGTTTTGAGTTTGATCTCTGAGTGCATCAATGGTGGATCAGTTGGAGAAGAAGAATAGTGATAAGAAGTACACATGAGGATTTATATTATGGGAGCATGTTGAGTGTGACCCGTATTCCATACTCGTGCGTACTTTAATAGTACTACCAAATTTTTTGCAATAGTATATCAAGGGGATAAATTTTTGGAAAAATCCTTCTTGGCGCATTTTTGGAAGACTTCAGCCATTGGCGCTCAATTGTACTAACGAATGAACCAAGCAAAAGTGCACTAGTCTATCTTTCAGCGTACTTTGGACCAACTTCCTATTTATTGGCGCACTTTTTAACCAGATTAACAAACCGGCGCACAATTGACACATTGTGTATTAACTATCAAAAGTGCACCACTCCTATGTAACCCTTGGTGCACATTCTAGACGCTCAACAGTTGGAGCACTTTTAATAGATTAATAACCTGGCACACTTGTTATCTCTTGGTGCACTCTTGCTTGATTTATCCTCGATAAGCGAGCTTTGACTTTGGCGTGCCTTAATTTTTGAGTCCTCGACTGTCGTGCCATCGATTGTCGCACCAACCTTGGAAATTATATTTTGTCTTTTAGTTCTTGTCGTCTTTTATCCCGCATACTTTGCTGAATGCGTCACTCTGTTGCTAGCATACTTCAACAAAATGCACCGAGTGTCTTGCTTGTGCACTTTTGTGAGAGTGCGTCGAGTTATTTTTTTGTTGGCCTTGTGCGCCACCATTGTTTTGTTTGGCCTTGAGTGGCTTGACCCCTGTGGCTTGCGCACTTTTGTGAGAATGCGCCAAGTCTGTCTGCCTAGCTTTGTGCGCCTACCTTTTTTTCTCTTGTAGAATGCGCCTATTCTCGTAATTCTTGATTTATGTGCCACATATTCCTAATGCTCTATTATCGATTTTTTGCGCTATGTTATAGACTTCTGCGCCATAACTTCTGTGACCTAGTGTTATAGGTTTGTGCCCCATATAGTTGCTTGCTCGCGCATAGTACACCACTATCCCTGATTAGCCTATATTGGCACTTGCAAATTGTCCCGACCCAGGACTTCTTATGATTGATTGTGCATGCATGGGTCCTGTTGTACACTTGATGCTTGTTCTAGATTAGTTGAGCTTGACCATGATTGATGATCTATGACCCCAAAAATTAAAAAATTAATGAGGCATTCATGACCGTGACTCGATCATATGAGATATTAAATTCCTAATTAATTATGACTCCTGACTTGATCAAAACAGATTCATGTGACCCAATGATAATTGACAATTGGTCTCAAATACTGTATCCGTACTGATATAATTATTGCCTAATAAAGTTTCTGCTATAATGTGCGCTGAGGTGAGACATATCGTGTTACGTGTTAAAGTGATTATATTTGGGATGTGCATTAAGAATGCCTCCAAATTTTTGAACGCGTGATACTATAAATATACTATTTTCTCCAACACGGGGATGATATGCAAGTGAAATACCATAGCGTGGCTAGATTATTGCGTGTTTGAATGTTGCATCTATATTTGGGTGAATCCAGACTTGACTCCTTATATTAAATAGATTCGTATCAAATATGTCCGTACTCTGTACGACATCATTAAGGAAAATATTCTTGTGGCCACGACAGGGAATTCTATATCATTGTAGGGTTAATTAGGTAACATAAAAGCTGATTAGAACATGGGGAGGGAACGACATCCCTAGATCGTGCATGATGGGTCGCCTCGTGATAATTTTTATGGTGTGCAAGGCTGGCCGCCACAAATATTGTATATCATCTGCATGTAGTGGAGTACAATATTCGACCTTTTTATATTTAAACTGAGCTCACATTTTCCCTATAGGAAGGTTGGAACTGTTACTGATTTATCAGCGCGGTGGCCCTACGGGGCACTGGTGCGACAATTAGCGCGGTGGTCTTACGGGGAATGGTGCGATCATGATTTCCTGCCAGTATAATCTTGGCTCGGTTAGCCCTGCTCGACATAGCACAATATTATTATTATATTTGGGATAACCCCAGACTCCACATAATAAGCCGTAACATTGATTGACCGTTCTAACTTGACTTGTTTGTGATTATAATTCTGCTAGTAGCTTAGGGACATAGACTGTGATAGTGTGCTGTTCAACTTCGGTCCTTGTTTGGTTAGGGAGTTGGATCATTATGCTATGATGGAATATGGACCGAACTACGACACATAATCCTAGCTTGACCATAATCATGGGACGTACCTTATCATGGGTGGGATGCCATTTTCTGTCCTTGTTTGGTGAAAGAGTTTCATGTTATCCCAAAGGCGGGGCACGCGCCAATAATTCTTGGCTCTTGCACTATATGCTATAGATCTGGTTTTGTTTCTTCATTTCGTGCTTCCTTTGTGGTACTTGCTATTTGGGGTCTAACCCTACCGGTTTTGCATGGCCAGATTTAGAGCGAGCACCAGAGGATCCAGCTTATCCACCTCACTAATGACACGCACCAGAAGGATGGCTGCTGAGGGTCACGAGTGGGTTCCTTTATTCACTGCTCGTCTTTTGTAAACTATATTCTTTTGAGCGTTTAGTCAACCTGCACCTGTTAGCCGGCAAATCTGGATATTTGTTCCTTACATGACTGTATATATTCAGACTGCAGCTGACTCACTGTCATGTATATTTTGATCTTGTATCTGGCACATCATTCTGTACCGCCAGATCTTTAAAGAATATTCTATGTGGCTTTTGGGACGCCTTACTGCTTATTTTGAGATGTTCTATATTATTTCTACTTGTTTGAATGATTGAGATATTATTGTTCTGAGACCCTAGGGGATTTGATTGTGGTATGCACCCCCTTGTCTCTTGACAACCTTAACACATTGCGGGTTGCTTCGGTATTCCGCAAGGTGTGGTTGGCTGAGTCATTCCTCCGCTCTCTAGTATTCTGGATCTAGGACGTGACAATTATTTTAAAATATCTAAAATATAATTAAATATATTTTAATTAGAATTTTTTATAGATATATTTTTACAGTTTTGGATATGTGAGTCAGATAATACCATGTACTTAGTTCAAATATTTAAATATATTTGAATTACAATTTGTTAAACAATTTTAATATTTCTAATATATTTTTTAAACTAATTTTTAAATCTAGTATTTAAACGATTTTAAATTTAGTATTTAGGTTTGGTGGAAGAAAATAGTGGATTGCGAATGATGAGAAGAAAGCTGGTTTTAGATTTTTTGTAATCTGCCGTTACGTTTTTTGTTAATTAAATTGATTGAGTATTTATTAAGGATTTAGACGGATAAGATGGAAGTTGATTTAAGATTTTATTTATCTATAAGTACTTTTTTTAAAAAATTAATTGGTTGAATATATCCTTACGACTTAGCTCATATAATGGAAGACTAGAGCTATGTGTAGAAAGTTAGATAATACAATATAGTTAGGTAGTTAAATTTTTTTTTTTTTTTCTAATTTTTAATTGTGAAGGCTCCTTTAGAATAATTTTTAATTACAGTTAAAAGTTAGTTATGACAAGTGGTCTGATCTAACGAGCGAAGATGGAGGAGGTAGAGATTATGGCTAGGGTTGTTGGAAAATAAAAGTACCTTGGGACATTGATGAGTATTCTAGGTACCTGGAAGGGGCGGAATTGCTCATGATGGTTGGAGGTGGACATCACCGCCTGAGGTATTTGTGCTTGGGTCTTTTTGCTTTGGGGAAAGTAAAAAATTCAAAAGTTAAGACTTTTTATGTTTGAATTTTTACTTACGTATTGTGGTTAAGTGAAACGTAGTAATTTTTTTTTTTTTTTTTTTCGTTTGAGTACTTTGAAGAAGTAAAGGTTATAAATAATTTTTTTTTAAGTTTAATGTTTGGATAGTTGTTAAAATAAGTAAAAATATGTAACTTTTTGTTAAAGTGATATGAACAATAATTTTATTTTTTGTTAAAGTAGAGAGGAAGTGATCCTCCAACCAAACACATAGAGTGAAAATGAGTATTTTCTATTTCTATGATCCACTTTTGAAGAAAAAATTTCGATGTCAAAATTTCAATTTTGTGGCAAAAAAGATTTAATGTTCATGTAAAATCATAGTAATTAGTAAATTATGTATGTAAAGCCTCAAACCAAAGATATGAAGTGGTCACAAATATAAATTGTGGTCACTTTTGTGCTTCAAATATGCGAACCAAACAATCCCTTATCGAGAAAAATATATTTTATGTGCGAGTTTAGTGCTCTCTTTCCATGCCAACCGTTACCGTTAGATTGCCACGGGGATGTGTGCATGCACATATTTTCATGCAATCTAACGATTGAAAAGAGAAATGGTGCATTGACTGTACATACAATAATTTCTTCTTGTTGAGATGTATGTCGACAACTTTATATAACCTAACTTGAGTGACCCTTGTGGTTAATAGAAATATGTATAAGATTCTAATTGAGTGACAAAAGATTGGATGGAGCCAGAGACTATTATTCTTTTTATTTATTTGGTAGGATACAAACTCCGACCCTGTTAAAATATAATTATATATACAGGAGAGAGAAAAAGAAAGAAGAAGAAATGGTGGGTGGTGGTGGGAGGCAGAGGGCAGTGGCGTCGATGCTGCCGTATCTGGCGAAGACGCTCCGGAGCGAAACTCCCAAAATCTCCAACCAAACCCTCCCTTCTCTAAGGTCAGTCTTCTTTTTTTTTCTTTTCTTTTTTATATTCCCCTTTTTCTTCACAAATCTTTTAAATTCTTCTTGTAAGCATTGTTATGGTTGTTGTGTCCAGGCGTACCTTCTCCCTTTATGACCAGATCAATCTCATCGACTCCGTCCCCGACGACCAGCTCCGTTTCCAAGGGTACCCATTACTACTACTGCTGCTGCTGCTATTCTTTTTTCGGAAAATTGCAGTCAGAGCATTCAAATTTAAATTTTTTACGTAAAAAGCATAAATTTTGTAAAAAATATAGAAAGAGTATAAAATCGTCAAAATTTAGGACGTAAGTTCTATTTATGCCATAAAGAATGACTTAACTCCCCAAATAAATGCTTAGTAAACTTACGCCCTAAACAAACAACTTACGCCCTAAACAATGACGTAAGTTGGTTGGTTGGTTGTGTATTTTTTTTTTTTCATTTACCATGGGATTTCAATGGCTAGGCTCTTTTCGTACACAACGGCAGAGATTAATATTTTTTCTAATTATATTTTTAGTAACTTATGCTTGTAAGTTACGTCCTAAAAAAAGGCGTAACATGTTTATATAATTTTTTTAATACATACCATCGTTTTTACGTCCTACTTTAGGGTGATCGTATGATGTAAACACAAATATTCTAAACTTTATGCCTTGTATGAAATAAACTTGAACTCGGATGCCTTTTATGCAATTTTCTGTTTTTTAATTTATTTATGTAATCTTACATTTCTTTGTCTAGTGTTCCTAGTTGTCTAGTGTTACTGTAGGCAGAATATTACAATTTGCATAGTACCTCAGAAGTCAGAACACACCAAAATATGTGTCGCGCCTATGTCCCGGTGCCTGTTACTATTTAGATAGATTGTGAAGTAGTAGGATGAGGATTTATGAGATAACTTTTGCAACTAAATATCCTGCATTTTCACTCATTTGCATTTACAGCGTTAGCTAGTAAAATTAACAAGTTGCTACCCTAAACTATTGCCATTAACTACTTGAGTTTCCCATATTTGTAAGTTGCTACCCTTTGTCGGTAAAGCACGGATATCATTAGAAAATATGAAAAATATGAAGGTCGGAACGACTCGGAAGGACAAATTCCTAACAATCTTCATCATTAAGTAGAAAAAAGTACTATAAGCTCTGATTGAGCTATGGAAAAAAGAGAGGAAATAGGTGAGCGGAGAGAAGTCCCTTTTTTTTACCGGCGTTGGGTAGCAAGGTGCGAATTGGAGGAAGTTCAAGATATTTAGTTCTCTTATAATAGCTGAGTGACACAATTTTTTTTGTCCCCCCGAGACTGCTCTGTATAACCCTAACTAGAGAAGGGTTTAATTGGAAGACTCTAGAATTTTTCAAAGTGTTGTGGAGTCCTTTTGAAGTCTCATGAGACTTCTTAAACCTTCTAGAAGTTCTAGAATCTTTCGATGTAAATATTTTAGACATAAAAGTTTCTTGTAAAGGACTAGAAGTTTCTTGTAAGTCAATTGGGGTCCTATAAATAGGGTGTTAGTCTCATTTGCTCCTTACCACCAAATCTTGTAAGTTTCTTTCAATATAGTGAAGTCTTTCAAGTTTCACTCTGTCTCCACTATTCTCTTATCTTCTTAGCACGCTAGCTAAGTTCGTTCGGGAAAAACTTGGATGGGTTCTCAAGGAGGAAGTTCATGCGCCGCATGGAACGAAATGTAGACAAAAATACCAAGTCAGTGACGAGCTAGGTTGATCGTTGTCATGTCGACATCCGACGTCGTCATCGAGGAGCGACCTTGTCCTGGATCGTCTAATGAGAGGCCCAAGAACAAGGAGCGTCGTTGGCATGCCTTTGCCGAGTTGATGTCCCTTGTGGAGCTCTTGGAGAAGGGAGTGACAGATGTAGAGTTACAACTGAAAAAAATCAAGCGGCTTATAAGAAGTTCTCTCATGGATTGGAAAGTGATGTTGCCAATGCAATGCGCTATTCCAACACCTTAAGGCACTTCGCATGGAGGATGAGGCCGCGAAGGTAAATACTACGTCTCTCTACTTTTTCGATGATGTTATGGTGACGTCGTAGGTTAATGAAAAAGAGAAGAATTTGTACTCTATTGAGTCTTAGGAAGATCTAAAGAAGGATATCAAGATCATTTTCTACCCAGAGAATGTAGAGTTTATTGCAAGGAGGAGCTTGGGTCGATCAATGATTATGTTGCTGAGTTCACTCGTCTCATACTTTCTATCACTGATATGGACGAAGAAGGCCACATATTCTTCTTCCTTGATGGGTTGCAATCGTAGGCGGTATAAGAGTTGCAGAGGCGACGCGTTCGATACCTGAACACTGCCGTCTCAGCGGCTGAATAGTTTACGAAGTATCAACGGAGCGATAAGTCCAAGCCTAAGACAAACCACCGCCAAGTTCAATTGTGGGGGAGGAAATAAGTGCAACAATGGAAAGGAAGTCCTGTCGAAGGACAAGCAACAAACGAAGCCTCAGATGGAGCACAAAGTTGAGTGCTTCGTCTGTGGAGGTAATCAATTTATACGAGATTGCAAGAACAAAAGGAAGCAGGTGAACGCAGTCCATGACGAGGAAGCCAAGGACGAGGTACCATACGTGAGGGCTCAGATGGGAGCCCTCCGCCTGCTCAATGCCTTGAAGAGCAAGCTCGTTGCGGCTAAGTCCCTGAGTCGAGAACTGGACGTAAGGCACCAGTTTCATATCCGTACTACTTGACGACTTCAAGGTGATCCTAGATATGAATTTTTCTTACTTCAGCAAAAGCAATACCAATGCCACATTTAAGACTCGTCAGAATTTTGGAGGAGTTTTCGTCATGCATGGTAAGTATTGCACGAGGCGAGTCTTTGCACAGGAAAACTCTCTCCGCCATCCAACTCAAGAAGGATGTCGAGCATGGAGAGACGACCTACTTGGACAACACTTAAGACGGAAGAAGCATCTACGCAGGGAGATCTTCCATAGAAGATTAGCAACGTCCTCATGGAGTTCATGAATGTCATGTCGCAAGAGCTTCCAAAGAGGCTATCTTCACGGAGGAATGTAGACCACACTATCAAGTTGGATCCCGGCACAAAGCTATCCGCCATGGCCCTATACTGCATGGCCACGCTAAAGCTCGATGAGTTGAAGAAGCAACTAAAGGAACTACGCGATACGGAATTTATTAGATCGTCGAAGGCCACGTTCGATACACCGGTGCTATTTCAGAAGAAAGATATGAGCCTTCGTTTGTGCATCGACTACCGTGCACTCAATAAAGTGACCGTAACAAACAAATATCATATTCCGTTAGTGGCAGAGCTGATCGATCAATTGGGAGGAAAAAGGTAGCTGGACCTGTGCTCGGGATGTTATCGAGGTAGCCTTTTACTTTTTTCACAAAAAAATGCATTTCTCAGTTCCATTTTAGGTCAGCTTACTGTCAGATCATTTTTTTAACAGCCGACAAAAAATTATGATAAAGGCTTTGTTGTTATTGCTGGTTCTTCTTCCAGAGCAAGTTCTGTGCGTCTAAGCCAAATGGTTACTTATTATTGAACCACCTCTCAATTCTCAAGTAATGGAGGTAGTTTCCGCAGTAGACGTATTTAAAATTTGAAGCCATTAAATCGAGCGAATAATTTTCTAATTTTCTCTCGTTAAAGAGGATTGACACAAGACTATTCATGTTATAATTTTGTATGTAGTATAACATGTTAGTTTATAATGGCGAGGGTGTAGTTATTTCATCTTCTTTGGCACAATAATTTTATATATAACATCATTAATCATGATATAAGAGATTGTATCCCTACAAAGCGCAATTGGCTGTTAAATAATTGAAGATTCAAGTATGTGATGGAACTTCGAAGTGTCCTCGATGTTAATCCGAGATATGACATAATAACTAATTAGAACCTTTTTTTTTTCTCTAAATGACCAAATTTAATTTAAAGGTTCGAGGTTTTTTTATTAAAGAACTCTAATATGAGTAGGTTTATACTATATACTTCTCGTTTGTTCTTAATCTATATTAGCTTTAACCGTGTTGTGACTCTTTGCCTTTGCTAAATTTGATCTGAAGTAATATTATGAACCAAATTAACCAATATCCTCCAGTTTTTATAAGCTAGGCAGCTGGTAGTTGTTGCACTTGATGAATTCTGAGACGTATCTGTATCAAGTACTACTTCTGAGCTGATTATGTATGCATTCTTACAATAGTACTTTGCATTGTTACAATAGTACTTTCTTTTCCTTTGTCTAGGTATACTGACATGGGATTTACAATTAACCGTGTGAATTATGACGGGAGCTTGCTCATTGTAGAGAACAAGATCATGTCATGGGCTCCTAAAAGATTTCCAGAAATTACTAATGAGAGGTACGTCTCCAAGTAGCTCATCTGACATATTCTGTTTAGAAATTTCCAACAGGAACATAGTATAGTCACATCAACTTTAGTGAATGATTTAGTGCCTCAAATTATTATTAGCTTGTGCTGTACAAGCGCTTGGACATTTTCCAATTTTCATGGTTTCTGCACCACCAGTTTTAGAATTTTCCATATAAAATACTCTCTACAATGATTATTATGTAGTTCACTTATTCTATGTAGAGTGATCTGTTCTAGTTAACCTAGACATTTTCCTGTCTGATGGCCTCTGATCACACCCGTATCTGGACTTTTATGTTTTCATATGTGCCCAGGGTCCCTGACAAGTACTCATGTTAGCATATTTTATCAACATACATGATCTCAAGCATGAGCTTCGTATTTCTACAATCTACTTTAATAATGTACTGCAGAAGTTAAGAGTTCACCACTGAAATCAAGGTAGCTATGCCTCCAAGGAGCCTCTGTACATGTGTCGATTTAGACTCCACCTACTTTACTTTTTGTACATCCTACTGATGAAGAACCTTTGCAGCCTTCAAGCACTTTAAGGGGGTTTGGTTTGGTGAAAAGTGAGGGGAAGGAAAAGTATCTCGTGTAGAATCAAGATATCATTCACATTAGACCAACTTTCATTTTCCTTTCATTTCCCTCACTTGCTTAGCAACCAAACACAGCCTAAAGGAAGAGCTAGAATTATGAGACCGGTGATGTATCCTGGCCGGACTGTGGGATACAATTAGGTCATGACTACACCATGGAGTTCATAGATGCAGACAGACAATTATTGTAAGCCATATCAAAACTGACCTGGCCTAAAAATAAGAAATAAATTTAAGTTAACACATGAAGATGACAGCATTGCGATTGCAACAATGGCTTTGTAGATAAAAGTTATTGAGGTATATGATTTCCTCCAAGTTTAAATGCCATATAGACATACACAAGTTGCAACTCCAAAATTTGGAAAGTTAAAACACATGATTAGCATATTTGGAGTGATTTATGTGCCCAAAGAACTTTTTCTTCTTCTTCCAGAGTCGATATTTACATAAGATTTATTGGCATCACTAACATTCTTTCACATATGCATACACAAGTAACACGATATGCAGCTTAAGGATCTGTATTTCTCATCATAACTTTTCTTTAGTTAGAAATGCTAAGATTTTATTGCTTCAGCAATATGTGAGTTGCACAAATACATATGTAATATAGAGTTGGTGACATTTGCTGGTGGTTTCAAAGTACTGATACCCATTTTTATGAATTGGCAGTTTATCAATCTTCCAAGTTCTACGGCCTGTGCCAGGTAATTGCTCACTAGTATTGTCTGAGACATGTATCTTGCATCCCCTAATTTTTCAGAGATTGAAAACTAGTAGCTCTGAAACTCAAGGCTACTGTTTTGGTCCTACTCTTGCCATTTTGGGTACTTTGATTTCATTATTAAGAAATGATCGACTCCTTTTTTAATTTAATGTTCTATTGAATCTGTTGGAAGTGCATGATGCATGTCACAGTGTCACAGACACAAAGTGGAACTTCTTTTATGACATTAGAAGAAGATAACTTTCACCATTTTTCTTAATCTTGAGACGGCGACACTCATTTCCCCTCGTATTCAAAAGGGAAAACATTGCAACTTATTGATCTTATTTCTATTATATTATACAAAAGAGAACTTAACATTCAGTTGTTGGTTGGTCGGGTCAGTCTAATCTAGCTTGACACAGACTATATGAGACTCAATCCTCGTCTCTCTCATGGATTGCAAGTGGGTGTTGTTTGGTTGTATGTATGTATATATGTATCCAAACCCCTCACTCTTCCCTAATGTTATACCCCCTTCTCTCCTGTAATATTGTTGCTCACCAGTTGGCAGCTGGTGGTGGTGAGCAGATTTGGCTAGTGACAATAGATGTAGAGAGCATTAGCTGCATCCGCTAGCAATAACGTCCTGTCTCTCTCCTCATCCCCCCTTCTCTCTCCTTTTCCCAGTCCGAAGGTTGCACTGGCATAGTAGTGTTGCTGAGAGTGGATGGGATGGTTGACTATGATAGCATCGAGTAGAAGGTAAGAATACAGAGGAGGTGTAACTGATCAAGTAGACAAGTACTCGCCTATGGGGGAGTTCGAATCAAAACCCAGTTGGTGAGGAAGGAGGGCACTTGATGTGATTGGAGAAGCAAGCATGGGCAAGCTTGATGACGGAGTTCTTGTTGATGGTGAGTATGCAAAGTGGAAGCGAGGGGATTAGAGCTGAGGTCATGATGTCGTATTGGTTGGATTTGGAGCACTAGGTGGATTTGTTGCGGGAAATGAGACCCGATTAGGAGGACAAAGGAGAAAGAGGGATGGGAATTTAATCATCTTGGGATGCACTGTAAGTCTAAGCCGTTGCCTGTCATTGGTTACGACCCTTGTGGCGATCAAGAGGAGAGGAACAATAACTATTGAAAATCATGATTTAATTATATAGGGGAATTATATTAGTTTTTAGGGTTTCAGGTAAATTCTTTGTTGTTGTTGTCATCATCATTGTAATGAATAGACTATTTCTAATTGAAAATCACAGAATATTAATCTACATGGTCAATACTCGGGGTTTCATGAACCTCTTGGCTGATGGTCTAAATGGATGTTACAAACATAAAAAAAAAATATGGAAGGCTCCCTGATGTGAACTTATGAACACTATGAGGGTTAATGGCGAGTTCCTAAAACTAGGTTTAGGTATTATCCTTTTCATCAGATTCGGGAAGAAGTGGGGGGGGGGGGGGGGGGGGGGGGGGTTGGTGGTTTTTAATTGTCAGTTTTGCTACTTTCTAACCTTCCAAAGTTCCAATTCTGGTCCGAGTGACCGAAACTTACCAGTTTCAGTCAATACTTACAACCTTGCTTAATGGTCACCTCCTCAAAGTTGAGGGAGTTTAGTGAAATTTTCCTACAGATAAATCTGAATGTAAGTATTGCCTTTGAAGATCCCCATTGGATCAACTGTAGAGTTGTGTTGACATCCTTCCTTTCACTGGTGTAGAACATTGGCCATTTCATCCAGTGGACATCTCAAGCAAAATATCGATGGTTTTATTCTTCAAAATTAGCCAAATATTCTATCATCATTGTGTTCACTTGGTAGGAATGATAATTCTCCTATACCATCCACTTCGCTTGCTGCATGTCTCTTGTTACATTGCTATGATGTCAAATTATTCCTGCAATTATTGTAATGAGAGCTTGTGTACTGGTTATGGGAGAAGTTATACCTTGGATTTATTCTTTGGTTTATTGTAGGTGCTGAAGGTAATGGAAAATTAACCTTACGGCCATGAGTAGTGGAAAGTCTCAAGTTTAGAGTGATATTTAAACTACAGAGAATTTAACTAAAAAAAATATTGGGGTTTCTCGCAGAGATTCTGATTCTTGGCTGTGGAAGAAACATCGAGCCAATAAATCCTGAACTTCGACGCTTTATTCGATCTACAGGCATGAAATTAGAAGCAGTTGACTCGGTATAGATCCTATATCAAACTCATAGAATGTCCTTCCTTTTTTTTATGTTTATCGGGGTCCTAGTTTTTCTTTTCTGCTCTCTTGGGTTCATAACGACACTATCTCCTTTATTGAATTTATCATTGCGCCTTGAGTATGAAGTGCAGTAACTAGGAATTTTCTTACCGTCATTATATCTAAAGCCTTAAACCTCTTATGTTTTGCTAGAGAAATGCTGCATCTACTTACAACATCTTGAATGAGGAAGGGAGGATGGTTGCTGTTGCACTTCTCCCTTATGGAGTTACTTCATAAATAGTAAGTGTCATATTTTATAATATATATTTCCCTTCAATTTTTTTTGTCCGCCTGTGAGAAAGGTTAGTAAAGATGAAGGGTGTGCTAACTTTAATCAGTTGCTCAACAGTTTATAGTAGTTATCATCTAATGATGATAACTATTCAGCTACCCTGACCAAGATTGACCAGGATAACACCAGCATCCAAATCACCGTTAGATTGCCTTTTGGGCAAAAGGTCAAAGTATAGTACTTCTCATATAGCATGGAAGAGTGGACCCTAAACATTAGATTGTCCAAGCTAGAAATTTGGTTTAGCCTATTGTTAGACATATAATTGCTACATATTTGTGATGGCTAATGCATATCAGATCTAGCTGTTTAATATTTTTTTTCTTCCGGATGTTCATGAAATATCTGGGACATAAGTTGTAACCTGAACCCATAGTACAAGCAGATACCGTGGGGATATATCAATCATTTTATAATTTTTGATACTGTAGTGTTGGAAGTTCACTAGCAACTTCTGTTTATAGTATTATGATTGGACAATGATGTTTTTATTATCTTCATCATTTTCCTAGATCTTCATTAATGTTTGTTGGTATATTATAATGTATTAGGGGTTTTTATGTAAGATGGAGGGTTGTAAGGATATATATATATATATATATATATATATATATATATATATATATAGCCAATAGATTATTATAATAATAGAACTTCAAATATTCTACATGGTATCAGAGCACAAACCCTAGCCGCCAAACCCTAGCCGCCACCACCGCTGCCGTACCGCTTGCCCACCGTCGTCGCCGCCGCCGCATCGCTCGCCCACCACCACCGTCGTCGCCACCACACTTCCGCCACCACCGCGAAGCCGCAACTCCTGCGGAGCCCGCAGAAGCCTTCTGCCGCGGTTTCCGGCGTCTCCTGCGGGTCATTCTAGACGTTGACATCGAAGGCCTAGATCCGATGGGGGAGAGACATGATCGGGTCTAGGAGAGGATGAAGAGGACGAACGTGAATCGTGGGACGGGTGTGAGGTGATCGATGGAGGAGATCATTAAGAAGTTGGACCCTGCGGAGGTCACAACGTTGATGAAGCTGATAAAACTGTCGGCTGGTTAGAATGCGACACGAACACCGGCGAAGCTGGAGCTTCCCTCCATCCATCTGAAGCTTGATGGACCGACCACCTACCTAAGTTGGTTACGACGGGTGAGGAGAACCCTCGCAGGGAGGAACCTGGAGGGTTTCTTGTCAGGAGAGAAGACAGAGCCGGATGAGGGCTCGGCAGGACGCGACGAGTGGAAGTCCACTCATATGGTGATATATATTTGGCTCCTCAATTCTTTAGTCCAGTCGATCGCCGCCACAATGGATGGCCTTGAGATGGTAAAGGACGTGTGGGAGAAGTTGATGAGGACCTACGATGGTGTGGGAATAACTTGAGGGTTTTCCAGATCAAGGAGGAGATTGACGACACCGTACAGGGAGAGAATGTAACGCCCCGCAACCGCTCGGAGCGTTACGCTGAGTCGGATTGAATGAATCAAATGCTGGTTACATTTGAAATGTTGGATTTTTGGGAAAAAGGATTAATCGAGTTGGTTTCAATGTGCAGATGGCTAGCGGGTTCGATGGAAATCAGGTGTTCGTTCAGAACAGTACTGAATAGCCGGATGGAAGCGATAATGCCGTCTTCCTTAATCCGATCGGATGATTTGGAGAGCACGGCCTGCTCGCACGGTCATACCAGTTGAGTAGATCGCGCTTGCATCGGACCACGGGTTCAAGGGATTGGCCGTATCGGCAGGACATGATGCCTAACGGGATCAATCATTGTGAGTGGGCTCTTTCCCTTCTCCTCTACTCCTTCATGCCTAATAATATGGAAAACACGTAAAAGGCTTGAACACTTGGGCTGAAACAATGAGAATCACTACACTGGGGCGTGCATAGAGTGTACGTCGTTGGCTTGGTAGGATTGTGGCGTGAAATGATTTACGCGTTGGATAGTTGGTACGATAGTTGGGTTATACATTTGAGGCAGTCAGTTGGATAATTGGGATTATACTTGGACGGTTGGAATTATACAAGTTGGAATGATACAATGGAAATATCGAGAATTCGGGCGAGCGAGCGTGCATCCGTGCACGAGTATCACTAGGTCGCTTTGTCTTGCAAAGCGAGCAGTTGTGGTTCGAAATCGAACAACTGCATAGGCGAGGGTATTGTGCCACTGTTGGGGCATTGTGCCACGGGATTATTCGGAGTGTGGGGTGTTGCACCCAATGTGAAATACTGTGTTGGGAAGCGGCAATGTGAAAAGTAGGCATAACTTGGGCACAACTTGAGAGATTGTGCATATGGGTATTTTGGTGCCTTGGGATATATATATTGAGGTCGAGATTTGGAATCCTTGGAGATATGTTGGAAGCATGGTTATGGATGCTTTGGTTGGATATTCGGTTGAAACGAGTCTAGGATCGCTTGGTGGGGCGAGAATGTTCGATCCTCTCGCCATACCTACTTTCTGCATGTCACGGACAACCTGTGTACACAGGGTTTGACATTTCCTCGAAACGGCTTCCCGGGACACTGGGACCGTATCGATCCGGAGGAAAATATTGATTCGTGCTAGTCACGATGCATTGCGGGACCTCCAGCGGGGCTTGCTACCCGGGCTGATAGGGCGCACCGTTAATGCTTGGATTTTGTCCTTTATGGCTTTGCCAGTGACTTCATATAGATTAGTGTTGGCTTGCTTTTCTTTTGTTGGTTTGGCTTTCGTGTAGGTGCGGCCACCTTGCCTCGGCAAGAGTGTGCACTCGATATTGGGATATAAACTTTGGTTGAGGAAGGATATTGAGGCGAGACTGTTGGTTCGATATGTTATCGTGCAAGCGATGGCATTGAGTTAGACGGGTCAGATATATATAACTGCTTGTCGTTTGGTTTGAGTTGAATGTTTGCATGCTTAAACTGCTTTACAGCTCTCCTTAACATGTCATCCATATGCTATGAAATGAATCTAGGATTCAACTAGAAAGATCACCATATAACTGTTGCATTTACTATTTTACTTAGTGTCGGCTTAGACGAGTGGGTTACCCCGCTCACCAGTACGGTTGTGTACTGACCCACGTTTGTGGGCTTTATTTCAGGTACACAGGCGTAGTGGCGCTGCTTGGATATACGGGACAAGATGTATGAACTGTAAGTACCTTTGTGGGCTAGAGAAAAGAGCAAGAGCATTTCATCGTCTTCGTGGCATCGCCTTTGTGGCATTGCCTCGGGGCATTTTATTTGGACCCTATCGTGAGCTTCGCTGCGTATTACTCTGATGTGTGCTTGGTACACAATACTTGACTTCCGCTGCAACTTGGTTGATTCAATGATAACATTTGGTGTTTGACAATATCGCCTTGTACGAGCGCAACTCCAGGCTCGTACGGTATCACGTCCCGATTAGAACGATTGTCCCGCGGGAGAGCTGCAACGTGGTGATTTCACGTTCAGCGGGGACTATTGAGCTTGCGGGAGATTGGGGCGTGACAAATTGGTATCAGAGCGCCTGGTTTATTTTCTTCGGACTTGGTCCTTCGCTTCATCACAAACTCTAAATAGCTTCCGCGTGTCGTTTAGCTCTTGACTTTACTCGGTGCCGTATCGGATGTTTCATGCAATAAGTTTATTTATTGCTAGTTGTGGCTGCATATTATTCTATGTTGGGTTGCCTTGGTTGGTTTTCATAGGATCGCTTAGCCTCGTTAGGCGTTGTTGCATTCGTGCAGCATGTTGGTTGGCGTTGTTGCATTTGTGCAACAAGTTGTGGGCTTTCGTTGGGTTGGCTTTGGCTTGTCGTTCGGGGAGATTCTGATTGCCTCAATGGATCAGTTGGTTGGCTAACGAGATTTGGTTATGCGGCATGTTTTGAGTAGGAACATTCGATGGGAATAAATCCTTGCACGAGTTGCTCGTCTAGCGATTGTGTTGGATAAAAGTTGGAATTTTGGCTGTGGCGCATCGGTTGGGCATGTTTGAGTTCGGCTCGGAAATATCAGAATAGTTGGCACGAGTTGCTCGTACAACAAATGTGTGGAAACATTGGATGTTGGGTTGGACTATTCGGAGGAGACAATCATTGCACGATTGCTCGTGTTGAGAAAGTATAAGACGATGGAAATAGTTGGATAATTCAAGCATTGCTTGAGTTTTGTGTCAAACTCGAATTGGGAAAGGCATGATCACACCTAAGGGATGGTTCGAACGTATTTTGGATTCGTGAAAGGAAACGTAATGTGAGTAGCGACTTGATTCGAAGTGGTATATGGGATCAAACGTGTTAAGCAAGGCATTGGAAATATTTTGGTTGGACATCTATGGGAATTGCCTGAACGGACTCGGATAACGGGAATACAAGTTGATTGGTGCACGTCGGTTGAGTTGGGAAGAATGAAAATGGAGCAAGCGAATATTGAGTTGAGCATATCGAGAACGGACTGATGCAAATGGAAGTATCGTTGGCTTAAGTGATGGACGAAATCGGAACGAACAGTTGGGATACGCTCGAATGAGCGATGGGTGAATCGAATGATAGCGAGCACGAACTACGAATTTGGAAAACGCATTTGAACTGTTGGTTGAGTAAAGAAACACGATTTGGTTTGGAGGGACAATGCGATTGATCCACACAAACTTGAAGGATTTTGGATATTGCTGCTCGAGAAGTCGACTCAGGTTTAGCGAAAATGGAATTTTGGACAAAATGGTGCAACAATGGTAGACGGATTCTCCGGAAGACGTGGACGGATTGTGGCAACAACAGAAGGCAAAAGATTTTGGCGGACAGACTTTTAAAGATAGCTAAATGTGGGAGCAACGTCGGAACAAATCACTGTCCTGCTCGAGTAAGTTGGACGTGCATTGTGGAACGTGGCAAATGGATAAGAATTTAAGCAAGTCTTGAGTTTCGAGAATCATTGAGATCGATGGTGCGAGTAGGCGGACATGCAATTCGGAAATTTGATGGATTCAGGGCAGAACGACGGATTGATGGAAGACGGTTTCAACGAGCGCGGTTCTCGGATTCGGAAACTTCGCTCGGATGAATGGTTGGATTTTGATTCGGATTTGCAGATGAGATATAGCATGGTTTATAGTAACTGTCCATCGTGATGATTACAATTATCGAGCGTAGCTTCGGGACAGCTGACCCTAGCGACTTGTCCGCTGAAATCGGATATGAATATGGTAGACCCATAGAAAGACCCTTGAGGCGGCGTATTTGGGAATGCGTCGAGGGCAGATGTGAGCAATGAGATTTGGCTTATTGACTGAGTGTTGGATTTGAGAGACCCTTGGGATAGTCTTCAGCTGAAGATGCAGCCGGAAGATCGAAGCGATGGTGGAAGTAGCCTAGTCAACTGATGAGATTCAGAGTCGCAAATTTTTATCGATGTCATCGCCTCTGACTCATCGTGCCCTGGAAGGGAATAGCATTCATATGAATTGACGACTGTGAAACTAGCTCGTGAAGTTAAAGCAACGGCTCGTTCAGATCAAATCCTTGCGAATACTGGAAGGGACAAATTTGCCTCAGATTTACAAGATGTCTCGGAACTTAGTCTGGAAAGCGTGCTCGTTCGGAAGGCAAAGGTAATATTCTATGCTTCGAGGCAGTGGAAGCAGCGCGAAGAACTATTCCATGCGCAACCTAAGAATTGTGGCGAGTGTGTCCACGTTGAAATCGTGGCGACACAATCCCTTTGGCGTGGCGGCAAAATCTTCGTGGATCACACGAACCTCAATATAGATATTCACCCTGTGAGATATTGAGATGGCAGGAAAATGTGTTGGACTGAGCTGATCTAAGCAAAGTTGATATTTGGGTAAGTCGCATAGCTGGGGTAGATCAGTTGAGATGATCGTTCGGTGCACGAGATAATATTTGGAGATGTTGCTAGTACGGATTTCAGAAATAGTTGGATGGATTGAGTTGGAACACGAACTGATTGAGTCGGTGGAAAATTATCATATTTGAGGATAGTGCTCAATCGAATATGTTAGAATGGAAATCGTGATTCAGTTCAATTGGGAGTAAAGCAAATGGATGCCTCGAACATAAAGATACCCTTGTAACTTGTTCAAATTTGCTATCGCAAAGCTTGGCTGAAATGCATGTATTTTAGGGACGCCTTAAATTTGTGTACGATCCAAACTAAGCGATACGAAGAATTCGTGTTGAGCTGCAAGGAGGATGTGAGAATTCGTGAAAATTGTACTAGCATTCAGCAGATCGAGATGTTGAGTCAGAAATCGTGAATATGAGAGTTGCATAGAGCAGATCTATGGAATTAGATTGTGGCATGCTAGTAAGGAATGAGTACCAGCACGGTTCGTGGACGAACCTGATTCTAAGTGGTATATTATGTAACGTCCCGCAACCGCTCGGAGCGTTACGCTAAGTCGGATTGAAAGAATCAAATGCTGGTTACATTTGAAATGTTGGATTTTTGGGAAGAAGGATTAATCGAGTTGGTTTCAATGTGCAGATGGCTAGCGGGTTCGATGGAAATCAGGTGTTCGTTCAGAACAGTACTGAATAGCCGGATGGAAGCGATAATGCCGTCTTCCTTAATCCGATCGGTCGGATGATTTGGAGAGCACGGCCTGCTCGCACGGTCATACCAGTTGAGTAGATCGCGCTTGCATCGGACCACGGGTTCAAGGGATTGGCCGTATCGGCAGGACAGGATGCCTAACGGGATCAATCATTGTGAGTGGGCTCTTTCCCTTCTCCTCTACTCCTTCATGCCTAATAATATGGAAAACACGTAAAAGGCTTGAACACTTGGGCTGAAACAATGAGAATCACTACACTGAGGCGTGCATAGAGTGTACGTCGTTGGCTTGGTAGGATTGTGGCTTGAAATAATTTACGCGTTGGATAGTTGGTACGATAGTTGGGTTATACATTTGAGGCAGTCAGTTGGATAATTGGGATTATACTTGGACGGTTGGAATTATACAAGTTAGAATGATACAATGGAAATATCGGGAATTCGGGTGAGCGAGCGTGCATCCGTGCACGAGTATCACTGGGTCGCTTTGTCTTGCAAAACGAGCAGTTGTGGTTCGAAACCGAACAACTGCATAGGCGAGGGTATTGTGCCACTGTTGGGGCATTGTGCCACGGGATTATTCGGAGTGTGGGGTGTTGCACCCAATGTGAAACACTGTGTTGGGAAGCGGCAATGTGAAAAGTAGGCATAACTTGGGCACAACTTGAGAGATTGTGCATATGGGTATTTTGGTGCCTTGGGATATATATATTGAGGTCGAGATTTGGAATCCTTGGGGATATGTTGGAAGCATGGTTATGGATGCTTTGGTTGGATATTCGGTTGAAACGAGTCTAGGATCGCTTGGTGGGACGAGAATGTTCGATCCTCTCGTCATACCTACTTTTTGCATGTCACGGACAACCTGTGTACACAGGGTTTGACATTTCCTCGAAACGGCTTCCCGGGGCACTGGGACTGTATCGATCCAGAGGGAAATATTGATTCGTGCTAGTCACGATGCATTGCGGGACCTCCAGCGGGGCTTGCTACCCGGGCTGATAGGGCGCACCGTTAATGCTTGGATTTTGTCCTTTATGGCTTTGCCAGTGACTTCATATAGATTAGTGTTGGCTTGCTTTTCTTTTGTTGGTTTGGCTTTCGTGTAGGTGCGGCCACCTTGCCTCGGCAAGAGTGTGCACTCGATATTGGGATATAAACTTTGGTTGAGGAAGGATATTGATGCGAGACTGTTGGTTCGATATGTTATCGTGCAAGCGATGGCATTGAGTTAGACGGGTCGGATATATATAACTGCTTGTCGTTTGGTTTGAGTTGAATGTTTGCATGCTTAAACTGCTTTACAGCTCTCCTTAACATGTCATCCATATGCCATGAAATGAATCTAGGATTCAACTAGAAAGATCACCATATAACTGTTGCATTCACTATTTTACTTAGTGTCGGCTTAGACGAGTGGGTTACCCCGCTCACCAGTACGGTTGTGTACTGACCCACGTTTGTGGACTTTATTTCAGGTACACAGGCGTAGTGGCGCTGCTTGGATATACGGGACAAGATGTATGAACTGTAAGTACTTTGTGGGCTAGAGAAAAGAGCAAGAGCATTTCATCGTCTTCGTGGCATCGTCTTTGTGGCATTGCCTCGGGGCATTTTATTTGGACCCTATCGTGAGCTTCGCTGCGTATTACTCTGATGTGTGCTTGGTACACAATACTTGACTTCCGCTGCAACTTGGTTGATTCAATGATAACATTTGGTGTTTGACAACATCGCCTTGTACGAGCGCAACTCCAGGCTCGTACGGCATCACGTCCCGATTAGAACAATTGTCCCGCGGGAGAGCTGCAACGTGGTGATTTCACGTTCAGCGGGGACTATTGAGCTTGCGGGAGATTGGGGCGTGACAGAGAAGACGATGCAGGAGTATGCCACGGAGTTGGAGCATCTGTAGTTGGATTACAATCACTCCTCAGATCGGGCGAGCTGTGAGGACCCGAAGTGTAAGGAGAGACATGTATACAGGAGAGGACGAAGTTTCTTAAGGGGTCGGTCGCAGTGTTTGCTCAGAGGACCACTACTTCTAGTCCAACCGAAGATCCCTACACTTGGGAAGGCTATCTCGGCCATGATCCAGGAGGATACTCGCATCAAGCTGCAGACATGGACATGTGGTCCTCCTGAAGTGAAGTCAGCACTGACGGTTGCCAATTCAGGCGGCACAGGACCTAAGGGAGACCCCCGGCAGTTCTACAACTGCGGAAAGGTGGGCCATCTGAGGTATGTTTGCACCAAACCACCTAAGGAGGGAGATTCAGGTGGTGGACGTGGACAGTTTGGAGGACATGGCCGTGGTCGTGGGGGTCGATAGGGTGGTCGAGGAGGTTATCTGGCGAACCTGCTGGTAGCAGAAGGCGAGGAGGGAACTGATGGCGCCTATATTGAGGAGGATCAGACACTGTTGGGCATGCTGGAGGTGCTAAGGAGAAAACAGAGAGCGTCAAGCGATGGAGACATGAGGAGTGGGACTGAGGAGACGTCTACCTCAGTCTTCGCCAGAGGCAACGCTGCCATGTATGTCCATCCATCGGAAGGTACTGACGACTCGCCTTTGTATCTATGTCTTCCCTTAGATCGTCGGACTGGATTGTCGATTCGGGTGCGTCTCGACACATGACAGAGAATGCTAGTGAGTTCTCTTCCTACACTCACCTAGCATTGGCGGACAACATTCAAACAGCCGATGGTACTTTCCAGCCAGTGGTCGGTAAGGGTACTATCGATTGTACAGGTTCAGTAAAATTATCCAATGTTTTGCATGCTCCTTTTTCAGTCAGTCTTTTGTCCATTAGTTCTATAATCCTCCAACTAAAATGCATTCTCTTTTTATATTCCTAAGGTGATCTTCCAGGAGAAGTAGACGGGACGAAGACTTGGGACTGACACTTGACATGATGGACTGTGGTACCTGGATCGGGAAGGGCTAGATTCGACATTTGTTTCTGTGGCAGAGGACATGAATGGGAGGACCGAAGAGTGCCGATGATACACTGATACTCCACCACAGGCGGTTGGGACACTCCTCTTTTGGTATTTTGAGTATGTTGTATCCATCTATTTATGAGAAAGCAAATAAGAAAAAACTAGTATGTGATGCATGCGATTTAGGCAAACTTACTAGGAGCTCATATGTTAGTGCGGGCCATAGGAGCTGTTCTGTTTTTGATATTATACATTCTGATTTTTGGGGGCCATGCGCCACAACTACTATGAATGATTACAAGTATTTCGTTTCTTTTATTGATTGTTCCTCTCGTGTCACCTGGCTGTATTTGATGAAAAATATGAGTGATGTCTTTGCCTGTTTCCGGGACTTTCATAAACATGTCCAGACTCAGTACAGAGCAGTGGTGAAGGTACTGAGGTCTGACAATGGGACAGAGTATATCAACAAAGCATTTGAGGAATATCTGTCAGCCCAAGGGATACAGCATCAGACCACCTGTGCATACACACCAGCACAGAATGGAGTGGCAGAAAGGAAGAACAGACACCTTCTGGAGGTGGCAAGGAGCATGATGATCGTCATGAATGTCGCACAGAGTCTGTGGGGGCATGCAATGTTGACAACAGCTCAATTGATCAACATGATGACATTGAAAGTACTGGGATAGAAGTCTCCATGTGAGATATTGTAAGAAAATAATAGTGGGATACTCCCGCTGAAGGTGTTTGCGTATGTTTTTTGAAGGACAACAGACCGTCTGTTGGGAAACTTGACCCTAGAGCAATCAAGTGTGTCTTCGTGGGCTATTCGGCGACTCAGAAGGGGTACGTGTGCTGGAGCCCAATAGAGAAGAAGAGGTTTGTGAGCATGGATGTTCATTTCATGGAGCTTGAGTCATACTACCGTCAGGAGGGAACCTCATTCATGGACAACTCATCTAACACTGAGAGTATGAGGCGAGAGAAGGAGATTGGTGAGAGTTTGGTTACCGATTTAGGAGTATGGCATGAAAGAATGGTTGAGGAGGAGAGTGAAGAGGAACATGGGGAGGAGATGAGAGGTGTTAGGCCCACGGCTCAGGGGGAGTTACTTACCTACAGCAGAAAAGGGAAGTAAACTGCAGGACTAGTACCTATAGTGCCTATAGTGCCAGTGCCAAGTCCCTTGCCTGCGTCCGTCTTGACTCCTGAGACATACACCACCACCACCAGATTTTCCTTAAGGTGATCATTATTAGTATAGAGGACCACTTATAGCAATACGGAAAATCCTCCTGATAGATATGGTTGGGACCTTGCTCAGTTTGTTTCATATGATAACATCTCTTCTTCTCATGGAGCATTCATTGCGTCTTTGGATAGTATTACTGTACCTAACAATTGGCAGGTTGCCAAGAACGATCCAAAGTGGAAAGTGGCGATGCACGAGTTAGAGACTTTTGAGAAGAACCACACTTGGGAACTGGTAAAACTGCCAGAGGGAAAGAGGGCAGTCGGATGCAAGTGGGTCTTTACTGTGAAGCAGAACCCAGATGGACAGGTTGAGCACTACAAGGCTCGACTGGTGGCAAAAGGATACAATCAGGCAAGGTCTGCAGGTTGAAGAAGTCCTGGATGTGAAGACTGCGTTTCTTCATGAGGATCTAGTGGAGGAGGTGTACATCGAGATACCATCAGGATTCTGTACTGATAAGACAGTGGGCAAGGTCTGCAGGTTGAAGAAGTCCTTCTATGAACTGAAGTAGTCTCCTCGAGCGTGGTTTGACAGATTCAGGAGGGCGATGATAGGGATGGGATATCGACAGATCAACGCTGATCACACTGTATTTTTCCGTCATGCGGTGTATGTGGACGATATGATTATCACATGAGATGATGAGCAGGAGATTACTCGACTCAAGGGGAAGCTTGGCAAGGAGTTCAAGGTGAAGGACCTTGGCCTTCTTCGGTACTTCCTTGGGATTGAGATTGCTCGAGAAGCAGAGGGGATTGTTCTTTCTCAGAGAAAGTATGCACTGAACCTTCTCACAGAGACATGAATGTTGGGATGCAAACCTGCAGCGACATCGATCAATCAGAGGTTCAAGCTGGGTACTGAGGCTGGAGAACCAGTTGATCGGGACAAATAACAGAGACCGGTGGGCAAGTTGATTTATTTGAGTCACACACGTCCTGATATCTGCTTTGCAGTGAGTGTGGTGAGCCGCTACATGCATGACCCAAGGAAGGGTCATATGGACGCAGTGTACCGGATTCTGAGATACTTGAAGGGTGCCTCCGGAAATGGGTTGTTCAGGAAGAATGATCACGTGAGCATCGAGGGCTGCTGTGACTCTGACTGGGCTAGCTGTGCTGATGTCATGAGGTCTACCTCGGACTATTACATATTTGTAGGAAGCAACTTGGTCTCTTGGAGGAGTAAGAAACAGTCAGTGGTGGCCAGATCGACAGCTGAAGCGGAGGACAAAGTTATGACCTTGGGAGTTGCAGAACTGCTATGGCTGAAGAGTATGCTGGTGGAGCTGAAGCTGGATCAAGGAGCCAAGATGAAGTTGTGGTGTGACAACCAGTCAGCCATCAGTATCACCAACAATCCAGTGCAACATGACATGACTAAACACATCGAGATCGATAGGTTCTTCATCAAGGAGAAGTTGGACAGTGGACTACTGGAGCTAGGCCACATTTCAACCAAGGATCAGGTAGCAGACAGTCTGACCAGGGGACTTAGCTCTGTAGATATGATTAGAGGATGTAACAATATGGACTTAGTGAATATATATAGTCAATAGATTATTATAATAATAGAACTCCAAATATTCTACAATGTTCTTCAACCCCTTATCTACTACCTTTAGTTAGACCCTGACTTAGACATCCAGATTTGGCAGTTGGAAACAAAACGATATACACGCCAAGATACAGTCACATCAATATGGTTTGATAGTGAACCAATTTTGACACGGATATGTCATCATGTCATAGAACTACACGCATTTCGGTGTATTTGTGCCAATTAGTTTTGTGAGAATCAACTTCCATACAGGGTGCATGTAGCAGCTAGTTGGAGGCTTTATACTCTTCTGGTCACTAATTTTACATCTTGTACCAGGTATTTTGACTTTTCGTGTTCACTGATGATCATATCTTGTTCTCTCCAGGTAAAAACGCTGCAATATTTGCGTATCAGCTGCAGACGCTCAAACATCAGATGATGTGCTCGGTCTTTCAAAAATATTAATATTGGGACAATGTATCCTAGATCAAGGATGAGAAAAGAATAACATTATTCAGTTTCAGAAACGGAATTATTTTTCGTTGGCCAATTACTGAGTGATCAATCTTTTGATAAAATCTAAAGGCGATATTATGCAACAAGTTACGTAAAGGAAGTTTGAGAGCAGCCAATGTGAACAAATTGTGAGCAGGGACTGAGTCATGCTAGTCTGTTTGTTTTCATGGATATCTCAGAAACATAGTTCCGACATTGCCTTGTTTCTGTTATTACAGTAGCATTTCTCCTGGTATCAACCCCATTCAATTATTTCAACACTATCATTTACTTCAAAAGAGGATTTAGTCGACACACTGTAATTTATGTTAGGGATATGCTATTCCGGATACATAATTCATATGTATGTTCCTGATTCTGAAATAACTTTGCTTGATATATCTTAACACCCAATATCATGTTTTTTTCACCCAGGAGGAGCTCAATCAACATATAGTTACTGTCATTCTACAATGATAATATAACTATTCAGCACAGATTTCTTCTCATGTAGTGTCATGTCAAACACGTGTCGGAGCATGCCATGGGCACTCCATAATACAATATGACACATCAAAATAAATGTTGAACATGTATTTTAGATGGTGCAGGATCTTGTTCTTTTCAGAAGGTGGCTTCTAAAGTTCTACGTGGAGTATGTTTAGGATGCATATTCGAGTCACCAAAATTATAGAGGGTGGGGTAAGCTATGTTTATGGACACGGCAAAATGGTGTGCGCATCTGCATCATGTTCGTACCAATATCCATGTTCCTATTTGTGTAGCATAGATAACTATATTGAACTTATTTGGAAATGTTTATCCGTGTCCGTAGCAACATAAAAAGTAAAGCTATGTACATCTTGATCCTTTTCAGGTCCTACGTAAATGGAAGTATTGTAGTGCTGGGACGTCATTATGTTATTTTGGTTCTGCCTGTGTGGTGTTGCCACATTTGGATGGGGTTTGAAAAAGTATCCCAAAGCCCCCAAAAAAAAAAAAAAATTACAACTTAACTACCCAATGCTCATCCAGTCATCCGGATTTCTCGTTAGTCCACTATAATGGCTACGTACTTGTGCACATCACACAATTTTTATGCGCAGGGAAAATGTGTATATGTAGCCGCATCGTGTTTGTAGCCTTCTTTGTGTCATTATACTTTGTCTGTAGGCCTTTGAATCCAACTTTTCAATGGATTTCCCCCATTAATTCAACACTGTCCAAGTTAAGAAGCTTCTTCGTGTTGTAAAAGCAGTAAATTAGTGGGTATTTGGCTACTTTGGAATTGTTTATCATTTTTTATTACTAAAAAACCAGTCCAAAAATCTGTTCGTTAATAACAACTTATTAATTTTTTTTAAACGTCCGTACAAATTTGTCAAATTACAGTTTTTAAGAGATGATGGGAGGTGGTGGTCAATTGATTTTGGCTTTGATAAATGCACTACAAAAATGATTCGGAGCTAGTGTATTATTAGTGCTAGTCCAGTTAGAAAGAATTTTTACTCAGATTTTTACTAGGGCTGTCCACTCTCTGCAACTCCCTCCTCCTGCTCCTCCTCCACCCCCACACCCTCCGGCCTCTCCTCCTTCCTCTTCTCGCGATTTATCGTCTCTTCGCATCGTTGACCTCGTCATAGACCGCGTCGTCGCCACCGAGCTGCACCTCAAGCACCTTTCCGACGGCTCCGTCACGAAGGCGATGAAGAAGAAGAAGCAGCGTGCGGGGGGCTGCGCGCGGATGAGGCATGCGCTCGCGGGGGGCTGCGGCTACGCCTCGCGTCGACGGCGGCGGCGGCAACAACAACAGAAGCGACAGCGGTAGCAGCAACAGCAACAACGGAGACGAGCGCGTGCGCCTACGCCTCGCCGCCGCCCCCGCGAGCGCCTCCTCCCCCACCTCCCGTCGCCACCACCTCCGCCGCCGCCTCCCGCTCCTCTGCCTCGTCCCCCCTTTCCGGTCTTCATGCAGCCCCGTTCTCGTGTCACCTCGCGTAGTTCTCTCCTCCGAACTGTCAAAATTTTGATAGTTTAAAAAAATCAATTGAAAATGGACAGTCCGGTAAGTAATTTTTAAAAATGACAAATTTATAATTATTAATGGTAAAAATTTATGCTGTCTTGAGTACTATTCTTTAGTGCCTTTATCAAGATTCTTTATTTTCTAGGAAGCTGCAAGTTGCAACAATCCCAAACCATGCTTACGTAGAAAAAAATATTCCATCACCATGAAATCTATATATGATTTATTTACTTGTAGATACTAAGTCCAGAATTTTATGTCTATTAATATAGAGGAAGAAAACACAATGCATGAACAACATAATAGTTTCGGCGCAAATCTTCTCTACCGACGTACATCAATAGTAGGACAACGACCTTAGCGGCCATCACCAACATAATCATGATATAGATAGAGTGGTCACCGACCACAGAATATAAGTCCGTTTGCAATTGTTTTGGATTATTTAATTTTAAAATTTTGTATAATATTTTAAATTTATATTTAGGTTTTTATATTATTCATGAGGATTTGGATGTTGTTGTGACAGTTGATTTGGATTGACCGTTCAAGATGAAAACATAAACACAAATTTTGAATATTATACGAGATCCTAAAATTAAATATTTTGAATATTACGAAGACTCAATTAAAATCTAATTGTTTAGCCCAAGTCACCGTGATGAAGATATCCAAATATTCTTCTGGACAATATCGAAACATAAATTTAAATATTAAGTATTATATATGAAAATAAAATAAAATAATTCCTTGTTTTTTTTCCATCACCCACCTCTTACTTACTCGTTAGAGAAGAAAAATAACACCAACATCACCAGGTGTGAAACAAAAGAAACAGGCATTGGTTCGTGATTTTGTTCTTATATCACCAAATCCAAATTAAAAAAAATTAAACCAAAATTCTAACCAACTTAGTACAAAAGTCGACCATGCTAACAGACTTAAATTCTAAACTCAATAAATCTTCCATATCCTAAGACTACTTATATGGATACTTAGGTCGCGTTTGGATGAAACATTTTTATTTCTAGAAATCCATTTTCCATTCATTTTCAATAGAAAATGAATTCAACATTCACATATCCATGTTTGGTTAGGTTGAAGGATCATCATGCATCTTTCTCAAATTACTATCACTTAATACAAAAATAAGCATTTCAGTATTGGGGCAAATAGAACAAAATGAGGCGACCGTTAGGGAGCTAATAGAAGGAAGGATATGACAGCAAAGCTTCATATTAGGGTCTTTCTATCCAGCTGATGCAGGTAGTCCGCATCTTCATAGACATGTCTATTTCATCGAGCCTCTCTCCGAGATAGTGTCCTTCAATTGGATTCTCAGGTCTTGGTCACTCTAGATTGTAACCTCTCTTGTAACTCCTTTATTTTGTTTCAGTTTGAGCGATTCCAACTTCATGTTCCCGAGTTGCCGAGAACAATCCGCACTGAGGCAATCTTTTCGGATTCGCTCCGACTTACAGACTTGCTTTCCATTGTCATCACCATTGTAGCACGTGCTCGCTACACTTATGTCGTTCTCTTTTTCAGACTCCCTGACTCTCTCCCTCTCTTGGCCTCCCTGACCCCCTTTTTTGTAACTTTTCGCTGCAATCGTTTCGATCCACCCCCTCGGTGAGGAAGTTGAAACTCGGCCGGGCTAAGATTCCTTACTTGAATTGGTTCCACACTTAACCCTGGAAATGAGGTATAAATACTTTTTATTGATTGATAATTAGATGAAGCAGAAGATATTTTAGCCATTTGCATCAAGCTCAAACTTCCTTCTTGCATGCGTGCTCCTAGAACTGAAGGGAAGCAGAATCAGAGTTCAGGCAAGCCCTTCTTTGAACGAGGCGAGGCGAGCGTAGTGAGTCGAAGCTCCAAAGAGAGGTAGTCTTCTTGCGCGGTGAAATCAATTCAATATCACTCGAAAATCTCCGAACTTACGTACGATAGGGAGGAGATGTCAGCGAATTTGTTGAAAATGCTCTTTCTCTTTGCTGTCTCAATCGGTCCACGAGTACCCTCTCTTTGGAAAGATGCATTCTCTCAAGTCTGAAAGCGATATCCATCTTTCTTGCCTCGGTCCAGTCTCCTTTTGCCTGCTATTTATAGGCGAAAGATCGGGATCTTTACTAAAGACTTTATAAAGCTTTCATCTCAATTCATATTTAGCCGCGAGCAATCGACGTTTGTGATATCGTATATTTCGCTTATCCGACATCTGTCTTACTTAGTTTCCTCCGAAGTGAGGCGAGTGACAGTGAGGTGACCGATAGGGTGCAAGAGCTAGTGAGGAAGGAAGGATAGGGAGTCTGGTTAAGCCCCTTATTACATAAGGCATCGCAAGCTCCACGCTTTCATGTAGATCGAAAAAAACAATTTTCTCTTCCCATTCAGACAAGAATAAAAATCTTAATTTATTTAGTTTTTTTTCTTCCATAAATATCCTTTCATTTATTTTATGATGCTACTATTACCAAAACTAAGTTAGTGTTATTGAGGATGTTACTGTTCAAATTATAATTAATGCACCCACCTAACTTTTTCATAAATAATGATCTATTAATCCCTCCAAAATGTGCCTCCAAACCATCCCTCCCTAGCGCTAATGTGAGTATGGAAAAATGTTGTTGCCACATAGGAATACCAAGTTTTTATTGAAAAAGTCCTTCTCCAATGCAAATATAAAATAAATTGTGAATGTGACATGACATGACATGACATGGCAAAGACATTGTGAAGTTGGTTGTCTTGTTCTAGACAATGCACTTCACAATGGCTTTACCTCCACATCATCAATTATGAATAAAAATATTTATAAAAAAATGAAGAAGAGGAAAAGTTGTTTTGGAAGTTGAAAAAAGTACTTTTTATTGTTTTCTCAATACTTTTGCATTGTAGAACACTTTTCTATCTCATTATCTTGTGTGGATATAATCTTGGCACCTAGGAAAGATTGTCTTGTGCCTCATGCCACATATAAATCACAATACATAACAAGACAGCATGCCGTTGGAGATGCTCTTATGTGGCAACTGACGTGATATGTTAAATAGCATTATGTCGCATCTAACATGACAGCTGACATGACAAATTTTAACCAAAAAAATCAATCATCCAATTTTATTTAAATTTAAATTTAATTTTAATATTTTGATTGTCTTCTGCCACATTAACCGTCACGTTAGCTGCCACAAGGAGAAATAGTTTAAATGGACACTTTAGAGGGAGTAATAGCACTATTCTTTCATAAAAATAAAAAACATTTCAAAGTGGGCATTGAGTTTAGAAAAATCCTAAACCTAGATATTCTAGGATACTCTAATATAACTAGGATCAATTCTTAATATCTAATGCCACTGATATAGGTATTTTGTGATAAACTCTACATATCTTATGATACTACACTTACTACATCCTTTAATTCTTGATGCCACTAGAGAATTAAAAAAAAAAAAAAAAAAAATTCTATGGAGGTGCATCTTGCGTGTTAACCTTCCATGTTCAATTATTTCTAGTACGTAACACTTCTCTCTATAGGTTACAACTGCATTCAAACATTGTAACTCCAAAATAGTCTTAAATGCATTGCAAGCAGATGTTTCATGTTTATACATACCAACGTGTGTAAATCTCCTTTGTGCTTGCTTGACAACATCAAACACATGCAGCAGCAGCAGCAGCAGCAGCATACAATGCAAGTGCAACAACCCATTCCCTTAGCGATCGTTCTCTTCTGGCTGGCAATGTGCGCGTTGCGGCCATCCGATGCTGCAGCATTCGCAGTCGATCCTCGTCGGCCGGGCGGGGAAACCCGTAGGCTGGTCCCGATATCCCGCGGCCCGGCAGACGCCAGCAGCAGCAGCAGCAGCAGCAGCAGCAGCAGCAGCTTCCCGTTGGTGGGAGTCCTGCCGTCGCCTTTCCGCTTCGATCCGGAGCTGAGGGCGTGCATGTCGGCGCTGCGGCACGTGCGGGGGTGCGCGTACTCTATATTCGCGAGCGCGACGACGGCTGGGGCGGGGAGGTTTCGGGTATCGATCGGTCGTCACTGCTGCGGTGCTGTGCTGGGGCTGACGGACCGCTGCTCCGAGAAGATCTTCAGCACCGCTCCTCTCACCGCTAGCTTGCATTCGCGGATCACTGCCTTTTGCAATGGATCCAATAAATGGCTTGCTCCTACTTCCTCATGCAAATTAACCAAACTTCTTTCCTAAGTCCTTATTGTTATGCAAATAATTAAGGCTCTTCATAAAGGAACTACAAAATTCATTCGGCACAGTCCAAATTTTCACCATTAATAATTACAAATTTGTCACTCCCAAAAATTACTCATCGGGCTGTCCACTTTCAATTAATTTTTTTATAATCAGGACTGTCAAAATTTTGACATTCTAACAATTGGTAGGACTGTTAAAATTTTTACAGTCCTAAAAGATTATATGTTGATCTTTTAGGACTGTCAAAATTTTGACAGTCCGGAAGGGAGGGCTACGCGAGGTGACCACGAGGGCTGGGCTATGTGGAGGCCGGAAGGGGGGACGAGGCGGAGGAGCGGGAGGGGAAGGAGGCGGCGGGAGGCGGAGGAGGAGGCGCGGTGGAGGACGAGAGAGGAGGCGGAGGCGCGCGCGCACGGTGGAGGACGGGGCCGCTGCTTCGTGCGGAGGCGGCGGTGGAGGACGAGACCGCTGCTGCTTGCGGGGGCGGTGGTGAGCGGTGGAGGCGGCGGCGAGCGGTGGAGGAAGGGGCCGCTGCTGCGTGCGGGGGCAGTGGTGAGCGGTGGGGACAACGACGAGCGATGGGGACGGCGACAAGCAGCGGAGGAGAGGGAGGGGGAGCAGGAGGAGGGAGGTGAAAAGGGTGGACAGTCCTAGTAAAATTTGGACTAGTCTGAATAATTTTTTTTCATAATTGGACTAGCCCCAATACTGAACTAGTCCTGAGTGTACTTTGTAGTGCCATTATCACAAGCCATAATTAACCATCTCGCTATTCTATCCTATATTAGACATTGTAAGAGGGTTTATTTATAAATCAAATGTAGGACCCCGATTTTAAAATAGCTTTGAATCAGATTAATTTTGTTGCAGAATTAAATTACGAAATCTAACCGTCAGGGGCGTAGCCAGCTGGTCCCATGGACCGATTGAGCCATATACTAAAAAATGGTCCACTGTCTCCACGAATTTCTGAGAGTTTTGCAGCAATTTTTTATTTTTTTAAAGTTGGCCTTATTCTCTTAAGGCCTAAATCCACTGTCCCACAGCCAAGAAAAAAAAAAGAGAGGACAAACCAGAGCAAAAGTAATTCCTAGCATTGATGTGAAGTTGAAAGTTGGGAGGAGTTTGTGAAATAATATTCCATTGATTCTATTTGCTTATATGTCCATTGTCTCTACAATTTCTTGTATAAAACTTAGTTGGAAGAGAGTACGAGTTTGATATTATCTGGCCTTCCTCCGCAAAGATTTGCTACATACAATACTCAAACGACGATTTTCAATGTGGCATGTCTTCTGGTTGCCCAGAACTCTTTTTGGGCAAACATACAATATTGTAATCATTTTTCAAGGTTGATTTGCTACATTCAATATTTGTTTTTGCCCTCCCCCCACGGAACGAAATATCTAGCTCCGCCCTTGGCTGGTCCCGAGGGCCGCGGTTGTGGCCATGAAATTTTATTTTTTCTTATTTGTATATATATTAGATATTGTATTGTGTCTTGTGGAGTAATATCAAGTTTGTATTCAAGTGTTGGAGCTATAGATGTAGTTAAAATTTAACAAATTGCAGCGGGTATTACAATACTGGATAAGTATCCAGTACCAATGGCCATTGTTGAAGTATTTGTGATTCATAGTTTATGACAAATGTAAATACGCGAGATAATTTTATAATTCAATTTAAACAATTAAGAAAATAAAGTCCACAAGTAAAAATATATATATATATATATATATATATATATATATATGTAAGTCCATCTAACAAAGAAATAAAGTCCATTGTTAATGTCGCTTTTGCTATTATTCATAATTTGATTAGTTGTTCCGAACTCGAAGTTAGTTTCTTAAACAGTTATATTTTAATTAAAAATTACAGGTTGGATATCGTCTCATTGATTCGAGCGAATCCAGCACGAACCTATAGTATCTGAAGGTGCATAGGATAACAGTCGACGTGTAAAAATTGACGAAACTCGAATTCGTCGACTGTGCAAAACTAATTTAGTTCATATCTGTTGAATTTGACCATATAAATATTTTATTTTGAAATTTTTAATTATTTTTCGTACGTTCTTCGAATTGGGATGACACTTAAGCTATTGGATGCACAAATTCTCAAATTGTAAAACCGTCAACCGAATCATCTTATGTTTTGTGTTTATTATAATTTTTTTTTTAACTAGTATATACGCACGTGCGTTGCACGTATTTCATATTACTTGAAAAAAAAATAGTTTATTAAAAGAGCAAACGACAATTTCTTAATTTTATTATAGGTGAAAATATAATAGGCAAGAGCATGAAAGTTGGAAGAAATTAAATGACGGGAATATAAAATGTTTTTCTTATCTCTTGGGCTCATGTGCCTACTTTGCATGCATGCTTTATTAACTTTTGTTTTATTTTTCAAACTACCTACTTTGCATGCATGCATATCTTTGTTTTATTAACTATCATTCCCCAAGTTGCCTCATGCATACATACATATATTTAATATGTTTTTAATTACTTAGATATCCTTATCAACGTTTATACATATTGAAATGTAATAAAGGGTATTTTTGGAACGAAAAAACTTTCACGGTGAAGCTTAGTTTTGACATTATATAGTAGAATAGATATATAGTAGAATAGATAATAAGCATCGCTGTCTCTCCCTTAAACATTCTTGCTGTACCACTGCTAACAGTCGATATCATGTTAATATATGTAAGTTACAAGTCCAAGTTGTTAGCTGTTGAAGACATAAATGGGATGCCGTGCCATTAAATATTAGAGGGTATCGATGAACCTAGGAATTGAAATAGCGGTCTGTTAACATAAATGGGATAAATGTTCTGAAAATTTATATATAACACACACATCCTCTCTCTCTCTCTCTCTCTCTCTATATATATATATATATAGTTTTTTTTTTAAATAAAATAATATATTTATATATAATTACAAGAAAGGGGAAGAGTTTGGTGAAATTATAGGGAAGGGAAGAACTCGCCAACTGAGTTGGCGGGTGGGAGTTGGAACCGCCAACTCAGTTGGCGGTGGGAGTTATATATATATATATATATATATATATATATATATATATATATATATTATTTCTTTCTAAATCAATTAAATTTTGTAAATGGATAATAACAAATTATCTATTATAATATTACAAAAAATTTACATTGATAATACCAAAACAAAAATATTTATTAAAAATTTTAAATCTAAAAATGTAAATAATACAAAAAAATATTAAATAAAAAGTATTATGGGATATTTTAGCAAATGCCCCTACAAAAAATGTCAAAAGTAGTATATACCCTTAGTTAAAAAAAAAAAACTAGTAAATCCTCCAAAAATAAAAAATAAACGGTTAAAAGAGTGCGGACATATCTTAAAATTTTATCTATATATATATTTGTATAGATAAAATTTCATTTTTATAGATTTATATAGATGTATATACAATTATCTATATATATTTAGAATTTCACTAATTATGTAGATATATATAGATAGATAATTGTATATAGATATTTGTATATATTTAGAATCTATATTATCTGTATACAATTATCTAATATTATCTGTTAAACAAAAAAGTGAAATTATCTGTTATCTAATATATATTATCTAATATATATTATTTATATATATTAGATAATTGTATATTAGTGAAAATTATCTAATATATATTATCTATATTATCTGTTAAACAAAAAATATATAACATATTTTTTGTTAGATAATTATGTAGATATATACAAATATCTAACAAAAACATATGTTAACAAAAAAAAAAAATATATATATATATATATATATATATAGAGAGAGAGAGAGAGAGAGAGAGAGAGATAAAAGTGAAATTCTTTAGAAAGAAATAATATATACTACTTTTTGGAGGATTTGCTATTTTTTTTTTTTTTACTACGATATATACTACTTTTGACATTTTTTGTAGGGGCATTTGCTAAAATATCCCATAATACTATTTATTTGATATTTTTTGCTATTATTTAAATTTTTAGATTTAAAATTTTTAATAAATATTTTTTGTTTTGGTATTATCAATGTAAATTTTTTGTAATATTATAATAGATAATTTGTTATTATCCATTTACAAAATTTAATTAATTTAGAAAGAAATAATATATATATATATATATATATATATATATATATATATATATATATATATATATATATAAAACTCCCACCGCCAACTGAGTTGGCGGTCCCAACTCCAACCCGCCAACTGAGTTGGCGGGCCCCAACAACTCGCCAACTTAGTTGGCGAGTTCTCCCCTTCCCTATAATTTTATCAAATTCATTCATTTTCTTGCAATTATATATAAATATATTACTTGATTTAAAAAAACCGATATATATATATATATATATATATATATATATATATATATATATATATATATATATATATATATATATATGTGTGTGTGTGTGTGTGTGTGTGTGTGTGATAGTGATCTGTTGATTATGATGGAGAACTTTCGTAAAAAAAAATATGATTTGAATTATTTTTAAAAACTTAGTTCCTAATTCAATTGGAAGGACATATAATAAAAAAAAGTAACTACATACGTTAAATTATTTGGCTTTTAGCAACTTATTATCTCTTGTTAATTTGATTGTCAATTTATCATCAAACTATTGACAAAGTTTTTTTTTTCAATTAAGACAGTTTTGCTCCTGAAAATAGATTATTCTCCTTTTATATATAGAATAAAACATGCAACAAGAAAATTTAAAAAAAGGAAATTGGGTGGGGAGTGATAGACAGTGACGGTCTAGGTCTAGGTCTAGGTTTTTATTTTTATTTTTTATTCTTCCTTCCTTTTTTTTATTTGTCGTAAGACAAATTGTTCTTTTAACTTGAAAAAAAGACTAATTAGAATTTAGACACCGGATTTTATACCAACCTACGTCATTTCCAATAAAAATTTCTAAAATTGAGTTTTTATTCTACTTGGTATTGTATTTTATAAAAAATTTATCCTAGTTGGTAGAGTTCCTACATAGAAATTGCATACAAAAAATAATACTCTCTAATGGTTCTCCATTTCTATCCTAGGTGTCACAAAATAAAATGATCAATTTAATGGTGGTAGGTCCAATATTAATTGCTATGAGAGATATAAAATTTCTATGAGAGTTTAAATTTCTATGAGAGTTTCTACAAGTAGAAATCCTCATAGAAATTTTTCATCCTACATCAATGTCACATAAGATAGAAATAGAGATAGAAACTATAATTGTAAGAGATTTTTTTTTTTTCTAAAAAATAATTTCTACTATAGAAATATGGGAGATAGAAACCCCCATTTGAGATGGCCTTAGAGTTTAGGTCCTGTCTTGTCCAATTAGAAAGTTTAGACCTTGAATTTTTATTATTTATTTTATTCTTTCCATTATACCCTCCTTTCCATACTTGACAATGAAACCTTCCTATATAGACTATGAAGAATATAATAAAAAAATAAAAAAGATAATAAAAATCAAGGATATAAACTTTCTAATTAGACAAATCAGAACCTAAACTCTAAGATGATATAAATTCAGTGTCTAAACTCTAATTAGTCCCAAAAAAAAAAAAAAAAAAACTAACAAGTGGAAGTAAGTTGTCAGATATATAGTTCATGATATTTAATTGCTAATAAAATTTTCAGAATATTTAATTAAATTATCTGAAATTTAAAGATATTTACTTGTAAATTAGCTGAATATTTACTTAATGAATTGACTGTGTTTTGATTGGTAGCTAGGATCATTAACATACTGTACGTTCTACATGAAGTAAAGGATGAAAAAATTAATAAACATGGAAATTAAGTATAACATAAATCATATTAACATGCATGGGACCCTGTCCTTAATTAATTACATAATGCAATGTGGACACAAATTAAATAATTCACTCGTGTGAACGAAACTTATTTGCTAAAGTGAACGATGACGATTATTTGCTAATTAATTTGAAGTGCGAACTAAACAAGATACCAAGTGTCCATACATACAATAAAATCGTATACAAATTGTTGTGATCAACATAATAATATCCCAGTGTGAACTGGAACAAGTTTAAACAATTTTCTTGTGTGAACAAAATCTATAATTTGCTGTTGTGAAATGTGAACTCGATCTAGCCATACACAATGGAATCAAATAAATGAAGATGGGTACACCAAGCATGCAAGTTAAAGTATTATATATGAGATTAAATAAACATTCCAAACAGTGAGCAAATATTTTGTGATAACATATATATTTTGTGATAATATATATATATATATATATATATATATATATATATATATATATATATATATATATATATATATTGAAGGTAAATTTTATAGATAAACACAAATATTACAACTATGATCTAGTCACGATTACAAAATAGGTCATCAGGGGATCCAGAATATCTATGTCAGCTTGTAAATTTTTTGTACATCGTAATTACTGAGATAAAGATTCTCAAAAATTCGTCGGTTACGTTCCCTCCAAACATGTCAAATCACTGCTCCGAAGCTAAGCTGAATACTACGGTACCCACACGCACCACTGGCTTTCGTGGCTTTAACTTAATCCATGACAGAGGAAATTGTTCTCCTTTGAATGGAGATAAGCCAAAACCTAGCTCTCTGAGCGTTCCATATGTCCCAAACAAAATCACAGGTGAAGAACAAATGGTCCCTAGACTCGTCCGCCTTTTCGCATAAGCTACACTTAGAGTTCTCACTGGGGATCCCGAACATAGTTAGCCTGTCCCTCATAAGTAGTATGTTCCTAGCCATTTTGTAGAGGCACGGGGACATTTAACCGCCATCCCTTTCGTCCACACCACTTTCGTCCAGTCAACTTCCTCATGATGGGTCATGGTCTGGTTCAGAGCCGTCCAGAACTTGAAAGAGCCTCTCTCCATATCCTCCTAGATCCAGTAGTCCTTCGTCCTCTGCCTATCAATCTCCACTTCCCGAATATCTTTTGCATGGGAAGCCTCGACGAGTCGACCATGCAGGTTCCACTCCCCATTTTGAATAAGTACTCACTGTGTCAGTAGAGTCCATCAACTCATAAACATGCCAGCCCTCCCTCTCAATCAAACTAGAGTGTTTGAGCCATGGGTCATGCCAAAGACTGGTTTGGGCCCCAGAATAGATCACCCTAGTGAGTTTTCTTCGCCCTATTTCTCGTGGCCAACAACGATTTAACAGTTACCAAGTAGTTATTGTTGGTACTAGACGACCAAAAATCTCCATGCGGGAAATATCGTCCCCTAACCCAGTCAGCCAAAAGACTCTTCCCATTAATGAATCTCCAGAAGAGTTTGAGGTATGTCGTTTCTCTAAGGAGGGCCAGAGATCTCAGACCAACTCCTCCCTCCTTTTTAGGCCGGCATAATCCTCCCAGCCTATAGCATAAATCCCACCTCTCCACAGAAAATTCGCACACAAACGTTCTATCTTCTTGATCGTGCCCTTGGACAGAATAATGGCCTATAGCCACTAGACAGCAACTGTTGAGATAACGTCTCTTATGAGTTCTATCCTACCTCCAAATGATAAAATTTGCACCTACCATCCCTCCAGTCTCGATTGTGCATAATTGAGGAGATTCTCACAATTTTCATCCGAGCTATAATTGATGGATAGAGGAAGACCCAAATATTTGACAGGAATCATCCCTTATGAAATTTCCATCTTGGCAAGCTAAGCTTCCATGTTCCCACAAGTGCTGTCACGACGCGCGCCCGGTTGATCGAACACGAGTACACGAATACGTCCAGCCTACGTCACAGTAACGACTGTAGTACGCTGTCAATACCTCTTTCATAGTCACCCAACATTCCATAGATAATCATCACATCTACAGTATCTAGCTCATTCACAGCAGGTAAATAAATAGACATGGAATAAGGACATGAAATATAAAATACTAGTATATCAGGAAACTGTATCTTTGGAACATTCACCAATCTGTATTTTAATACATACCAAAAAAAGATAAACTGGGAACAAACCCGATTAATATGCACACAAAAAAATACCTACTAACTAGCTACTACTCCTCAAAAGTAGTCTCATGAGCAGGGACGACCTTCTCAACAATGTCATCTGCTACCTCATATAGGCCATAAAAGGTAGGGGCATTGTCACGCTCTAGTCCCAAAATATGCGGGACCAGACCACGTGGCAATGGCCAGCTACGCATTCAACCAAACTCTTGTCCGGTTCGAATACATATAAGCTGTCATAATTAGATAATGCTCAAAAATGAAAAATACTCAATCACAGAAACTAGAGCACGATGAGATATCAAAGAAAATAAATGAACACAACCCAAGTCTAAATAACAATAAATAGTCTAACCTGCAATCAATAACATCCAAATCTCCAAGTATGCCGGAAACAAGTCCTCTATGTCACAGTCTGGAAAAAATATCTAGTCAAAATTGGAGCGAAGTACAAGCACTAACAGCAGTTCCATGTATATTGACAAAAACTATAATGCAGTATAAAGAAATACAAGATGGATATAAATACTGGCAATAAGAAATACTGGAGATAATGTCATCATCAATGGTACAACTAGCAATGAATAGGAATACAAGTGCATGCTAGAATAATTAACTGGAATATAAGTGAATGCTAGAACAATAACTAGAACATGAGGAATGCTAGATCAATAAACTAGAGATACATGTATAGACTATCTAGCTAAGTGTGTGAAACATCAGCATATCATGTGATCGGCTTAGGACTGATCAGACTTATTACATATGATTAGCTATGATTCATATAAGGTCAGGCTAACCATCCGGATAGCTGTGATACGAGCAATAGTCAAGCTAATCACATGTAACAGGCTATGAGGCATGTAATGGTCAGGCTGCACCGACGTGAGGTGTGGGTGAGCTATGATTCATGTAGAGTTGGGTATGATCACATAATTTACTAATATTTCCCCGTCTCCAGCTAGCACGATGGATTCCAATCACGACTCCTCGTGACAGGTCTCGATGATACCAACTCGTGTATACATAGTGTCAGAATCATGTACGCTATACAACTAGAATTATTGAGATAATCAACATAATAAAAACTGTCAGAGAATGTACTCGCCTGGGGTCCTCTGCTGGCAATACCAATATCTTGTTTTCGAAGTCTTGTCTGAACAATCCAAAAGTCCTATAGACAATATATAATGATAATATAGCATCAGTCATTACACTAACACACACACAATCATAAATATACTGAACTCAGAGGCTACGCTAGGGGTGACACTGGTCAACTAGTAGGGTCAAGTGTGCGTCTAGATGCACGGGTGTTATGTCCTCAAATGTTGTGCATAATCAGACAGTTAATCACTAACACATGTCTTGCCAGTACGTCAGTGCACACAAGACAGTCAACTCACAAATATCAGGGTCACATGGTCAATGTAAATACGGGATCTCCATAATTAACACTAGGGCATACAGTACATATACAAATATGTTCATAACTAGTATTAGTAGTTAATTACTTATATATATATATATACATCCATATTTTTATATCTATATCAACTAATATTATATACATACGCACACACACGTACGAGCACACTAGTCATTGGGTTCACCGACACGGGTCTGAAATCAACCAACTAAACTTGTCATGACACGATATGCTAAAACTCTACACTATTCACACTTGCACATAAAATCACGAAGAGGACAAGTCCGAACCTTGGCGTGCCCGTACGGGGACGACGATGTTGATGATGGTGATGATGATGGTGATGATGATGATGAAGGTGATGATGATGGTGATGATGTTGATGAAGGTGATGATGATGGTGATGATGTTGATGATGATGAACATGAGGAGGTCGACGGGAAGAAGTCAGGCAGGTGGTGGCAGCAGGGTGGTCGTGTCTCCAGCAAGGAAGAATCGTGGGGAAGATGTAATCCCCCTAATTTTCAAAAATTGGTAATTTGGAATTTTTCCCAATTTACTGTAATTTTTTGATATTTTTCTGGAATTAAAATCAAAGTATTTGGTAATTAAAGGATTTTTAAATGTTATTAAATAATATTAAAATATTATGGAAATAATATTTTTTAGTAAAAAATAGAAAACCGGACATAGGGTAATTTTTCGGGAATTTATTGGACCCCGGAAGTATTTTTAAAGTCCTAAAAACTATTTTATAATTAAACCAAATTGAACCCTAAATAAACCGGGTTTATTTTAAATAAACCAAACCAATAACTGAACCGGTTTATTTAACCCAACTTAAACTCCTGCGGGTCGGATCCGGGCCTGACCCGTGACTCGAAACCCGCTAGACCCGAACCCGCTTAAATGCTTAGCGGATCGGGTCGGATCCGCCTGACCCGACCCATCACCGACCTGACCCGAAATTCTTTCTCTCCCAACCCGACTGTTTCAGCCCTCTGCCCCTTCGCCTCCGGCCGTTACGCCACCGGCCGACCCTCCCTCTTCTTCTCCCCGAACGGCAACGGCCGACTCATCGTCTCCCTTAACCGGCCACCCCGTCGTCTACCTCCCCCTCTCTATTTAAACCCTCCACCGCTCGGACTCCCCGCCTCGCCGCTGCCCGTCGCCGGAGCCCTCGCCGCCCTCTCCGGCCCATGCCCCCACGACCCCGGCCACCTAGCCGCCTCACCTGGCTACCCCCCCCAGCTCACCGCCCCTATATAAAACCCTTCCTCCTCCTTCCTTTCCCCCGCCGACCTACTCCTCCTCCCCGCCGTGCCTGCTCCACCGCTCCCCTCGCCGTGCCGCCAGCGCCGCCATGCCCCGCCCTCGCCAGCGCTGCCCCGACCTCTCCTCCTCCTTCCTCCTCCTCCCTCCACCCTCGAGAGCAGCTGCAGCAGCGGGCCAGAGCTCCGCCGAGCCCCGGCCAGCCTCGACACGGTCTCCGATGCCGCCTTCGGCCGCCTCCGCCCAGAGTCGCCAGCGCCGCCCCAGCCCCTCCGACCGGCCTCCCCCGCCGCAGCTCCGGCCAGCATTCCCAAACCCTAACCCTAGGCGACTCAGGACACGGACACGTCGAGTCGTGTCGGATACGAGAAAATGCAGTTTCTCGAGCCCTGTTCAGGTACCTGTATCTCTCTCCTCGTAGCTCTGTTTCTCGTTCTGTCAGTTGTGATGCGTAGCCTGCATGACCCCCTCGGTGCCCGTGCAACCCGCTCGGTGCATCGCGTCCTGTGGTGATCGTGAACCGCGATCCAAAAACAGGAAAATCAACGCCCTGTTTTACCCCGGAACTGAGTGCGTTCCGCCAAACGGGACGACTTGGTCGCGTGCGGTCTTCACCGATATGTGTGCGTCGTTGATACGGTCGTGCAGGATTTCGCAGAAGTCAATTCGGATGTGCGTGCACACCGGAATCAACGCGTATCCGCAGACACCGTCCCGTATCTGTCAGTTCTGGAACGCGTCCTAACTTTGTGTACACATGTCGGATCAAAACAAAACTTGCGACATCGGACTCGTAGCAATACGCTGGTCCTGTGAGCCAAGTTTGGTTCGATTCTGAGAACGTTGACAAAATCGTGTGTCGTGGGCCCCACAGGCTCCACTTGACGGGCGATTTTGAGAACGGCTCATCGGAATCCAATTCTGGAAGTTTCGTTGGGTTCGTATCATTGTTCTTGACCTGTTGACACTAAGTTGGACAGATTTGGAGACCTTTGACCCTAATACGTTTTTCGGTGCAAAGCGGCCCACATTTGGACCCCGTTTTGCCCTGAAATTATTATTTTTGCCCTTGTCTCCAAATTGGACTCAAGGACAGGCATTTCTAGCTGATTAATATTTTCTGGATCTGATGGTGATGTCTATTTCTGCAACTGGAGTACTGCCTGCAGAACCCACGGAAGTCAGAGCTACAATTGGAGCCGGAACCTCAGGCAAGTGTACCTTGCCAACTTGCAGTTTTGTTACATATTACTTAGACTTAATTATAACTGTTGTACATGATTAAACCTAGGGCCGTTTGACTTACTTAGCTTCTGATTAATAGTCGGGTGCCAACACCGTACGCGGGTTGTGTAAAGTCAAATAGAAATGGATACCGAAACCTTTTGCATTCTAGTACTTTCTTTATCAAGTACATTATACCCAGGACACTTGACACTATACATTTGACAGAATTTTCCTGAGATATTCGTGGTGATTCTGTATAGGATGCAGGACTGACATAGATATTATAATCTTAGTTCATATTATGACTTGCTGTATTAGTCTTGATCTTGCGTGTTATGGACATGAGACGTGTGATTACATTGGGTGGGGAGAGACACACAGGCTACAGGCTGATCATATATATATAAAACTCCTATTATTGCGGTGCTCAAGACTCTAAGCCCGAGCTTGGCCCACTACGTGTTATTACTGCTACCGGCTCCCCGACACAGAGCTTGTAGTAGTTTCAGCCTGAGTTTTTAGTGATGCTCTCAACTTGCATATCACTTAGCTGGTTATCTAGTTTACCCTATTATTTCAATTAATTACTGTACTGCATTTATTTTAGCTTGTATTATCTGTACCTTGCTATGTCCCCTGAGGACCTGGAATAGATTATGTCCCCAGGTTTAGCAGAGGAAATCCACTCTGAGGTTTACAGGACAGGTGCTTTAGCAGGAGCAGAAGCAGGTTCAGGAGCAGGCACTGGAGCAGAACCAGGAACCGAAGACTAGGTGATTGCCATAGATTTTTCTGAGTATATGTTCTTCCATACTCAGTCAGTGATGTTATTTTCTTTCTTGTTTAAAGAACAATTGTATCAGACTTGACTATCGGGTTGTTCCCCGATTACATTACTTGTGATTTGATGTTATTGTTGATGTTTTATTTTCCTTATGTTGACTTTGTTATATTCATTATGTGGATGAGATTAGTAGACCCGGACTGTTGTAATACAGCTTAAGCATGTCCCGATGGATCCATTAAATTGGGTTCATCCATCGGTGTGTGCTGCTGGCCATTGTCACGTGTTTAGTCCCTCGTTATTTTGGGATTGGGGCGTGACATGGTTTTTGTGGTGGCCCATGCAGGTCAACGACTAAATTGTTCGGTTTCAACTTAGGGACCGAACAGGCCTGCAATAAGAATAGGATAAGTTTTTAGGATCTCATTGTAGCGCCCCGTTCCCCCGGTGCGGGGAGCGCGGCTAAGAAACACAAACGGTATCGTTCGATCGGGATAGATTGAATTAAGAACTCGTCCTCGTTATGGATTTGTTTCTTCGGAATCGATTCCCATATTCAGTGGACTGCGCCCCCGGGATCGGCTTAGCGGCAGAGTCAGGAGGGACCTCTCCGCTGCTATCTTTTATTGCCTCGGTTTTCGATGTCGCTTGTTGCTTTCGTGCTTTGAGTTGGTTTTGGGATTTGCTTGTTTTTCTTGAACGGTTTCGATGGTTTTCATTGTTTTCGTTCATTGACTTGCACTTCTATTCCGAGATTGGAAAGAGAGGAAGAAGTATTAATCGAGCTGTTCGTGTGCAGGTGAACGAGCAGTAGGCGGCTTACGAGCGGAGTCGTGAAGCGCCTCTTTCCTTCTCCCTTCCAAAAATCTAAGTGAGTGGCTACCAACCCGATTAGCTAGCCCTGCTTCCAGCTTCACTCCTTGCCCCGATCAAACGATACCAAGTAATAATAAAAGAAACCAAGATAAAAGAGAATAGACTTGGTTAATACTGCTTGTCAATCAAACTGTGAACGGTTACTTACTTGCATGCGTGTTCGCTCGGAAATATTATCATATGCATAATACAAGTTAGAATGTATGCTCTTCTTTAAATTATGCTATGAACATAACTCATCCTGAATGCAATAATCTGATAGGGAGACTATGCCAAAGTAGCTCTCCTCCTGTTACTGTCCCGTGCCTGTTATTGCCCTGATTTGCCTCAACTGCTAACTTAGTGTATATGTTGATCACGGACAACTTGTGCACAAGGCTCTTAGTTCCTGCGGACGGTCGCTGGGGCACTGGCACCGATCCGATCCGGGCGGGAACTCTCCTGTTTAGTCATCCTGTGCAAGGACGGAATGGCGTGCAGCACTCCCGTGCTCTCGCTGCATACCATCCTCGTCAGTGACTAAAATTGGTCCAATATGGCATCCAGCCAGTGATCCCCTGTATATTTAAACCTGTTGCATACTAACTTGTGTCTTCGTGGCAGGGAAGGCAAGGTAAGTATTGTGCAGGTAATTCAGACGGTCAGGTAAAATCCACCGAACGGTGGCACGTTCATTTCAGTAAATTCAATATGCTGCTTACTTGTAAATGAACTAAGGCAAGATAGAAACCCACAAAATATGCATGCTTCACTAAACAACGTGTTGATTGGTATAGTCAGGCTAGCTCGCCTTCACCAGCATGTTTCGATATGCTGACCCTCGTTGAAACAGGTTCTCCGCACCAAGGCGAACCGAGCGAGGAGCCGAAGTCGTCTACCCGATCCAGTCCAGCTGTTAGCGCATCTTCACCGCGCCTCGAAGCCTTTTAAAGTCAGGAGCCTGCAACTCTTCATACACAATGCAGCTCCGAGGCAAAGCGATCCTCCAGCCTGGAGGTCCTTATCGTTTTGAGTTTATAAAAGGATGTAATGTACAGGACTGCTATCTCATTTTGAGTCAACCCTTTTGTAAGCCGTTCGACATATTAGCTGACTCGTTCAAGAGTTTGTAATAGATGTTCATTATCAATAAAGAGAACTTTTCTATGTTTCAAATCTGTGTTTCAATTTATCTGCGTACTCTGAATATGTGCTTGCTATGCAAATCATTAAAGCCTTGTGCGGGCGCAACTCCAGGCCCGCACGGCAGTCATGACTCGGGGGACGCCTCGGGGCGTGACATAGTGGTATCAGAGCACAGATTCAAAGTTCCTTAGACTTCGTGCTGGAAAAGTTCCTTTAACGATCAAATTCCTGTGCGAACTCTTGAACTCGCTAGGCCAAAATGAGATACGTTCATGTAATAAGTCCATAATACATTATGATCCTAATATAATTTACCTTCTTTTGAAGGAATGGATCCAGCACAATCTGCAGCGCGACCACCGATCGAAACACAAGAAAGCAGTTCGGGCAATTCGGGAAGCTCTCGAAGCCAAAGAGGCATGTCTCAAGTCGACCCGCTTGAGCGGGTAATACAAATGTTAGAATCGCAGCGACAACGAGACGATGCTCGCCAAGCTAAGCTCGAGAGTAATCTAGAGACCCGATTCTCAGTCCAACAGAAGCAGGTCGATGCCCTGCAACAAATTGTTCAGACTTTGGCTGCCAACCATTCCGCCGCAACAGCAGCGACTCCGGTGGAACAGCCCTTGCTTGAAGTGGAGACGCCTCAAATTCCAAGGCCGAAGGACGTGATTGCCTTCAACTTGGGCCATTTCAAGAAGGTCTGCAACACCCCATTCAACGGGACTGAGGACCCAGTGGTAGCTCTAGATTGGCTAGCAGAACTTGAAGATCACTTCACTCTGCTAGAGGTCCCCGAAGAGAAGCGCGTCTCCTGCGCGCAACTACAGCTCCGCCTCGACGCACACGATTGGTGGGACGTGCATCGACGATCTCTCCAACTTGATCACGGAGAGGAGGCGATCTCGTGGACGACCTTTCGTGCCGCGTTTGAAGAGGAGTATATACCCCCTCCAGTGCAACGTAAGATGGAAAATGACTTCGTGCAACTGAGGCAAGGCAGGATGACAGTTAAAGAGTATTCCGCCGAATTCAACCGACTCTCCAAATTTGCTAGGGCCTATTTACCTGATGCAGCGAGTCGAGCTAGAAGGTTTGAAGGTGGTCTTCGTCCTGCCATCCATTCGCACGTGGTCAATAATCAGTACGGGATAATGCGTGAAGTCATGAATCATGCCCTATCCCTCGAGCCGCAGTATCCTCACATTTCCACCGGCGCTGTGCATACCTACAATCACAAACGCCAAGGCAACGAGGGAGGAAACAACGCTGCAAAGTGTCACAATGATGGCGGGAAGCAGAAGACAAATCCCAACCAAACATGTAACTTCTGTAGGAAGCCAGGGCACCTGTTCAAGGATTATCGAAAGCGACTCGGGAATTGCCTCCGTTGTGGTGATCCAACCCATCGGGTGGATGCTTGTCCTGTCCCGGATCGCCGCCCTCGACATAATGCTCCCTAACGGTAGGCCCTATTCCTAAGTTTCGGGACGAAACTTCCAATTGGTTGGGTAGGATGTAGCGCCCCGTTCCCCCGGTGCGGGGAGCGCGGCTAAGAAACACAAACGGTATCGTTCGATCGGGATAGATTGAATTAAGAACTCGTCCTCGTTATGGATTTGTTTCTTCGGAATCGATTCCCATATTCAGTGGACTGCGCCCCCGGGATCGGCTTAGCGGCAGAGTCAGGAGGGACCTCTCCGCTGCTTACTTTTATTGCCTCGGTTTTCGATGTCGCTTGTTGCTTTCGTGCTTTGAGTTAGTTTTGGGATTTGCTTGTTTTTCTTGAACGGTTTTGATGGTTTTCATTGTTTTCGTTCATTGACTTGCACTTCTATTCCGAGATTGGAAAGAGAGAAAGAAGTATTAATCGAGCTGTTCGTGTGCAGGTGAACGAGCAGTAGGCGGCTTACGAGCGGAGTCGTGAAGCGCCTCTTTCCTTCTCCCTTCCAAAAATCTAAGTGAGTGGCTACCAACCCGATTAGCTAGCCCTGCTTCCAGCTTCACTCCTTGCCCCGATCAAACGATACCAAGTAATAATAAAAGAAACCAAGATAAAAGAGAATAGACTTGGTTAATACTGCTTGTCAATCAAACTGTGAACGGTTACTTACTTGCATGCGTGTTCGCTCGGAAATATTATCATATGCATAATACAAGTTAGAATGCATGCTCTTCTTTAAATTATGCTATGAACATAACTCATCCTGAATGCAATAATCTGATAGGGAGACTATGCCAAAGTAGCTCTCCTCCTGTTACTGTCCCGTGCCTGTTATTGTCCTGATTTGCCTCAACTGCTAACTTAGTGTATATGTTGATCACGGACAACTTGTGCACAAGGCTCTTAGTTCCTGCGGACGGTCGCTGGGGCACTGGCACCGATCCGATCCGGGCGGGAACTCTCCTGTTTAGTCATCCTGTGCAAGGACGGAATGGCGTGCAGCACTCCCGTGCTCTCGCTGCATACCATCCTCGTCAGTGACTAAAATTGGTCCAATATGGCATCCAGCCAGTGATCCCCTGTATATTTAAACCTGTTGCATACTAACTTGTGTCTTCGTGGCAGGAAAGGCAAGGTAAGTATTGTGCAGGTAATTCAGACGGTCAGGTAAAATCCACCGAACGGTGGCACGTTCATTTCAGTAAATTCAATATGCTGCTTACTTGTAAATGAACTAAGGCAAGATAGAAACCCACAAAATATGCATGCTTCACTAAACAACGTGTTGATTGGTATAGTCAGGCTAGCTCGCCTTCACCAGCATGTTTCGATATGCTGACCCTCGTTGAAACAGGTTCTCCGCACCAAGGCGAACCGAGCGAGGAGCCGAAGTCGTCTACCCGATCTAGTCCAGCTGTTAGCGCATCTTCACCGTGCCTCGAAGCCTTTTAAAGTCAGGAGCCTGCAACTCTTCATACACAATGCAGCTCCGAGGCAAAGCGATCCTCCAGCCTGGAGGTCCTTATCGTTTTGAGTTTATAAAAGGATGTAATGTACAGGACTGCTATCTCATTTTGAGTCAACCCTTTTGTAAGCCGTTCGGCATATTAGCTGACTCGTTCAAGAGTTTGTAATAGATGTTCATTATCAATAAAGAGAACTTTTCTATGTTTCAAATCTGTGTTTCAATTTATCTGCGTACTCTGAATATGTTCTTGCTATGCAAATCATTAAAGCCTTGTGCGGGCGCAACTCCAGGCCCGCACGGCGGTCACGACTCGGGGGATGCCTCGGGGCGTGACACTCATCCACTTGCTTGAAAACGTTCTTGATATCTGTATCGGATTCAAATAAAATTCTTGACTTGCATCCTGCCTTGATTCTTGTGTGCTTCTTATAGTTTATTTTGGTTGTAAAATTATGGATCCACAAGCCGGCGACGAGACTCATCCAGCAGCACCACAAGATGTTGTGGTTAACCACGAAGATGAAGTGATACTAGTGGATGAAGGTCAAACATCACAACAACTCAGTCCAGCAAGACAGAATGACTCAAGAATCCAGGAAGACGACGTTCCACCATCGACACAGATGCCTACCATTCCACAAGGGCATGCTATGGACGAACAACAAATGTTTTGAATGTTCTACGCGATGATGCAATCCCATCAGAAGGTTCAAGAAGAAGATCAGCAAAACCAAGTGGAGAAGTTCATTGACAGATTTAGCTCGGAGTTAAGGAGATTAATCAGTTCAAATGTACCTACCTTAGACGTGAACGTTCTTGCTGCAACACGACCCATGGAGTGCAACACAAGGATCGAGTTCAGCCAGAAGCGGCCATATGCAACAGCACCAGACCAAGTACGACAAGAAAGAGTTGCAAAGCGACCACAGCTGAATCCACCACTTGCACTAGTCCTCCCTACTTGTCACTATTGTGGCAAGGTAGGCCATTTCGCTAAAGAATGTCGACGTAGACTGGGACAATGTCTATCTTGCGGATCCAAAAAGCATTCGGTAAGGGATTGCCCTGAACGTCGAGAGAAAGCAGTGATGATTCAACAACCAGCCGCATCAGCACCAGCCGGAGCACCACAGGAAGAAATTGCAAAGAAGTCTCAACTGCACCAACCACCAGAAGCATCTCCGCAAGTATTGCTTATCTGTCAAAATTGTCGCAAGAGAGGCCACATTGAGAACGGGTGCAGACGTAAATTGGGATTATGCTTGATTTGCGCGTCCAACCAACACTTAGCCAAAGATTGTCCTCAGCATCGAAAGAGAGCACTGATGATAAACAGACAAGCACTACCAGCACCGAGGCCAGCCTCTCCAGTATTGGAAATACTGCAAATAGAAGTTGAAGGAGTTCTACCACCAGCCCAAGGAGGGAGTCAGCCGAGGCCACCCTTGGCACCACAAGAAGCACTCTTCCAGCAGGCTCAACAGCAGCCGAGGAATCATCTGCAAGAACGCGGACAAGCTCCAGTGATGACTTTGGAGGATGCGCAGATTCATGGAGTAGCTATTAAGAGTAAGTTTTTATAGTTTCCTGCTTCTAGATTTGCTTTAGTTCGTGCCTGCTAGTTCGTGACCCTAGACTTCACCTGACAGTTTTAAATTGCTAATAATAGATAACCTAGTGATAACTTAGTAATTTTGAACTTGCCAATAACTTAGAATGTTTATAAATGTTAACCTGATAAGTTTTTAAAGGATAAAACTGTTTTTTTAAAACTGTGATTTTCTAGATTTCCTTCATTCGGGAAATTTCATCACTTTTAATGCTTAGGGAAATAATTTTTCCTAGGTGTTACTCTCAACCTTGATTCTCCTTGATTTTGATGTGCTTCGAACAATATTTACAACCGTGTCATCTCTGTTGACCGGTTATTCTTTGATTGCGAGGACGTAATCCTTATAAGGGGGGTAGATTGTAATCCCCCTGATTTTCAAAAATTGATAATTTGGAATTTTCCCCAATTTACTGTAATTTTCTGATATTTTCTGGAATTAAAATCAAAGTATTTGGTAATTAAAGGATTTTTAAATGTTATTAAATAATATTAAAATATTATGGAAATGATATTTTTTAGTGTAAAATGGAAAATCGGACATAGGGTAATTTTTCGGGAATTTATTGGACCCCTGAAGTATTTTTAAAGTCCTAAAAACTATTTTATAATTAAACCAAATTGAACCCTAAATAAACCAAACCAAACCAATAACTGAACCGGTTTATTTAACCCAACTTAAACCCCTGCGGGTCGGATCCGGGCCTGACCCGTGACCCGAAACCCGCTAGACCCGAACCCGCTTAAATGCTTAGCGGATCGGGTCGGATCCGCCTGACCCGACCCGACCCATCACCGACCCGACCCGAAATTCTTTCTCTCCCAACCCGACTGTTTCAGCCCTCCGCCCCTTCGCCTCCGGCCGTTACGCCGCCGGCCGACCCTCCCTCTTCTTCTTCCCGAACGGCAACCGCCGACTCATCGCCTCCCTTAATCGGCCACCCTGTTGTCTACCTCCCCCTCTCTATTTAAACCCTCCACCGCCCGGACTCCCCGCCTCGCCGCTGCCCGTCGCCGGAGCCCTCGTCGCCCTCTCCGGCCCACGCCCCCACGACCCCGGCCACCTGGCCGCCTCACCCGGCTACCCCCCAGCTCATCGCCCCTATATAAAACCCTTCCTCCTCCTTCCTTTCCCCCGCCGACCTACTCCTCCTCCCCGCCGTGCCTGCGCCACCGTTCCCCTCGCCGTGCCGCCAGCGTCGCCGTGCCCCGCCCTCGCCAACGCCGCCCCGACCTCTCCTTCTCCTTCCTCCTCCTCCCTCCACCCTCGAGAGCAGCTGCAGCAGCGGGCCAGAGCTCCGCCGAGCCCCGGCCAGCCTCGACACGGTCGCCGACGCCTCCGGCCGCCTGCCACGCGTCGCCGCCTCCGCCCAACGTCGCCAGCGCTGCCCCAGCCCCTCGACTGGCCTCCCCCGCCGCAGCTCCGGCCAGCATCCCCAAACCCTAACCCTAGGCGACTCAGGACACGGACACGTCGAGTCATGTCGGACACGAGAAAACACAGTTTCTCGAGTCCTGTTCAGGTACCTGTATCTCTCTCCTCGTAGCTCTATTTCTTATTCCGTCAGTTGTGACGCGTAGCCTGCATGACCCCCTCGGTGCCCGTGCAACCCGCTCGGTGCATCGCGTCATGTGGTGATCGCGAACCGCGATCCAAAAACAGGAAAATCAACGCCCTGTTTTACCCCGGAACTGAGTGCGCCCCGCCAAACGGGACGACTTGGTCGCGTACGGTCTTCACCGATACGTGCGCGTCGTTGATACGGACGTGCGGAATTTTGCAGAAGTCAATTCGGATGTGCGTGCACACCGGAATCAACGCGTATCTGCGGACACCGTCCCGTATCCGTCAGTTCTGGAACGCTTGCTAACTTTGTGTACACGTGTCGGATCGAAACGAAACTTGCGCCATCGGACTCGTAGCAATACGCTGGTCCTGTGAGCCAAGTTTGGTTCGATTCTGAGAACGTTGACAAAATTGTGTGTCGTGGGCCCATAGGCTCCACTTGACGGGCGATTTTGAGAACGGCTCATCGGAATCCAATTTTGGAAGTTCCGTTGGGTTCGTATCATCGTTCCTGACCTGTTGACACTAAGTTGGACAGATTTGGAGACCTTTGACCCTGACGCATTTTTCGGTGCAAAGCGGGCCCATATTTGGACCCCGTTTTGCTCTAAAATTGTCATTTTTGCCCTTGTCTCCAAATTGGACTCAAGGACAGGCATTTCTAGATGATTAATATTTTCTGGATCTGATGGTGATGTCTATTTCAGCAACTGGAGTATTGCCTGCAGAACCCACGAAAGTCAGAGCTACAATTGGAGTCGGAACCTCAGGCAAGTGTACCTTGCCAAGTTGCAGTTTTGTTACATATTACTTGGACTTAATTATAACTGTTGTACATGCTTAAACCTAGGGCTGTTTGACTTACTTCGCTTCCGATTAATAGTCGGGTGCCAACACTGTACGCGGGTTGTGTAAAGTCAAATAGAAATGGATACCGAAACCATTTGCATTCTAGTACTTGCTTTATCAAGTACATTATACCCAGGACACTTGACACTATACATTTGACAGAATCTTCCTGAGATATTTATGGTGATTCTGTATAGGATGCAGGACTGACATAGACATTATAATCTTAGTTCATATTATGACTTGCTGCATTAGTCTTGATCTTGCGTGTCATGGACATGAGACGTGTGATTACATTGGGTGGGGAGAGACACACAAGCTACAGGCTGATCATATATATATAAAACCCCTATTATTGCGGTGCTCAAGACTCTAAGCCCGAGCTTGGCCCACTACGTGTTATTACTGCTACCGGCTCCCCGACACAGAGCTTGTAGTGGTTTCAGCCTGAGTTTTTAGTGATGCTCTCAACTTGCATATCACTTAGCTGGTTATCTAGTTCACCCTATTATTTCATTTAATTGCTGCACTGCATTTATTTTGGCTTATATTATCTGTACCTTGCTATGTCCCCTGAGGACCTGGAATGGATTATGTCCCCAGGTTTAGCAGAGGAAATCCACTCTGAGGTTTACAGGACAGGTGCTTTAGCAGGAGCAGAAGCAGGTTCAGGAGCAGGCACTGGAGCAGAACCAGGAACCGAAGACTAGGTGATTGCCATAGATTTTTTTGAGTACCCCCAGCTCACCGCCCCTATATAAAACCCTTCTCCTCATTCCTTTCCCCCGCCGACCTACTCCTCATCCCCGCCGTGCCTGCGCCACCGCTCCCCTCGCCGTGCCGCCAGCGCCGCCGTGCCCCGCCCTTGCCAGCGCCGTCCCGACCTCTCCTCCTCCTCCTTCCTCCTCCTCCCTCCACCCTCGAGAGCAGCAGCAGCAGCGGGCCAGAGCTCCGCCGAGCCCCGGTCAGCCTCGACACGGTCGCCGATGCCGCCTCCAGCCGCCTGCCACGCGCCGCCGCCTCCGCCCAGCATCGCCAGCGCCGCCCCAGCCCCTCCGACTAGCCTCCTCCACGGCAGCTCCGGCCAGCATCCCCAAACCCTAACCCTAGGCGACTCAGGACACGGACACGTCGAGTCGTGTCGGACACGAGAAAATGCAGTTTCTCGAGCCCTATTCAGGTACCTGTATCTCTCTCCTCGTAGCTCTGTTTTTGGTTCCGTCAGTTATAACGCGTAGCCTGCATGACCCCCTCGGTGCCCGTGCAACCCGCTCGGTGCATCGCGTCCTGTGGTGATCGTGAACCGCGATCCAAAAATAGGAAAATCAACGCCCTATTTTACCCCGGAACTGAGTGCGCCCCGCCAAACGGGACGACTTGGTCGCGTACGGTCTTCACCGATACGTGCGCGTCGTTGATACGGACGTGCGAGATTTCGCAGAAGTCGATTCGGATGTGCATGCACACCGAAATCAACGCGTATCCGCGGACACCGTCCCGTATCCGTCAGTTCTGGAATACGTCCTAACTTTGTGTACACATGTCGGATCAAAATAAAACTTATGCCATCGGATTCGTAGCAATACGCTGGTCCTGTGAGACAAGTTTGGTTCTATTCTGAGAACGTTGACAAAATCGTGTGTCGTGGGCCCCACAGGCTCCACTTGACGGACGATTTTGAGAACGGCTCATCGGAATCCAATTCTGGAAGTTCCGTTGGGTTCGTATCATCGTTTCTGACCTGTTGACACTAAGTTAGACAGATTTAGAGACCTTTGATCTTGACACGTTTTTCGGTACAAAGCGGCCCACATTTGGACCCTATTTTGCCCTGAAATTGTCATTTTTGCCCTGGTCTCCAAATTGGACTCAAGGACAGGCGTTTCTAGCTGATTAATATTTTCTGGATCTGATGGTGATGTCTATTTCAGTAACTGGAGTACTGTCTGCAGAACCCACGGAAGTCAGAGCTACAATTGGAGTCGAAACCTCAGGCAAGTGTACATTGCCAACTTGCAGTTTTGTTACATATTACTTGGACTTAATTATAATTGTTGTACATGCTTAAACCTAGGGCCGTTTGACTTACTTAGCTTCCAATTAATAGTCGGGTGCCAACACCGTACGCGGGTTGTGTAAAGTCAAATAGAAATGGATATCGAAACCCTTTGCATTATAGTACTTGCTTTATCAAGTACATTATACCCAGGACACTTGACACTATACAATTGACAGAATCTTCCTGAGATATTCGTGATGATTCTGTATAGGATGCACGACTGACATAGACATTATAATCTTAGTTCATATTATGACTTGCTGCATTAGTCTTGATCTTGCGTGTCATGGACATGAGACGTGTGATTACATTGGGTGGGGAGAGACACACAGGCTACAGGCTGATCATATATATATATATATATATATATATATATATATATATATATATATATATATATATATATATAACCCTTATTATTGCGGTGCTCAAGACTCTAAGTCCGAGCTTGGCCCACTACGTGTTATTACTGCTACCGGCTCCCCGACACAGAGCTTGTAGTGGTTTTAGCCTGAGTTTTTAGTGATGCTCTCAACTTTCATATCACTTAGCTGGTTATCTAGTTCACCCTATTATTTCATTTAATTGCTGCACTGCATTTATTTTGGCTTGTATTATCTGTACCTTGCTATGTCCCCTGAGGACCTGGAATGGATTATGTCCCCAGGTTTAGCAGAGGAAATCCACTTTGAGGTTTACAGGACAGGTGCTTTAGCAGGAGCAGAAGCAGGTTCAGGAGCAGAACCAGTTACCGAAGACTAGGTGATTGCTGTAAACCCCCTGAATTTTCAAATTATTAAATCTTGGATTTTTCCCAATTTTCTGGAATTTTCTGGGAATTTTTCTGAAATTAAAATCAAGGTTTTCAATTAATAAATGATTTTTATTTGGCAATAAATAATACTAAAATATCATGAAAATAACATTTTTGGGTGTAAAATGAAAAATTGGACTTAGGATAATTTTTCTGGATTTTTCTGGGCCTCAGAACTATTTTTAAATGCCTAAAAATAATTTTTCAAATTAATTAATTAAATTAACTGTTTATTTATTATTATTATATTTATTTTTATTATTTATATTTAATTTTAATTTTTATTTCTTCTGGGCCGGCCCGGCCCAGTGGGCCGAAGCCCAGCCCAGCCCAGCCGCCCGTTCTTATCGGGTCGGGTCGGGTTCAGCCGAACCCGACCCGCCGCAGCCCGACCCGTCTTCCCCGTTCCCTCTCCCCGATTCCTCCGCCGGCCGCCGCGCCCTCCGCTCCGCTCCGCCCGGACCACCACCCCACGCCCCGCCTTCTTCGCCACTCCACTGCCCATCTCGGCCCCCCTAGCCTCTCAGCCCCCTATTTAACCTCTCTCCCCGAGCCCCGACGACCACCACGAACCTCGCTGCCACCCACCCCCCGGCTCAGCCACCGCCACTGCCCCTTAAGCTCCGCCGCCGCCGCTGCAGCCCCGCCGACGGCCCGAACCTCCTCCTCTTTCTCCCCTCTCCTCTTCTTTCCTCGCCCCGACTCCGGTCAGCCCGCCTCCGGCCGCCCTCCGCTCCGACGACGTCCAGAACCCCGACCCCGAGCCGCCCAGCCCCCGGCCGGCCTCCCCCAGCAGCGGCGCCGCCCTCCTCCGGCCGGACCACCGCCTGCAGCTCCGAAAACCCTAACCCTAGCCCTAATTTGGATTTCGTGTCGGACACGACACGGACACGTCTCGACCCCGGTTTTCGGATCCCCTTCAGGTGTGTGTAACTTTTGCCTCGTAGCTCCGATTCCAATTTTGCAAATTGCGTTGGGAAGTCTGTATGACCCTCTCGGTGTCCGGATAAACTGTTCGGGGCATCGCGTCCTGTGGTGATCCACACCGCGATCCAAAAACAGGAAAAATCAGACCCTGTTTCACCCCGGAACTGAGTGCACCCCGCCAAACGGGACGACTTGGTCGCGTGCGGTCTTCACAGATACGTTCACATCATCGATACAGACGTGTGAGTTTTCGTGGAAGCTGATTCGGGTGTGCGTGCACACCAGAATCAACGCGTATCCGCGGACATCGCCCCGTATTCGCCTTTTCGGCAATTCGTCCTAACTTCGTGTACACTCGTCAGATCGAGACAAAACTTGTACCATCGGACTCGTAGTGATACGTTGGTCCTGTGGGTCAAGTTTGGTTCAATTCTGAGAACGTTGACGAAATCGCGTGTCGTGGGCCCCACAGGCCCCGCTCGACGGGCAATTTTGTGTTCGGCTCATCGGAATCCAAATCTGGAAGTTCCGTTGGGTTCGTATCAGCGTTCCTGACCTGTTGACACTAAGTTTGGTGAATTTGGAGACCTTTGACCCGGACACATTTTTCGGTGCAAAGCGGGTCCACCGGCGGACCCCGTTTTGATCCGAAACTGTCGTTTTTGCCCTTGTCTCCAAATTGGATCCAAGGACAAGCGCTTCTAGCTATTTGACATCTTCTGAGCAAGATGGTAATGTCTATTTCAGCTTTTGGACTCATCTCTGGAATTTTTCCCCGAGAGCCAATATTAATCGGATCCAAACATCAGGCAAGTACCTGCACTTCAAGTTAATCTTTATATATTGTGATAATTAATTCCCTGTCTTACATGTACCCTTGATGATTACACATCGTGTTAGAAATGTTGAATTTCATGTCTTGAATATTGGTAGTTCCTGTCTTGTTTTTCATGTCGGGTGGGAGAATACTAAGGAGGCATGTAGTTTACCCTTTCCCCTGGATTGTCTAATAGCTGTTGGTACACGACTGTCCATCAGCCGGATCTCGATTGTATTGTCTAATAGCCGTTTATGACGGCCGGATTAGCCTTATAAACCCCTACATGCCAACTATGTATTCTAAAAACAAACACAAGTTCACACAGATAGTTCTGGTCATGTTATATTTCTTGCTGGCTATTGTAGTTTCATTTCCTGTTTTATTTATTTCTGTTTCTCATATTCCTGTTTACAGCTAACTCTGAGATAATAATGTTCTGCTAATGCTGTTTCTCAACATGATATCCAATATTTAATTATCATAAAATATTTAGTTTAATCTTGTTGTGCACTGTGTACTTTGCTCCTTTCCTGACTGGATCTGTTGTTTAGGCGATGATGAGAACCTTGCCCCCACCTATTATGGCCCCTATGAGGCAGCAGGTGATACAGTTGCAGAGCCAGTTCCCGCACAGGAAGCTACTCCTGCTGAGTAGTTAGCAGTAGTTATCCTAGTTTTGCTCTTTATCTTAGCAATCAGGTTTGTCCCCGATTTTATTCTGATTCCTGTACTAAAATATTTGAATCTGTTGTCATATTTATTTTAGTTGCAATCTTAAGTTTCATTTTTCATTATTATCTTGCCTATGTTATTTGTGAATGAGCTAGTTAGTAAATCTGGATTTGACCTAGACAGCGTACTACCGCCGATTCTGCGGCGTAGGCTGGACGTACCCACGCACTCGTGCCCGAATTTCCGGGTGCGGATCGTGACACGTTTTTATGGTGGCCCATGCAGGTCCTATCCTAAAATAGGATAATACCCTAGGACAGGGTATGGAATAAGATTGAGGATTCTAGGAAAAGCTCATTCACAGTATAGCGTCCTTATTTCAATTCTTGATATCATTGCTGCTCAATTATTCCTATCGTCTTTGATTTCCAAGTAATCTATTCTGAACTCCCTATCCCTTCATCTTTCAGAATGGTCCAGACAAGGAATACAGTAGGAGGCACATCAGAACCAGCTGAGCAGAATGTGCCCGAAACTCTTGTACTCCCGCCGCCTCCATCTGTTCCGGCAGTTACTCTGGATGGGGCACAGCTACTCGGAGTGTTCCAGGGACTAGTGGAATCCCAGAAAGAACAGACTGCACTTCTGTGGACCAGCCTCTCAGAAGCTATTAAGTCCCAGGAGTCACCACTCAAGAGGCCAGGGAGTGCCAAAGACTTCAAAAACCTCAGACCCCTGGAATTTTACGGAACTGAAGGCATTCTCTATGCCGATGAATGGATAGAGAACGTAGAGCGACTCCTGAAGACTGCTCGGGTCCCTGATGATCTCAAAGTGGAGTCCGCAAGCCTGCAACTGTTCGACATAGCTCGGACCTGGTTCAGAGATGAACCCCAACTATCTGCTCCTGACCTCACCTGGGAAGATTTTAAGAGGCTATTCAAGGAAAAATTCTACCCCGAAGTGGCTCGAGAAGCTCTCGAAAGTCAATTCGAGAGACTGGAACAAGGTAACCTATCTGTAGATGAGTATACTGCTAAATTTAGCAGGTTAAGCCACTTTGCGGAGTACATAGTTCGAACCCCGGAGGACAGAGCCCGTAGATTCAAGAAGGGGCTATCTCCGGATATTCGCCTTGCTGTCACCACCAGCCGAGCTCGCACCTACGAGGAAATCTTGAGCGTGGCACAAGGCGTTGAGAGAGACATGGGGCATAAGCTAAAGCGAGAAAGAGATACCGGAAATGCGGGACCCAACAAACGCCCTTTTCAACAACAACAGCAGAGGGTCCCGCAACAAGCTCAGCGTCCTCTCCCTCGAGCTCCAGCACCCCAACACCAGGCCCAGGGACAGAACCAACAAGCTGCTGCTTGTAACTATTGTCATAGACCAGGCCATACTTGGCAAGTTTGCAGAAAGAGGCTAGGTGTTTGTCTACTTTGTGGCTCAGCAGCACATCAAGTGAGGGACTGTCCCGCTGCTCAAGGACGCGGACAGGCTTACGTAATGACCGTGGAGAACGCGCAAACTCTGGAAGCAGCTAATGCGCGTAAGTGATTCGTAGATATCTTTTCTAGTATTGTTTTCGTGCCTAGTGGTTCGTGACCTCAGCCCCAACCTAGTAATTTTGAACTTGCTAAATAACCTAGTATGTTTTTAAATTGATAACTGTATAGATTCTTTAGACTTTTGCTTTTGTGCTTATTTTGTGTTATTCTGTGGACTTCAATAATTTGTACCTCCTTTTCATCATCATCTAGCGCACTTAATTTTGCTGAACTTGACTTATGCTGCTATTTTATAGCCTAGTTTTGCAAGCTTACCCTTTATCGGGCTTGTTCATGACACATGTATTATTGAGGCCTGATCAACCCCACTAATACAAGTGTCTACTCAGAATCAGTGTACTACGGTCTGATCAACCTTAGTGCATTTTGATTCGCACTTCGCATGACTACTTATGTGGATTGAGGTATAGTCGACTAGTCTACTTGTCCCTAAATACGTCCGAGCATATCATATCAGCATTACCAGAATAGAATCTCGATCCTTAACCGCCTGACAATTCCCATTAGAATTCCTGAAAAAAAATGCCTTGATCCCTATACCTCTGTTCTACCACCTCGCCCTTAAACTCTTTATTATTGATCCTCGTCTTTCCTCATTTCGGAAAGACAAAAACCTGTGGTTGGTATAAGTTGATTTGTAGTGCTAGACATACCCTTCAGACCGGTCGAATTGATGATAACCCTTTATGACTAAGACAAGACCCTAGGTGCTGTGTTTTGTGTTGCAGGCTTAAGATTCAATACCTTGATTTATTAAGTTGAGACCTAGCCTCACTAGTTGTACAGCCTTAGAGGATATGGGTAAAATTCTAAGTTGGGTAGCGACCGCAATGTCCACCTGAGAGAAACCCGCTGGACTGTAATCAAGTAAGTTTGGACAGAGAGAACCCTGCCATAATTTAAATTTCGAGGACGAAATTTTATAAGTTGGGTAGGTTGTAAACCCCCTGAATTTTCAAATTATTAAATCTTGGATTTTTCCCAATTTTCTGGAATTTTCTGGGAATTTTTCTGTAATTAAAATCATGGTTTTCAATTAATAAATAATTTTTATTTGGCAATAAATAATACTAAAATATCATAAAAATAACATTTTTGGGTGTAAAATGAAAAATTGGACTTAGGGTAATTTTTCTGGGCCTCAGAACTATTTTTAAATGCCTAAAAATAATTTTTCAAATTAATTAATTAAATTAACTGTTTATTTATTATTATTATATTTATTTTTATTATTTATATTTAATTTTAATTTTTATTTCTTCTGGGCCGGCCCGGCCCAGTGGGCCGAAGCCCAGCCCAGCCCAGCCGCCCGTTCTTATCGGGTCGGGTCGGGTTCAGCCGAACCCGACCCGCCGCAGCCCGACCCGTCTTCCCCGTTCCCTCTCCCCGATTCCTCCGTCGCCCGCCGCGCCGGCCGCCGCGTCCTCCGCTCCGCTCCGCCCGGACCACCACCCCACGCCCCGCCTTCTCCGCCACTCCACTGCCCCTCTCGGCCCCCCTAGCCTCTCAGCCCCCTATTTAACCTCTCTCCCCGAGCCCCGACGACCACCACGAACCTCGCCGCCACCCACCGCCCGGCTCAGCCACCGCCACTGCCCCTCAAGCTCCGCCGCCGCCGCTGCAGCCCCGCCGACGGCCCGAACCTCCTCCTCTTTCTCCCCTCTCCTCTTCTTTCCTCGCCCCGACTCCGGTCAGCCCGCCTCCGGCCGCCCTCCGCTCCGACGACGTCCAGAACCCCGACCCCGAGCCGCCCAGCCCCCGGCCGGCCTCCCCCAGCAGCGGCGTCGCCCTCCTCCTGCCGGACCGCCGCCTGCAGCTCCGAAAACCCTAACCCTAGCCCTAATTTGGATTTCGTGTCGGACACGACACGGACACGTCTCGACCCCGGTTTTCGGGTCCCCTTCAGGTGCGTGTAACTTTCGCCTCGTAGCTCCGATTCCAATTCCGCAAATTGCGTTGGGAAGCCTGTATGACCCTCTCGGTGTCCGGACAAACTGTTCGGGGTATAGCGTCCTGTGCTGATCGCACACCGCGATCCAAAAACAGGAAAAACCAGACCCTGTTTCACCCCGGAACTGAGTGCGCCCCGCCAAACGGGATGACTTGGTCGCGTGCGGTCTTCACAGATACGTACGCATCATCGATATGGACGTGTGAGTTTTCGTGGAAGCTGATTCGGGTGTGCGTGCACACCGGAATCAACGCGTATCCGCGGACATCGTCCCGTATCCGCCTTTTCGGCAATTTGCCCTAACTTCGTGTACACTCGTCAGATCGAGACGAAACTTGCACCATCGGACTCGTAGCGATACGTTGGTCCTGTGGGTCAAGTTTGGTTCGATTCTGAGAACGTTGACGAAATCGCGTGTCGTGGGCCCCACAGGCCCCGCTCGACGAGCGATTTTGTGTTCGGCTCATCGGAATCCAAATCTGGAAGTTCCGTTGGGTTCGTATCAGCGTTCCTGACCTGTTGACACTAAGTTTGGTGAATTTGGAGACCTTTGACCCGGACACGTTTTTCGGTGCAAAGCGGGCCCACCGGCGGACCCCATTTTGACCCAAAACTGCCGTTTTTGCCCTTGTCTCCAAATTAGACCCAAGGACAGGCGTTTCTAGCTATTTGACATCTTCTGAGCATGATGGTAATGTCTATTTCAGCTTTTGGACTCATCTCTGAAATTTTTCCCCGAGAGCCAATATTAATCGGATCCAAACATCAGGCAAGTACCTGCACTTCAAGTTAATCTTTATATATTGTGATAATTAATTTCCTGTCTTACATGTACCCTTGATGATTACACATCGTGTTAGAAATGTTGAATTTCATGTCTTGAATATTGGTAGTTCCTGTCTTATTTTTCATGTCGGGTGGGAGAATACTAAGGAGGCATGTAGTTTACCCTTTCCCCTGGATTATCTAATAGCTGTTGGTACACGACTGTCCATCAGCCGGATCTCGATTGTATTGTCTAATAGCCATTTATGACGGCCGAATTAGCCTTATAAACCCCTACATGCCAACTATGTATTCTAAAAACAAACACAAGTTCACACAGATAGTTCTGGTCATGTTATATTTCTTGCTGGCTATTGTAGTTTCATTTCCTGTTTCATTTATTTCTGTTTCTCATATTCCTGTTTACAGCTAACTCTGAGATAATAATGTTCTGCTAATGCTGTTTCTCAACATGATATCCAATATTTAATTGTCATAAAATATTTAGTTTAATCTTGTTGTGCACTGTGTACTTTGCTCCTTTCCTGACTGGATCTGTTGTTTAGGCGATGATGAGAACCTTGCCCCCACCTATTATGGCCCCTATGAGGCAGCAGGTGATACAGTTGCAGAGCCAGTTCCCGCACAGGAAGCTACTCCTGCTGAGTAGTTAGCAGTAGTTATCTTAGTTTTGCTCTTTATCTTAGCAATCGGGTTTGTCCCCGATTTCATGCTGATTTCTGTACTAAAATATTTGAATCTGTTGTCACATTTATTTCAGTTGCAATCTTAAGTTTCATTTCTCATTATTATCTTGCCTATGTTATTTGTGAATGAGCTAGTTAGTAAATCTGGATTTGACCTAGACAGCGTACTACCGCCGATTCTGCGGCGTAGGCTGGACGTACCCACGCACTCGTGCCCGAATTTCCGGGTGCGGGTCGTGACAATTGCCATAGATTTTTCTGAGTATATGTTCTTCCATACTCAGTCAGTGATGTTATTTACTTTCTTGTTTAAAGAACAATTGTATCATACTTGACTATCGGGTTGTTCCCCGATTACATTACTTGTGATTTGATGTTATTGTTGATGTTTTATTTTCTTTATGTTGACTTTGTTATATTCATTCTGTGGATGAGATTAGTAGACCCGGACTGTTGTAATACAGCTTAAGCATGCCCCGATGGATCCATTAAATTGGGTTCGTCCATTGGTGTGTGTTGCTGGCCATTGCCACGTATCTAGTCCCTCGTTATTTTGGGATTGGGGCATGACAGAAGACGATGGTGATAATGGTGGTGTTGGTGGCATTAATGGCGGTGGTGTTAGCCGTTGCTGTGGTCCGGCGAGGCGGGGCTTGGCTGCGGGGAAGATGACCGGAGGAGATGGAGGTAGACTGGTGGTTCAGTCGTGAAGTCGAGGCTCGGCGGAGGACTACTCAGTGCAGTCAGGTGTTCCGGGTCCGGCGTGCTCAGTCGAGGAGAGGACGGTGGTTGTGGTGGTGACTCCAGGCGAGGATGACGAAGGAAGTCGGGCCGGTGGTGATGACAGGCGGGTTGACGGGGTTGAGGGAGGTCGGGATGGCCGGGGCTTCTGCGGACTACGGTGGAGTTAATGGTGGTGGTGTTGGTGTTGCTGTGCAGTCGGGGTCAGGGACGAGCGGGGTGGTGATGGGAATGTCCCGGCGGTGAGGGACTGCGGGTCAGGCGGTCGTGGCAGGCTTAGGCGGAGTCGACAAGCCTGGCGGGAAGACGGTGGTGGTTGGAGGGGATGGAATCTAGGGTTCGGGTGTGGGGTTTTGATGTAGGTGGAGGTGATGATAATTAATGGAGAGGTGTTTGCATGTAGGAGAAGAGGTTGATGGTGACATCCTATGGATTAGGGCCGGCTGTGCCTTGGGATGGGGTTGGCATTGGGAAAGGGTTAGGATGGTGTATTATATATATATATATATATATATATATATATATATATATATATATATATATATATATATATATATATATATAAGAGGGTGTTGTGTGGTGAGGATGTTGCTCCATTTAAATGGATGGCCAAGATTACACATGAAGGAGAGTGTACAACCAAAAGGGGGGGGGGAGGGAGAGTTGACCGGTCAATGAGGGAGAAGGTTGGTTCTTCATGTGCCTTGACCAATAGGATGGTGACACCTCATTGAATTTTTGAATAAAAGTTCTCAACAATTAAAAAATTGCACATAAGTGGGTTTTTGGGATTTAATGAGGGAAAATACAATATTTGGTGTGATGTAGTGGTTAAAAAGGGTGTGTGATATTTAGTATGAAGCTTGAGGGTATAAATGGGAGTTTGGTTTGGTGTTGGGTCTAGTTTGGGTTAAGTCGGGTCCTTACACCAATTTAATTAAAATTAATGTAATTAGTGTTCTAAAATTAATTGAAAGTACATAGGGCTAAAATTAGGTGGGACACAAGTGTCATGGACATAGAAGTCTTATAATAGAATATTGTCATAATTTGGGTTGCACAAAATGGGTTAAGATTGTGTCTCCAATTTCGATTGGAACGCACAAAGATACAAAGTTGGATTTATTTGAAATTAAAAATAATGTCCGCAACGAATATTATGCGACTAAAATGAAGCACAAGAGAGCATATTTATGAGTTACACAAAGGTCAAAATGGAAGACGGGCATATCTAGGACAAGAGTATGAAATTTGTTGGAAGGCAAAAGCTAGTGTAGCGCTCCCAATTATCGAAGCAACGGTAAGGCACAATAATTAAATAAAATCACGGTAATAATTTATAACCTCCATTTTTAATCCCGAAAATTACTAATTAAAATCCACAACCCTATAATTCGGTCAGGGTTCATCTAGTGGGCTTCTAGGTCTAGTCCACTATCCCATGCATTAAAAAATACTATATATATATATATATATACACACACATATCATGCAATTATTTAAAATAAATACACATAATACTTATAATAAATATAATAATAAAATTACCCCTATTTTTAGAATGTGGTAGTAAAATTTGGTATATTTTAGAGAGGGGGATGGGTGTTGGGTATTGTGCATGAGTCATAGAAGTTGGTTTGAGGGTTCGGATTGGGTGTTTTGGCTCGGTTGAGGGCGATTTAATCATAGGTGTCTCTTATGACATTATAATTAGTCAATGTGATTAATAATGTGTAAGGAGCATGAGGGGGTTCAAATAAATAGAATACAAGTGTCTTGGATGTTGTATGCTTGGTATAGGTCATAAAAAAATTAGTTTGGAAAACGGGTCGATGTTGAGTACCCAAATTCGATTGCAACGACGTACATACACTAACGCAAAGTTTAATTGAATAATGCATCATGAATGTTGTGTGATTAAATTAAAATACAAGAGATTATGTTTGTGAGCAACAGAAAAATCATGAGTGTAGATTGGCTCGTTTAGGTCAAGTATACAAAGTTGGTTGGAAGAAAAAGATTGGTGTAGTGCTCAAAATATTAAAGTCATGGTGAAGGGTATCAAGGGATGCGAAAAATCTAATAGATATTTTAATTACTAAATAAACCTAATTAATAAGTCCTAATTATTTTGAAATTCTAAGAATAACCCTACACTAAAACCAGAGGGCTTACAATCTATATTCATATATAACAGTCACTCACTACACCAAACCAAGAAGCTGTGAAAGAACCAAAGAAAATCACACAAAATTAAAACGTCAAAATCACACAGAAAAGCCAAGCACAGACACGAGCGATTTTTAAGTGAAAAATCTAAATAAAAAAAAAACCATGAGACGATAGAGTCCAACCCTGAAAAACCTCCACTAATGGAATAAAGAATCATCGATCGACTCCTTACAAGCTTCTCACCGATCCAAAATGGATCACCACAACTAATTGAAAGAAGAAAACCTGATTATAGACTCTGAAGAACAAGAGATGACAAGAAAATTTACCCGAAACGATCTCTCCTTCACAATAGTCTACAATATCCTCTCTCTCTCTCTCTCTCTCTCTCTCTCTCGCAAAAGTTGCAACCTTGATATATGATATTCATCAACTTGCATCAATATTTTTATAAACCCTTGCATGAATTATGATACTTACCATATATTAAAAAAATATATATGGAAGCCCAATATATATGAAAATATAATATATTCAATCATATATATATATATATATATATATATATATATATATATATATATATATATATATATATATATATATATGGTCAAAGATATTGAAATCCAATCATAAATTGGCTTACCATATATTGGAAGACCAATTATATGTAAAGTCAATATATGAAAGATTCAATCATAAATATATGGTGAAAGTCAAAAATGAAAATCCAATCATATATTTACTTACCATATATGTTCCAATATATGTCATTCGATACACTTTTCGAACTTTTCCAACACATGCACGGATGAGACTCGTCGTACTCCGGGGTATTTTTCATATAAGTTGGAAATCCCACCCAGCTCCAACACAGAAGACAGTTCGAGACAACGATGTAAGAAATGAAGGAGATTGAGTAATCGAGGATGCAGAAAGAAGAGACGTAGAAGAGTTGAGAGAAGGGGGTGTAAAAGGGTGAGTGTTTATGAGAAAAGAGCGAAATAAAAATTTGTAAATTCTTGAGAGTAAAATTTTATATATATATATATATATATATATATATATATATATATATATATATATTACAATTAATTGTACAAATTGACAAGTTAGCTAACTAATGGAAGGTTGTAAGTTGGAAAAGCTTAGAACGTCCATGTATTGTCCTACATCGTATTACCATTTTCATTTATTAAATTAAATTAGATTTAATTTAATTATTTATTAATTTGACATATCGGTTCTAAGCTAGAGTGTCCATCTTACAAAGCATGTTCCTACAAAAATCAATATAAAAGTCTTAGCATTGATTCTACAATTGACATTAACAATATAATTATGATATTTTCAGGAAAAAAATATATGCATAACTCAACTAGAATTTCTTTTACTTCGTTGACAAGGAACTTTGACATGAGTTTGACCAAAGGAAATTTTGACATGCACGGTATGCACTCCCTCAAACAATTCACAGAAATTGTTCCTTTGATTTCTTTCTTCTACCAAAAAAGTTGACGCACGCACGCACGCATAAACACACAACGAAATATGAGTCATAATACTCATTTTTTTAATGAGTTATGTACATATGGACCAATAATATTATATTTCTATATTTTATGTGCATCCATATGCACTAGTACATTCTATTTCTATTGATCCAAATGTGCATAACTTATTCAGAAAAATAAGCACTATAGCTCATATCACGTTTATATATATATATATATATATATATATATATATATAGAGAGAGAGAGAGAGAGAGAGAGAGAGAGGGGGGATCAAAATATCATCTCACGAAGCCCCGTCGAAGTCCTGTCTCCCATGCACCATCGGATCGGAGGATCCGCATGGAGGCCACGCGTGGGGCCCCCAAGATCCAACTGTTGGAAACGGTGGAGCTCCCGCGGGACTCCGAAATATATATATATATATATATATATATATATATATATATATATATATATATATATATATATTAAGAACATCTACTTCTCTTTGAGTCGAATGTTCTTTCACTAAAAAATATATATAAAAAAACAATAATAAAACAGTTAGTATTACTAGTCTACTAACTAGCAAATCTACTGCTTACTTACAAAACCCTAACTTCATCATCATCAGCTACAAAAACCCTAAACATGCATCAATCCCCTCTGTTTGCAAGCCTACTAGCAATGGCGGCAATGACGGCGTGGCGCCGCTCGTCCCGGGCTTCCTCCCCGGCCCACCTCTCCTCCTCCCTCTCCATCCACCTCCTCTCCGCCGCGGCCCTCTCCTCCGCCAGCGCCTCCATCTCCCTCCTCCACTCCTCCTCCTTCGACCGCCTCTCGGCCTCCCTCGCCTCTGCCGCCTCTATCCGGCCCAACTCCATCTCCATTTGCCACCTCGTGAGCTCTCTCAATGCTGCCTCCACCTCCCCTTCCTTCGTCGCTGCCTTCTTCTTCTTCCTCCTCCTCTTCTGCTCCTCGTCCTCCTCCTCCTCCTCATTGTCGGCCTCTACGACCGGTCCCTTCCCTCTCTCGAACCGGAGCAACCTCTCCGTCCTCTCCGCGAATATGCTCCTCATTTCATCTTGAAAAGGGAACCGATCCGACGACCCCTCCATCGCCTCGCTCCCCTGCAAAATAATATATAGGAAAGTTTCACATCGGTTAAAAAAGTGAGATCATGAAGTGTAGATAATTGGAATCGGATCAGACTAAATTTATATTACGCTTCATGGGTCAACTCTAATTCGAGTCATACCGCGTTTTCAACATCTGGTATCAGAGCAGCATTATTGGTGCTGCTAGCACGGCGAATAATTAAGGTATTGGTGGGAATTTATAACCTTGAAGCGGGTGACTAGGTTCTTCCACTTGGACTTGCACTGCTCCGGGTTCCGGAGGAAGCCCTTCTGCAGCAGTCGCGCCGCGACGGCCTCCCACAAGGCCCTGTTGCGCTTGGACTCGGCAAAGCTGGCGTCGAGCTCGGAGCGGGCGGCGAGGAGCTCCCTGGTCTCGGCGTGGGTCCACTGGGGGAGGCGCTCGGTCGAGGGGTTCTTCCGTAGGGAGTGGAGGTTCCTTTGGTGCAATGGAGGAGGGTCCATTAATTGGGGAGATCGACGAGGTTGAAGTGTGCACGAAAGAAGAAGAGTGTGAAGGGATGGGGTGCTCGTCAAGATATGGGGGGAGGTTGTGTGTGTGTGTGTGTGTGTGAATGAAAGTCGCAATCTCATGGTGTTGAAATGTTGTGGATTTTGTCAACACGGACGACGGCTTGCATTCCCATTTGCTTTGTGGATAGATAGGTACGTAGATGCATGCGTTAGGTTGGCATCAGGCTTACGCGCTCTAAGAAACAGGGGGGATTTGGCTGGCTTGGTATTACGCCGCAGTCCAATTTTGTTCACCAACCAAAACTATGATAACCAATCAATATTGTCAAAACTAACTATATTTTTCTAAATCCACTAGCAGCTCTCAAGTTCCCCAAAAATGTTTGAATCCACCAACGTTCTGGAATCCACCAACGTTCTGGAATCAATAACAAAGACTAGTACATGTGAAAACGTTGCAATTAAACTGGTAAAAAAAAATTAAATAAAAATGGGATAGAAGATAGTATGGTGTATACTGCGATAGAAGAGTCTCTACAAGAATAATCTAAGCCACCTAGATATCCTGCCACTCCTCTCGTTCAAAATCATGATGTATTCCAAGTTGGAAAAATATGGAATAACATTCTTTGATGGATTTACCATGTTCAATTAATCTGCCAACTCTCCAATGTACGTGTTGTAATTGCTATTTAAGAACTTGTCTATACGGAACTGTGGCAACTTTGAATTTCATTTGGACGCTCCTTTTGTGGAGGCAATACAAAAATTCTGCTAGATTGTCACGCACATAGCAACGTCATAGGTAAGACTGCCAATATGCTAATCGCCAGTGCATATGTATTATGTCGCTAAGATGTCACTGACAACGAAGCGATATGGTGTCCCCAATTTCGTCGCTAGCAACGTTCTAGTGACATGCTAGCGAGGAACACTACATCAGTTTTAGCTAATGTTTCACAAGTATTAGCGACATTATTTGTTATTTACCCAACTAAAGTTTGTGATCGAAATGTCGAGGTAATTGTGTATGCAATTCAAGCCAAAGCAAAAGAATGGAAGCTCACTAGTCATCGTCTAACACATTTGGCACAATTACAGCAGGTTTTGCAGCTGCAGGTGAGAGCACAACCAAATAAGCCCTATATATGAAGTGTGTCCGGACTAGTATCCAGGTGAGAACTCATATGGATACTCACAAAATGAGTGTAATTATAAACAAAATCTTCACGCCCAAAGTTCCTGCTGTGATGTGCCAACGTGACATCAGATCAAACACCAATTCTCAATTATTTAAGGATACCAAAGAAACTCCTACTTTTTCAGATGAATGGTAATCAAATCCAGTCATGCTTGTACTTGTTTCTACCTTATTGTACATTTTGAACTCGAGCCGAAATCAAATAATGAAGGTGCTCATGTAAATGTATCACAAAAGAGTATCTGGAAATATACATAGCCTCAAAATTCTTATTGATGGTGTGAAGTAACTTAAAAGTTGGCTGGAACTCATAAATCAGGAGAGTCATACAAGGGGGCAGGCAAGAAAGGAAAGGGGGCAACTGAGGCAAATGCAACTGGTGGGCGCGTTTGACCATGCTTCAAACCTCTTGTCTGCCTGGTCTGGTGACTGCTACTATCATCCCCTGACAGTTCTTCTGTCCCATCAGAGATCAACATATCATCTTCAGCTCCACTCAAGCCGGCCAATATGGAATCGTTTTGGTCATTTGGTAACCGATGCAAGAGAAGCCCAGACATGAAGATCGGGAGATACAAAAGGCTGGCATGGAACATCCTTCGAGCATTTTTTGCAGTCCGATCATGGAGAAACAACATAGCACCAGCAGTGATGAACAAAGTGAGGAGTGATGATTCAAGAGTAAACCACTCGGAAGTGAGCCCCCCTGCATCGAAGTCATCCACATTAGAAGGCAAGAAAACTAGGAAATTTACAACAAGAGAAACAACAACGAGCAACAAGGAAATTGATGATTGATGATGCATCCAAAATTTAGGGATGAGGGATGATTCTTCTTTCTTCTTTCTTACATATGGTATGAATCTGTAGTTGCTTTAACAAACCAAATAAAAGAAATATGGGTCTAGCAGATAAGACAGTGGTGTCTAAAGCCCAAAACCTGAATGGGTGAACAGTCAGTAAACTAAAATAGTTTTGACAGAGACCAAGCCTACGTTAAGTGAACATTGTCCAACATGCGAGCAAGCCAAATAAGTTACTTTATGAACTCTGGTCATTTGGTTCATTCTTACACAATCATATCACCAGCAATATCACTCTTGTATGAAATACAACAGCTAGATTATGTGTATAGTTGGCAATATATTTCAGAACCAAGTATAAAAGAATCATAGCTTGCTGCTTGCATCCTGGAGGATGCAGGTACGAGTCACACAATCTTTCCATATATATGGGGGTAATGGCTGCAAATTAAGTACAGTAAACTATATGAATAGTTTTTTACAAAGACCAAGCCTACGTTAAGTGAATGTTGTCCGACATGCGAGCAAGCCAAATAAGTTACATGCGAGCAAGCCAAATAAGTTATGTTACTTTATGAATAGTTTTCTTTCATGTCTGGTCATTTGGTTCATTTTTATAGAATCATATCACTAGCAATATCACTCTTGTATGAAGTACAACAGCTAGATTATGTATATAGTTGGTAATATGTTTCAGAACAAAGTATAAGAATCATAGCTTGCTGCTTGCATCCTGGAGGATGCAGGTTCCGAGTCACGGACAGCCTTTCCATATAGGGGGTAAAGGCTGCGAACAACTTGACCCTTCCCAAACCCTGCGTAAGTGGGAGCCTCGTGGCATTGTGATGCCCTTTTGTATAAAAGAACCATAGCTTCCAATCAGCCTATACACAGTCTATAGCATCTTTATTCTGACTATTTTTGTTTAACTGCTATGTAATGGGTTAAAAAAGATTAAGCAGGAATCTGGAAAGTATGAACAATGTCCTTATAATGCAAGTGCTCACAACAAACTTCAGTACTTACAATGATATGCCAAGAATCCCAAAGGTAGCAAATAGAGAGAGTTCCTTAAGGAAACCAAAGCTGTTCTCTTGCCAGAAGCATCAGCAAAAGACAACATCCGAAACCTAGATCCAATAGCCAGTGGCCGTAATTATATACAAGTCATATATATGAGGTTCTGCAATTCGATATAATAAAGATGAACATACCCTCCAGCGATATAGTCATCACGACACAAGTAGGCAAGGGCCATAAAATGAGGTAATTGCCAAAAGTACAAAGCAGCAGGAAGAATCATTGCGTTTAGTGAAACCTCGCCACAAGCTGCTGCCCACCTGGTACAGAAATCGTTGAGCTGCTTTATAAAGTTTGGTAAAGAAAAAAAAATAGACAGTGAAGCAATAGACAGTGAAGCAACAAAATAACTAATATTGAAATAAGCATCATATATTACAGTGGACATAGCTATCTTTACCACACTGCTATTTTGTTTTGTGCACTTCGTTCAAATGAAAAGAAAAAAAAACCTACGTAAGCTTCAAAAACCTCTGCTTGACTTTGAACTCCGTTAACCTCCTCGAGTAAAACCCAACTTGCCCTAGAAAAGACAATTTAACCGGACCACTCTTTTACTGAAAAAGTGGAAACTACAAGGGAAAACATAGATACAATATGAGTAAATGTCTATAGCTTTTTTTAAATAAAATGTGTAAATTTTGAACTTTTGGCATCTATACTTTCTTCAGAGGGTTAAAAAACAAACTCTTCAGAGAAATGGCTTCTATCGTGTTGATTTTCCCCACTGGTAAAAGGGTTCTGAATCTATCAGAGGATGTTTACAATTTGCCTCGTATTATCATCCTAGAAGTAGAGAAATTCACTTTGACTAGCATATGTGGAAGACTGATCCTTTGAACCATTCATTAAAAGAATTATTAAAGATTCTTATTATTTTTCTAACATTTTTACTGTGTTGGCCAAACTCAACTTGCTTTGCCTGTTGTAGATCTGGCCAGTAACTATCTGAGCCAAGGTCATAAGTTTGGATTTGGCTCAACTTCTCGAATATCACCTGTATAAGCCAAGGTCATAAGTTAAGCAACCAAGCGGTTGTCCCTAAGTTTCAAAATAATAAGGTTTCAGAATGTTTCAAATTCACGTGTATCAGGTCACCAATCATAGGTCTTTTTTAGATTAGATCTTTAGACACTTCCAGTATGAATGAGACCAAATAACATTTGAGACTACAGATAACATTAAATAAAATATGGAGGGGGGAAAATTTTACCCAAGTAGTGGAGGAATAGCACCAACAACTGCACCAACCCATGTATTAACAGGATGTATTTGTTTTAATGGAGTATACACAAATGCATAGAGAACAAGATTAGAGGCTGCAAGACTCGCTGCCAAGTAATTAGTCTGCAAAAACCTTGCCAGATACATTTGCACCATTAGTTTAATCTTATTTAAGTAGCTCTCCACAAATCTGCATAAAGCAACAAGTATGAAGGCACTACACACAAGATAAGTATCTGAAAATATTATAAACCTGCCAAGCCAACAAGGTTGTTCCAGCAATTCCAACACTAGACGCCCATAATGCTGCATGAGGAACACTAAGACGCCCTGATGGTAGTGGTCTCTGCCTCGTCCTTTTCATTTTAGCATCATTTTGTACTTCAAATACCTGAGGTGTTAACAATAAAACGAAAGTTAGAAATTGTGGTACAAGATACAGTACAGTACGTATTATTCTTTTGGGACGTTCTCTCACATACAGAGCTGAATTTCATGTGATCATTTCAGAGTGGGTCCTCAATGCTAACCATACTGGAAGTTCACTAAATTTGCTAACTATAGCACTACTAATAAAGTACACTTTTTTAGTTAACTTTACCAACATGATATGGTTGTTTAGTTTTCATGTTGGTCAATAAAGTACATTTTTTTAACCCATATCGTATTCGTCATGATCATCATCATCCAAGCCCTCGCCCATCATAACGGGTCAGCTATGGAGCTTATGAAAGCTTCATAAAAAACTCACCAAGTTTTTTTTATCGGCTGGCTCCTGATGTCAACCCCCTATATTGGTACAAATTTCTGCCAATGTAGCTATGAGCATGAGAACAGCATACCACAAAACCTAGACAGCCAGTTAGCGCGTAGGTAGACCTATATTTTGGCTACACAAATTAAGCTCAACAACCAAGGATCGCACTCCAAGTTCCCCTAGACTATAAAGGGTCTACGTGAACATATAAGACAGACAATTACGGGATTGCATTCACCTATATGACAAATTAAGCCGAAGAGTGAAAAACATTATGTCGCAGTTCTAAAAATTCATAGGCGAAATAGAAAGCATGAAATTTTTACCTATACATTCGGACCATTCCTAAGTTCACAGGTCTTTGAATCAGTATACCCTGCTGTTTTAGAGTTTCATTAAATACTAACATGGTTGGAGCAAAGATAAGATACTAGTTTATCAATTCCTAACTCTCAAGTTTCTCGTATTAGCAAACACTTCCAGTAACTAATGACTGGTTGCACCTATAAGAGCTTATATCAAATACATCACATGAAGATATATTTTGTAAAAGTAAAAGCCAGATGAGCAAAAAAGTGTGCCTTATAAACACAAGCCATCATACTTATATAACGATTACTGTGAATAAGAACATCATAAATCAAATTAACAATCTACATGACAAAACATGACTATTATCAAGAGGGTTGCTCCAGAAACAAGGACTTGGTTGCGAGACAAGATTAATGTACATTTGAAGTTGCAAAACCTTGGTGATGAATATGTCTATTGTACCATACATTATAGACATATGTTGTGGTGTTGTGGTTTAGATATTACATTACAAGATATGTATGACATGGAATGAAATATGCAGCCTAGCACATTTCTCATTTAATTTTTCAATGGCAGTGATGGAACTTGGATATTTTAACAAATTGATTAGAATTTGGAAACTGTTTGCAGTAATCGTGTAACTATCCTATAAATAACTTAGACATATATTTATTCATGTAGCTTCCTGTCTTTGCCAAGTATAAAACCCAACTAAATGGAATTTGAAAAGTAGGATTTTAGTATTATCCCATAACATTGTAGAAATAGCCACTTAAGATGATGTATGAGAAATGATGCATTTCATTCATCCATAAAGTTCTACAGGGTGGGCAAAGATGCCACAAATGGGGAATTTGCAGAATGATTCAAATAAGCATTACCTGGTTTAGAGTGCTAGCTGATGCTGCAGCCATCATTGTGCCGGCACAAGTACAGCAAAGTCCAGCAAAGTCTATAACATGACCACTCCCAAGGACAAAGCCTGCCCCAGAGGTTGCAACTACGAGCATGCTGAAGGGAAACAAAGTGAAAAAAGTAAGTGTATCAGCAGAAGTGGTGCAAAGAGAGAAGCCAAACCTTTTGAACCCAGACACACATTTGCAAAATGGACTATGGTGAAGACAAATAAAGTAGACGAGGAGAAAAACGAAAAGGATGCAAGCTACAGTAATGCCAGACCAAGAATGCACTGAATCAAAGTAACATGCTAAACATGACCAAACTCAATATGTAGGTCTTAGCATATATCATGCACAAAACAAGTCAATTGACTCAAAAAATGTACTTAGTACGAACTCAATATGTTAAAAACTCAAAACATCTCTCTCGTTAGACATCTTGATCACTAGAAATTGAGAGAGGATCATCACTGGAGTCATCCATGTATGAAATGTTGGCATTTGCTTCATCAATCACATCACCATCATCAGAAGACAACGTCTCTTAAACAGAATATGAAGAGTAGCATACGAAAGTATATAACTTAAAATTACAAAAAAATGATTTAATAGATATAATGGAATATGAAGACTAACACAGAAAAGTATAGAACAAGTTTAAATTACACTAAAATACTCTCAATTTCAAAAATTATATATATAAAGAAACAACCAACATAGATTTGAATCCGCTAGGTCATGATCGCATGAACAGGACTAGATTCCAATTCCACGACCTGGATCGTACGAACCAACTAATCCAGGTCCTATTCTTGATCTGGCCAATCTAACCATGGAATCCAGATTGCCGACTCTCAAGATCGAGTCAGATCATACGATCCGCGACCTAGATCGTTAGGTCCTAACAACAAGGCCTACAATCATTTCACAACAAGGTCCATAGTCACTCCATTCTACTTTCATAGGTATCCTATCATAACCATTTTCCAAGTAAATAGGAACCATATGTAAGCAATGTTCTAAAAATCAGACTAGGCGGCACCTAGGAGCTAAGAGGCCGTCCGTCGCACCGGAAACCCCCAATTTTGTACTCCTAGGCGCCTGTTCGGCCCTAAGCGGACCTGTTTTGCCAATTTGGCCAAGGTAGAAAATAAAAAAAAATCAAAATTTAAAATTTAAAATTTAAAATTTAAAATTTCAGATTTAAAATTTCAAAAAATATTAAAAAAGCAATTTCAGATTTTTAAAAAAATTTAAAAAAAATCAAAAAATTCAATAAAAATTCAAAAAAAAAAAAATCAATTTTCAAAAAAAATTGCGTGGCCGCCTAGGCGCTAGGCGCCCCTTTGGCGCACCGAATCCGCCTAACGAAATTTATAACATTGTATGAAAGTCCATTATAATTTTTTAATTAATTATTAGTAAGTAAACAAATTCCATTGTAGATCACAACAACGTAAAAGAAAACTGGATCTCTGAAATCCCAGTTTGTTTCTTCTTAATCTTTATTCAGTTATTCTCTTCTAAAGTTCGATGGTATGGACTTGATTCCTCAATATATATATATATATATATATATATATATATATATATATATATACTACCGGTTCATCATGTGTGAGGGTTGACCACTCGTAGAAAAGGGCGACCAGAGATGGTGCAAAATATAGGCCATGGCCATATGACTTGACATGTCACATAGGTCAAGTCATAATAGGTTAAATCAAGGACCAACCCCATAAATTAATGTCTCAACATATCCCATCAAAATCCAATGTGGAACTAAACTTTGCTCTAGCCTCCTGTCTTCGACCCAATGGAAGTCCTCATAATTTGGGTAGATTTATCCCTAATATGCATAAAAATTTAGTTGCATTTCTTCTCTTATCTGTGAAGGACTTGAATCCACATCCTACGGTTTCAATCTCTTTCCAACTATCGGCATGAGCATCTTTTTCTGCACTAAAGAAACTATGCATAAGTTCATACCATAGAAGAAGACTCGTATACCTAGAAACTACAGCACTAACGTAACTCATACCAACCTAATACTTGTCTTTCAAAATTACCTAGAAAGCATGGACACTTTGAAAATCTGGGGCGTGCCGTGTCGGACGTGTATCAAAACGTATCGGACACACCAAACACTCCAAAATACACTAAGACACATAAATAGGTGATGCCTCCGTGTCATTACTAAGTTATGTCCTAGCCGTGTTTGTGCAACATAGAAAATGACTACATAAGTTAGACCTTAGTTAGCTATATTCGTGCATAAATGGAAGAACCATAGGTAGATTAAAAAAAGCATTAAGCAGCCCAAATTCTTGCGAGGGACGGAGAAGGCAATTTCATAAAAAGACCACGTCTTTAATTGGCATCTGTCATATGTAGTTCATTTCTTAGATTGGTATGTCCGTGTCCGTATATTCTTGAAATCAGAACTTCGGAATAATCTTTCTATTTAGAGTCAGGAAGCACCAGACGCCCAAAGGATGGTGCAGTGTTCGTGTAGCGTCATCACATAGACAGTCTAAAACATGCCAGGACACACAAAATCGGTGTCGCGTCCGCGTCTTTATGGTGTCGTCGGTGTAACATAGATTGGTATTTATCGATTAACAAGTAAAGAGGAGGAGAGGAGCAGACCTTAACTTAGCTTTGGAGAGCTCCCAATAGCATTTCCCGTAGTGGCGAAGCGCGTCGGAGAGATCTCTGGCCCTGTTCGACGCAGCGCCCATGGATCCGATCCCCGCCGGGGCGGAGGCGGCGGCGGCGGAGAAGGAGACCGCTTCGCTCCTCCATGGATCTGCGGAGGAGTGGAGGTGGGAAGTGAGAAGAAGTCCGATCCTTCTTCCTCCACTGGAAGGAGGAGAAGAAGGGTTTGGTGGAGAGAGGGGAGGGGGGGAGGAGGAGGGAAGGGAGAGTGGATTAGGGTTAGGGTTTGATGTGCGGAAAGGGAGGAGCTTGGTGGAGATGCTCCTCGCTGAGGTGCTCCGCCACATGGTGGTGGTGGATTTCTCCGATTCGGAATGACGTGTGAATAATGACAGCGGAGTATTGAGTTAGCGTGAGAAAAAGATGGTACAGTTTATTTATTTTTATCGCGACACACTACCTTTTAACAGGGACTAGCAAAAAAATATTTTTATTTACAAGTTTATTAACGTAAAAATTTACTAACGGACAACTCACATCCTAGTATAAAAACCAATTTTTTATATATTTTTTTCTCCTTTTCTTATTTTGCCTTTTCTCTCTCCCAAATTCAAAATATGTTTGGGTTACATCTCCATGTATAGATTTTATCTTGTATAGTCTTAAATATGGTTTATTATTCATTTACCGATTGATTTTTGAACTTTCGAACACATAAATGATTTTTTTTTCTCTTTCAAATTTTGTGTCCAGTCGCCACGGAGACGATGATGGACTGTCAAAATTTTGACAGTTCGGTATATAGTCGGGACTGTCAAAAATTATGACAAACCTGACCATATACAAAACTGTCAAAATTTATGACAGTCTGGTATAATGCAAAGAAAAAAACAATGAAATGTATTTATTATAGGACTGTCAAAATTTTAACAGTCCTAATAATCCAGTAGTTTTTTATAGGACTGTCAAAATTTTGATAGTCCTAACAATAGTTAGGTATGTCAAAAATTTGACCGTCCTAAAAATCCAGTAGATTTATTTTAGGATTGTCAGAATTTTGACAGCCCTAACAGTAGTCAGGACTGTCAAAATTTTGACAGTCCTAAGAATCCAGTAGTTCTTTTTCGGACTGTAAAAATGTTGTCAGTACTAAAAATTCAGTAGGTTTATTTTAGGACTGTCAGAATTTTGACAGCCCTAACAGTAGTCAGGGCTGTCAAAATATTTGACAGTCCTAATAATCCAGTAGGTTTTTTTAGGACTGTCAAAATGTTGATAGTCCAAAGAATCCAGTAGATTTTTTAGGACTGTCAAAATTTTGACAGTCCTAACATTAGTCAAGATTGTCAAAATTTTGACAGTCCAAAGAATCCAGTAGGTTTTATTTAGGACTGTCAAAAAATTGACAATCCTATGATACAGTCATTGTTACAATTTTAGGATATTGTTGGATACTAAAAATTTGACATTTCATTGGTGTTCCAAAAATTTCAAAGAAGTATCAGACATTATATCACAATCAACATCACATTTCAAACAAGTAACACACGGACTGTCAAAAATTTGAATACCAACAAAGTATCACAAAAATTAAATTTTAAATTCTCAAGTACCAAAATAAGTTTGTACGTAGCCAACATCCATAACCAGCATAAAAGTTTCTACTTAACCAACATCCATGACCAAAGTGTTTTACTACAAACATATACAATGTTCCTAATTATCATGACGGACTCTTTGTACACCTCTCTCTTTCTACGAGGAAGGAACGAAAAATCAGTTGCGTTATCGATGTTCTGCAACTGCGCACCAACTTCGACATAGTTCTCGTCCTTGTAACTGACGAGACTTCTCCCCAACTTCTTGATTGTCTTAGTCTGTATGATGATAAGCACACACAAAAATATTTACTATAAACAAAAAATTAGCCACTTTAAAATAAATATTATAATTCAACAATTAATTTCTCACCATCTTTATTAGTGCAGCATACAAGACTGATTTGGGTGGAAGAGAGGCTATTATCTGCACTTTAATGTCTGCTCAATTATCAGGGTTCAACACATACCGTGTTCGGCCTCCACATAGTATGTCATATAGTCCTCGCTACAATCCAACATCTCAACCATCGGGTGTCGTTCGGATGCACCGACAACATGACATTGTCACTCAGAGAAGAAGTGCATGACCCAGTGATACACCGGCGGGACATAGTTTAACGATTTTATCCCTTTCATAGCAGTTATCAATTTCAATGTCTTCGGTATAGTTTGTACGTAGCCAAATTGACGAAGCACTCTATCAGACATGTAAGGCTCCTCAATATCATGACAACTTATAAGACCATGAAATAGAACTAATTATTGCAAAGGACGAGTACAATTTTGTATATCCCGATATGAATGCCAAACTATCTATACCACGGTACATGGATCATAATTTAAGTTAGTAATTAATACGAAACAATACAGTGATAACATAAAATTAAATTAAGGTGCTCGGCATGATTTAATTTAGTATTATTTTACCTCCTCTGTGTGCATATCTTCAATTGTAATACGTAGGGCGTCCAACATATATGCACGTTTGGCATCTTCCTTAGCCGGCTTCCATCTACACATTCTAGGTAGGTGCTCGTCACAACCTCTATAAGGGTAGCCCTCGTAAGCATCAAAAAATGCTCGTATATCCATGCATGTACGTAGAACGTAAAATAGTATCAGTATCATGTTAAACAAATTTTATATTATGTATAGAAAGTGTACAAATATATTTTCTTACATGAAGTGGAGTTTGGCATTCTGCTATTGTCTTTGAACCGACGCGAGATGTTGCACCAAGCTCGTGGTAAAGGTATACTGGTTCTCTACGATATTTTATCCATCATGGTTGGGTCAGCAAAGTTGTATAGATATTTGGCATTTATCGACGTTTTCGATTTATCCGGAATGCCGACGGCCCCTAAGATTAACTGCATATACCCCCGGACAACCGCATCCTCATTATCATCATCGTCATATCATCATTATTATATTTGAATGCCTCCTCCAAAAGTTTCAAAGGAATGTCGTACGACTTCTTGAAGTCAGGTATGGTTATAAAACTCTGAGTCTCAACTCGAAGAGAATTTGAGACATGTTCCACAATCTCATCGTACATCTGAAAGTTGGCCTCAGAATAATCATGCATCATTGCACGACCTTCAACCTTAAGGCCTAGAATATGATGAACATCATCTAGTGTGATCGTCATCTCTCCTACTGGGAGATAAAAAGTGTTGGTTCTGGATGTCAGCGCTCTACGAATGTGGATATGAGTGCATTGTCTACCATTTTATACGAGTATTTAGACAAATTTTGCAAACTAGTGGAGGTAATTTTTGCCTTGACGGGTTCCCCTAATTCGTCGAAGCACCATATATTGCTCTTCTTTCCATGGTTGATAACCGTTAAGATACGCGAGCTATCATGAAAATTAACCAAAATAATAAAAATATAAATATAGAAACAAATTATACAAAATAATAATAATAAAGTAATGAACTTGTCGGATAATTCTATATTTGATATGCAATATGGTTATCGGTCGACGACAACAGAGAGCAACCGTGTGAATTTGATGGCTTGGCTGGATATGGACGTGATGGCTCGGTTGGATGAGAAGGTCTGGAAACATTATCATCTCCTTTGTTGACAATATGTACCTCATCATTAGAGGAAGAAGAAGAGGGACTAATAACTAGTTTCTTGGAACTAGTTGTACTCGGTCTCGTTCCACGTCTTCTAACTTGAGAGATTTTCTTTGGTCCTGCGATAGTTATTAGTCTCTCAAGTTGACATGCCTTGTGCATGGACGTAGTATGACGTTTTATTTTACCACCAGAATCAATGTCCTTACCCTTTGGGTCGCGGCTATGAAAAAAAAATCAAGTAGACTAACAGAGAATTTAATTTAACACAAAGGACTGTAGAATTTTCTACAGTTCTTGAATCACAGAGGACTTAGAATTTTCTACAGCCCTAAAAAAATACAGGACTGTCAAAAAATATACAGTCATGTGTGATTCCATGTCTGTAAAAAATTCTACAGTCATGTGTTGTTTATAGGACGGTAGAAAATTCTTTAGTCATGTGTGATTCCAGGACTGTAAAAAATTCTACAATCCTGTGTTGTTCCAGCCCATGTCTGTGATGAAAATCTAAACCCTAAAATCGATACAAATATCAAAAATATGATAATAGTTCACCCAAAACCTACATTATGATCTACACTATAATTTATTAAGTTATATCAAAGATTAGGAAGAAATTTTCGTTCAAAAGAAATGAAGACAATTTTTTTTGGGAAGAATATTAGGGAAGACAAAATAACAATGGAGATGAGGGATGAAGAGTTGGGAAGAATATTTGTACCTCTTTTGTCAATCTATTTTGGGGTGTCATCTCATAAATTGGGTAGAAGATTAGGATTTTGGTGAGGAGAGAGGTGGTAGAGAATAAAGATTATTAGGAGTTTGAAGAGAGAGAGAGAGAGAGAGAGAGAGAGAGAGAGAGAGTTAGAATGATTGGATTTGGAGGGGTTTTGGGGGATAGGAGGGTGGACAGCCCCAAGTAATAAAATGGCTGTCCCGAGTAAAGTTCCTCTTTAATGGGCTAGGCCCAATCCTGAGATAGCCCCGAGTAGAAAGTGTTGTGCCCCGATAAAAAAAAAAAATTTAGATGCGAGGCTACAAGTTATTATCCCTTTTTTGCATAATAAGTTTTTGGCTTACTTGTATACTAGTATACTATTACATAGTTGCATGTATTTCATACTACTTGAAAGAAATAGTAGTCTTTTATTTATTATTTATTATTTGAGAAAGCAAAGTCTATTATTTTTTTTTACGACTGGGAGGAGCAAACGAGAAGCAAACACCATTCTCCTTTATTTTTTTTCTATAGGTAATTACCTAACTATCCATGTTAAATGTAATGAACAATTTTAATTAGTAAATATATATAAGGGTATTTTCAAAACAAAATTTCTTTGGTAAAAACTCAACTTTTTTTATTATATAGTATTATAGATATAGATATGCACATGCGTTGCACATATTTCATACTACATGGAAATAGCAAAATCTTTAATTTCAAACATCTATTCTTTTTTTTTTCTATGCCTAATTACCTAACTACCAATGTTAATTTAATGCACAATTTTAATTAGTAAACATAAATAAGGACAATTTGGAAAAAAAGTAAAGTCTAACATTTTCTATTATATAGTAATATATATAGTAGTATAGATATGAATGTAGTAGTATATATTTAGTTCCAGGGTCTCCTATAATATTAAAAACTTGTATTTAGTTCTTTATATTGTCCATAATAGGATTTGGGTCTTGTTTCAACGGTTGATTTGGGCTAACTGTTAGATATCGTTTAGTTCTTCATAATATTCAAACATTTTGTTTAGTTTTAGGGACTCGTATAAAATTCAATTTTGTGTTTATGACGAGCAGATTGGCTTGGATGAATGCGAGTGCATGAAAGGTCTGATTGGCTCATAGGTGGCAATGAATGAACTCTTTTCCTCTTTCGTAAGCGCCTCCGCTTGATTGAATAGTTCAATATAAGATCTAGTAGCTTCTAAGGCAAATAAGACGTACGTAGACTAAATTACCACTCTTTTTAGCCACTTAAGGCAAACGCCAGTGTGGGAAGATTTCTAATATTCATGGAGTTTCTTTCCACTCCATTAAACCAAAGAAACCCTACATATTTGGTTTAGACTAGGGTTGGCAATAAGATCAGGTCGACTTGAATCAGGGTTGACCCATTAAAGGTTAATCCAAACTCGACGTGACCCATTTGGGATAAACATGAATCTAGCATTTAATTGGTCAACATACCCAACTTTTCAACCGTTTTGTTTATCATACTCAATTTCGACAGGACCGAAAGTCGCCACTGGACGTGATATTGTGCAAGTCTAAATTATACTTGTACACGACAATTTTAATATATGGTTGATAGATAATCTCAGAAACAAAATTATTGCAGCAAAAAATAAGTAAAAAAGTTGATATTTACAAGATATATAAAAAATGATTCGCTTTATTGTTAATTTGTAGTAGAATTAGAACGACTCTTAGGACACAAAAATAACTCAATTACAATAATGGATCACATTATATGAACGATGCCACAAGGCTTACAACTCAAAAAAACTAATACAATATAATGACGTTCCATACATTATGTTCTTCATTTGCAAAAGACCAAGATCTTTCAGCCGAACAACTTCACGTTGCCGAACGAGCTCCAACTCCTCAACACGACAAAGCGTCTCCCCGAACATATAGATGAGGGGGTCAGCACATTGAAAAATGTACCGGTAAGCGGTCTCTAATCAACTCACCTAAACCAACACGATAATCATGTGAGAACAGATAAAGTTATTAAGTGGTCTTTTTATTCTTGCCTTAGGATCAGTTAACAAATCATATGCATGTATATATATATATATATATATATATATATATATATATATGTCATCGAGTAACAGTTTCATAAATAGATATATACATGAGTACATAAATGTGTTGTTTTACATAGTTGTAAAAGCATGGAAAAAACCCTGAAAACATGCGCTCATATCACAAGATGCATGCATCAAAGCATCTATGCGGCATGAAGCACATGCGGCACCTAAGGAAGCATGCGGTAGGAAGCTTAGGCGCATACAATGCATGGTATCACTTCTGTCAGTCACAATATTAATGACACCGACAACATTTAATGACTCTAAACGCCTCAAATTTGATGCTGACGGTGAACGTTAGTGCTTACGTCATTGTCATAATTATCTTTGACTATATACAGTTGTATAGTGCCACGTGTACACAAGACAATCTTCTATGTGACAGTGTCTTTATGTGTCATAGTCTCCCTGAGGCATAGTCCTTATGCGGCTGAGAGTTCATGCGGCTGAGCATTCACGCGGCTGAGCCTTCATGCGACTCCATGTAACCAAATCATTCTGTTATAACTAATGTAAGATCCTTGACAACCAGTGTAGGCCACGTGTCAAGTTGATCAAGTCACGCACACAACAACATAGATCACATGCCGAGATCTCAGCAATAGCCTATCATAATTAATGCCACATGACAGCCCGACCATGACATGTGTCAGTCCCAAAATACGTAGGACTAGGAATACGTAACACGTCCAGCTGTATGTATACGAACTCCAATATATAGAAACCATATACACACGTACGCTGTACATGAATATTCAATCCACCAGTGGTAATATACTATCACAACAAGTCACACACAATCTATATCTCATCCACAACACAAATAATAAATATGAATAAAGAGCTGAATAATAACTGAATATCAAAGATGAGTATCAAGTCTGATAGTCGGATGGAAACAAATCCACTAGAAAACGACTATACTGAAGTAGCAACAAAATCTCTAAACAGTGGAAATAAATTACAGATACTCCGAGGGTAAGACCTCCTCAGTCAGGTAAGTAGAGTCAGGTCCAGGTCCATACTCCTGTGGATATTCCTGCTCGTCCATATCTGGAAAGGGACTAGGTCCTCAGAGGGATGTAACAAGATACATAATAACATGCCAATAAGTACTGAAAAGTAAACATCCAATGGGGTCGCCTATCCGTCTAAGTGAATGCAGTTTGAGAACAACTTTCTACCAAGTGGGCTATCTGGACATAAAGTGGGATTGGCATGACTCTCTCGGAGAATCAGGGGCCTACAAAGCATGTCATCTTTTGAACGGCAGAGGCCGCCTGTAATAAATGTGGTCATCACCGCCCTTATCTCCAGTGGAGCTTCCGGGTTACAGAAGGAAAAAAGTGCAAAGGAGCCCAAATGCCTTACTTATTGTTCTCCCCACCCAATGCTCTAAGCATGCCACATCCATGACACGATAAATCTCTAAATAACTGCCAGGTCTACTAGCATACAAAGTTTCTATCAGCAGTCATCCCTAACGCACGGCCCATGCGTACAGGAGGCCAGACCTGTCACGCAGTCCGTGATCTATATGAGACTCACAACTCGTGTAACAACTGTGTCACGGCCAATGAACCTAATGATGCTCCATAATAATGGGGTGGTCTCATAAAGTAGGTCAAAAAATATACATAAATAAAATATGATACGACGACATCGTCGTTGCACCCAAGTTTCCCTGGGCGCACAATTTATTTAGCAATAAATGAACTAAATAAGCAGAAATAAATTATACAGACATCATATGGAATGTAAATAATAGTACGATGGCAAGGTATACTTGCCGAGCAAGAGTTCTGTATAGTACAAGCGTCCAAACCGGTGTTAAGTTTAGTAGAAGAATTGTAGTTAGGGTTTGGGAGAGTTTGTAATATATATAGAGATAAGAGACGGTGGGATAATTTAGTGGTCTCAAAAGCCACTGCTGCTGCTGTTTCTTTCTTTCTTTGGTTTTGGTTTCGGTTGAGGAGAGTTTAGTAATCATAGATAAAGAGGCGGTAGAATGAGGCGGTGGAATGAGGCGGCTCACACGCGCGGATAAGGGAAAGAAAAGTTGGTTTTTGCTGCTGTTGTTGTTGATATTTTCTTCTTCTAACGGGTCCAGGTAGGTTCTAAACGGTTAGTGGGTTCAAGCGGGTAGGGTGTTTTGGGTTTCGGGTTGAGATCCAATAGGAATTTATTTTCTAATTAATTATATACATATATATACATAGAAAATTTTAAGAAATATATTTGTGTATACCATTAAGCTAGCAACAGTCCAAAGGGTCTCCTACATGGAATAAATTAGGAAAAAATTATAATGGCTTCATAAATCCCCTAGATGCACAAATACCTTAAATAAAAATTAAATAAAATCTATTCCCTCTATTTAGCTCATAACTACTAAATAAATTAACTAATTAATCAATAAAAAGTTAATACGATTTTAGAATTACGGGTTTTATATTCTACCCAACTTATAAAAATTTCGTCCTCGAAATTAAAACTAAGTCACGGTAGAAAGTCAAGGATGGTATAAGGTATAAATTAACAAAGTAAATTTATACCTTGCTCAATGATAGGTTCAGAAAACGTTCGCGCCTGCCGTTCTCGCGCTGCCAAGTTGATTCTCCTGGTCTATTCATCTGTTGAGCTGGCTTCGGTGCTGGAAGTGCTAGCTCCTATACTGGCGGTGAAAGTGTCACTGTCTGTTGCATTGGACAGTCTCTTACCAAATGCTGTTCGGAACCATACCTTATACATTGTCCTAAGCGGTTCCGACAATCTCTCGAAATGTGCCCGTATCTCCCACAATAATTATATTGGGGCTTCTCCAGAATCTGGTACGGTCCGGCTCTGTGTTGATGCTGTTGTTGTTGTTCCAAAGGACGTCCTGGATGTGTCCTTGCTGGTCCTTATTATGTCCCCAGCTGACCTCCTTTTCCTCGGCTGGTGGTTTCTTGCAATCTGGCTTCTGTCAGTAACTCGGCATAAGAGATCCGGGACTGTGAGCTTGTATAATGTTGGAGCTCCTGAGTCAGTCCGCGATGAAACCTCTTTGCCTTAGCCAAGTCATCTGGTATCAAGGCAGCGCCATATTTACTGAGGCGACTAAACTCGGCATCATATTCATCAATTATTCTGTTCCCCTGCTCCAAGTGAAGAAACTAATCATACAATATATCTCTGACGGTGTCCGGGAAGTACTTTCTCTCAAAGTACTCCAAGAATTATTCCCAAGTCTGGTATGTACCCAACTGGCGCTCCATGGATTCCCACCAGTGATGAGCATTACCATCTAGAAGCGTTCTTACACCTGTCATCCATAGGTCTGCAGGTAGCTGTGATGCCTCTAATAACTTTCGAGTGTGAGTGATCCAGTTGGTAGTTTCTTCTGGGCTCTCAATGCCTTTGTATGGCTTTGGACCCATCTGTATAAAGTCCTTTACTTGAACCAACTCTAGCTCGAGGTACTGGAACTAGTGCTTGAGCTGGTACAGTAGTCTTGCAGCCATCCTTTCAAGTGCTGTTAGGAACTCTTGTCTTTGTTCTGCTGCTTGCTGCCTCTGTTCTGCAGCTAGTGTGGCGGCATATTGTCGATGTTCCTGCATTATCATCTGGAATAATTGGAACAGTTGTACCTGGCCATCCTGCGGTGTTAATGAGACTGGAATGTTCCCATTAGGTGGAATGGGAAGATCAGATGGAACTGGATTGTGAATCTGTCCATCTGATCTCGAAAGTCTAGGAATTGTTGAGGTCCCTCCTTGAGTCTGACCATTGACTCCAGGAGTTGTGTCGCCATCGGCGATAGTACATCCATTCTACATATCCATCTCTCTGCAGGTGATGTACGCAACGATTAGAAGAAGTATAGGAATCAAACAGGATGCAAGCATTAGATAGAATGTAGAAGCACGAAATATGCTGGAGAATTGTCCGCGTATTTTTCAGTCAAAATCCCCCAACATACATGAAGTCCCTCCCTGCATAAAATAGGGCTTCAATGTTGTTTGCGTAAAATAGGTTGCTAAGCTGTCCGCGTAAAGCAGAGAAGCATAAAGTAGGGCTTCCAAGCTGTCGGCATAAACCATGACTTCAGAGCTGTCCGCGTAAAGCAGAGAATCAAAACTGTCGACGTAAAACATGGCTTCAGAGCTGTCTGCATAAAACAGAGATTCGAAGATGTCTGGCATAAAGTAGAGTTTCAAGGATGTCGGCGTAAAGGTTGCTATACTGCATGCGTAAAGTCTGCGTAAAAAGTCTGCGCGTAAAAGATCTGCGCGTAAAAGATCTGCGCGTAAAGTCTGCATGCGTAAAGTCTGCGCGTAAAAGTCTGCCTGCGTAAAGTTTGTGCGCGTAAAGTTTGCTTAAAAATCTGCCTGCGTAAAAGATTGTTGCATAAAGTCTGCGTAAAATCTGCCTACGTAAAGTCTAACATACGTTGTTTTTAATGCAGCGTAAAGTTTGTACGAGGAACTCTTTATATTCCTCGGATGAATTTGTCAGTCAGATTAGTGAACCTGACATCTGACAAAAGTATTGCACGAAGATCGAGAGGACGGCTGTGATGATGATTTTGCACAGAGACCCAGGTTATCGTTTAGTGACATATTTGATACAAATCATTTTTACGCATTCAAAATGGAGGAAAATTGAGTCTTCTGAATACGCTGCCTATTGACAAAAATGAGTTTTTACGCTCAAGTCTGAAATAAGTTTTTTTATGCTCAAGACATAAATGAGTTTTTACGCTCAAGATAAGACAAAATCAACAGAGATGAGTTTTTACGCTCAAGATAAGACAAATTCAGATGCCACGTCAAAAGTTGTTCCTGTATAGAGATCGAGGTATATCTCTGCATTAAATGCACGAGATTTGCTCTAATTGGTCATGACTGGGAAGCTAAGGCTGTGACAAATACGCTCACATCACCATTCTTACATTTTACGCTGGTTTATCTATTTATTCATGAATTATCAAGTTTACGCATGGCAGTTACCTACGTGGCTTGTATGCCATGATCTTATACAGGGATACGTGTCATACGCAGATTGAACGTGGGTAGCAGTTGTCATAACCGCAGCGTAAAGTAGGCAGTCTTCTTCATAGTTTGGCTTTTTACGCCAACCAGGCAGTCATTTGGCTTTTACGCCAACAACAGTCATTTGGCTTTTACGCCAACAATAGTCATTTGGCTTTTTACGCCAACAAGGGTAAAGGGTCTGGTCACAGAGTAAAGGATTTTTGGCTAAAACTTTGTTTATCCAAACATAGGGTGGTTGAAAGGAAGAATGAGATTTTAGTCAAGTGTAGATGAGATCCTTATACTCTATTCCTATACGCAGGCTTGTTCGGTACAGTTACGTAACCGAGATAATATATTCTTGACCTGCATGGGCCACCACCAAAAATATGTCACGCCCAAGTCCCAAAATACGTAGGACTAGGAATACGTAACACGCCCAGCCGTATGTATACGAACTCCAATATATGAAAACCATATACACACGTACGCTGTACATGAATATTCAATCCACCAGTGGTAATATACTGTCACAACAAGTCACACACAATCTATATCTCATCCACAACACAAATAATAAATATGAATAAAGAGCTGAATAATAACTGAATATCAAAGATGAGTATCAAGTCTGATAGTCGGATGGAAACAAATCTACTACAAAACGACTATACTGAAGTAGCAACAAAATCTCTAAACAGTGGAAATAAATCACAGATACTCCGAGGGTAAGACCTCCTCAGTCAGGTAAGTAGAGTCAGGTCCAGGTCCGTACTCCTGTGGATACTCCTGCTCGTCCATATCTAGAAAGGGACCAGGTCCTCAGAGGAACGTAACAAGATACATAATAACATACCAATAAGGACTGAAAAGTAAACATCCAATGGGGTCGCCTATCCGTCTAAGTGAATGCAGTTTGAGAATAACTTTCTACCAAGTGGGCTATCTGGCCATAAAGTGAGATTGGCATGACTCTCTCGGAGAATCAGGGGCCTACAAAGCATGTCGTCTTTTGAACGGCAGAGGCCGCCTGTAATAAATGGGGTCATCACCGCCCGTATCTCCAGTGGAGCTTCCGGGTTAAAGAAGGAAAAAGTGCAAAGGAGCCCAAATGCCTTACTTGTTGTTCTCCCCACCCAATGCTCTAAGCATGCCACATCCATGACATGATAAACCTCTAAATAACTACCAGGTCTACTAGCATACAAAGTTTCTATCAACATTCATCCCTAACGTACGGTCCATGCGTACAGGAGGCCAGACCTGTCACGCAGTCCGTGATCTATATGAGACTCACAACTCGTGTAACAACTGTGTCACGGCCAATGAACCTAATGATGCTCCATAATAATAGGGTGGTCTCATAAAGTAGGTCCAAAAATATACATAAATAAAATATGATACGACGATATCGTCGTTGCACCCAAGTTTCCCTGGACGCACAATTTATTTAGCAATAAATGAACTAAATAAGCAGAAATAAATTATGCAGACATAATATGGAATATAAATAATAGTACGATGGCAAGGTATACTTGTCGAGCAAGAGTTCTGTATAGTGCAAGCGTCCAAACCGGTGTTAAGTTTAGTGGAAGAATTGTAGTTAGGGTTTGGGAGAGTTTGTAATATATATAGAGATAAGAGGCGGTGGGGTAATTTAGTGGTCTCAAAAGTCACTGATATTGCTGTTTCTTTCTTTCTTTCTTTCTTTGGTTTTGGTTTCGGTTGAGGAGAGTTTAGTAATCATAGATAAAGAGGCGGTGGAATGAGGTGGCTCACACGCATGGAGAAGGGAAAGAAAAGTTAGTTTTTGCTGCTGCTGCTGTTGATATTTTCTTCTCCTAACGGGTCCAGGTAGGGTCTAAACGGTTAGTGGGTTCAAGCGGGTAGGGTATTTTGGGTTTCGGGTTAAGATCCAATAGGAATTTCTTTTCTAATTAATTATATACATATATATACATAGAAAAATTTAAGAAATATATTTGTGCATACCATTAAGCTAGCAACAGTCCAAAGGGTCTCCTACAAGGAATAAATTAGAAAAAATTTATAATGGCTTCATAAATCCCCTAGATGCACAAATACCTTAAATAAAAATTAAATAAAATTTATTCCCTCTATTTAGCTCATAACTACTAAATAACTCCTTTCCCTCTGTACCATAAGGAATGCCCGATAGCAGACTCCTTTGTTAACTAATTAATCAATAAAAAGTTAATACGGTTTTTAGAATTAGGGATTTTACAACATGCGCTCACGGTTGCAACTGTATTTTGTTAAGAATGGCCATGCGATAACCCAAAAGACATGCACGCGCATAGCCATTTAGTGTAGATGTCTATAAATAGCAGGGATATATTTCCACATACACAAGGACATATAGTGAGACATAGAGAAAGCATATTCAGGAGCCCAGTTGCTGTCTTTCGTGTCAGTGAGCCAGAGATTTAGCAAGTTCCTTCATTGTCGGACTGTCAACAGAGTAAATGAGTCAGCTGCAATACTCGATCTCCATCGTCACACTCCCCAGAATCTTAATTGTACTTAGATTTCTTGTTTAAGGACTCTTTGTACTCATTATTTTTAATTTACAAAACCAAGTTAGTAGAACTTATTTTTGTAACGGAATAAAAATGGCGACTCTGTTGGGGACATCTTTTTCCATTAATGAAAAGATAGTAACGCAGTCTAATTCTTTGAAACTGGGTTCAACCCAGAGGATGTTGGTTGTACATTTCGACCAACAAGCTTTTGAAGAGATATTTTCTGAGGACAGCGTGATCCATTCGACAAGGCTAGCAAAGCCTAAGAAGACCCGCAGAACATGGATTGCCAAGTCCAGTATGCCTCACCCAACTATGGAGCATGCACTCCATGTCCCTATACCTGATGCTTGAGATGCATGTCATCCATCCACACAGGCTGCTCCCACTCATGCGACAGCCATTTCTGATAAGAAGGGTGCTCAGCACCTAGGTTTTGGCAGAGTAAAATACTACGATGCTAGGAAATTTGGGGTTGAAACCCCTTTTCGATCTCGATGGCCCTCCGGAAATAGGGCGAATGCACAGACTATACGCTCACAGCGAGGAGTGTAGTAGAAGAAGAAAGCCGCACCTAACTTGAGACACGAAAAGGTCGCTACATTCGCCAAAGATAAGAACAAGGCTCTGTCTTTGACAAAATTTTATGCAGCGCCGACCCCATACGCCAGCTTCCTAAAGAGGGAGAGAACATGGACTCGTCATACTATGTACCAGTGCGTGCTAGATCGAGAAAGTCTACGGCAGTGCGAACCGACCACGCTCAAGCAATTACTCAGACGACCGACTATCAGTTCATCATTAACTGTTATATGCGCGTCTGATAGAAAATTGTACCAGACTGACCCTTGCGCCCAGCTTGCTGAGGCGTGTGAAGTGGGTCAGTTCCAGAAGTCTTCTATTTATGACTTAGGGGTAGTTCTTGTAAGAGACCCAGGCCAGGGAGCAAAAATTAGACCTGCAAGCCCATGCGCTCGGCTTGCCCCCTACGTATAAAGAGGATGGAAAGGGGAATGTTCCCTCGTTCGACTTGCACAACGTTATTAGTCACAAACGCAAAGTGAGAGAAAAAACTATGGAACGTGAAGTATCCCCTCTGGGGCACCACTGTGCTAGCATTGTTATCAACTGCTGTTGTACTAAGATAGCAACACCTGCAGTCATGTAGTCGGTATTCTAGCGACTACAACCAATTGCACCTATCCGATAGCGTCTCAAAAAGCAAGTACAAATGTCAGAGGAGGAGGAGTTGCCCTTCGCCTCATGCGGCTCCATTTTGAGATCGCCCTCCAAAAAGGAAGGCCTAAAGCCAATTTCCTCTAACTCTCCACTCTCCACCAGCATGTCGAAAAGGAGAGCCCAAGGAGATCGTACAGCAGTACCTAAAGAAGGAGTGATCCAGGGCACCGCCCGAGGATAAGATTATCATCAGCTGGGGGTAGTACTTCCCCAAGACCTGAGATGACTCCATAACCTGGGGTAGTAATCCTTTGGATCTCTACAACAACTTGTCATCCTAAAGAGACAGTGACTATCAAAGGACAGATATTAAAGTTTCTGGGATTAGTCACCCTCGTCAAAATGAAGCTGCTTCCAACGCTGGGGTAGCATTCCCTCTTAGTCGAAAGAAGATGCAGTACTATCACCTTTCCCCATAGACAACATGACTCAGGGGTCCAAGGCAAAAAGTGAAAGATCCACCGTCTCGTCCGTCTCTTCCTATGTAAGGACGTTGTACATGGCAAGGGGACAACAAGGGCACCGGCGATCACCAATGCCTCGATACTCTTGAGGCGATGATGCATATGATAAGCCCTCGATGCAGACCTTGACCCATACGATACTAGAGATCAAGGAAAACATGGTCCCGCAACCACCTAGATCTCCGGTATAAGCCAGCTAAGACCCTGGGACCAATAGGAAGTCTAATACACCCGCTCTTACTCCCCCAGTTCTCGGTATTACTCTCTTGCATGGGTTATTTACCCCACCGCCATTAAACGATGCTCTAGAGGCCATCCAAGAACTGCGTGTCCACTTTGATGCCATGGACAACCAAGATAAACTCCAGAATCTTGGGATATGGCAACCCCATCCTCCCGAGTGGAACAACGTGATATATTCACCCAAGTACAAGCCGCAGTCTTTTACCCATTTTGATGGGAAGATATCACCTCGCCAGTACATAAACTACTTCGAATCCATGATATGGTACTTACCCTGAGATGACGCCTTACTCACCAAGCTGTTTGTCGGGTCACTAACTGGGGTCGTTTATGAGTGGTACTATAGTCTCCCGGACAACTGTATTTCGTCCTTCAATTACCTTCAAAGCCTTTTCTTCTTCTGGTTCTATGACGAAGGAATAGACATGACTATGTCCTCCCTGATGGATATCACTCAACGGGAGAAGGAGTCTGCACGTGACTACATAGAATATTTTTGACAGGCGACGTTAAGGCTTCCCTACGGTACTCCTGAAATTGTGTTGATGGACACCTGCAGAAAGAAACTACTACTAGTAGTAAAACTCTGGACAGGTCCTGGTCTGTTCGTGGAATAGAAGATATTTATCATAAGTATCGACACCACTGAAAAGAACGTTAAGAAAGCCTGTTCGTTGGGAATACAGATCTCCGCCGCTGATGATAGGGGAAAGCATTCTTTTAACAGCAATAATAACAACAACAATGACTAGGACGATAAAGGGAAGCAGGCCCTTACTGCTAATGTATCCAAATGTTCGTCTGTACTTACCCAGAAGCCAGCAGAAGCGCCAAAGCCGAAGGAGACCTACTCTTTCGATGATGACGATGTCATGGATATTTTTAATGTACTGATAAAGGATAATAAGCTCCGGCTACTCGACATCAGACATCCGATAGAGGTAGATAAGGTCGATGACCCCTAGTACTCTCACTACCACCAATACGTCTACCATCCAACACGGAACTGCTATGTGTTGAAAAGATATATCTAGCAGTTGATCGATTCCAAAGCCCTTACCTTAGACTTTGAGGACAAGACGGTTGCTACAGACATGGTATCCCTCCAATTTGGTAACTTTCCAGTGACAGAGGCCCAAGATGGTGTTATCCCAATCCCTAGGGCAACGATGGAGGTCGTCAACCTTTCTTCAGCTCGTAACCAAGCAGCCAGACTGGTACCTCTGACTACGCTGTGAGGCAAAGTCATATGGGTTCACCCAGACAGTACCCAAGACTTGACTCTAAAAGCAGGGCCTTCCACCCCCAAGTCTAAAGGAAAGAGGACCAAATCCTATCACATGGTCTCTCCCTCAATCGATGAAGCCTTGGCAGGGGTAACTAGGTTGAGTCAAACCAACTTGGACGACTCTGATCTGATTCCCGAGGATATTGCACCTTCAACCACCATACCTACTGCTCCGGTAGCATTTGGAACAGGTCCGTCCTAGCCTCCTGCGATGGAAAAACAAAAAAAAAGTTTGCTTCGACAAACCTTTGAGGAATAACGCAGTGCAAGGGTTAGACAAGCCTTACAACTTTGACATATTGGCGCAGCTTGCCAATACTCCAGCAAAGTTGTCTCTCTTCGAGCTCCTTCATCTCTCTAAAGAGGCCTGTGATGCTCTGAGTGAGGTAATACAGAACGCTGGCTTTTACCTGGCCCAAGTCAAGCATGTCACGCCCCAGTCCCAAAATACGTAGGACTAGGAATACGTAAATATGCCAGCCGTATATATATGGCAACTCCAATATATAAAAATTATAACTCATACATATGTTGTATTATGAATAACAATTCATAAGTGGTATATAATATCACAAGTCACAGGCAACTAAATCTCATCCACAGACGCAAGTCAATAAATAGAGAAATAAACTAACCAAATATGGCAATGAACCAAGTATAAAATAGTCGAGAAGAACTAATAGTTGGGTAAAGATAAATCTACTACCAAACTAGAATATGAAAGAAAATATAATAAGTACATCATCTAATGATCAGAGAGGCTCGAAGGAAAGGCCTCCTCGAAGAGAATAAAGTAGAAAGTCCTGATCCGTGCTTCTGCAAATAGTCATGATCGTCTATACCTGAAAATGGACCAGGTCCTCAGAGGGACGTAACAAGATACATAAAAGTATGCCACAATAAAGTATTGAAAGTAAACATCCAATATGGTCGCCTAACTAGTCTATGTGATATACAGTTTAAGAGCAACTTTTTTGCGTATAGACTATCTGGCTAAAATAATAGGATGGACATAGTTCTCTTGGAGATCCAGGGGCCACTGGCATAACGACTCTCGATCGTCATAGGCCTATAGTAAATAATGGGGTCATAACGCCTCGCATCTCCGGTGGATCTTACGGGCCAAAAAAGAAAGTATAAAGGAGCCACATACGCTTACTTATTATTCTTCTCACCCAATGCTACTAGTTGTGTCATATCCATGACACATAAATATCTCTAGTAACTGCTAAGTCTTCTAGCATGCAAATTCTATTAGTAGTTATTCCCTATCGTACGTATCATACGTATCGATGGCTAGTCAAAACGCAAGTCCATGATCTACATAAGACTCACAACTCGTGTAACATCTGTGTCAGGGCCATATGAAATATGAAAATGCCTCAAAATTATGGGGTGGTCTCTTAACTCTAGGTCAATATGCATAATATAAATAAAAGACAATGGACGACACAATCGTCGTTGCACCAAAGTCATTCTTGGACACACAGTTTTATAAATAAAAATAAATAAAAATAAAAAATAAAAAATAAAAAATAAAAAATAAAAAATAAAAATGCAGCAAATGAATATAAGAGCAGTACTGTGGCAAGGTATACTTGCTTGACAGTTATTTGGTGCTGAAATGACTCAAGACAACAGGTACCACGAATCTAGAAAATATAGGAGTAGCGCAAACATCTCAGAATATTGAAACAGATATCACTAACATTTTTGGAATGAGCGAGATAGCTAGAAAATACTACCCTTTCATCCAATTTGGACACATGGGCTAAAACAGTAATTTAGGGCCAAAGCGGGATCCACATGTGGGCCACTTTGCACCAAAAAATATGTCAAGGTCAAATGTCTCTAAATATGATAAATTATAGGTCAAACAAATCATAATCGATGATACGAACTCAACGGTATGTCCAATTTTAGATTTTGGTGAGCCGATCACAAAATCGTTCGTCAAGTCAAACTGTGGAGCCTGCGAATAGGCAGTTCGATCAACTGTCTCAGAATTGCGTTAAACTTGGGTCATAGGACCAGTGTGATACCACGGATCTGTTGATGTAAGTTTTGTCATGTTCCGACTAGCGGTCACTAACTTCTAGGATATTTTGTAAAATATCGATATAGGGACTTTCGACTGATATGGGTTGATTTCGGCGTGCACACACCTCCAAAACAACTTCTACGAAATCCAACATGCAGGAAATACCATACACATCTTTCGGTGTAACTGGTATTTGATGTGGTGGTCCGGTTTGTCGAGACGCACTTCGTATCACAAGTTTTCTAAGTTTTTGAAAGCTATTTTTCATAATTTTTTAACCAGTAATTTAGCACAGGATTAATAAGCAACTACGTACAAATATTAGGTTGTTTTGATCCTGGTTATATTGACTTTGTGCCAGAAAAGAAATTTATACTTTAGTTGAATCGATTGGAAGAAAAATTGCCTTCAAAAAGAGGTGTTCTAACATCTAAACTGTCATATTGTTCTTTTGTATTCGGTCAGTTTTTCGTATTTTTCCATAAAGATAAAAATGCGTACAGATTCTGTGGTATTAATCGCTACAAGGCTACTGGCGGTGCAAAGAAGCGTACCGATTCGATGCACTACTTGCCTTTGACGTCGCGGTTGCAGAGGTTGTTTATGGTGAATGAGACTGCAGAAAATATGAGTTGGCACAGGCGAAAACAAATCGAAGGAGTATTGGATCATCCATCCGATAGAGAAGCATGGAAGCACTTTGATCGAGAGTATCCAAATTTTGCTTCGGATCCGAGTAATGTCAGATTGGGGCTCTCCTTCGACGGTTTTACCCTATTCGGACTTTCGGGCTCTCAGTATTCATGTTGGCCTATGATCATCACTCCGTATAATCTACCGCCTTGGATGTGCATGAAGACTCCGTATATATTCCTAACCGTTATTATCAAGGGTCCAAATAATCTGAATCGATGTATATTTATAGCCTTTGATAGATGAGTTGAATCAGTTGTGGGAAGTAGGTGCCAATACGTACGATATTTCTAGAAAGCAGAATTTTCTGATAAAGGCAACACTTATGCGGACCATCAATGACTTATCGGCATATGGAATATTATCGGGATGGAGCACTCATGGTCATCTCTCATGTCCGTATTGCATAGACAGTACTAAGGCTTTCTGTTTGAAACACGGAGGTAAACCGTGCTTCTTCAATTATTATCGATAATTTCTGCGAAGGATCATGCGTACCGGAGGAACAGGAATACTTTTCGTACGGGCGTTGTGGAGAAGGCCAATCCACCGCCAAGGTGGCCAGGATATACGATATGAAAAGAGATAAAGATTTACCAAGTGCTATCGAAGAGCCTGCTAAGGGGTACAAGTGTGATGGATTTGGTCGCACCAATAACTGGATGAAGAGGAGTATATTCTGGAATCTGCCATATTGGAGCACCAATCTGATCAGACATAACCTTGATGTCATGTATATCGAGAAGAATGTATTTAATAACATAATTAATACTGTAATAGAGGTAAAGGGAAAGACGAAAGACAATCCGAAGGCCAGGTTGGACTTAGAAGAAATATGTAGACGTCATGTGTTGCATTTGATAGAGGAGGGGAATGGAAAGTTAAAGCAGCCTAAGTCTGTTTTCTCACTGGAGAAGGAGGATAAAGGAAGACTTTGTAGGTGGATTCAGGGTCTAAAATTTCCAGATGGGTACGTGTCAAACTTGAGAAGATGCGTCGACCTCAAGGAGAATAAACTGGCGGGTATGAAGAGCCACGATTGTCACATATTCATGGAGAGGTTAATTTCGATTACATTTCAGGAATCCTTACCGCAGGTTATTTGGAATCCATTGACAGAGCTCAGCATATTCTTCAGAGATCTTTGTTCTACTAAGTTTCCCATCGATCGTCTAGAAAAGCAAGAGAAGGACATTGTGGTAACACTATGTAAGCTCGAGAAGGTATTTCCTCCTGGATTCTTTGACTCTATGGAGCATTTGCCATTTCATCTTTCCTATGAGGCACGTATTGGTGGTCATGTCGGTTATCGGTGGATGTACCCCATCAAGCGGCATCTGAATCACCTAAAGAGAAAGGTGAAAAATAAGGCACGGGTTGAGGGCTCTATTTGTGAAGCTTATGTTCTCGAGGAGATTACAAACTGTTGCTCGACGTATTTCAAACCTCATGTTGATACTAATAGAACGAGAGCTCCGAAAAACGACGACGGATATCAGGAATCTAATGATGCAATACTCAAAGTATTCAATGCATTTGGAAAGCCTTCAGGAAAAATAAAGAAGAGATATTTGAATGACGACGAGCTAAGGGCTGCTCAGTTGTATATATTACTCAATTACGACGAGGATGAAGTGGAGAAGCTAGAGGGGTAAGTAATTAATACGTCCATGTTTACATTATCTCAATGTAATAGTATAAGCTACTATTATGCTACTAATCAGAGGTTGCTTCATTATTTTTTAGCACATATAATGTTGAGTTGAGATCGATTAGACCCTACATAACAGACGAAGAAGTAGAACAAGAAATGAGATGTCATTTTCCTTCTTGGTTGAGCGCATATGTAAGGAGCTTGGTAATTACTTTTTCTTTCTGCACTTGCACAATAAATAACTTACTATCGCTACTTTGGTATTTAGGTCGATCATCTAATAACACCCGAGACTGAATCTATTAGAACTCTTACCAAGGGACCAATTACTGCCGTCAAAATATGGCCAAGTTTCTGTGTGAATGGATTTAGGTTCAAGTCAACAAATGATCCTGTCACGCCCTAGTCCCAAAATACGTAGGACTAGGTCACGTAAGCATGCCAGCCGCATGTATATGGCAACTCTAATATATGGAAACCATAACACACGTGTACGCTGTATAATGAACAATAATTCACAAGTGGTAAATATATCACAAGTCACATGGTATAATCTAAATCTCATCAACGGAAATCAAATAGAAATGGATAACCAATATCTATGATACTATATATCAATATAAAGTATCTAAAGATGATAGTCGGATGGAAACAAATCCACTACCAACTAGAATAAAGATAAACAAGACAAATACAATGTAAATACCACAACTATCAACCATTGAGACTCGAAGAGAAGACCTGCTCGGAATGTAAGTAACCAGTCCGGATCTGCGCTCCTGCGAATACTCGTGAACATCTACACCAGGAAAGGGACCAGGTCCTCAGAGGGACATAACAAGATACATAGAAGCATGCCATAAAGTAAATACTGAATAAATAAAGGGGTGCGCTAACCACCTAAGTGAAAAGCAATTTGAGGACAACTGAGTACGTATGGGAAAGTGTAGGCTAGACATATGCTGACGCAATTCACCAATCGTCATGACTGGCTAGTATATGCCACATATGCCCCCTATAATATGGACACAGAAATATAATAACGTCCAACATTCTATAGAGTATGGTATCTGTAAAATCATCAAGTAACGTCCAACACTCTAAAGAACGTGGTATCTATAATAATATATACGTCTGTATCACTCCGTTTGATTGCGGTATCTGTATAAAGGAGGTGGGTGTCCCATACGCCTACTAGTCGTCCTCCCCGCCCAATGTAGATATACAAGTCATGAACACGACGTGGATATCTCATACTATAATGTAAGTCTCTATAGAAATAAATACTAAGCTAAATACCGTTACACGTGTTGCTCACACCGATGGCCAGTCGAGTATGAGGCATGCGTCCCTATATGAACTTACTCTGTGACGTATAATGATACGTGTCAAGGCCTGGGTCCACAACTTTAGGTGGGTCTACTAGACACTTGGTCAGACACAAGTCCTAACGTCAACGCCTTCGTTGACTGCACCCGAGTCTCTCTCGGACGCGTACAGTTTATATGATCTAAAATAATAAACATGCAACTAAAATAATAACTAAATTTAAACAGTACAACAAGGCAAGGTATACTTGCCTGGCAAGAGAGTTGTAAAGTGTAACGTCCAGATGTCAAACACCAAGAGTCAAAAACTACGACCTCAGAATGAACGTCTCCAGATACTGAAATAAACATCACTAACATTCCCAGAATAAGCAAAATAGCTAGAAAATACTACCCTTTCGTCCAATTTGGACACAGGGCAAAACGGTAATTTTGGGTCAAAGCGGACTCCACATGTGGGCCACTTTGCACCAAAAATGTGTCAGGGATAACGGTCTCTAAATGGGATGAATTATAGGTAAAACAAACTCTAAATGTTAGTACGAACCCAACGGTATGTCCAAATATAGATTTCGGTGAGCCGAACATAATTTTGCCCAAAAAGTCAACCGTGGGGCTCGTCAATAGGAGACTTGGTCAACTATATCAAAATTGCGTGAAAATTGGGTCACAGGACCAGCATGATACCACGAGTCTAGTGGCACAAGTTTTGTCGCATTTTGACGAGCGTACACTAAATGGCGCAGAGTTTTGTAAAAGTTATGATACGGGAAATATTTACGGATACGGGGTGATTCCGACGCGCACACGCGTCCAAATCAGTTTTCTCAAAATCTTACAAGTCTGGGTATACCGTGCACACCTTTCGGTATACTTGGTATACGACGGGATGGTCCCGTTTGGTGGGGCGCGCTCCGTATCACAAATTTTTGTGTTTCAAAAAGCAGGTTTTTATGGGTTTTCATCCTAATTTAATTCTTCATACAGCATCAAATAAAATAATATAATTGACAGAAAATAATCTAGGTTAGGTGGTCTTCGTATAGCAAGAAAAAAACTAAATTTGGATCTCTGTGGTGGGAGATACGAGTCCGTAAACATGGGTGGTTGCAACAGATTTTCTGAGATTAAATGTCGTGATTTTTCCTCGACTTGGCATCGATTTTTACCTAGGGTTTAGCGCTGAACAATGGAAACTAATCTACGGGATTTAAAGAGGGATAGGTGGGGATCATATCGGCGAAGACGGGGTCGAGTTTGGTCGAGCGATAGCGCGGAAAATGAGGGTTGAACAGGGGTACGTTGTTGTGTTCTCTGTCTGGTGCACGGACGTTGACGCGGACATGCGGACGCGCGGGCGGCGGTGCTCTGGTGGCTCTGGGCTGGGGCGGCGAGTCTGGTGGTCGGCGGCGGCCCGACTAGGTCGAGGGGGTTGTCGAGTAGGGTTAGGGTTTGGGGAATAGAGTAGTAATATATATATAAAGAGAGAGAGATCGCGAGAGAGAGGGGGGAAAGAGGAAACGCGCGGGGGGGATGATGGGGTTGTAGCTGCTGCTGTTATGGCTTAAGTTAAGCGGGCGGGTAGGTTAGTAATGGGTAGCGGGTAGGATCAATTAGCATTTTTTTTCTTTTTTTTTCTTTTTTTTCTTTATTCCTTTTTCATTTCTATTTCTAATTCTTCTCTAAATTTCTTTCTTTTCTATTTCTTTTTCATTTAATAAACTTTATATATATATATATATATATATATATATATATATATAATTTTAGAAATTTATATTGGTGTATACAATAAATCTATCAACTGTCCACTAGGTCTCCTACATGAAAATAATTAGGAAAAAATTATAATTCCTCCATAAATCCTCTATTGCACAATCACCTCAAAATAAAAATCCCATAAATTTGATTTCTCCTAATAAGATAATAAATACTATAATTTAATTAAATAATTAATTAAAATTAATTAATACGGTTTTTAGGATTTGAGATTTTATATTCTACCCAACTTATAAAAAATTTGTCCTCGAAATTAAAACTAAGCCACGATAGAAGTCAAGGATGGTATAAGATAGAGATTGCAGCTTATTCTGTACCTTCCTCCATCCTAAACTCCATAATTTTCCAATTACCGTGGGGATATTTGGAGGGCTATGATTTGCATTGTTTAAAATGCAAGGCTAGGTTAAATGAGGGGGTGATGTTGCGTTGCACATTCCAAAAATTCATGGAGAAGATTCATATGGAGGATAATTAGGTTTTTTTATGTGTCATATCCAATGGTGTGGACACCTCAATGCACCTTTGCATAAAAGCATCCAACAATTAAAAATTACATAAAGATGGAAATTGGATTAAATTAATTAAAATTAATGTGCAAGGTGTTTTGGAATTAATTAGAAGTACATGGGGATAAAATTAGGTGAGACACAAGTGTCATGGATATAGGGAACTTAGAATAGAATATTATCCTTATTTGGGTTGCATGAAACGGGTCAAGATTGTGTCTCCAATTTTGATTGGAACGCACAAGGATACAAAGTTGGAATTATTTTAGAATTAAATACAAACGTCTGCGACGAATATTGTGCGACTTAAATATAGCACAAGAGAGCATAATTATAAGTTACACAATGGTCAGAATGGTAGACGGGCACGTCTAGGACAAGGTTGTGAAATTTGCAGATAGGCAATGGCTAGTGTAGTGCTCCAATTATTGAAGCAACGGTAAGGTGCGCTAAGTGATATAAATCTCGTATAATTAACAAAATACCGTATTCTATTTCTAATTGGATTCTAATTAGCCCCAATCTCTCTATTTAAGCCACGTAGGCCTAATTTTGGGTGAGGAAGGGTTTACAGTCTACCCAACTAAAAAAGATAATTTTTTCCTCAGAATTAAAATAAGACTTAATTTGTTAATTCCTCAACATTCGCATATAAGACAAGTCAATCACAATCTCTTCCAAAATTTAAAATATATTCTAATCTACCGCAATCACTTTCAAAATTAAGGTAACCTTTGTTTAATCAATATTGTAATCTTTTCTCAATTTTTAAATAATTACATCCAAATTTAAGCTAAATCTATATGATATCTTCAAGTTTTGAATAGCCCACATCAATTTTCACATCACGATCTCCAACTGTCATAATCTTCTAAAAAAATTCTAATCCAATATTATTCCTATTTTCACTTATGAATTTTGTATTCTTCAAAATTTTAAATTTAATTCACATCCTCAATATTTCAAATAGGTAATCCTACCATCAAAATTTAACTTTTAATTCAAATCATCAATTTTGGAATTCAATCCGTCAATGTTCATGTTTAGAGTTCCATTTATTTTCCTCAAGATTTAAATCGATGATTCAACCTTCAATATTCAAAATTTAAATCATATGCCCAAGTATAAAGGTTTGGTTCGTCATATCAAAGTTTTTAAAAATTTATTAGATCAACATCATCTTAATCTTTCTTTTAAAATTTCTCAAAATTAAAATGACTTGAATCTCCAAATCTAATCTTGCTTGATCACAATCTAACAGGAATTTCTCTCAAGTTAACAATGCAACTTCTACCCATCTATCACATAAAGCTACTCATTTAAGATATATACTCCTTAAATTATGTAATCGTGTTATTCAATCCTCAAGTTTTTAATATCAAAATATATTACATATGATATGCTCTTATTTACGAAAAATAGTCACTAAATAAGGTGATTGGCCTATGGGATATATCTAGTACTCTGTGTATCAAACTTATACTAAGCACGATGTTTCGTCTTTCAGAAATAAAGGAAGACGGAAAACAATAATAAAGAGTTCAAGGGGAGGTAATAGAATAGAAGTATGAGGATCAAGGCGATTAGAGAATTCAAAAGGAATTGTCAAGACAGTTATGGTTTGAAATCCTATTTGGTAAATTTTTATTCGCATGCTCGTATCAGTACAGTTATGTAACCGATACGATATGCTCAGATATGTCTAGAGGGCAAGTTCATTCGTCTAAGAACCTAAGTCAATTCTATCTCAATCCACATAAGTAGTCATGCGAAGGGCGAACCAAGTGTACTAAGGTTGTCCAGACCGTAATACACTGATTCTGATTAGACAATTATATTATTGTATGGTTGATCAGGCCCCAATAACACATATGTCATGAACAAGCTCGATAAAAGAGTAAGCTTGCAAAACTAGGCTATAATAGCGGCATCAGTCAAGGTATGAAAGAAGGTACATAGTAATTCAGTTCACAAAAGATAATACTCTACAGTCTCTACTGTTATATTAATTCCTTGTCTAAGTCGCTAGTCGACCAAATAGGGACATGGATCTCTAAGTCCTAAAGTCTGAATTAATATTATTGTCTTATGCTAGTATATAGTTAATGTCATTCAGTTATACTTCATTAATGAGTTAAGAGGATTATGTGATACTAGGTTATGAGACATACTATCCAACTTAGAAGTATAAACTAATATTGTAACCGTCTCAAAGAGAATTCCACAAAATAACCTTGCACTTACAAATAAAGTAAAACTCTTATTAGGGTACACGAGAAAAAAGATCTTGGTATTTATCAGGGTCTCATATTGTATTATATAGGTAATGGTCATCTTAAGTCTTAATCACAGTGCTCATAGAACAAATGTGTCAATATTAAGAATGGAAGGGTTAGTGGCTCTCAAGTGAATTAGGATATAACTTGTATGGAGGTATGTGGAACATGTTACTTGATTTGAAGCAAAAGGGTAATCATAAAATCACAATCTAAATAAAAAACTCAAACCATCAAGCTCTAAACATTAAGTACATAAATTCAAAAATTAACATTATAACTACAATCCTAACCAACTATGTTTCCTTATCATAAAAGAAATTTCTTGGCCTATAATCAGAAGGGTTAGGTGGTACGAATTGAAAGATTGAAGAAAAGAAAACATAATTAGTCGTCGCACAATAGCGAGCGCTAAGTTTTCAGAGGAACGAGATTGAATTTAAATAGAAAGTCTCTAGATAATGTCATGGTTTCCTAAGGGGAAGGGGGAATGCTAATATCTATGTTCGAGGTTTGATCGAGTAAAATGTTATATTCGTTCCTCTTGGCCTCCTAAGGTACTGTCTGCTAGTATCAGGACAAGAACCTAAATTCATAGTTCTAAAATTCTATCTCACTATAAAGTTAAGTTTGGTCCTATTATTCAACTCTGGATTTCTATTCGTTCCTCAATGCTAGGGTCAAACCATATGGTTAAATTTATAACTCACTCTAGTTGTGTCTATACTACTCTCAAGTCATCCCTAATTATCAAGGGATAATGGTCAATCATTCTACAGGTAAGGGTTGCTAGGGTTCATGATGTATCAGTGCCCTAATTGTATTCTTAATAGGAGTGTTACTCTAATTATCATCCTATCAACATAGATTTCTATATTCTAGCAGTGTTGTACTCAAAGAGCTATTAGGGAAGCACATGAATCAAGCATGATGCAATAGTTTAAATAGAACAGATTGAAAGAAATGTGAATCATAGTCAATTGTGGATGAGATCCTATACTCTAATCCTAGGTGTAGGCTTGCTCGGTACAGTAATGTAACCGAGACAATATGCTCTTGAACTGCATGGGCCACCACTAAAAATATGTCACTCCCGAGTCCCAAAATACGTAGGACTAGGTCACGTAAGCATATCAGCCGCATGTATATGGCAACTCCAATATATGGAAAACATAACACACGCGTACGCTGTATAATGAATAATAATTCATAAGTGGTAAATATATCATAAGTCATAGGGTATAATCTAAATCTCATCCACGGAAATCAAATAGAAATGGATAACCAATATCTATGATACTAGATCTCAATATAAAGTATATAAAGATGATAGTCGGATGGAAACAAATCCACTACCAACTAGAATAAAGAATAAATGAGACAAATACAATGTAAATACCACAACTATCAACCACTGAGACTCGAAGAGAAGACCTGCTCGGAATATAAGTAACCAGTCCGGATATGCGCTCATGCGAATACTCATGAACATCTACACCTGGAAAGGGACCAGGTCCTCAGAGGGACATAACAAGATATATAGAAGCATGCCATAAAGTAAATACTGAATAAATAAAGGGGTGCGCTAACCACCTAAGTGAAATACAATTTGAGGACAACTGAGTACGTATGGAAAAGTGTAGGCTACACATATGCTGACGTAATTCACCAATCGTCATGACTGGCTAGTATATGCCACATATGCCCCCTATAATATGGGCGCGGGAATATAATAACGTCCAACGTTCTATAAAGTGTGGTATCTGTAAAATCACCAAGTAACGTCCAACACTCTAAAGAATGTGGTATCTGTAATAATATATACGCCCGTATTTGTCACGCCCCAATCCCAAAATATGTAGGACCAGGACACGTAAGTATGCCAGCCGCATGGATATGGCAACTCCAATATATGGAAACCAACACCCACACGTACGCTGTAGTATGAATATCAAATCCACAAGTGGTATAAATCCATCACAAGTCACAAGGTATAATCTAGATCTCATCCAAAGAATCAATATAATTAAATGACCAGTAGCTATGAAACTAGATCTCTATGAAAAGTATCTAAAATAACAGTCGGATGGAAACAAATCCACTGCCGAACTAGAATATAGAATAAATGAGATAAATACAATATAAGTACGACAACTACCAACTACTGAGACTCGAAGAGAGGACCTGCTCGAAGTATAGGTAACCAGTCCGGATCTGCGCTCCTGCAAACACTCATGAACAATACACCTGGAAAGGGACCAGGTCCTCAGAGGGACATAACAAGATACATAAAATCATGCAATAAAGTAAATACTGTAAAACTCCAGGGTAACTTAACCATCTAAGTGAAATGGTTAATTCCTGTAGTTCTGTTCTGCTAGTAGTTTAATCTTTAAATTGCGAGAACGCAATTTTCTTAAGGGGGGTAGATTGTAATCACCTAAAATTTTAAGAAATTTTTTTTGTAATTAATTAGTATTTTCGGTGAATTTTTAAACCTATAAATTAAAGTAGTCTAATTAATAATGAATTTTTAAATAAAATTAAATAATATTAAAATATGATGAAAATTATATTTTCTAGTGTAAAACTAAAAACTGAGCATGGGATATTTTTCCGGGAATTTATTGGACCCCGGATGAATTTTTAAAGCATTAAAAACTATTGTTAAAATTAACTGTTTAATTAAACTAAATTAATTAATAAACCGAACCAACCCAGTGATTAACCCGAACCGGACCGGTCGGTCTGACTGAACCGAACCCGGCCCAACTCCTTAGCGGGCCGGATCCGCAGATCGACCCGACCCGTTAGTACCCAAACCCGACCCGACTGCCAATCCCTAACCCCTAATTTTTCCCGTCGATTCGACTCGCCGCCGGCCGCCGCCCGCTCGCCACCCTGCGACACTTTCGCTCCAGCAACGCCCGCCGACGCCGCTGTGTAACGTCCGACGCCTGGCTCCTTCTCTCCCCTCCCGTAACCGGCGCCTGGCCACCTTCTCTCTCCCATATATAGGGATCCCTAATCCTTTCTTCTCTGGCTAGAAACCCCTCCGGCCGCCCTCTCCTCCTCCAGCGCTGCCGTCCCTCGGCCACGACCCGACCGACCTCGCCGGTCAGAAACCCCACCACCATCGGCTCGACTCACCGTCCCCGCCCGAGACCAGCCCGCAGAGCCGCCCAGCCGAAACCCTACCGCCACTTCTCTCCGGCCAACCCTTTCCTCTCCGCCCGAGACCATCCCGCAGAGCCGCCCAGCTTCGCCTCCTCCGTCGGCCTTCTCCCCCAGCAGCGGAGACAGAACCCTCCGCCTTCAGCCGCCACGCATAGCCCCTCTCCTCCTCCAACCCCCTTGCCGACGAGAGCCCTTGGCCGCCGCCACCGTGCTCAGCAGACTCCGGCGATACTCAGTGAACAGAAGCCTCTGCCCAGACCGGACACAGCAGGACACGGAAGGCCAGACACAAACAGTGGACTCAAGGACACAGTAAACCCTAGTGAACAGGACACGATTTGGACACGAAGGACTCGGGTTTTTCAGCCTTCTTTCAGGTATTCATAACTTCCTACTCGTAGCTCCGATTTTAATTCCGTAAATTGTATCGCGTAGCCTGTATGACCCTCTCGGTGCCCGGACAAACTGCTCGGGGCATCGCGTCCTGTGGTGATCGCACACCGCGATCCAAAAACAGGAAAAACTTAGCCCTGTTTCACCCCGGAATCAAGTACGCCCCGCCAAACGGGACGACTTGGTCGCGTGCGGTCTTCACAGATACGTGCGCGTCGTTGATACGGACGTGCGAGATTTCGCAGAAGCTGATTCAGATGTGCGTGCACACCGAAATCAATGCGTATCCGCGGACATCGTCCCATATCTGACTTTTTTGAATCTTGCTGTAACTTAGTGTACACACGTCGGATCGAGACAAAACTTACACCATTGGACTCATAGTAATACGCTGGTCCTGTGGGTCAAGTTTGGTTCAATTCTGAGAACGTTGGAAAAATCACGTGTAGTGGGCCCCACAGGCTCCACCTGACGGGCGATTTTGAGAACGGCTCATCGGAATCCAATTCTGGAAGTTCCGTTGGGTTCGTATCAACGTTCCTGACTTGTTGACACTAAGTTGGACTGATTTGGAGACCTTTGACCCTGACTCGGTTTTCGGTGCAAAGCGACCCACATATGGACCCGCTTTGGCCCAGAAATGTCGTTTTTGCCCTTGTGTCCAAACTGGACTTAAGGACAGATGTTTCTAACTATTTCCTATGTTCTGAGACTGTTGGTAATGTTCATTTCAGCTTTTGGAGGAGTTATTGCTGAACCCACTGTTACAAGGACCGCCACTGATATTTCAATCCCAGGCAAGTGTACCTTGCCATAAATTGCAGTTTAATAGTTTATTTTGTTCTCTTGCTCTATTTTCTGTGACTAGTGTACATGATATAACCTAGGACCGTATGACATACTTAGCGTCCGATCACAGTCGGGTGCCAACTCTGTACGCGAAGTTGTGTACGTCAGTTAGTGATGGACATTCGAGACCCTTTATATTCTCGTGCTTGTTTATCAAGTACACTATAACCTAGGACACTTGACACCATACATTGACAGAATCTTCCTGAGATATTCAAGGTTATTCTGTATAGGATACAGGATGGACATAGTTATTGTACTCTTAGATTATGACTGTTGCATTAGCTCTGATCTCACGTGACATGGACATGAGACGTGTGGTTACATTGGGAGGGGAGAGACACACAGGCTACAGCCTGTTCTATATTTATATACTATTATTGTGAGGTTGTAGACTCTCGAGTAGAGCTAGACCACTACTAGATATTGCTGCTACCGGCTCCCCGACACAGAGCTTGTAGCAGTCTCAGCCTGGGTACTAGTGTTGCTCTCAGTTGCATTTTTACTTAGATGGTTATGTAGTCACCCTGATTATTTCATTTACTATCTCACTGCATTTATTCTGGTTTGTATTATTTGTACCTTGCTATGTCCCCTGAGGACCTGGATTATGGATGATGTCCCCAGGTTTAGCAGAAGAACAATATCCCGAGGTTTACGGGACAGGAGCTGAAGCTGTACCAGGTGCTGTTGCTGAAGGAGAACATAACATAGAAGTAGAGGTGATGGCAGAGGACTTTACTTGAGATTATGATATTTGTACTCTTCAGATACTCTATTTTTGGACTCTTTTGTTTTGGTCTGATGAACCAGTGTTTTAGACTCTTATCGGGTTGTTCCCGACATACTCTGCTGAGACTGGACTTTGATGTACTTTCTTTATTTGCTGATGTTCTTATTATTCTGTGTGGATGAGATTAGATTTTGACTTATTGTTGTAGACCTATATTACAGCTTAAGTATGCTCGATGGATCCATTAAATTGGGATGTCCACCGGCGTGTACTGCTGGCCATTGCCACGTGTCTAGTCCCTCGATATTTTGGGACTGGGGCGTGACATGGTTTTTGTGGTGGCCCATGCAGGTCCTCGACAAATTATTTGGTTTCAACTTAGGGGCCAAACAAACCTGTAAAAGGATAGGATAGGCTATAGGATCTCATCCATATGTTGAAACGTTTTTGAAACTCTATATCGCATTCGAATTAAGTACTTGATTATGCATCCTGCTTGACTCTACTAAACGTTCTCATAAAGTTTATTTTGGATGCAGGAAGATGGATCCGAGAAATGGAGATGAAATTCCTTTTACACCACAAGACGCTGTGGTTACCTATGGAGATGGAGTTACACCAGAGAACAGGGGTCAATCCTCTCAAAGTGGACAAGATGAGCAGCATAACTCAAGGTTCAGGCGCGATGATATCCCACCACCGCCGCAGTTCAATCCACAGATGCCTGCCTTTCCACCAGGGCAAGCAATGGACGGACAGCAAATGTTCCAGATGTTCTATGCCATGATGCAAGCTCAACAACAAGTTCAACAGGAGGCGCAGCGTCTGTCACGCCCCGATCTCCCGTAGGAAAATTGGCCGTTCCCGCTAGGCGGGAATCACCCTCGCCAGCGCTCCCGCGGAACGATCGCTTAACCTATCCGGGCGTGATGCCGCACGAGCGTGATCCACGCCCGTGCAAGGCCATGGTTCATTGGCTGGCGGTAAGAGTTCTAAGCCACAGAGTCGCACAGATTGTCCGAGTGCAGCGGAGTTTAGGAACGCATAGCGATCGGTAACAGGTTCACCGAGTCGACAATATAGCAGAAGCATCGAAACAAGTAAAGTAATCTCTTTATTGATATGAAACATGTATTACAGGCGGCGTATAGCCGAGATTACAAGTCGCTCAAGCCTCTCTCTCTGAAACAGTAAAAGCGTGCCAAATGGCTACAACTGTGGAATAAATGTACAGGCGATGGTCAGGCGATGTTCACAACTTATGTCTTATATATGTGCTTCAGTCCCGGACGCACCGTTGCAAGGCTTCAGAGGGAACTCCTGGCCTTAGCACGCACGAAGGAGGCGTCCGCACCGAACGAGGTTCTCCCGCACCCTGCATATCAAACTGGTGGATTATCAGTACATTGAATGCACTGGTGGGAAAGCTACTCGCCCGCTCAACAAATCCAAACATGTAATACAGGTTCTGTGCACAACTATTAAGTTGTCTTTCTAGTTGCCTTAGGATCAGTTTCATGCAAACGTTGAATAGCCTAACGTGTCGGGTAGTGCGCCGTGCGATGTTTGAGGGAACACGGCGAGACTTACCAACTTACCATTTATCCTTCCCTGTCCAAGGCAAACATTGTTAATTTGAGCAGAGGCATGTATAAACATTCAGGAGGCAAGCATATGCAACATGCAAACATGAGAGTCATTGAACGGGACAGTATTTGGTGTGCTCAGTTGTTCTTGATGCAATGACTCGCACGCGGATAGCCGCTAAGCGAGGATGACTTATCTATATGAACATGAGTCGCTGGCATAGCCATAAAGGACTAATCCTAGACGAGAATGGAACGCAACGAGAGCACACGATGCGCTACGAACCATCTCGCCCGTACACGATGGATTGTACATGAAGTAGTCCAAGGCCAAGATGGAATGCAACAAAGTACATGCGCTATAAACCATCTTGTCCGCACACGATGGACTACACACGTAATGTGGTCCCGGGAAAGTGGAATGTAACGTAAGTACACGAGGTGCTACAAACCACTCGCCCGAACACGAGGGACCACACAAGAGTTCCATCCGGATCGGATCGGCCCCAGTGCCCCGGTGACCGTCCGTGGAACTATACTTCGTTTCCGAGTTGTCCGTGACATGCACTTTCTTTTTGGGTCATTCAATTATCACGAGATACACGAGAACACGAGAACACGCGTGCACTTTGAACAAGAGAACACGAGAACACGAGTGCACGGGAACACGAGTATACGAGTACACAGGATACTTGGATCTTGTTCTTTGTACAATAACTTGTCTTGATGCATTTTCCTGGTTCGGGGCTGCCTGGTGACCTAACGGTCCTGGATACTTGCAGGGTCAATCATACACGGAACGACTACTGAGTAGTCTCCCGGAGTTGGATGAAAACACGACAACATTCAAGTAGACAAGCATGCATTTCTAGGTACATAAGCAGGCACATTGCTCGGGCCCGAAGGTAGTCCGAGAGATGAAACCGTTAAGGGACTTAGCATGCGAGGGTCTGAATATAAGCAGTATTTTCTTTTCCATGTTCTAGCAAGCAATATGAGTTGGGATCATTCCCTTAGCTAGGTGCGTTGGATTTATTAGCATACAGGGGGTGATTCACCTAGCGACTAGCATATATGATTCCAGGTTTTATGTGTGCTGGCTAAGCAAGGACAAGTTTACCGTAGCCACCCACCTTAGCGATGATTCGCCTCGGTAGAGCGATACGTCTGAGCGAGCCTCTGAAAGCCTAAGCCAGATTCCTGTAGGGACAAGTCTGGATATCCTTTGTTTCTCATTTGAGGCAAAGCAGGTCGGGACAGCTGCACGATTGCCGTTTGAGACGGCAGTCCGCTTGAGTGGAACGGGGTGTTACATCCTATCCAACTTAGAAAAAGTCTCGTCCTCGAGACTTACTAAGGATAAGCAGTAATATAGGGTTGAGGCAATCCTAGACAAGTCGTTTATACTTGTTTATTTGGATCTTCACTTGCACAAGCGTCGAAATCAGTATATCGCTTAGACTGGATCGTGCGCACTTTCGAAGGTACCCTCTAGCGTGAACACGTCAACCAGCTCAGTGATAGCGAAGTCTTAGCACTCGAGTTTCACCTTTTCTTAAGTCTTGGATGGTGCACTAGTTCAAGGCGTCCCTCGAATAGATGCATTCAACCAAACTTAGGGTTAGTGAAAATTGGACAAGCTACTAGCGATACTCTCAGGGATTCGCACAGGTTGGCACAAAGGCCACTCGCAGCATACAACCAGACAAGCAAGCATACCATTCAAAACGTATTTTGAAAGTATTTAGACTTATTGTTGGAACATCCCATCGAGGCATTGAGAAAGAGCGTGCACATAACCCACGAACGAGCTTTCGAAACAGAGATATCGAATCGAAGTCCAAAGGCGTAGAAGCCAGGCTCTGATACCAACCTGTCATGCCCCGATCTTCCGTAGGCAAATCGGCCGTTCCCGCTAGGCGGGAATCACCCTCGCCAGCGCTCCGCGGAACGATCGCTTAACCTATCCGGGCGTGATGCCGCACGAGCGTGATCCACGCCCGTGCAAGGCCATGGTTCATTGGCTGGCGGCAAGAGTTCTAAGCCACAGAGTCGCACAGATTGTCCGAGAGCAGCGGAGTTTAGGAACGCATAGCGATCGGTAACAGGTTCACTGAGTCGACAATATAGCGGAAGCATCGAAACAAGTAAAGTAATCTCTTTATTGATATGAAACATGTATTACAGGCGGCGTATAGCCGAGATTATAAGTCGCTCAAGCCTCTCTCTCTGAAACAGTAAAAGCGTGCCAAATGGCTACAACTGTGGAATGAATGTACAGGCGATGGTCAGGCGATGTTCACAACTTATGTCTTGTATATGTGCTTCAGTCCCGGACGCACCGTTGCAAGGCTTCAGAGGGAACTCCTGGCCTTAGCACGCACGAAGGAGGTGTCCGCACCGAACGAGGTTCTCCCGCACCCTGTATATCAAACTGGTGGATTATCAGTACATTGAATGCACTGGTGGGGAAGCTACTCGCCCGCTCAACAAATCCAAACACGTAATACAGGTTCCGTGCACAACTATTAAGTTGTCTTTCTAGTTGCCTTAGGATCAGTTTCATGCAAACGTTGAATAGCCTAACGTGTCGGGTAGTGCGTCGTGCGATGTTTGAGGGAACACGGCGAGACTTACCAACTTACCATTTATCCTTCCCTGTCCAATGCAAACATTGTTAATTTGAGCAGAGGCATGTATAAACATTCAGGAGGCAAGCATATGCAACATGCAAACATGAGAGTCATTGAACGGGACAGTATTTGGTGTGCTCAGTTGTTCTTGATGCAATAACTCGCACGCAGATAGCCGCTAAGCGAGGATGACTTATCTATATGAACATGAGTCGCTGGCATAGCCATAAAGGACTAATCCCAGACGAGAATGGAACGTAACGAGAGCACACGATGCGCTACGAACCATCTCTCCCGTACACGATGGATTGTACATGAAGTAGTCCAAGGCCAAGATGGAATGCAACAAAGTACATGCGCTATAAACCATCTTGTCCGCACACGATGGACTACACACGTGATGTGGTCCCGGGAAAGTGGAATGCAACGTAAGTACACGAGGTGCTACAAACCACTCGCCCGAACACGAGGGACCACACAAGAGTTCCATCCGGATCGGATCGGCCCCAGTGCCCCGGTGACCGTCCGTGGAACTATACCTCGTTTCCGAGTTGTCCGCGACATGCACTTTCTTTTTGGGTCATTCAATTATCACGAGATACACGAGAATACGAGAACACGCGTGCACTTTGAACAAGAGAACACGAGAATACGAGTACACGGGAACACGAGTATACGAGTACACGGGATACTTGGATCTTGTTCTTTGTACAATAACTTGTCTTGATGCATTCCCCTGGTTCGGGGCTGCCTGGTGACCTAACGGTCCTGGATACTTGCAGGGTCAATCATACACGGAACGACTACTGAGTAGTCTCCCGGAGTTGGATGAAAATACGACAACATTCAAGCAGACAAGCATGTGTTTCAAGGTACATAAGCAGGCACGTTGCTCGGGCCCGAAGGTAGTCCGAGAGATGAAACCGTTAAGGGACTTAGCATGCGAGAGTCTGAATATAAGCAGTATTTCCTTTTCCATGTTCTAGCAAGCAATATGAGTTAGGATCATTCCCTTAGCTAGGTGCGTTGGATTTATTAGCATGCAGGGGGTAATTCACCTAGCGACTAGCATATATGATTCCAGGTTTTATGTGTGCTGGCTAAGCAAGGACAAGTTCACCGTAGCCACCCACCTTAGCGATGATTCGCCTCGGTAGAGCGATACGTCTGAGCGAGCCTTTGAAAGCCTAAGCCGGATTCCTGTAGGGACAAGTCTGGATATCCTTTGTTTCTCATTTGAGGCAAAGCAGGTCGGGACAGCTGCACGATTGCCGTTTGAGACGGCAGTCCGCTTGAGCGAAACGGGGTGTTACAGCGTCAAGAGGCAGGGAACCTGAGAAACAGCCTAGTAAATGCATTGGAGCAGGCAAACCCACAAGTTAGGCGACCAGCGACGGGATCTATCACTGATTTCCATCAACTCAAACCCCGTACCTTTTCGGGCAAGGAAGGACCAACTGAAGTGCATGAGTGGCTCACCAATACACAACATCAGTTGGAAGCAGCTGAACTTCCGCGGGAGAGATGGATGACTACTGTCCGAATGCAACTGACGGACAACGCACACCACTGGTGGCTAGCTGAAGAGAGGAGGCTCGGACATGACCGAGTCACTTGGGAGGAGTTCTCCAGACTCTTCCAAGAGATGTATATTCCAACCGTTGCTAGATCAGAACTCCGAGATAAGTTCAACCGCCTCATCCAGGACAACATGACGGTGGAGGAGTATAATGCTGAATTCATTTGCCTGAGTCATTTCGCCCCTTCTCTAATTCCTACCGAAGAAGAGAAGGCGGAGAAATTCTTTGATGGACTCAGGTTCGAGCTTCAGAGGTTGATTGGATCTGTTGCCCCTACATCGTACAACGATGTCCTTGCTGCAGCACGACGCATGGAGCGCGTCACCAGGAGGGAGTCAAGCCTGAAGCGACCATTTTCCTCAGCACCATCCAAGGCAGCACAAGGGGATTCTGCAAAGTGACTCCAGAGGAATCTACCGCAGAGAGCAGCACCAAGAACCCTACCTACTTGTCATTTCTGCGACAAGTTGGGTCACATTGAAAAGGAATACAGACGCAAATTGGGACTGTGCCTGGTTTGCGGATCCAATCAGCATCTATCCAGGGACTGCACAGCACGCCGAGAGGAAGCACCACGAATAGCCCTACCTGCACCAAGGCCAGAATATCCAGCAGTGGGAGCACAGCAGACGGGAGTTGGAGGAGTCAGACCACCAGCTCCAGGAGGATATCAGCCGAGACCACCATTGCCACCTCAAGCAGCACTATTCCAACAGGCTCGTCAGCAGAGGGGTCCAGCTCAGGGAAGAGGTCAGGCTTTTGCAATGGCTGTTCAGGAAGAAGCTATTGCTGGAGAAGTTATAGCAGGTACCATTTTAGTAGCTTCATTACCTGCTGTAGCTTTATTTGATTCTGGGGCATCACACTCATTTATAGCTGCTAGCTTCGTAGCCACCCATAGAGTAGCTACTGCACCCCTACCAAAGACTAAGAGAATTCTTACGGGAGGTGGAATTATACCTGTTAGTGATATCTGTAGATCATGTTCAGTAGTAGTCTGCGGAAGAGAGATGCGAGCCCAATTTTTGATCTTTTCTATGCCTGACTATGATATTGTACTTGGTATAGACTGGTTAAGTCAGTATCATGCTACTCTTGATTGTCGGCTTGGAAAAGTTATATTCAGACCACCTGGACACTCAGAGTTTGAATTTCTTCGAGGAGCTGTAGAACAAGGTGTGCAGCCAACTCTTAGGGTATGAACTGTAGAAGGGGAGTCAAGTTACCCAAGAGTTATATCAGAGTTTGTGGATGTATTTCCCGATGATCTTCCAGGTCTACCACCTGATCGGGAAATAGAATTCACCATAGACTTAACTCCAGGTGCTGAACCTATCACTTCATTGGTTTATAGACTAGCACCTAAGGAGTTAGTTGAGTTAAAGAAGCAAGTTGATGAACTTCTGGAGAAAGGTTTCATCCGGCCCAGTGTTTCACCTTGGGGAGCACCTATACTTTTTGTACCGAAGAAGGATGGAACAGTTCGCCTATGCATTGATTACAGGGCGTTAAACACTGTGACCATTAAGAACCGGTATCCCTTGCCCCACATTAATGACTTATTTGATCAATTGATTGGAGCAAGGGTATTTTCAAAGATTGATCTTAGATCCGGTTATCACCAGATTAGGGTGAGAAAGGAAGATATCCCGAAGACAGCCTTTAGAACCAACTATGGACACTATGAGTTTTTAGTAATGCCGTTTGGTTTAACCAACGCGCCTGCTGTGTTCATGAGCTTGATGAACCGAATCTTCCATCAATACTTGGATAAATTTGTGGTTGTGTTTATTGATGACATTCTGGTATATTCCAAAAGCCACGAAGAGCACAAAGAACATCTCAGAATCGTGCTAGAGACGTTGAGGCAGGAGAAGCTTTATGCTAAGCTCAGTAAATATGAGTTTTGCATGGATAAGGTGCCATTCTTAGGACATATTATCTCAGGAGAAGGGCTGTCAGTTGATCCAGAGAAGATTGCTGCCATTGAGACTTGGCCTACACCAACATCAATTGCTGAAGTGAGGAGTTTTCTAGGACTTGCTGGATATTACAGAAGGTTCGTAGAAAATTTCTCAAGGATTGCGGAGCCAATAACGAAGTTGACATGGAAGGATCAGGAATTTGCATGGACAGAAGAATGTCAGCTGGCCTTTGAAGAATTGAAGAGGCGTCTAACAACAGCACCAGTCTTGACTCTTCCTTCAGGGTCAGGTGGTTTTGTTGTTTATAGCGATGCGTCAGGTAGTGGCTTAGGATATGTTTTGATGCAACACGGCAAAGTTATTGCTTATGCATCGAGACAGTTGAAGGTCCATGAGAAGAACTACCCAACGCATGATCTGGAGCTAGCTGCTGTAATATTTGCACTGAAGATTTGGAGGCATTATCTTTATGGAGAGAAGGTGGAGATCTTCACTGATCACAAAAGTCTGAAGTATGTATATACTCAGAAGGATCTTAACATGAGACAAAGATGCTGGCTTGAGTTAATGGTAGACTTTGATATAGATCTGCAGTACCACCCAGGGAAGGCGAATGTAGTAGTAGACGCACTTAGCAAGAAGCCTACAACTTACTTCTTGACAATGCAGCCTGAGCTATTGAAAGATCTACAGGAGCTTCAGATAGAGGTTATTCTACCAAGGCAGAGTGGCTTACTGGCTAATCTGGAAGTGAAATCATCGCTCGTGAAAAGGATTAAGGAAGCTCTACCTACTGATGCAAGGTTTCGAAGACTCAAAGAGAAGACCGAAGCAGACTTGCAGACGGGACTTCGCATACATGAGGATGGTACATTAAGGTGCGGAGATCGTCTATATGTTCCAAATGGAGAACTGAGACAAGAGCTAATGACTGAAGCCCATAGCTCCATATACTCAGTTCATCCAGGAGGAACAAAGATGTATCGAGATCTAAGGCAGTATTATTGGTGGTATGGAATGAAGAGAGAGATTGCTAGATTTGTAGCTAAATGCTTAGTCTACCAACAAGTGAAAGCCGAGCATCAGAGGATTGCAGGAATGTTGCAGCCGCTTCCCATACCAGAATGGAAATGGGAACATATCACCATGGACTTCGTCACAGGATTCCCAAGGAGCCCCAACGGAAAAGATGCGGTATGGGTTATCGTGGATCGACTCACTAAATCGGCACACTTCTTGCCATTTAGAGTTGGACAGTCCACGGAGATACTAGCCGACATATATATGCGATAAATAGTAAGATTGCATGGAGTGCCGGTTAGTATTGTATCAGATCGAGATTCGAGATTCACCTCTCATTTTTGGCGAAGTATGCAAGAGAGTCTTGGCACCAGACTAAAATTCAGCACTGCCTATCATCCCCAGACAGATGGTCAATCAGAACGTACAATCCAGATATTGGAGGATATGCTGAGATCCTGTATGTTAGACTTTGGGGGGTCTTGGGAAGATCATTTGCATTTGGTAGAGTTCTCATATAACAACAGTTACCAGGCAAGTATCAAGATGGCACCTTTTGAGGCGTTATACGGTAGGAAGTACAGATCGCCAATATGCTGGAGTGACGTCGGAGAGCGTCAGATATTGGGGCCAGAGCTGGTGATGCAAACCGTGGAGAAGGTGAAACAAATCCAGAATCATCTTCGGGCAGCTCAGGACAGACAGAAGCATTGGGCTGATACACACCGACGTCTCCTGGAGTTCAAGGAAGGAGAACATGTATTTCTGAGAATTTTACCTACTCGAGGAACCATTCGTTTGGAAGCAGAGGCAAACTGAGTCCAAGGTACATTGGGCCCTTTGATATTCTAGAGCGCATTGGTGAGGTGGCGTATCGTCTTGCATTACCTCCATCCTTAGAGGGAGTGCATGATGTATTCCATGTCTCACCGTTGAGAAGGTATGTGACTGACCCAAGTCACATAGTGGATCATTCTGAGATCGCCGTAGGTCCAAGCCTGAGATATGAAGAACAACCGGTGGGTATACTCGGAACCAGCGAGAAGACACTGCGAGGGCAGACAATTAAACTAGTTCGTGTGGCTTGGAAGCAACACTCTCCTGGTGAATCTACTTGGGAGAGGGAAGATATCATGCGTCAGAAATACCCCCACTTATTCGAGGATGCAGGTATATCTTAAGTAATTTTTTAATTCCTGTAGTTCTGTTCTGCTAGTAGTTTAATCTTTAAATTGCGAGGACGCAATTTTCTTAAGGAGGGTAGATTATAATCACCTAAAATTTTAAGATTTTTTTTTGTAATTAATTAGTATTTTCGGTGAATTTTTAAACCTATAAATTAAAGTAGTCTAATAAATAATGAATTTTTAAATAAAATTAAATAATATTAAAATGTGATGAAAATTATATTTTCTAGTGTAAAATTAAAAACTGAGCATGGGGTATTTTTCCGGGAATTTATTGGACCCCGGATGAATTTTTAAAGCATTAAAAACTATTATTAAAATTAACTGTTTAATTAAACTAAATTAATTAATAAACCGAACCAACCCAGTGATTAACCCGGACCGGACCGGTCGGTCTGACTGAACCGAACCCGGCCCAACTCCTTAGCGGGCCGGATCCGCAGATCGACCCGACCCGTTAGTACCCAAACCCGACCCGACTGCCAATCCCTAACCCCTAATTTTCCCCGTCGATTCGACTCGCCACCGGCCGCCGCCCGCTCGCCTCCCTGCGACGCTTCCGCTCCAGCAACGCCCGCCGACGCCGCTGTGTAACGTCCGACGCCTGGCTCCTTCTCTCCCCTCCCGTAACCGGCGCCTGGCCACCTTCTCTCTCCCCTATATAGGGATCCCTAATCCTTTCTTCTCCGGCTAGAAACCCCTCCGGCCGCCCTCTGCTCCTCCAGCGCTGCCGTCCCTCGGCCACTACTCGACCGACCTCGCCGGTCAGAAACCCCACCACCATCGGCTCGACTCACCGTCCCCGCCCGAGACCAGCCCGCAGAGCCGCCCAGCCGAAACCCTACCGCCACTTCTCTCCGGCCAACCCTTTCCTCTCCGCCCGAGACCAGCCCGCAGAGCCGCCCAGCTCCGCCTCCTCCGTCGGCCTTCTCCCCCAGCAGCGGAGACAGAACCCTCCGCCTTCAGCCGCCACGCATAGCCCCTCTCCTCCTCCAACCCCCTTGCCGACGAGAGCCCTTGGCCGCCGCCACCGTGCTCAGCAGACTCCGGCGACACTCAGTGAACAGAAGCCTCTGCCCAGATCGGACACAGCAGGACACGGAAGGCCGGACACAAACAGTGGACTCAAGGACACAGTAAACCCTAGTGAACAGGACACGATTTGGACACGAAGGACTCGGGTTTTTCAGCCTTCTTTCAGGTATTCATAACTTCCTACTCGTAGCTCCGATTTTAATTCCGTAAATTGTATCGCATAGCCTGTATGACCCTCTCGGTGCCCGGATAAACTGCTCGGGGCATCGCGTCCTGTGGTGATCGCACACTGTGATCCAAAAACAGGAAAAACTTAGCCCTGTTTTACCCCGGAATCAAGTACGCCCCGCCAAACGGGACGACTTGGTCGCGCGCGGTCTTCACAGATACGTGCGCGTCGTTGTTACGGACGTGCGGAATTTCGCAGAAGCTGATTCAGATGTGCGTGCACACCAGAATCAGTACGTATCCGCGGACATCGCCCCGTATCCGACTTTTCTGAATCTTGCTGTAACTTAGTGTACACACGTCGGATCGAGACGAAACTTGTGCCATTGGACTCGTAGTAATACGCTGGTCCTGTGGGTCAAGTTTGGTTCGATTCTTAGAACGTTGGAAAAATCGCGTGTAGTGGGCCCCACAGGCTCCACCTGACGGGCAATTTTGAGAACGGCTCATCGGAATCCAATTCTGGAAGTTCCGTTGGGTTCGTATCAACGTTCCTGACTTGTTGACACTAAGTTGGACTGATTTGGAGACCTTTGACCCTGACTCAGTTTTCGGTGCAAAGCGACCCACATATGGACCCGCTTTGGCCCAGAAATGTCGTTTTTGCCCTTGTGTCCAAACTGGACTTAAGGACATGCATTTCTAACTATTTCCTATGTTCTAAGACTGTTGGTAATATTCATTTCAGCTTTTGGAGGAGTTATTGCTGAACCCACTGTTACAAGGACCGCCACTGATATTTCAATCCCAGGCAAGTGTACCTTGCCATAAATTACAGTTTAATAGTTTATTTTGTTCTCTTGCTCTATTTTCTGTGACTAGTGTACATGATATAACCTAGGACCGTATGACATACTTAGCATCCGATCACAGTCGGGTGCCAACTCTGTACGCGGAGTTGTGTACGTCAGTTAGTGATGGACATTTGAGACCCTTTATATTCTCGTGCTTGTTTATCAAGTACACTATAACCTAGGACACTTGACACCATACATTGACAGAATCTTCCTGAGATATTCAAGGTAATTCTGTATAGGATACATGATGGACATAGTTAATGTACTCTTAGATTATGACTGTTGCATTAGCTCTGATCTCACGTGACATGGACATGAGACATGTGGTTACATTGGGAGGGGAGAGACACATAGGATACAGCCTGTTCTATATTTATATACTATTATTGTGAGGTTGTAGACTCTCGAGCAGAGCTAGACCACTACTAGATATTGTTGCTACCGGCTCCCCGACACAGAGCTTGTAGCAGTCTCAGCCTGGGTACTAGTGTTGCTCTCAGTTGCATTTTCACTTAGATGGTTATGTAGTCACCCTGATTATTTCATTTACTATCTCACTGCATTTATTCTGGTTTGTATTATTTGTACCTTGCTATGTTCCCTGAGGACCTGGATTATGGATGATGTCCCCAGGTTTAGCAGAAGAACAATATCCCGAGGTTTACGGGACAGGAGCTGAAGCTGTACCAGGTGCTGTTGCTGAAGGAGAACATAACATAGAAGTAGAGGTGATGGCAGAGGACTTTACTTGAGATTATGATATTTGTACTCTTCAGATACTCTGTTTTTGGACTCTTTTGTTCTGGTCTGATGAACCAGTGTTTTAGACTCTTATCGGGTTGTTCCCGACATACTCTGCTGAGACTGGACTTTGATGTACTTTCTTTATTTGCTGATGTTCTTATTATTCTGTGTATGGATGAGATTAGATTTTGACTTATTGTTGTAGACCTATATTACAGCTTAAGTATGCTCGATGGATCCATTAAATTGGGATGTCCATCGGCGTGTACTGCTGGCCATGGCCACGTGTCTAGTCCCTCGACATTTTGGGACTGGGGCGTGACAGTAACCTAACCATCTAAGTAAAATGCAACTTGAGGACAACTGTGAGTATATGGGAAGGTGTAGGCTAGACATATGCTGATGTAATTCACCAGTCGTGGCAACCGGCTAGTATATGCCACACATGCCCCTATAACACGGGCGCAGAAATACAGTAACGTCCAATATTCTATAGAGTATGGTATCTGTAATATCACCAAGTAACGTCCAATACTCTACAGAACATGGTATCAGTAATATATATATATACGTCCGTATCACTCCGTCGAGTGCGGTGCCAGTGTAAAGGAGTGGGGTGTCCCATATGCCTACTAGTCGTCCTTCCAGCCCAATGATCTAAGCATGTTGTATCCACAACACGCGTCAGCTACTATGCCTCGGCGTCGTAACTCTGGCTCATAGTCTATCGTTAGAGCAAGGGTCCATCCTTACAACCAAACAAGGACAGGGATGAGACCATCGTACCACGCTAGTCTATGCTCCACCTACTAATAACTGCTAGTCTTCTAACATGCATCACTATTAGCAGTTATACCCTATCCGTCGCACGCCTACAGTACAGGTGGCCAACCACATATGCAGGATCGTGCCCTACATGAGACTCACAACACGTGTACGAAATGTGTCAAGGCCTGAGAAGTCATATTGATAACTCCTCAACTTTATGTGGGTCTACTAGACACTAGGTCAGACGCAAGTCCTAACGTTAACGCATTCGTTGACTGCACCCGAGTCTTTCTCGGACGCGCACAGTTAAATGATAAATATGCAGCTAATAATATAGAATTTAAACAGTACAATAAGGCAAGGTATACTTGCCTGGCAGGCGGCTGTGTAGTCCCAATAACCAGCTCCGGAAGTCGCGCAGATAAATCCAACAGATCTTTGGGGTCAGCGTGCACAGGTACGGGAATCGAGTTGACTGCTGCGGGTTATTTGGCAAGGATGACGGTCCATGATAAACACAATGACGGGGGTTATGATAATGATTACGGATGACGAAGATAGTGATGTGGATAATGGTGATGACAAGGATGATGGTTAGGGTTTATGTGTTGAGAATAAAAGATGACGATGATGGTTTGAGATGATGGTGATGACAATATTGAGGATGATAGGGATAATGATAATGTTGATGGTCCTGAGGATGGGGATGATGACGATGTTGTTAGTGACAACGCTGACGAGGATGATGATGAACAAGTTATTAGGGTTGGTGTTAATGATGATGATGATAACGACGAGGACTATGGAGGTGATGATGATGACGAGGGCGAGGTCGATGATGGCAGGGATGACAGTGTGGATGCTAGCGATTGCGAGGACGATGATGTAGGTGATGGTGATGAGGTTTTGGTAGAGTTTCATGGTGAAGATGATGATGGGTATGATGATAAAGACGCTGGTGGTGGCTGCTGAACTCCGGCCAGCGAGGGAGAGGGAGGTCCGGCCAGGGAGAGGTCCGGTTATGGAGGGCTGTGGTCGAGGAGGAGGGGCAGGGACACAGGGAGGAGATGCGGTGGTTCAGGCGAGGTCGTGTCTCCGGTTCAACGAGTGCAGGTGGGTCCGACAGGGAAAGGCGAGCGGGATGGCCGGGGCTCAGTCAAGAATGTCGGTGGGGATGATGATGCGGGGGTGGAGAAGAGGTGGTGAGGGTGCTACCGACTCCGGCGGCCTGTGCAGTACCGTCGGGGTACTCAGGAATAATGGTGGTGGTGGTTTTATGGTGTCAATGGGGGGGAGGCCGTTCAGGCGAAGGTTGGGTCGGTCAGGCGGTCGTGGTGGACCGGGAAGAGGAGAAGGAGATCGGGGAGAGGTCGGAGCTGCTCGGCACTGTGGAGTCGTCAAAGAGGGTGGTGAGGGGAGTGGTGGCTGCATTCAGGGTCATGCTCCGGCGGGCTTGGGGGGTCGGGGGAGAACGAAGGGAGGAGGTCGACAGGACTGGGTTGAGTCAGTCGTGGTGATGGGGCTGCTCCGACGTTGGGGGGCTGCTCCGGTGATGGCGCCGGCGGGACTGGACGGGGGAAAGAGGTGATGAACAGTAGCAGGAGGGGGGGGGTCGGCTAGGTATTGAATGGGTGTTTTTGGGTTTTGGTTTTGCAATAGAAAGAGGGAAAAACTTTGTATATAAATACATGAGAACTAGGGTTTTGTTGACCTAGGAGTGGGCTTGGTCAACGCTCCTTGGGCTTGGGCATTGGGCTCCCATGGGGATGTTGGGGACTTGGACTTTCATTATTCAAAACACAAGGATAGGTTTAATATACGGGGCGATGTGCGCGCGTTGCACATTCCCGAAAAATTACGAAAAAAATCCACGTGAAGGAAAAAATGGGTTTCTTCACGTATTGTCCAATGGTGGGGACACCTCGATACATTTTTGCATAAAAGTGCCCAACAATCAAGAAAATTGCACTAAGACGGAAATTAGATTTAATTTAATAAAATTACCGCGCACGGTGTTCCGAAATTAATTAGGAGTACCTGGGAATAAAATTAGGTCGGACACAAGTGTCTGGGGCATCGAAGATACAGTGTAGAATATTAATAAAATTCTGGTGGTACAAAACGGTCAAGATTATGTCTCCAATTTCGATTGGAACGCACAAGGGTACGAAGTCGTAATTTATTTAGAATTAAGAGATAACGTCCGTGACATTTATTGTGCGACTAAAATGTTGCACCAGAAAGCATGATTATAAATTATACAGAGGTCAGAATAGATGGTGGTCAAGTCTAGGACAGGGTTGTGAACTTGTAGACAGACAATGGCCAATGAGTTGCTCCAATTATCGGGGCAACGGTAAGGTGCGCTACGTGTCATAATCAATACAAAATTAAATAAACACTGAGTCCTATTTCTATTTGGATTCAATCTAGCTTAGTTCTTCTATTTATGCCACGTAAACCTAATTTTGGGTGAGGGGGTTTACAATCTACCCAACTAAAAAATAATTTTGTCCTCGAAATTAAAATAAGGCATAATTGGTTTAACTCCTTCACTTGCGTACGTAAGGCAAGTTAAATCATAATATCTTCCACAATTTAACTTATTCAAATCCATCGAAATCCCTTTCAAATTGAACCATTGTTTAAATTGAACGTCAACACATCGTGTTGTCTTCTCCATTCTTAATTTAATAATCCTCATCCAATCTAATTCAAATCTCTATGACATCCCAAATCAGAATTTACGTCGCAGTCTTCAACTGTTAAAATTTCTTCTAAAATAATTATAATCAATTATTATTTATATCCTCAACTCGTGAATTTCCGTACTCTTTAATTTTTAAATTCAATTTCTATCCTCAATATTTTCAAATAGGAAATCCCACAATCAACATTTAACTTTTAATTTAAGGTCTCAATTTATAAAATTTGAATTCTAATTCACCAATTGTCTGAATCTAGATTTTTTTTATATTTATCCTCAAAATTTAAATCAATGATTTAATCCTTCAATATCCAAAACTTAAATCATGCACTCAAGTATAAATATTTGGTCCGCAATATCAAGATTCTAAAATTTATTGAATCATCATCATCTTAATCATTCTTCTAAAATTTCTCAAAATTAAAATGACTTGAACCTCTACCTCCAATTTTTCTCGATCACAACTAAGAGAAGTTTCTCTTGAGTTGACAATGCAACTGCTACCCAACTTAGGATCTACCCCTCTATCACATAAGGCTCTTACATTTCAGAAATCTTATTCCTTAATTTTTACTTAATCCTGTTCTCAATCCTCAAAAAAATTTTAACAACAAATATTTTACATGTGACATGCCCTTGGTTACAAAATAATCATCAAATAATGTATTTGGTCCATAGGGTACCTCTAATACTATCCATGTATCAACTTATGCTAGGCACGAGGTTTCGTCTTTCCGAAATAAGGAAAGATGGAAAACAATAATAAAGAGTTCAAGGGGAGGTAATAGATTAGAAGTATGGGGATCAAGGCATTTGAAAAATACAATAGGAATTGTCAAGACAGTTGTGGATTGAAATCCTATTTTGGGTAATTCCTATTCACATGCTTGCATCGGTACAGTCATGTAATGGATACGATATGCTGAGACATATCTAGAGGGCAAGTATATTTCGTCTACTAATCACTATATATCTTAATCCACGTAAAGTAGTTATATGAAGGGCGAATCAAGCGCACTATGGTTGATCAGACCGTAGTACACTGATTCTGAAATGTATTAGTGTACGCGTCCAATAATACATATGTCGTGAACAAGCTCGATAAAAGACTGAGCTTGCAAAACTAGGCTGTAACAGCAGCATAATTCAAGTTAGTATATAAATATTATTGCGCTAGATCATGATGAAATAGGGTACAAATAATTCAAGTTCATAAACCAACCAAAATAAGACTCTACAATTGTAGCACTAACACCTTGTCTAAGCTGCTAGTCGACAAATAGGGGTATGGGCCTCTAAGTTCTACCATCAGAATAAATACTATTATCTTATGCAAGCATATAGTTAATGTCATTCAATTATACTACAATAATTATGTCAAGAGGACTATGTGTCACTAGGTTGTGAGGCATACTACCCAACTTAAATAATTATCTAATACTGTGATAGTCTTAAGGGGGTTCTAAAAAAAATATTATCCTTACAAATAAAGCATAACTCTTATTGGAGTTTACGAGAAAATTAGCCTATTGCATTATATCGGTAATGGTCACCTTAAATTTTAATCATAGGGCTCATAGAACAAGTGTCAATAGTAAGAATGGAAGAGCTACTGGTTCTTAAGTGAAAGGAGGATATATCTATATTGGGTTATGGATACGAATTACGCGGTTTAGGACTAAGAGTAATCATCAAATTGCAATCTACCAGAATAACTTAAAACTATCAAGTTCTAGCTACCAAGCACAGAAATTCAAGGTTCAAGATTACAATTATCATCTTAGTAAACTATATGTCCTATCATAGAATAAGATCACTTGGCCTATAATCAGAGGAGTCAAGTGGCACGAGTTGAAGGACGAAGGAGGAAAAACACAGTTTAAATCGTCGCACAATTAGCGAACGCTAAGGTTGCAGGGGAACAAGATATGAAATTACAATAAAGGGACTCAAGATAATATCATGGTTTCCTAAGTGGAAGGTGGCGAGAAATTCTCCTTGTTTGAGGTATGATCTCAAGGGAAATGTCATACTCGTTGCTCTGGGCTTCCTGAGGTACTGTCTGCTAATATCACGACAAGAATCTATATCCTAACATTATCTCACTATGCACATTAGGTTCAGTCCCTACATTCGATCTCGAATTTCTATTGGTTCCTTAATACTAGGGTCAAACATTAGGGTCAAATCTTTAACTAGCTCTAGTAGTGCCTATACTACACTTAAGTCATTCTTAATTATGTCAAGAAATAATGGCAAGCCATTCCTTAGATAAGGATACTAGGGTTTATGTAAATATTATAAACTTATTGATGTGTCAGGGTTCTAGTTACTCTTACTAGGAAGGTTACCCTACTTATTATCTAACAACAGGAACTTCTATTTTCTAGGAGAAGACTACACAAGGACTATCAGGGATGCACATGAATCAAGCAGGATGCATTCGTTCAAATAGAATGGGTTGGGAAGAAGATGAGTCATAGTCAGATGTGGATGAGATCCTATATTCTAATCATATTTGCAGGCTTGCTCGGTACAGTAACGTATCCGAGACAATATGCTCTGACCTGCATGGGCCACCACAAAAACATGTCACACCCCAGTCCCAAAATACGTAGGACCAGGACACGTAAGCATGCCAGCCGCATGGATATAGCAACTCCAATATATGGAAACCAACACCCACACGTACGCTGTAGTATGAATATCAAATCCACAAGTGGTATAAATCCATCACAAGTTACAAGGTATAATCTAGATCTCATCCAAAGAATCAATATAATTAAATGACCAGTAGCTATGAAACTAGATCTCTATAAAAAGTATCTAAAGGTGACAGTCGGATGGAAACAAATCCACTGCCGAACTAGAATATAGAATAAACGAGATAAATACAATATAAGTACGACAACTACCAACTACTGAGACTCAAAGAGAGGACCTGCTCGAAGTATAGGTAACCAGTCCGGATCTGCGCTCCTGCAAACACTCATGAACAATACATCTAGAAAGGGACCAGGTCCTCAGAGGGACATAACAAGATACATAAAAGCATGCCATAAAGTAAATACTGTAAAACTCCAGGGTAACCTAACCATCTAAGTGAAATGCAACTTGAGGACAACTGTGAATATATGGGAAGGTGTAGGCTAGAAATATGCTGACGTAATTCACCAGTCGTGGCAACCGGCTAGTATATGCCACACATGTCCCCTATGTCACACATGCCCCATATAACACGGGCACAGGAATATAGTAACGTCCAACGTTCTATAGAGTGTGGTATCTGTAATATCACCAAGTAACGTCCAACACTCTACAGAACGTGGTATCAGTAATATATATATACGTCCGTATCAGTCCGTCGAGTGCAGTGCCAATATAAAGGAGTGGGGTGTCCCATATGCCTACTAGTCGTCCTCCCCGCCCAATGATCTAAGCATGTTGTATCCACAACACGCGTCAGCTACTACGCCTCGACGTCGTAACTCTGGCTCATAGTCTATCGTTAGAGCAAGGGTCCATCCTTACAACCAAACAAGGGCAGGGATGAGACCATCGTACCACGCTAGTCTATGCTCCACCTACTAATAACTGCTAGTCTTCTAACATGCATCACTATTAGCAGTTATACCCTATCCGTCGTACGCCTACACGTACAGGTGGCCAACTACATACGCAGGACCACGCCCTACATGAGACTCACAACACGTGTACGAAATGTGTCAAGGCCTGGGAAGTCATATTGATAACTCCTCAACTTTAGGTGGGTCTACTAGACACTAGGTCAGACGCAAGTCCTAACATCAACGTATTCGTTGACTGCACCCGAGTCTCTCTCGGACGCGCACAGTTAAATAATAAATATGCAGCTAATAATATAGAATTTAAACAGTACAACAAGGCAAGGTATACTTGCTTGGCAGGTGGCTGTGTAGTCCCAATAACCAGCTCTGGAAGTCGCGTAGATAAATCCAACAGATCTTTGGGGTCAGCGTGCACAGGTACGGGAATCGGGGTGACTGTTGTGGGTTATCTGGCAAGGATGATGGTCCATGATAAATACGATGACGGGGGTTATGATAATGATTACGGATGATGAAGATGGTGATGTGGATAATGGTGATGACGAGGATGATGGTTAGGGTTTATGTATTGAGAATAAAAGATGATGATGATGGTTTGAGATGATGGTGATAACAATGTTGAGGATGATAGGGATGACGATAATATTGATGGTCCTGAGGATGGGGATGATGACGATGTTGTCAGTGACGACGCTGACGAGGATAATGATGAACAAGTTATTTGGGTTGGTGTTAATGATGATGATGATAACGACGAGGACTATGGAGGTGATGATGATGACGAGGGCGAGGTCGATGACGACAGGGATAATAATGTGGATGCTAGCGATTGCGAGGACGATAATGTAGGTGATAGTGATGAGATTTTGGTATAGTTTCATGGTGAAGATGATGGTGTGTATGATGATGAAGACGCTGGTGGTGGCTGCTGAACTCCGGCCAGCGAGGGGGAGGGAGGTCCGGCCAGGGAGAGGTTCGGTTATGGAGGGATGTGGTCGAGAAGGAGGGGCAGGGACACAGGGAGGAGACACGGTGGTTCAGGCGAGGTCGTGTCTCCGGTTCAGCGAGTGCAGGCGGGTCCGACAGGGAGAGGCGAGCGGGATGGCCGGGGCTCGATCGAGAATGTCGGTGGAGATGATGATGCGGGGGTGGAGAAGAGGTAGTGAGGGTGCTGCCGACTCCGGCGGCCTGTGCAGTACCGTCGGGGTACTCGAGAATAATGGTGGTGGTGGTTTTATGGTGTCGACGGGGGGGGAGGGGGAGGCCGTTCAGGCGAATGTTGGGTCGGTCAGGCGGTCGTAGTGGACCGGGAAGGGGAGAAGGAGATCGGGGAGAGGTCGGGGCTGCTCGGCGCTGTGGAGTCGTCGAAGAGGGTGGTGAGGGGAGTGGTGGCTGCAGTCAGGGTCATGCTCCAGCGGGCTTGGGGGGTCGGGGGAGAATGGAGGGAGAAGGTCGACAGGACTGGGTTGAGTCAGTCGTGGTGACGGGGCTGCTCCGGTGATGGCACCGGCGGGACTGGACGGGGGAAAGAGGTGATGAACAGTAGCAGGAGGGGGGGGTCGGCTAGGTATTGAATGGGTGTTTTTGGGTTTTGGTTTTCCAATAGAAAGAGGGGAAAACTTTGTATATAAATACATGGGAACTAGGGTTTTGTTGACCTAGGAGTGGGCTTGGTCAACGCTCCTTGGGCTTGGGCATTCGGCCCCCATGGGGATGTTGGGGACTTGGACTTTCATTATTCAAAACACAAGGATAGCTTTAATATACGGGGCGATGTGCGCGCGTTGCACATTCCCGAAAAATTACGAAAAAATTCACGTGAAGGGAAAAATGGGTTTCTTCACGTATTGTCCAATGGTGGGGACATCTCGATACATTTATGCATAAAAGTGCCCAACAATCGAGAAAATTATACCAAGACAGAAATTAGATTTAATTTAATAAAATTACCGTGCACGGTGTTCCGAAATTAATTAGGAGTACCTGGGAATAAAATTAGGTCGGACACAAGTGTCTGGGGCATCGAAGATACAGTGTAGAATATTAATAAATTTTGGGTGGTACAAAACGGTCAAGATTATGTCTCCAATTTTGATTGGAACGCACAAGGGTACGAAGTTAGGATTTATTTAGAATTAAGAGACAACGTCCGCGATATTTATTGTGCAACTAAAATATCGCGCCAGAAAGCATGATTATAAATTATACAAAGGTCAGAATAGATGGTGGTCAAGTCTAGGACAGGGTTGTGAACTTGTAGACAGACAATGGCCAATGAGGTGCTCCAATTATCGAGACAACGGTAAGGTGTGCTACGTGTCATAATCAATACAAAATTAAATAAACACTGAGTTATATTTCTATTTGGATTCAATCTAGCTTAGTTCCTCTATTTATGCCACGTAAACCTAATTTCGGGTGAGGGGGTTTACAGTATTACTCCGTCGAGTGCAATATCTGTATAAAGGAGGTGGGTGTCCCATACGCCTACTAGTCGTCCTCCCCGCCCAATGTAGATATACAAGTCGTGAACATGACATGGACATCTTGTACTATAACGCAAGTCTCTATAGAAATAAACACTAAGCTAAATACCGTTACACGTGTTGCTCACACCGATGGCCAGTCGAGTATGAGGCACGCATCCCTATATGAACTCACTCTGTGATGTGTAATGATACGTGTTAAGACCTGGGAAGTCATACCAATAACTCCATAACTTTAGGTGGGTCTACTAGACACTAGGTCAGACACAAGTTCTAACATCAACGCCTTCGTTGACTGCACCCGAGTCTCTCTCGGACACACACAGTTTATATGATCTAAAATAATAAACATGCAAATAAAATAATAACTGAATTTAAACAGTACAATAAGACAAGGTATACTTGCCTAGCAAGAGAGCTGCAAAGTGTAAAGTACAGATGTCAAACACCAAGAGTCAAAAACTACGGCCTCAGAATGAACATATCCAGATACTGAAATAAACATCACCAACGTTCCCAGAATAAGCAAAATAGCTAGAAAACACTACCCTTTCGTCCAATTTGGACACAGGGGCAAAACGATAATTTTGGGTCAATGCGGGCTCCACATGTGGGCCACTTTGTACCAAAAAATATGTTAGGGATAACGGTCTCTAAATAGGACAAATTATAGGTCAAACAAACTCTAAATGTTAGTACGAACCTAATGATATGTCCAAATGTGGATTCCGGTGAGCCGAACATAATTTTGCCTAAAAAGTCAACTGTGGGGCTCGCCAATAGGCGACTTGGTCAATTGTCTCAGAATTGCGTGAAAATTGGGTCACAGGACCAGTGCGATACCACCAGTCCAGTGGCATAAGTTACTCGCATTCTGACAAGCGTACACTAAATGGCGCAGAGTTTTACAAAAATTACGATATGGGAAATTTTTGCGGATACGGGGTGATTTCGACGTGCACATGCGTCCAAATCAGTTTTCGTAAAAGCTCACACGTCTGGGTATACCGTGTGCAACTATCGGTACACTTGGTACACGACGGGACGGTCCCGTTTGGCGGAGCGCGCTCCGTATTATAAATTTTTGTGTTTCTAAAAGCTGGTTTTTATGGGTTTTCATCATAATTTAATTCTTCATACAGCATCAAATAAAATAAAGTAATTGACAGGAAATAATCTAGGTTAGGTGGTCTTCGTATAGCAAGAAAAACTAAATTCGGATCTCTGTGGTGGGAGATACGAGTCCATAAACAGGGGTGATTGCAACAGATTTTTTAAGATTAAATGTCGTGTTTTTTTCTTGACTTGGCGTCGATTTTTACCTAAGGTTTAGCGCTGAACGATGGAAATCAATCTACAGGATTTAAAGAGGGATAGGTGGGGATCATACCGGCGAAGACAGGGTCGAGTTTGGTCGAGCGATGGCACAGAAAATGAGGCTTGAACAGGGGTACGTCGCTATGTTCTCTGTCTCGTGCACGGACGTTGACGCGGACGCGCGGGCGGCGGTGCTCCGGTGGCTCTAGGCTCGGGCGGCGAGTCTGGTGGTCGGCGGCGGCGCGGCTAGGTCGAGGGGGTTGTCGAGTAGAGTTAGGGTTTGGGGAATAGAGTAGTCATATATATATATATATATATATATATAGAGAAAGAGATCGCGAAAGAGGGGGGGAAGAGGAAACACGGGCGGGTGGGGGGAGGGGGTGATTGGGTTGTAGCTGCTGCTATTGTGGCTTAAGTTAAGCGGGCGGGTAGGTTAGTAATGGGTAGCGGGTAGGATACATTAGCATTTTCTTTTTCTTTTCTTTATTCCTTTTTTATTTCTATTTCTAATTCTTCTCTAAATTTCTTTCTTTTCTATTTCTTTTTCATTTAATAAACTTTATATATATATATATATATATATATATATATATATATATATATATATATATTGATGCATACAATAAATTTATCAACTGTCCCCTAGGTCTCCTACATAAAAATAATTAGGAAAAAAATTATAATTGCTCCATAAATCCTCTATTGCACAATCACCTCGAAATAAAAATCCCATAAATTTTATTTCTCCTAATAAGCTAATAAATACTATAATTTAATTAAATAATTAATTAATTAATTAATATGGTTTTTAGGATTTGGAGTTTTACAACTCCAATCAGAGATAGCTTTCTGGATCTTGATTCCACAAAAAATAGTTGTTTGTGTATTAAATCTTTGAACTACAAAGACGTCGATCCAGGCAATAATTTTTTTGGCATCTTAGAGAGATTGTGGAGTTAACATATAATTATGGCACAGAACCTGCTAAGATCGTGTCATTCACGTGTGAATGGTTCGATCCAATTCAAGATCAAGGTTAGAAAATTGACAAGCATGGCCTTGTGGATATAAACTACAAGCATAGATATCAAGGCTACGAACCATTTGTCCTATCAAGTCAGGCTCAGCTCGTGTACTTCACTACTTATCCTAAATGGGGACAACGAGGACGGATTGGTGGGAAGTATGCAAGACTAAAGCTAGAAATACCTTTGACATTGACGAAATAGCCTATCAAGATGATGAGCTACCTCTTGTAACAAATATTATAGATGTGGACTCAACGAAAGTTACTCATTACACGAGTAATAATGTAGAAGATATAGAATTATCAGAAGAGGAAGACAAAGACGAAGACGAAGTAGATGAAAGTGAAGATAAAAAGGAAGAGGAAGGCGAACAAGATAAATTTTCTAAAGATAATTGAAAATAAAATATTTTGCCTGTAAAATATACTATATTTTGACTATAGAATGTACTATTTTGACAAAGATATGTATTATATTTTGTCTGTAGAATGTACTATCCATTTAGACTTGTGACACCACTAGTTATTTACTGTATGTTTGATAATAAACGAAAGAAATGAAACGAGGTTTATACGAAACCCGCTCTTTGGTTTACAAACAAGAAGTACAATTAATCCTATACGAGGATGTCGAGTACAATTTTTTAATATGGGTAAATATTGCTATAGGAGTCTGATCTGCAGTCGATCACTTTGTTCCTTGGACCACACAATGACGAAGAAGTGCCGTAAAAGACGGAAAGCAGCTTCGAAGGTTACGAAAGAGAGTGGATGCTCGATGCCAAAGTCGTCGATCCCTACTCTTTGCCTGAGCTCTAGATTCTTCTCTCTCGAAGACTCTTCGACTCTTAGTTCCTTGACCTTCTCTCTTGATCTTGGAATCTTTTTACCCTTCAACTCGCGACCAATTTTTTGACCTTGGACCTCTGTCAATAGAGGTCTCTATTTATAGAGTTTTGGTGACAGTAACCATCCAGTCGGCATAGAAGCCGAGTAGTGGAAAGTATGACACCTTTTTACGCGATGGTTACAATAATCGTTGTCCACGTATAGATGATCTCTTGAATGAGCGTGTGACGCATGTCCCATTTAAGAGACAATGTGTATAACTGTTGCGAAGATCACGGCATAAAAGTCACGTAGGTAGTTATCCCTTGCGTAGAAAAGGTTGGCGTAGAAGCCAATGACTGTCACCATGGCGTAGAAGCCAAAGAGTTATCAAACCGGCGTAGAGGCCGAGCAGGCATAGAAGTCGAGTGGGCGTAGAAGCCGAGTGGGCGTAGAAGCCGAGTAGTGATATGGACATCTTGGCCAAAATTATGGCTTTTGGAGATATAATCAAATCTCTTGCATTAATTACGGAGATCTGCCATCATCCTGCGCATTAAATGCAGAGACGTGCCTCAAGCCCTGTAGAAAGAGCAGCTTTTGACGTGGCAGCCTGTTTGTCTTCTGCGGAGCGTAAACGGCTCATATCTGCCTGTATAAAACTAGGCAGCGTATTCTCTTGTACGCGTAAAAGCAGTTTACGTCGATGAGATGTCACTAAACGACAGTCTGATGACATTAATCAAATCTTTTGCATTAAATGCAGAGATCTGCCCCCATCCCGCGCATTAAATGCAGAGACGTGTTTTGAAGGTCTGCCACCATTCTGCGCATTAAATGCAGAGACGTGCCTCGAATCCTGTACGAAGAGCAGCTTTTGACGTGGCAGCCTGTTTGTCTTCTGTGGAGCGTAACAGCTCACATCTGCCTGTGTAAAACTAGGCAGCATATTCTTTTGTATGCGTAAAAGTAGTTTACGCCGAGGAGATATCACTAAACGACAGTTTGGTGACATTATTCAAATCTCTTGCATTAAATATAGAGATCTGCCATCATTCCGTGCATTAAATGCAGATGCGTGTTTTGAAGGTCTGTCACCATTCTGCGTATTAAATGCAGAGACGTGCCTCGAACCCTGTACGAAGAGCAGCTTTTGACGTGGCAGCCTGTTTGTCTTCTGTGGAGCGTAAACAGCTCACATCTGCCTGTGTAAAACTAGGCAGCGTATTCCCTTGTATGCATAAAAGCGGTTTACGCCGAGGAGATATTACTAAACGACAGTCTGGGTTGCTGTGCCGCGCCATCATTATAGTCGTCGTCTAGGTAGTCGTGCAGTACTCTTTGTCAGGAGTCAGACATCAGGTTCACTTCATGATTTGACAGGTTTATTTTGAAGAATACGAAGCGTTCCTCGTACACTTCAATGCTGCATTAACAGCGGATGAGTTTTACGCCATAAAGGGGAGGTAGCACCCTTTTTTCGCTGAAGTAGCCTGGACATACTGCATTACGCGGATAGTCCTTGAGCTTTATAATTTATGTTGTACCTAGCAGAAAAGCTCTATTGTACGCTGATGGCTCCGAAGTCATCTTTTTATGCTGTCCAGCACCAACATGCTGCGTATAGCTATCCAGTGTATTTTTTATGCTTCTACAAGACCCCCTTCAAAGTTTTCAAATTCCTCATAATTTGAAACGCTTTGAATGAAGCATGAAATGGTCAAGTCTGACTCGTTCTTCAAGGCTGATTTCTTGGCGAATTCTTAGGGATTTGTTGGGATTCGGTGTGTTCTCTTTTGCCTATATAAAGGCTGAGGAGTTAACCTGTTCTTCCCATATTTCCTTCACCATACAGAGATGATCGTCGGAGCTCGTCGGGTCGACTTAAGGAAGAAGAATACCATGTTCTTTCAGCATATAAGGAGCCAAAAAAGAAGGCATCTTCGAGCAAATGTCCTCTGCAACGATGGATCATGGAAGGATATCATAGCCTCCCTTGCTCGGGATAATCAGCAACTTCATATGGCGGTTCGTCCAGGAGAGTGGATGGGTCATATTAGACCACACAACTTGCAAGCTGTATTTTCTCCTGATAGTTTTATAGACGAGAGCAGACAAACTAGCTCTGTCCTCGAGTATTGAGTTGGGTTAAATACCTTAACTCAATCTGTCATGGCGTATGGAGGATGGGCTCTGAATACTTCAGGCAGGCCCAGTTTTGTATCCTCCCGCCATTAATCATTTTCTTGTTAATCGGTCGCGAAAACCGACTAACTGCTGAAGAAGACGGAAGAAGATATCCACTGATACGAGAACCTGACAGAACAGATTCTGGGGGTGGCATTCCGATGACGATGAGGAAATCCTTTGTAGACGAGATTTCCCTCATATGTAATCATGAAAATGAAGAAAAACCCTTTGTAGACCGGATTTCCCTCATATGTAATCATGATTTAATAAAATTGTCTTCTTTTGTGTATATGATTATCTTGCCATATATTTTGCTGTGATGAAGTCTGAATATGTGTAGCTTCGACACGTCTGGTAACTTTATGCCGACTCTGATAGAAAGAGTATTAGGTCCCGTCCTGTCTTTTATGCATAACTAAGGATGCGCAGAAAGCCGCTTAGCATTTAAGTCGAGTATTCGAACTGTCCTGCTGTTAGGAATGGGTAGCCGCATAGAATTCTGAACCGTCACTTCTGATAAGAAAAAGAATTTTTGTTCAAACCATCATCTTCAAGAACGATTTCTCAAAAATCCCATAAAATAGGGCGAGAAACGGCTGTCAAACTGAGTCGTCATCTTGAACTGTAGATAAAATATTCAGACTGGATTCTGGATGAACTTTCAATCGACCCAAGAAGAAGAGTCATTTTTAATGTTGAACCCTGTATGCTTTGGGGTACTTGGGATATTTTGGGGCCAAGAAGGAGTATCCTCTGCATGAACCCTTGCAATTGACCGCCTTGATAATTGTTCAGATATACGCATATTCTGGCCTGCGTATTCTCAGATATACGGAAAGTCATAGATCTGTAAATGTGGATGAGCATAAAATCATAAGTTCGTAGCCTCTCGAGCGTAAAAGCTGCTGAGCATAAAAGCATCCGGGCGTAGAAACTGTAGATTTGTAGCCTCTGAAAAGAAAATCTTTCGAGCATAAAGTTGTGGATCTGTTACCTCTGAGCGTAAAAAGCCACCGAACGTGAAATCATAGATTTATAGCTTGTGAGCGTTAAGTCGTAGATTTGTAGCCTCTCGAGCGTAAAAGCTACCGAGCATAAAAGCATCCGGGCGTAAAACATAGACTTATAGCCTCTGAGCGTAAAACCGAAGATCTGTAGCTGCCGAACGTAGAAAGCTCCTTAGCGTTAAACCACGAATCTGCTTTGCACGAAAACTTTTCAAATTCGCTGACTGTCCGTCTTCCCTGAGTAATAGGCTGACGTAGTACCCAATCATAACCGAATATTAATTGTCGAATTTGGTTCGGGATTCGAGGAGTCCATCCGAACTCTATATATACCCCAAGGCTCTCAGAGAAAAACTTTTTATCTGTCTTTTGCAAAAGAAAGCCTTCGACTCTTCGAGTTCTCTCCTTCATTTCCTCTCCGAGCATTCAAAGTTTTCAGCAATGGCCCCAAAACCAATTCCCCCTCTAAGGGAAAGAAGGTTGACTCTTCTTCTCGCTCTTCTGACCAAGCGAGAGCGTCTTCCGTCGGGCAAGGCAAGCTTCATTCTGAACGAAGTGTCCCGCCGACGAGCAGCGCACCCGGAGTTAAAGATAAAGCTTTTGGGACGAAAAGAACGACGAAAATCCTTCGCACACGTTGTACGTGAACACGCTAGGTCATCTTCTGTGCTGATAGCCTCTTCGAGGAAGATGATGCACAAAGATGTTTCATCTTTTATGCCCACATTCCTAATATGTCAGCGTAAAATATTTTCGCAGTCGGACGTAAAAGCTTTGACTGTCGAAACTTGGCGTATACTATAAAATTTGAGTGTTACGCTTCTGGATGAGAATTTCAACGTAACAACTCAAATTTTGGCAGTCTGATGTAAAACACAGACTGTATACTGCCAACCTTGAATTTTACGCTTAGGAAATAGATTCCAGCTTAAATGATCAAGTTTTAACAGTCTTGGCGTAAAGCACAGACTGTTGCCTCTTGGCATATGCTGCAAGCTTGTAATGTCTAGTACAGAAACTGACGTATTTTCTTGCACTTTGTAGTTAACTTGCATGCATCTCCGTTGGCCGAGGTGATGGGTTCTGCTGCCGGGATGCTGCATTCCAACTACCTGGAGGATTTGTCCCACATGACATTTCCTATCTCCGGACCCCAGTATCCTGAAGGAAGGGGAATCCTGATATCGGCCCAAGGTGAGCGAACGCTGTTGAACATGATCAACGGAGAGCCCCTGACGTACATAGACGGGGACCAGTATATAAAGCTAGCTTTTCTCTTTGGGGACATGATTGACAAGCAGTCCCAGACGAAGCCCAAGAAAGAACTCTGGGTTTTTCCTGCCGGGGGCTTGGTCATGTATCTGCCCAAGATGCTGAGAGACTACCCCATCTCGGCATCCTTCCATGCTACACATCCCAGGAGGATGTCGTGGACGCTGACTCCCGATCTTCACGGCCGGACGGGGAAGATATTTTATCAGAAAGGATCTGGCCTAGGGTCATTTGTTAGCCACCCTTTTGGCTCTGTGATGCCGTTCAGGGGATTGTATCCGGGCAGTGTCCCGAGTGAAGACAGTTTACTGCTCCAGCCGGTCCAATTATCGACTTTCTGTAATGACTTCATGGGTCATGAAGGAGTATACCCCAAGGTTAATCCTCGGTGCAATGGGTGGATCACCCCAACAAATCTTCGATGGGCTCATTTAGCTGACTTGGCCCTGAAGCATTTTCAGACCTAGCCGGAGAGCATTGGTCTGTACGAAGCTGTGAATGCCACCAGTGTTGGGTTGACTCTCAACCCCAACCTATTTCTGGCTTTGATGGAGCGATATATCTCGCTCACCGGGACTTTCGCCACTCCACTGGGGGAGTTGGGGTTGGCCCTCCACGAGATGGCAAAAATTTTAAGACTGCCAATGGGGGATACTCCTTATGAAGAGTATGTTCCCACAAAATAGGAGCTGGGGGATTCAGACCCTCGGGTAGTGGCAGTATACCAGGAGCTGATGTGTCACTACCTGGCATGCACCGTCTTTTATGGTGAGCCTTCTGATTTGGCTCATACCAACAAATGGGCGTCCTACCTCTTCTTTCACCGGGCCAGGGCTGCTAGGCCAGAGAAAGTCTTGGATAGCAAGGATCAGCCTCTGAACTTTCTGAGCGTGCTTAGTGCTCAGGTAGTCGATGATCTTATGGAAGACGCTGGGGCTCCAGCCCAGATTTTTGACGAAGGGATAGGGAAATATCCTGCAGGCACTAAGGCCTACAGTTATTTGAGGTATTGCCGTAGGCCTCTGTCCAAGGAAGCTCAACTGGCTGGCTTCCTCTCGATATGGCTGCGCCGACTAGTGGTACCCGGTATTGCATCTGCGGACCGCATTCACCGCAACACACTATGGCCTGCAGTGCGTCTGGTGTTCGGGGCAAGACTGGGCTTGCTTCCTGCCATGGTGTGCTGCATACAAGCTGGCCTGAGGGCCATTACTGATGGGCTGCTTGCCTATGAAACTCGGCGTGATAGCTTTCCCAGGGTAGAATTACCATACATGTATTTGATGGGATGGTTAATTCTCCATAACCCCAGAGTGATGTCTCCCGGCTCTGGCAGTAGTTCGGGGGGTAGTTTCTTGCTGAATTATAAGAAATCCTCCTGGAACGTGACCACAGTTTTAGACTGTCGGTGGGCGCTGAATTTCAGTCACAGCTGGAAGCTCTTCTGCACTGTCCCCTTTGTACATCTCAATCAACAGGGGAGCAGACTTCGGGATATAGGCGACGGGAAGACCGTTCTTTCTCCGGAGGCTTTTAATTGGTTGGTCTGCATTAGACCTTCCCATTTACTGTACAGAAGTAAAGACCAATGCTTCTTGGAGCCCTACCTGCCTAGTCGGTTCGCCAGGCAGTTTGGGTATGACCAATTACATGTGGGCAATACCGTCACCAGCTTTAGGTCCAGGGGTGGACTTATTTATGTAGCGAGAGGATGGCGATACTTCATCATGGGTTGCACTAAAGCAACTTTTACCGTGCCCGTCATTTCACTCTCCACGGAGCTGCGCATCCTCCACTCGTATGCCCAGTTTTATGTGGCAACCAACACCTTCTATCGCGATTTTGACATGCTTGAAAGTTTTAGGATGCCCTCCTCCAAGTCCGCAGAAAGAGACGATGTCCCGTCAGTCTCCTCTGACGAGGGTGAAGATTTCGTCAATCCAGATGAGCTTTGTTGGCAGTACCGAGGGGTGAAATACCTCCGCCTGCAGGGGCTTTGGTCATCTCTGGTAAGCGAAGGGCTCCTGTTCCGAAGGAGACTCCCCCTCGCAAGAAGAAGAAGACGGTTAGTCGTCCTCTCAGGATTCCCGGCCACGAGGCTCCTATAAGTGAACCTGCTGCTTCCCCTGTCGGGGACGATTCTTTGATTGGAGGTTCCTCGCCTTTTAGAGAGGGAACCTCTGCAGTTCCGGTTGGCGGTGCCGGAGAATTCCTGCTTGAGGCTGCTGTCGCTGCTACCGCTTCAGGTAGGCGTACGAGATCACCTTCGGAGCCGAGCCGAATAAGGATATCTTTGTCCCGATCAGCATTGGGAGAAACCCCTGCCGTGTCTGTAGGTGCACCCAGCGAGATTCCACCCGATGAACCTCAATTTGATCTGGGTGAGGACTCGGAAGAATACCTGCCGATGTCAGTTAGCATACCCCCTTCTCCAGGTATGACAGCTCACTTAGCATCATTAAGAAATGATTTAGCTGTACTGGCCACAGATGCGACATATATACCATCAGCCATGGGTAAACGTCGTCTTTACGCCTCTTTTTAGAAAAGTTAACATCATTTTGCTATTAGCTTTCTTTTGTCTTCTTTTTTTTCAGGGGAAGACATTTTCAGGGAGGGCAGTGTTGACGCACCTTTTGGCTCTGTTTCAGCTCCTGGCGATGACACGGAGGTGTCCGGCTTCGAAGAGGAAACATTCTCGGGTGCCGGCTCGCCCGAAGTGGTTCCGATATCTCAAGAGGAGGATGAGCCTGTCATTGCGACAATGCCTCCTTTAAGTACGCCGGTCACTTCGTCTGTTGTTGGCGCATCTTCTTTCGTCGCACCTTCTATTGAGGCGACGGCTGTGGCAACATCGTCTACGGTCGTTCCTAGAGGGAGGTTCACCAATATTACAGCCACTCCCAGCGTCCATTCGGATCTGGCCATGCTGACTGAGCAGTATACTAGTATCTACTATACTACTTTGAAAATGCTAATATCAATGGTGTTGGAGAAGAATCTGAGCTTCGAGGCTCTGAGAAGGTCCTCTCGGTTAGCGATAGTGCCGATCAGAGAATTCAACGACACTGGGGTAGCTGACACACTGGAGGAGATAGTTAATGGTTTGGAGCAACCCATTAATGAATATCTGCAGCTATCTCGAGGCAGTATTGAAGACCTGGTCCAGGCTGAATACGACTCCCTGACTGCACAGCTTGCTAAACAGATGGAAGGCCTAAATAAATCCATCCAGACACATCAGCAGGAGATGGATGAAGAAAAAGCTGCCTTGGAGGAGGCCATTCCTCTTCAAATGAAGTGCCAGGCCGAGCATGAAGGGAATGTAGCGAGGGTCCGCAGACTAGAAACAAAACTTGCTCAGGCAAAGGAGTGGGCTTCTCAGTCGTCGGAAGCTCTAGATGTGGTGAATGGTCGACTGGACATAGCTCGACATAACTTGGCGCGTGCAGGAGTCGCCCGTGCTGGTTTTGTTCGGGCTAGATCCGAACTGTCCCTCCTGAGCAATGACGAGGCACGGCTGGAGCGGGCCCGCGCTGATGTCTTAAACTCCAGGACTGAGAAGATGGCCGCACTGGCGTAGCAGATTCGTGACCTGACCGCTCCCCCCAAATGATGTACTTTTTGCTTTTAAAATGTGCTTTTGCTCTTTCTGGGAATAATAAAGAGGCTTTTATCTGACTTTGTGGATCCATCATTTTGGAATATAAATAACAGGTTTGGGCGAAAGTGATATCAGAGGTAATATGGACGTGATATACTCTCGGTAAGCTTTAGCAGGACATATCTATTCAGAGGTTATATGGACATGATAGAATATGCTCCGACTAAAATTTATACACAAAATACTATCAGAGGTAATATAGACGTGATAGGTCTTGAGGTTCCAAATTAGTTAAACATATCTATTCAGAGGTTATATGGACATGATAGAATACGATCCAACTAGTTTCGTTTTGGAAGTAGTATTGTCAGAATGAGATCTTCACCATACTCTATTTGAGCAAAGGAGGTTAAGCATAGTACCTTTTCAGGAATTTGCCGTTGATAGGAGCCATCAACAAGTCTCTATTAGGCTGGGCTAACCTGTAAGCGCCGTTTGAGAACGCCGTCTCGATCACATAAGGGCCTTCCCATTTGGGCTGAAATTTACCCTTACTCTTGTGAGTAATAATCATTGGCCTTTTCACAGCTAAAACCAGCTCGCCAACTTTGAACACTCTTTCCTTTACTTTTTGATTAAAAGATCTGGAAATGCGTGCCTGGTAGAACGCGATGCGCTGTTGAGTTTGGAGGCATTTCTCGTCTAATCCTTCTAGCTCTTGAAGCCTTAACAGGTCATTCTTTTCTTGAGTCAACTCATTAGCCACTGCTATCCTGAGTGACAGAATTTGGACTTCGATGGGGAGAACTGCTTCACTCCCATAAACCAATAAGAATAGGGTACAACCTGTCGGTGCTCGTACCGTTGTGCGGTATGCCCAGAGACATTCTCCTAGCTTCTCATTCCAATCTCTCTTGTTCGAAGAGACGAACTTTTTCAAGAGCTTGATAATGGTTTTGTTGAAAGCTTCCGCCATACCATTACCAGCAGAATTATATGCCGTAGAGGCCATATTTTGTATCCAATTTTTATCGCAAAATCGATAAAACGCATGGCTGATGAATTGAGGCCCGTTATCATGAATTATCCTCCGGGTATCCCAAAGCGATAAATGACATGATGCTTGATGAAGCTGATCACATTAGATGCCTTCACCTCAGCAAGAGGGATCGCCTCTACCCATTTGGAGAAATAATACGTGATGGCCAGTATGAACCGGTGACCTCTGGAAGAAGATGGGTGAATAGGACCAATGATATCCATACCCCATGCTTCGAAAGGCCAGGATGCAACCGTAGGATGTAGATGTTCAGAAGGTTGATGTATAAAGTCTGCATGAACCTGACAGGCTTTGCATTGTTTTGCATACCTTATTGCATCTGTGATCATAGTAGGCCAGTAATAGCCCATTCTCCTGATACGATCCTGTAGCTTAGGACCGGGTTGATGTGCTCCACACACGCCGTCGTGAGCTTCACGGATAATCCGCTGTGCCTCGTCATCGGAGAGACATCTCAGTAGCAGTCCATCGTAGGTCCGGCAATATAGACACTGTGAAGACGCATCAAAATAGAAGGGCAATGATCGTCTTTTGACGGATACTGCTTCTTTAGGGTCCTCCGGCAAGATTCTGTATGCCACAAAATCTATAAAGGGACTTCTCCAGTCTCTCTTGGGAGGATCAGTGTTCACAGCGTAGCTGCGTTCTATGTGAAAGTTATTTTTTACACAGAATAAATCTCTGTTAAGAAGGATCACCGAATTCTGCCTTCTTATAGGAGTAGCTAAATCTGCAGCTAGATTGGCTAGGGCATCGACTTCCAGATTCTGAGATCGAGGTACATGCTCTAGGAAGAACCCTTTCAATGTCATGGCTATCTCGACCGTTGCTCGTTGATAGGGGATGAGGTCTGGATTTCGGACTTCATATATTCCTCTGACTTGATTGACGATCAGCAGAGAGTCACCGAAAGCTTCCAGAGATTCGACGCCCAATTCTTTAGCGACTTGGAGCCCGATTAGTAGAGCGTTATATTTCGCCACATTATTGGAACAGGGCTCGCTAAGAGAATACGCTTGATAGATGATGAGTTTATCAGGGTAACCAGGACAATTACTACTCCTGAGACCATATTTCCCCTGGGACCAGTCCTGGAGGCACCATCGAAGAATAGTTGCCATGCATCACTTTCCATTGCAGAATTATATTCTGCAACTTCGTCGAGAATGTCCTCGTATAGTTTGGAGGCCTCCGGGATCGGATGAGCAGCTAGGAAATCGGCCAATGCTTGGCCTTTGATGGACTTCTGAGGGACGTACACCATGTCATACGGTGTTAATAACATCACCCAAGTCGCGAGTCGGGAATTAAGAATACTTGGCTTGTTCATCAGTACCCGAAGAGGATTGATCCTGGAGATGATGTGAATAGTCTGGCTTGTGACATAGTGTCGCATTTTCTGAATAGCAAACATCAGAGCCAAACATTCTTTTTCCACTGGACTGTACTGGTGTTCAGCTCCGACCATTATCCTGCTTAGATAGTAGATAGCCTGTTCATGACCCACATCGTTCTTCTGTGCGAGAAGAGCTCCCAGAGAATGATCCATCGCTCGAACCTACAGTAAGAATGGTTTTCCTATGACGGGAGGCACCAAAACTGGCGAATTAGTGAGGTAGCGTTTGATATCATTAAACGCTTGCTGATAGGCCTCGTCCCATATGAAGGATACACCTTTCTTCATAAGACGAGAAAAATGCTGACATCTCCCGGAGAGGTTGGATATGAATCTCCGGATATAAGCCAGACGATCTTGAAATCCCCTAAGTTCTCTCAGATTACGGGGCGGTCGCATTTCTAAGATGACCTTGATTTTATCAGGGTCCACTTGAATACCTTTGACGGTAATGACAAATCCCAGGAATTTGCCACTAGATACACCCAGAAAGGACTTTGTAGGATTTATTTTGAGTTGATGTTGGCGCATCAACTCAAATACTATCTTTAAGTCTTGGATGTGATTATCCTTGAGGCAGCTTTTGACAGCTACATCGTCCATATAACATTCTACTATTTTACGTAAATGCTCATGGAATATGTTACTCATAGCCCGTTGATACGTAGCCCTGGCATTCTTCAATCCGAAGGGCATGACCGTATAGCAATATACCCCCAATGGTGTCCGGAAGGCAGTATGCTTCTCGTCTTCAGGATGCATCTTGATTTGATTGTATCCTGAAAATCCGTCCATGAAAGACATACGTTCAAAATTGCATGTATTGTCAATCATGACGTCTGTGATGGGAAGAGAAAACTTATCCTTGGGGCAGACTGCATTCAGATCTCGGTAATCGATGTAGACACGTACTTTCCTATTTTTTTTCATGACCGGGACAACATTGGCGACCCAGTCGGGATATTTTTCTTCCCGGATGAAACCGTAGCCTATCAACTTCTTGACTTCAGCTTCAATGGCGTCCATCATATCCGGGCGGAACCGGCGTTGGTGCTGCTTTACAGGCTTCAAATCGGGCAATATATTGAGTTTATAAGTAGCCACCTTTGGATCAAGACCTGGCATGTCCTCATAATTCCACACAAAGACGTCGATATATTCTTTTATCAGCTGGATAACTTCTTCCCTTTCTTCTTCGGAAAGATTGTTACTGATAAATATCGGCTTTGGCGAAAGTTCATCCCCAACATCAATCTGGATAACTTTATCTTCAGTGGGAGGTTCTCTCTGCTCGAAGCGGAATTTCCATTGTGTATCCATTTGTTGAGCCCAAGGGTCATTCTCAAACGGTTCAGATTCTTGTTCGTCTGCTTCGAAGGAATCTGCCACTACCGTATTTACTGATAATGTTCGTTCGAGAGCATCGGATAAGTTGGAGGACGATGAGTCATCCTGAGAGACGGAAGAGACGTCCTCATCTGACTCAGAAGTTGCGAGGGAGGTGGTATACCCTAACCCGAAATGAGTTCGTTGATAGTAGGGATCGCCATACAGCGACATTCGTCTGCCTTTCCCGTAGTTGAGACCTGGTTCCAGCTTCAAGTCATAACCCATACTTTGCATGATCTTCAAAGCTTGTGGGCTGTATCTGTGAACTTGTATTTTACCAGCATCGTCATTGAAAGAATCTTCTTGTACAGTCGGTTCATTGCACATGCGGCCGAAGACTATTGAACGCTGACTGCTGCAGGCAGGCGGGACAATGAAGATAGAATCCTCATGTGGTCCATATGTCGTGATGACATTGGATGATGATGCTACTTCCCACACATACGGATGATAGGAATCTATAGCTTCCAAGAATTTTTGTACAATAGGTTCTATATCGTCATGGGGAGAGGATTCCTGATTTGGAATTTTAGCGTCAATATACTGGGAAAGAGGACCTTTATTATCATCCGAAACCGCATTCCTGGTTGCATTTACATCAATCGGCTACCTGTTGCGCCGAAGGTTGATAACCAAGGGTGGAGGCTTCTGGTTCAAAGTGATCACTAGAGGATCACCTTCTTTTTCTGACCTGGTTTTGTTCAGACGGATAGCCATAGGCTCCATGGCCTTTGGACGAGTAGTTCGCCCTTTCACCTTGATTGACAGAGGTTGCTCGACAGAGGGTTCTTCTGGCTCTCGGTAGAATTCCTTCTCTGCTTTGCCTGACACCTCTTCCATGTAGTCTTGAGAGTACAACACGGCATCAGAGTAGTAGGATTCTACTCCTTTAAACGGGTTCAGGTCAGCAAACTCCGTTTGTACTGTTCCTTGGGCATCTACATATTTAAAGCATTGATGTAGAGTCGAAGGAACGATGTTGTGGTCGTGGATCCATGGTCTACCCAGCAGAATGTTGTAGGACACCTCTGAATCGATGACGTAATATGTAGCCACTGATCTGAGGTCGCCAATCTGGATCCTCAGGCAAATTTTCCCCAACGGCTTACTTTTTCTGGCATTGAAACCCACGATTGTAGTAGTGGTGTAAGCCAATTCGCTGGTAGGAATCCTCAGCGGTCTGAGCAGACTATGAGGAATGATGCTGATTGATGATCCCGGATCTATGTGAATCCGGTCGACCTCCATGGAACCGACGTACCCGGTGTAATAGAGGGGTCTGTCATGCCTGTTATGCTTTAACAGCATGTCATCTTGAGTGAAAGTGATATTCGGGACCACCTCCATCATACTGTGGCATTGAGGACATGCCATGGGTTCTTCGTCAGGGGACTTGAGCTGGGTCAAGTATGCAACCGCCTGCATTAATGCTTCACTCAGGGCTTGACGAGTGTCTTGAGAGAGCCTGAGTAGTTCAAAGATGGACAACCTGGCTGGTGTTTTAGCCAATTAGGCCAGGATGTCGAAGTTGTATGGCTTCTCTAAACCTTTGTTTTGAATGTTTTTCAAGGGTTTATCGAAGCGCACTTCTTTTTGCTTTCCTTTGTCTACCGAAGTTGGTCTCGAAGGACCGGCCTCTGGTATGGCGGGTTCTGAAGGCTTGGTAGCTGAAGCGTCTGCCGGTGCATCTTCCTGACTTGCTCCATAGTCCTTGAGGTAAGCTTTCCCTAAACGGGTTCCAGTAGCCAAAACTTCTTCGTCTGATATCGAGAATACCTCAACCATGTGACATAGTTTATGCTTCGAGTTTTTCTTAGACTTAGCCTTAGCAGCTTGAGTCTTTTTCTCGATCTCCGACACCAGATCTGGATGAACCCATATAATCTCGCCCCGCTGGGTAGTTAGGGGTACCAGGTCATAATTTTGACCCCTAGCCGGAGAAAGATTAACGATGTTCATCGTTGTCCGAGAAATAGGTGTCACACCGTCCAGGACTTCTCGGGGAGACAGATTGCCAAATTGTAGAGAGATCATGTTGGCCGTGACCGTCTTCTCGTTGTTGCGCAGAGTGATGGCCTTTGCATCGATCAGCTCCTGGATCTTCCTCTTCAGTACATAATACGCTTTTGTAGGGTGGTGTATGTATCTATGGAAGATGCAGTACTTGGGGTTATTAGTACTGCCGACTTTATTAGGCCGCTTCTTCTCAGTAAGGGTAATCTTGCCGCTTTTGACGAGACACTCGAATATGCTCAGAATATTGTCGTCGTCGAAAGAGTATACTTTAATGGGCCTGGAAGTCCCAGGTTTCGTCTGTGTGGTTGCCACAGTCTTTTGCCTGGACGTATTGATCGCCAGAGCTTCTTTTCCTTTGGAACCACGAGGATGGTCGTTGTTGGGGGATGACCTCTTGCCTCTATCGGAGGCAGAGATCATGATGCCATTATTACGTGCCTTTTGACTGTTGTCCTCGGCGGCTACCGCTGAGATGATGAACTAGGGCCAATCATGGAACTGATATGGTCCTGTAAATACCGAGATTACGGGAAGAAGGTTCTTCCTGCAAATGTCCACCAATGCCAAGTCTGGAACTCCGGGAGGCATTTGCAAAGTGGCTTGACGAAAATGTTCGATGAAGGTACGAACGTCTTCTTTTTCCTTCTGCTTCACTTCGATGAGAGAGGACATAGACATGTCCATCCCTCCCTCGTAGAATCGTGCGAAGAATAAAGCCTTGAAGTCTTCAAAGGAAGTAATGCAGTTGTCCGCCAAGCTACGGTACCACTGATAAGCCACTCCCGAGAGACAGCCCTTGAACACCCGAGTGAGGAGGGCATCATTCCCTTGTAATAACAACATCATCATGCTGAAGTAGTTCATGTACTGACTCGGTAATATTTTTCCTTCGAACAAATCCATAGTCTGTGGTTTGTATTTAGGAGGGAAAGGGGCCTCTTCCCAGATAGCCGGGTAAGGCTGGTTGATTCCCAATTTCTTGAGCTGATCTTTGTGCTTCAAGACATCAAATTGGGCTCTCAACTCCCGTACTGCCTACATCAGATTTTCAGCCGGTAGCGGGACCACAGAGTTGTGGGGAATCGGTTGCATCATGACTCCAACGGGAGGTAATACATTCTCCGAGTGAGGAAGCGAAGGAACTGCTGACTCTTGGTCTAGAGCAGGCTCTTGGATCGCGTTGGATGGTGGTAATTCCACCCCCCACACGTATCTGAGTTGGAGGGACCGATGCTTGAGCCATGGCAGCTGTGTATTGAGTCAGCATCATCTGGTGCATGTTCTCCATCATGGATTGCATCTCTTTCAGAGATGTCTCCAGTACAGTAATGCGTTGCTCAGCGCTCCCCGACGAGGAAGCTTCCTCGCGTTCATCTCCAATGGCATAGACTCCCATCTCCCTGGGTGTCATTGAAGGATTAGTATAGGTCTCTGTAGAAGTTGACTCTATACTTTCAGCATCTGATTCGGGAGACTAGCGACCCCCAGCATCGGAATCGGAAGAGTACAAAGCCGATCGTCGTGACTTCGAACGGGTGTTTCGAAACTCCCCAGCTTCAGTGTTCCTAAGGAGTTTGTTGAATCTTCTTCGGCTCTGAGTTCTAGAGGGATGATGTCTTGAGCTCGACCTTCCTCTAGGTATGTGTGAAGCCATGTTCACTGATGCATGTGTGGACTCTTCTTGCTGGAAAGATGGAGAGTAGCTCAACCGGTCAAAAATCGACCGTTTTGCTTCAGAACAACAATAATTAACTACAATCCTATGACTATTACAATAGTGCTCGCTAGGAGGCATAATAGACATGCTGAAAGATCCCCTATCCTTGCGTTTCTGGATCAGATACTCACGCAGGTCAGGAGGAGTTACAGAAGAAGAAGATGGCTTGTCCCTTCTGTTCACATCAGTGGGTATGCGGATGTTGGGAACCATAGTTCTCCCTGTGCTACCCGTATACAACAGGTTGGCCATTTGGGTAGCGGATAATCCCCGAGGAGTGTGTCTTTCCACAAACTGAGCCTTCTTTACGCTGAGGGGCTTCACCTGGCATAATTTAGAGCTTTGCTCAGGTTGGCGTAAAGCCGAGGAGGTCCTCAGTCGGCCATCAGCTTCTCGCGTAATCCGGAGGGTGGGCAGATTCTTTCCTTGCTGGCGTAAAGACCGAGAAGTTGAGTAGTCTGCCACTTGCTTTCCCTTGCATAGATTACAGGGATCATCTACTTTTCCGCGGAGGGCAGATGCATTTTTACGTGCGGAGCGCGTTTGGAATTTCTGATTTGGCGCAGAGGCATTATCAGAAATTTTGTCTGCCATATCACAGACGGGAGACAGGGTTTTACGCGCAGAGCGTGATGTATACTTTTGGACTAGCGCTGAGGTATTGCCAGAAGTTTTGTCTGCCCTGTCAGCGACAGGCGACTGAATTTTACGCTCAAGGCGCTGAGGGAGCGATGCTACAACCTCGTTGGTCGGAGAGATCGAAGAGTTGGTAGGAATGGTAGGGAATATCTTGGGCATCCAGACCTTACGCAGCTTCCTGTTGTCTTGGACAGAGAGAGAGTGGGAGCTACCCACTCCTGTTTAAAGCATATCCTCGTAGGCAGACTGGTCGAACTGGACGACCAGGGTCTTCTTCACGGATCCCACGGATACCGTATCGTGTTGAGCAATTGCTTTCTCATCAGAAGAGAAAGATGTCCCCAGCAGAGTCGTCATCTTGTGTTTGATAATAAACGAAAGAAATAAAATAAGGTTTATACGAAACCCGCTCTTTAGTTTACAAACAAGAAGTACAATTAATCCTATACGAGGATGTCGAGTACAATTTTTTAATCTGGGTAAATATTGCTATAGGAGTCTGATCTGCAGTCGATCACTTTGTCCCTTGGACCACACGATGACGAAGAAGTGCCGTAGAAGACGGAAAGTAGCTTCGAAGGTTGCGAAAGAGAGTGGATGCTCGATGCCAAAGTCGTCGATCCCTACTCTTTGCCTGAGCTCTGGATTCTTCTCTCTCGAAGACTCTTCGACTCTTAGTTCCTTGACCTTCTCTCTTGATCTTGGAATCTTTTTATCCTTCAACTCGCGACCAATTTTTTGACCTTGGACCTCTGTCAATAGAGGTCTCTATTTATAGAGTTTTGGTGACAGTAACCATCCAGTCGACGTAGAAGCCGAGCAGTGGAAAGTATGGCACCTTTTTATGCGATGGTTACATTAACCGTTGTCCACGTATATATGATCTCTTGAATGAGCGTGTGACACATGTCCCATTTAAGAGACAATGCGTATAACTACTGCGAAGATCACGGCATAAAAGCCACGTAGGTAGTTATCCCTTGCGTAAAAAAGGTTGGCGTAGAAGCCAATGACTGTCATCATGGCGTAGAAGCCAAAGAGTTATCAAACAGACGTAGAGGCCGAGCAGGCATAGAAGCCGAGTGGGCGTAGAATCCGAGTAGTGATATGGACGTCTTGGCCGAAATCATGGCTTTTAGAGATATAATCAAATCTCTTGCATTAATTGCGGAGATCTGCCATCATCCTGCGCATTAAATGTAGAGACGTGCCTCGAGCCCTGTAGATAGAGCAGCTTTTGACGTGGCAGCCTGTTTGTCTTCTACGGAGCATAAACGGCTCATATCTGCCTGTGTAAAACTAGGCAGCGTATTCTCTTGTACGCGTAAAAGCAGTTTACGCCGAGGAGATATCACTAAACGACAGTCTGGTGACATTAATCAAATCTCTTGCATTAAATGCAGAGATCTGCCCCCATCCCGCGCATTAAATATAGAGGCGTATTTTGAAGGTCTGCCACCATTCTGCGCATTAAATGTCAGAGACGTGCCTCGAACCCTGTACGAAGAGCAGCTTTTGATGTGGCAGCCTGTTTGTCTTCTGTGGAGCGTAACAGCTCACATCTGTCTGTGTAAAACTAGGCAGCGTATTCCTTTGTAAGCGTAAAAGCAGTTTACGTCGAGGAGATATCACTAAACGATAGTTTGGTGACATTAATCAAATCTCTTGTATTAAATGTAGAGATCTGCCATTATCTCGTGCATTAAATACAGAGACGTATTTTGAAGGTCTGCCACCATTCTGTGCATTAAATGCAGAGACGTGCCTCGAACCCTGTACGAAGAGCAGCTTTTGACGTGGTAGCCTGTTTGTCTTCTGTGGAGCGTAAACAGATCACATCTGCCTGTGTAAAACTAGGCAGTGTATTCCCTTGTATGTGTAAAAGTAGTTTACGCCGAGGAGATGTCACTAAACGACAGTCTGGGTTGCTGTGCCGCGCCATCATTATAGCCGTCGTCTGGGTAGTCGTGCAGTACTCTTTGTCAGGAGTCAGACGTCAGGTTCACTACATAATTTGACAGGTTCATTTTGAAGAATATGAAGCGTTCCTCGTACACTTCAATACTGCATTAACAGCGGATGAGTTTTACGCCATAAAGGCGAGGTAGCACCCTTTTTTCGCTGAAGCAGCCTGGATATACTGCATTACCCGGATAGTCCTTGAGCTTTATATTTTACGTTGTACCTAGCAAAAAAGTTCTGTTGTACGCTGATGGCTCCGAAGTCATCTTTTTATGCTGTCCAGCACCAACATGCTGCGTATAGCTATCCAGCGTATTTTTCATGCTTCTACACTGTACAATTCTATGAATGCTGTGAGATATGCATAACATTTTGACTGTAGAATGTACTATATATTTGTATATTTCTTTATTCATCATATGTTATTATCAGGTATGACAGGACGACACGGAGGTTCGGCAGGTCCCGAGGTAGACGAAGTGCTCCTCCGGTACTGCCTACTGTTGGTTATGGATCCTTGTCGCCTAGTACTCCAGTATATCGATCAGTCACATATCCGACTGCGACGATGTTACGTGGCATCACTCCTAGGACAAGTAGTTCCAGGCCTGATAGTACTCCCTCGTCCAGCGTTCCTCTTACTGACAGAACCATGAAGACAGATGAGCATATGGAGGAGGTCGAGCCGACGTTGTCCCAGTATCAGCTAAATCCTCCATGCGCACCTCCGGAGGAGACGAGGACAGAGATTTGGGCCGACGGTACAAAGTAAGTCAATTAGATGGTTTAGTATCATATATATCGTGTATTTCTTTATTCATCATATATTGACTTTTTTGATCAAAATAATTATCTCTGTATAGATATCGTCCCTCGTCGGGACAGAGACGCCTGGGCTTCTTTCTGAGGAACAACTATGGTGGCCCTTGGATCAACTACTCTGGCATTCTGGTTTGTGCACTTCAAGGTAAAAGTATATTATATAAATTCTCTAATTTATGCATATTATATAACTTACTAAATTATTTATTGTAGCAAACGTATTTTTATCCTCCGCACCGGACCGAGTTGATCGAGCAGATATTTCCTGCCGTTGCTGCCAAACTTATCTGTGATGCTCTGGATGACCAGAAGGCTCGTGATCGCATTGGAAAACCGATCCAAGGTTGGATCACGCCTGAGCAGTGGACTATGATGAGGGCTAGATTCGATGATCCGATGTACAAGAAAAGGTCTGAGAAGGCCAACGTGGCTAGGCGAAAGGCAGCAAAGTGGTATGGTGGCTCAATTTCGATGATGAAATATTTTCGTCGTTTGGTATATATTTTATTTTAGATATATTATTTTAATACAAGTACGATAAAATAGTAGTAGAAAAAAATATTTAATTTTAGTACTAAATAATATATTTTTAACAGGTATAGAGGGGTGAGGATGCAAACATGGTGACCGTCTTCCTGGCCACCCATCGAAAGGGCAAAAATCTCATTGATGAGAGGGACTCGCAGACCTATCTAAGTATTACTTTACTTTGTGTTAATTTTAATATAACTTAGGCAATTATCGAGTATCCAAACTTTTCTAGGCCGAGTATCTTAGGCTGCGTGAGCGGGCGACTGCTAGTGCACCTACAGCGGGAGAGGCTGGTACTTCCTCGCAGCCCTCTCCAGCTCCATCGGTGGATGAGCTGTGGGTGACCACCACTGGTGGTCTCCAGAGGGGTACGTACTACGGTACAGGATCCAATGGCGCCCTTGTTGTGACGCAGTCATCTAGGGCCTTCTCGACAAGTGCGCATTGAAGGAGCAGCCCCTGTCCCAGTCGCAAGCGGATGATGCGATGCTCATTGCACGATTTGATATGCTCGAGCGCAGCATCATGGAGCTCCAGGATTTGACATCTGATCTTAGAGCGTCGACAGAGAGCAGCATAACGGAGCTGCATGCATCACAGCTATCCATAGGCGAGAGGCTGACGATGATGCATGATTCAATGGTTTATAGCAGTACGAGGTTGTTATCTACCATGAATTCATACAACCAACGACTAGCAGAGTTAGAGCGGATACGTCCTCCTGGTGTGCTTACATCGACACAGACTCCACCGACGTCACTGCCTTCTCCATCGACATCGGTGTCGATTTCACGGAAGCAGTATGATCTGTTCTTATCCCTCATGCCCGTCGGTGGTCATCCTCCTGCAGATCCGCAGTAGTCCTAGTTAGGACCGTTTATTGATTGTTTGTATTTTAGACCTATGATATTTGGTCATTTATGAATATTTTTTATTTTTGAGGCATTCAGACATTATTTCTTGTATTCTTTAGGAAGAGGCTTTCAGACTCAGTTGTGTGGATATTTGCTGTATTCTTTACGACGATATTTTCTCCTAATTCGGTTTGTAATCTCAATATTTTGTTTTTTCAAATTTTATTATATTATTCATATTAAATATATGTTAATTTATCGGTGTTGAGTGTTCAACCGAAGGGGATCAGCGAACCCAGCAAATTCAACGGAGGGTTGCTGCGGGTCTATTTGTACAAATTCTGAATTCATAAACTGCAGGAATAATAGTTTGGAAACAATTTAGAATTTATTTTTTTTATTTTTCAGTATCTTTAACGACGTTTTAGCGACGTTTTAGCGACGTTTTGTGACGTTTAGCGACGGCTACTCATGTCGCTAATTACGTCGCTAAATCCGTCGCTACATACATCGCTAAACAAGTCGCTGTCCATCGCAAATTGCTGACATGGCAATATTGCCAGGTCATAATAATGTCGCTAAATTAGTCGCACAACGTCGCTAAATGAGTCGCACATACGTCGCTATAAAGTCATTATTTATGTCGCTATAAACGTTGCTATCTACATAGCTAATTTAGCGACATATAGCGACAAAAATATATGTCGCTAATTTAGCAACGTTGTGTAGCTAAACGTCGCTAATATAGCGACACATATACGTCGCTAGAAAACGTCAGAATAGTGACGTTTGGCGACATTTTTTCTGTCAGCAACTAGTTTAAAGGTGACTTCAACAAAATGTCGCTAATTACGTCGCTAAAATTATTTAGCGACATTTTTTGTCCATTTAGCGATATTTCTTTACGTCGCTAATTTGACTTATTCTGGTAGTGCCCTGCAGGAACCTCTACATGGAGTTCCTGTACCAACACAAATACTCAACTCCACTGTAATACACCTGCACACAATATAGCTACTTAAGTTGTTGTATCTGCTCACATCATGCCTTATTAATATTGATACACTTGTGTACTGCTCTCCCACACTATGCATATACCATTCTCCCTTACCTTGATGTAACTGCTCCTCATGCATCCTCTCACACCACAAAACAAGATACACATATATGTAGACACTCACTTATACCCCATGTTCACTTACTAACACATTAGGTATCACACACCAAATAATTGGTACCAAGACACCTCTCTCTAATGACTGCAACTAACAGTCCTCACAACCCACACACACTACACTAGCACACTATACAAACACACGTGTATCATATGATATATAAGTATCATTAACACACCCTCAAATGCAATGCACCCCTTCTACAAGCTACTCTAAGTATCAATTTATGATACACCATACTACACCATATTAACAATGTCAAACACCTTATGTGCATACTATAGCCACCATACCATAACATCCGCATTCTTTATGATGCTCACCAAAATTCTCATGGTACAACCACAATCATGCTACCAAAACCCCCAATTCACATGGACACAATACTATATATATATATATATATATATATATATATATATATATATATATATATATATATATAAATGTGATGCATGATGTTGGAATGTCTCTTTAGTAATTTTTGAGTGTGATGCATGATTTGTAAGGGTGTACGTGTCTATAATTGGATACGAGGAGTCTGTATCATGATACCCCATGATACGGGAAAGAGATTTGGGTATTTTTAGATATTGGTATCCTAATGTGTCATTCTTTACTTTCGGCATTTATATATAAATGCCGAAAGTAAAGAATGACACATTAGGATACCAATATCTAAAAATACCCAAATCTCTTTCCCGTATCATGGGGTATCATGATACAGACTCCTCGTATCCAATTATAGACACGTACACCCTTACAAATCATGCATCACACTCAAAAATTACTAAAGAGACATTCCAACAAACACCTAATGGTCCAAATTTGAATTTTTCCCAATTTGGCCACAAAAGTCAATGTAACTTTCACAATATGTCTTAAATAAACCTAATTCTTCTTCCTATGGGTAGTCTTTAGCCATGGGAAGGTTCCTATAAGTCTAATACGTCATATTAACTATAAAATTGATAGAAAAATGAAATTTTATCTATTGGAAGATAGATTTTCAATGTAGCATACCACAAGGACTCAAATGAAAGGATAAACACCTACTTCTAGCAAGCTCCACACCAAAGTTTTTCTTTACTCTTCCAAGCTCCTTAGGTTGGATTTGGAATAAAGAAATGAGAGTTAATTTGGTAGGAAATGGATTAGGGTTGATATGGATTTGGGAGAATATGGAGATGAACTAATTAGGAAAGAGGTTGGAGGCTATTAAATAAACTAAGAGGCTAATATGTATATATATATATATATAAGAGGGGGATGATAACTTATTCATTAAGGTTAGGTTTTAGTCTATTTGATAGGTCTAAGTTGCCCCTCTTGTAAATGTCATGAAAGGTATCTACTAATCTTAAAGAAGAATATTCTAATTTCTAATTAAAAGGGAAACTTGATTAATTCTAGTCTAATTGTGACTAGCCTAAAAGTTGGGTCTTAGGTCATGTCAAGTCAAATTAGGTCCACTAACACCAAGTCTAGTAAATAGGTCAGTCCACTAATCAATAATAATACAAATATAATAATTATTCACCAAAATTAAATAATATAAAAATAACAAAAATACTCCTCTTCGAAAACTAGGTAGTTACAATGCGGCTGAAGGATCTTCTGTCCATGCTTCTTGTTTAAAGTATTCTAAACTTGTTCAAGTTTAAAAACTTTAAAGAAGATATTGCAGAAGCATGGAATAAACCTTGAAAATATACGCTCATATCACAGGATGCATGCATCAAAGCATCTATGCGGTATGAAGCGCATGCGACACCTAAGGAAGCATGCGGCTGGGACGTTAAGCGCATACACGTCTGACGCATGGTGTCACTTCTTTCAGTCATAATATTAATGACACTGTCAATATTTAATGACTCTGAATGCCTCAAATTTGATGCTGACAATGAACGTCAGTGCTTACATCACCGTCATAATTATCTTTGTCTGTATACAACTGTATAGTGCCACATGTACACAAGACAAGCTTCTATGCGGCAGCATCTCTATGCGTCATAGTCTCCCTGAGGCATAGCCCATATGCAGCTGAGTGGTCATGCAGCTGAGTATTCATGCGGCTGAGTCTTCATGCGGTTCCATGCAAACAAATCGTTCTTCTGCTCCCTCTCTCACCCATGAACCAAGATTTCCCTCTTCGAGTTTATCTTCGTCCTAGCAGCTCTTCTCTTTGTTTCCTGACGGGCCGGTTCAGGAGGGGATTAAGGGAAGGGCTCATAAACCAATTTTTTTATCTTAGGCCTGTTAATACAAATTATGAAAAATCCTGTTGTCACGACCTGCACCTGGATATTGGGCACAAGTACGTGGTTATGCCCAGCCTACGCCGCAATATCGACAGTAAAACACTGTCTGGGTCATTTCTAGCTATCTAACATCTCAACAATATAATATGGTACATGTCAATCATTTCAACTCCGAACGGAGGAGCAATATGGTATCTCACAAGTATGACTAATCTCAATCACAAAACATACTAAGGAAGAATAATACACGAATGGATATAGCATAGAAAAGAATAAGATACAATCTACAATCTGAAATAATAATACAAACTGTGAATCTTCACAAAGAATAGAATAGTCTAATATAATACAACACAAATAACTAGACCTCATCGGGCTCTGCAACTAAGTCCTCCTGGTCTATAGGAGTATCCTCTATAGGTACATCGTCCTGTAGCCCGTAGAATATGGGGCACTGCTCTATAAGCCAGTCATCTGAAAAAATATATCCAGTCAGGATTGGAGCAAAGTACATACCTCTGAAACAGTTTCAATAACATAATCGAGCATATAAAATAGCTAATAGAAATAAAATACAAAATCACTAAACATATGAATGAATGAACAATAGATATACAGGTAATGTACAAGAATATAGAACAACAATATGAATATCAGCAATATGATAAAATAACTGCTATCTAAACTAATGTGCCTCAGATACAAGTTTATTATGTGATCGGGTTGGGTGAACATGATCAGGTAAGATGATTATAAGTGAGGTATGTAAACTGAATGTACACGATGTAACAATGAGGCTTTGATCACATAATCTCCCATCCTCAACTAATACCAATGGATCCAATCACGACATACTACGAACACGAAATATAACTACTAAACACGAGCAGTGGGTGACCACGAATATCATAACCATCGAACACGAGCAGTGGGTGTACACGAATAAGCACACTGAACACGAGTACTATGTGAATACGAAATATAATCAATACCCAATATACACGATGAAATATATGTACACGAGTACCCTTTGAACACGGTAGGGGATAACATCTCCTTACGGGATCTATTTAGTACAAGTCCATGAAATCACTGTGTTGGGATCAAGTATACAATTCTAGAACATGCATATATATAATATTATGAATTAAAAACTATCAGAGAAATATACTCTCCTGAAGTCCAGAGCAAGGTGCGTCTCTCGATGCCCAAGCTGGTATCACACAGACCTATATATGGTATATTACATCAATACAAGGTTCAAGAATAAAAATAAATTAAGTTGATGCAATTCTAAGTCAATAAGCCATTTCTAGGTCAAACCGATTAAATCTAGGTTGCAAGGGTCTAATACTTGGTCACTAAGTCGATACACTATGAAACTAAACTATACAAGCTAATCTAAGAAACTAAAAGACACTCAAAAAGTTATCCTAAGATACGCAAGTTTAATTTTATAAAAATAGTACTTTAGATAGATATACAAGTCAATAATTATAATACTATAACAATACAAATGAAATAGGATACCTTGGCCTTACCAATGCGTATCACACCTATCTCGATACCCAAACCCAATACCTTGGATATCGACCCAATACCTTGGTATTACCTTGGTATCCTGAGGTAATCCAAAACTCTAACATATAGCTAAAACAAAATATAAAACCCCGACCTAATATACTAACTATAACCAATATATACTAAGCTACTATAATAGATATCAATACATGGAAAACTAACTATAATATAATACATCCATACCTACATAAATAAATATAGCTAATATAGCTAATTATCAACATAGATACATATATAACTAATTATATACTAAACATGCTAACCAATATAACTAAGAAACTAATCTACTTATACTATCTATTACTAACTAGCTAATATAGAAGTCAACTAGACTAATCAAATATCCAAACCCAAGTACCCAAAATACTTCCCAAGCTGAACACTAATACTGCCTTCTAACTAATGAACAGTGAATACTGATACTGAAACTATACTGATACCTTGGCCCGAGACTGATACCTGCACAGTGAACTATTTTAAAAACTGATACTATGCTCGGCTCTTACTGAGTTGCTACTTTTATACTCAGTCGATCTGCTGCTGTCTCCTCCCCCTTGCTGATTCGATGCCAGGAAGATTGATGATGCACTGATTCCTGTCTCCGGGGTTGCTGATACCCTTCTTGCACGAGTAACTGCTGAGCCTCCCTCACACTGCTGAATGCAGTATTCTGCACTGCCTTGAGTTGATACTCTTGTGTGCACATCTCTGAGGTGTTGCTGCCACTGAGTGCACAGCAGTTTCTATGCTGAAACTGATACACAGTGCCTGATACTGTGCAGCATTGCACAGTTGCTGAAACCCATCTCTGTGCAGTGGCCCGAGCCTCTGCTCTTGGTGATGCACTGCCCATTCCACACCCGCAGAAGCTGATCTGCTGCTCCTCTCTTACTGAGCACTGATGCTTCTCTCCCTCACTTACTGCCACTTCAAGGACCCGAGCTCCTCTTTCCTTGTACTGATACAGCACAGTGCCACTGCTCATCTTACACACACACAAACTCACAACCACTCATACAAACACACAAACACATATATATATATATACATATAAACACTCACAATCACATAGATAACTCTATATATATATATATATATATATATATATATATATATATATATATATATATATATATATATATAGACACACACATATACACTATCATATATACCATTATATACATATATATATCACATAAATATTATATATATATATAAATACACATGTACATATATAAATAAGTAAAATACCAAACACGTGGAGTGCACCGCACCCGTATCACACTAATTATATGATACGCTTGCGATATGGTTCCAACACACAACCAAACCCATCTTGGAGGATACGAGCAAGTCTAATACACTAAATATGAATAATACTTTTAGTAATTAGATCAACTACATGTCTGTGTCATAATGTGATATGTATAAGTCCCCGTGTCGGAGGAAAACTCCCAAAATTAACCCGTTTTGTCAAATTAACGAGATACGGTCTACACGTACCCAATTATGGATACAAAACTAGTCACAAATAAGCAATTATATATCAATTTAATCTATTAGACCATATGACAAATACCACATGTGGCAATCTCCAAATTCCCACAAAATTGACACCAAAATGCACATAACTTCCACTATAGGTCTCTGATGAACCTAAAATCAAATTCTATGGGTAGCCTATGCATGTAGGTTAGTTTCTCATAGTTAAATCTTAGATTTAGAGTCTACTAGAAGGGGTAAAACTGAAATATACGTAATGGAAGGTGGATTCCCAATAAAAAGTCTCCAAATAAAAAGTTGCTCATTTCTTTGTAGATCTTGGCCTCCTCCTTCTTGATCCTTGCTTTCTTCTTTTAGATCATTGATGTAGAAGCCTCCAATAAAAAATAGGAAAGGAATTTAAGAAAAAATTATTGGAGGAATGATGAGGGAAAGAAGAAAATTGGAAAGGGAAAAATGTAGATCTAAAGGAATTAGGAATTGAAATAAGTGTGACACTCTCTCTCCTCCCTCTATGGTCGGCCATATACCCTCTCCAAGATAGTATAAAATATCCTAATTATCCCTTGGGGCCTCTCATAAAGAAATTAATTAGGGAGGAAAGGTTCTAGTCTAATGGTTTCACTAATTAATACAACCTCCTATTCATAGGCCTATTTCAAGGGCTCAATCTAAACTCATATAAAATATTGGATTCATACAACTAATAAAATAGGTTAGGTCTACTACACAAGTTTAAAATAAATCTATAACTAACAATCAATAATTAATACACTAATTAAATAATCATGCATGCACCATATTTAAATATAAAATAATCCTAAAATAAAATATCCGTATCAATTACCAAACTACCCTTGAGTAAAAATATGAGGGTGACAATCCTACCCACCTTAGAAAAAATTTGTCCTCAAAATTAAGGGAGAAACTATCTACCAAAAACAAACAATACAATGCAAGAAAGAATTATACCTTATGGCTTGAACATATATGGATATCGCTCGTATAACTCGGCCTCTCGTTCCCAGGTACTCTCTTCTGGCGAGTGATGCCTTCACGCGACGCACACCAAAAGAATCGTCTGGTTCCTCAACACCTTCTCTCTCCGATCCAGAATCTCTACTAGCTGCTCTGGATAGCTAAGAGTAAGGCTCACCTCTATCTCCGAGTGATCCAACACATGACTGGGATCTTCCACGTACCATCTCAGCTGTGATACGTAAAATACGTTGTGCACTCCCTCCAATGCAGGTGGTAAGTCTAGTCTTTATGCAACTACACCGACCTTCTCAAGAATACTGAAAGGTTTGATGAATCACGGACTAAGCTTTCCACCTCCACCGAAATGAATCGTGCCACGTGTCGGAGAAATTCTCAAGAAAACCAGACCGCCAACCTAGCACAAAACACAACCGTAGCACTCTAACAAAATAAACAATCAAACACAAGCAAAACTAAACTAAAGCTATACCTCAAACTCTAAAGGTCTCTGGTGGCTATCGGCCCAATGTCGCTGCCTGTCCTGCGCCACTCGAAGTCTATCCCTGATAAGCTTCACTTTCTTGTCTGCATCTACTACCATCTCTGGTCCCAATAAAGCTCTGTCACCAACATCATCCCAGGATAATGGAGTATGATATCTCAGTCCATACAACGCCTCGAATGGTGACATCTCAATGTTGGCTTGGTAGCTATTGTTGTATGAAAACTCTACCAAGTGAAGGTGATCCTCCCAAGAACCTCTAAGATCTAAAACATAGGTGCGTAGCATGTCCTCGAGAGTCTGAATAGTCCTCTCTGACTGTCCGTCAGTCTGAGGGTGATATGCGGTACTGAACTTGAGCTGAGTGCCCAAGCTAGCCTACAAACTCCTACAGAAGTGGGACAAGAAATGACTATCCCGATCTGAGACTATGCTTACTGAAACACCATACAATCTGACAATCTAGCACATATACATCTCTGCGAGCTTCTCCGTAGATGTACCCACTTTAAATGGAAAAAAGTTGGCTGATTTGGTCAACCTGTCCACGATGGCCCAAATCGCATCTTTACCTCCTGGAGAACGCGGAAGTCCTAATACAAAATCTATAGTCATATGCTCCCATTTCCACTATGGAATGGGTAAAGGCTGAAGCAATCCACCTGGCCTCTGTCTCTCCGCCTTGACCTGCTGGCAAACTAAGCATCTGGACACGAAGCTAGCTACCGTCCGCTTCATGCCATACCACCATACATGCTCCATTATGTCTCTATACATCTTATTGGCACTTGGATGCATAGAGTATTGAGAATGATGCACTTTCTACAGAATCTCCTCGTGCAATGCTCCTCTTGGTACGCACAATCTGGTACCATGCCGCAATGATCCATCATCTACAACGATGAAGTCCTCTGTCAGTCCCATCTGAACCTGTACTCTGATGCTCCTCAAAGATCCATCCTCATACTGTTCGGCTCTGACTTGGTCTATCAACTCTGACTGTACCTGAGTCCCCACATCTTTGCTGTGACTCCAAGAACTAGTACCTCAATGCCCAAACTGTCAAGATCGGCCAATAAATATTTGTCTCTCATCAAACTCATATCCACGGGATACCTGCTCAAAGCATCCGTGACTATGTTGGCCTTTTCTGGATGGTACTACAAAGAAATATTGAAGTCTTTCATCAGCTCCAACCATCATCGTTGTCTCATATTGAGCTATTTTTATGTAAACACATACTTCAAGTTCCTGTGGTCTATGAAGATCTCCACTCTTCACTCTCTCTCTTCATACAAGTAGTGTTTCAACAATTTGAGAGCAAAGATAACTGCTTCCAACTCCAAGTCATGGGTAGGGTAGCTCTTATCATGCGGGCATAATTGCTTGGAAGCATAGGCAATTATCTTCCCGTGCTGCTGTAACACACAACCCAAACCCTTTTCTGATGCATCACAGTAAATAAAAAATCTTCCTGCTCCTGATGCAATGTCAAGATGGGAGCTGTAGTCAACCTCCTCTCCAGCTCCTCAAATGCTGACTGACAATCCTCAATCCAGATGAATTCCATGTACTTCCTGGTTAGTCTAGTCATCGGCTTTGCAAGTCTGGAAAAGTCTTGAACATACCTCCGGTAGTAGCCCGCCAATCCAAGGAAACTCCTGATCTCTGCTACTGAACTCGGGGTAGACCATAATTTAACTGCTAAAATCTTCTTCAGGTCCACCGAGATTTTATCTCCTATAATAACATGCCCAAGGAATTCAACCTTATCAAGGAAGAATTCATACTTTGATAACTTGCCATACAGCTTCTCCTTCATGGGGGTCTCCAGAACTATCCTCAAGTGCTGCTCATGATCCTCTGGGGTCTTCGAATATATCAGAATATCATCAATAAAAACTATAACAAACTGATCCAGGTACTGATGAAACACCTTGTTCATCAGGTTCATGAATACCGTCTGGGCATTGGTCAACCTAAACGGCATCACCAAGAACTCGAACTGCCCAAAATAAGTCCTGAAAGCTGTCTTCGGGATGTCTTCCCTCGTCACTTTCACCTGGTGGTACCTTGACCTCAAGTCTATCTTTGAGAATAGCTTCGCTCCGCTCAACTGGTCAAACAAATCATTAATCTGCGGCAACAGATATTTGTTCTTGATAATAAGGTTGTTAAGTGCCATGTAGTCAATACACATAAGTACCGACCCATCCTTCTTTGGTACAAAAAGTACTGGAGCACCCCATGGTGATGAACTGGAATGAATAAAGCCCTTATCTTGCAACTTATCTACCTGCTTCTTCAACTCTGTTAGTTCGCTGTTGTTTACTCTATAGACGTGCTGAGATATCGGCTCTGCACCTGGCACTAAATCTATAGAGAATTATATATCTCTGTCCGACGGCAACCCCGACAACTCATCTGGAAAGACATCCAAGAACTCTACAATCAACGGATGTTGCGACTCATGCTCTTCTACCAAAGCTCCACAAAAATTGCCTTCGCTCTGCTCCTCTGACGAACTCGAACTCTGGCTCTCCTGGCGACTAAAATAAAACTCTACCTCCACGACAATTGATACTAGCGTTATGCCTACTCAACCAATCTATCCCGAGTACTATATCGTAACTCGGAAGTGGCATTATGAGTAAACATACGCTCAACTCTTGGCCTCCCAAATAAACTCTCTAGTTCTTGCAAACATCACTGACCAGGATAATGCCACCCCCGGTCGTGATCTTGCAAGTCCTCGCCAATGGTTCAGACTCAAGATGATGCCTCAAAGAAAAAGATATAGATACAAAGCTATGAGAAGCACCAGAATCGAACAAAATATGAGCTAGAAAGGAATCAAGATAAACTGAACCTGAGATAACATCGCCAACCGGCTCCTCCTCCTCCTCGACAGTCAAGGCAAAAGCTTGCCCCTGTTGTTAAGCACATCTCTGCTGCTGATGCTGGGCAAACTTTTCCTGCTGTGGTGGAAGAGGTCCTCTCTGCTGCTGTCCTGCTGGTGGTCTAGCGGGTGCCCTCTGTGCCTGTCCTCCGCCATGAGCTGGACGAGTTGGAACTTTAGGACAAGCCCTCAACTGATGATCTCTCGAACCACAGAATAAGCATTGGCCTAGCCTTATCCTGCATGTGTCCCATTCGTATCCTTGCTTCTTACAGAAAGTACGGGAAACTGCTGCCCTCTGGATCTGATGCATCTGTTGTGCCGGCAATCTAGCTGGCCCATGATACTGCTGCCTCTGGTGCTGCTGCTGGAAGTGAGGCCTCTTTGTAAACCCCCTAAATTTTTAAGAATTTTAAAAATCAATTTTCACAATTTTCTGAAATTTTTTGGGATTTTTAACTAATTAAAATCAAGGTGATTTGGATTTAAACAAAATTTAAATAATGTTAATCAATATTAAAATATTACGAAAATAATATTTTTGGATATAAAATAAAATATTAGACATAGGGTAATTTTCCTAGAATTTATTGGACCCCGAAAATATTTTTAAAGACCTAAAAACTAAGTTTTATTAAACCCTAAATTAAACCCAAATAAACTGGTTTATTTGTGAACCAAACCAAACCAAACCATGCTGAACCAGAGCCTAAACCAACCCTAACCCTAGCGAGTCGGGTCGGATTTAAACTCGACCCGAAACCCGAAACCCTTAGCCTATCGGATCGGGTCGGATCCCATCCACCGCCCGACCCGACCAGGACCCGTTAACCCTAACCTAACCCCCATTTCCCCGACCCTTCGGCTCCACCGCCCTCCGCCTGAAACCGCCGGCTGCCCTGCTCCCCGTGCCGCTCGGCCTCCCTGCAACCGCCAGAGACCCCTCGGTTCCCCTCCCTGCAACCGCCGGCCGCTCAGCTCCTCCCCGCCTCCTATATAAACCCTCTCCGCCCCGAGCCTCCAACAGTGCCGTCCTCGCCGCCCTCCGCCTCACCCCATCGTCTCCGAGCTCCACCTCTCAGCCACCGCGACCCCGCCCTCACAGCCACCGTCGTCCTCGGCCTCCCCGTCGTCCTCGCCTCTCCCCCAGCACCGCGAGCAGCCCCGGCCACCTCTCTCCTCCACCTTCAGCCTCCACGAACGTCTCCGCCTCTGTCGTAGCCGAGCTCCGTCCCATCCAGTGCCGCCTCCAACTCCGGGACTGAGACGACGAGACGATGACCCCGACGTGCCGCCACCTCCGCCGTCGCGCCAGCCCCGGCCGTCTCCGATGACAGCAAAACCCTAACCCTAACCCTAGCCGCCGTGTCGCGAAGCACGCATTTCAGCACTCTATGGAGCCCTGTTCAGGTAGCCGTTTCTCTCTTCTCGCTGCCCCGTTTCCCGTTTCGTCTGTTGTAACACGAACCCTGCGTGACCCTCTCGATACCCGTACAACCCGCTCGGTGTGTCGCATCCTGTGGCGATCGCGAACTGCGATCCAAAATCAGGAAAATATTCGCCCTGTTTTTCCCCGGAACTGAGTGCGCCCCGCCAAACGGGATAACTTGGTCGTGTGCGGACTTTACCGAAAGTTGCACACCGTTAATACGGGCGTGTGGGATTTTACGAAAGTTGATTTGGATGTGCATGCACACCGGAATCAACGCGTATCCGTCGACAACACTCCGTATCGGCCCTATTCTAGAATTCGTTATAACTTCGTGTATACACATCGAATCGAAACAAAACTTATGCCATCAGACTCGTAGCAATACACTGGTCCTGTGATCCAAGTTTGGTTTGATTCTAAGAAAGTTGACAAAATCGCGTATCGTGGGCCCCGTGGCTCCACTCGACGGGTTTTTTTGTGATCGGCTCATCGGAATCCAGTTCTGGACATTTCGTTGGGTTCGTATCGTCGTTCTGGACTTGTTGACACTAAGTTTGACGAATTTAGAGAATATTGTCTCTGACACATTTTTCGGTGCGAAGCGGCCCATATGTGGACCCCGCTTTGACCAAGAACTGTCATTTTTGCCCTGTGTCCAAATTGGACTCAAGGACAGGCATTTCTAGCTATTTGATATTTTCTGAATCTGATGGTGTTGTCTATTTCAGCAACCGGAGGAGTACCTGCAAATCCCGCTGCTGCCAGAGCTATAGTTGGAGTCAGAACCCCAGACAAGTGTACCTTGCCATACTTGCAGTATATTGATTCATATTATTCTCTTGTTCTATTCCTGTGATCTATATGTTGTACCTAGGACCGTGTGACTTACTTAGCATCCGAATAATATTCGGGTGCCAATCTCGTATACGGAGTTGTGTAACGTCACCTAGACATAGATATCGAAACCCTATACTTTCTCGTGCTTGTATCACCAAGTACGTTATAACCCAGGACACCTGATACTATTCATGAGACAGAATCTTCCTAAGATATTCATGGTAATTCTGTATAGGGTACATGATTCATGACATAGATATTGCATGTGCTTAGATATCATTATGACTTGCTGCATTAGATATGATCTTGCGTGACATGGACATGAGACATTGTGGACATAAGACGTGTGATTATATTGGGTGGGGAGAGACACACAGGCTACAGGCTTATTTTACATATATATGCCCACTATATAGTAAATTACATAGTATCTCTGCTACAGGCTCCCAGACACAGAGCTTGTCGTAGTCTCAGCCTAAGTCTAGTGACGCTCTCATCTTTTATTTCACTTAGCTGGTTATATAGTTTATCCTATTGATTCATTTATTGTTGTACTGCATTATTTATGGCTTGAGTTATTATGTACCTTGCTATGTCCCCTAAGGACCTGGATCCGGATTATGTCCCCAGGAATAGCAGAAGAGATCTACCCTGAGGTATACGGGACCGGAGCATTAGCAGGAGCAGAAGCAGGAACAGGTGCATACATTGGAGCAGTACCGGAAACCGAGGACGAGGTGATTATCGAAGATTTCTCCTGAGTATATGCTTCTTCTATACTCACTCTTTGATGTTATTAAAATTATTGTTTAATGAACAGTTGTATCAGACTTGTTATCGGGTTGTTCCCCACTTTATTTACTTGTAATTTGATGATGATTATATTTTACTTTGTTAATATTGATGTATTCATTCCTGTGGATGAGATTAGTATATTTAGTCCCTTATTGTTGTACTACAGCTTAAGTACATCCTGATGGGTCCATTAAATTGGGTTTGCCCATCGGTGTGTGCTACTGGCCATTGTCACATGTCTAGTCCCTCGATATTTTGGGACTAGGGCATGACATGGTTTTTGTGGTGGACCATGCAGGTCATCGACTAAATTGTTCTGTTTTAACTTAGGGACCAAACAAGCCTGCAATAAGATAGGATAAGAATTTCATCCACTTGCTTGAATCATTCTTGATATCTATATCGGATTCGAATTAATTTCTTGACTTGCATCCTGCCTTGATTCCTGTGCACCTCTTATTGTTTATTTTGGATGCAGAGTTATGGATCCACAAGCAAACGATGAGACTCCTACAAGATCACCACGAGATGCTATGGTAACCAATGAAGATGAAGTAATACTAGTGGATGGAGGTCAATCAGCTCAACAACGCAGTCAAGCAAATCAACATGCCTCGAGAATCCAGCAAGATGACATTCCCCCTCTGCCGCAGTTTACTCCACCAATGCCCGTATTCCCACAAGGGCATGCTATGGACGGGCATCAGATATTACAAATGATATACGCAATGATGCAAGCTCAACAACAAATTCAACAAGAGGCTCTGCGTCATGAGGCAGAGAACTTGAGGAGCAGCCTAGTAACCGCACTAGAGCAGGCAGATTTACCAGCACGACGGCCAAAAATGGGCTCTATCACCGATTTTTGCCAGCTGAAGCCTCGTACCTTTTCAAGCAAGGAGGAGCCCACTGAAGTTCATGAGTGGCTCACCAACACTCAACATCAATTAGAAGCAGTTGAGCTTCCACGGGAACGTTGGATGACTGCCGTTAGAATGCAGTTGACGGACAATGCACATCACTGGTGGCTATCTGAGGAGATGCGGCTCGGACCAGACCGAGTTACTTGGAAAGAGTTTTTCAGACTCTTTCAGGAGATGTACATTCCAGCTATCGCTCGATCAGAACTTTGGGACAAGTTCAATCACCTCACTCAGGACAGTATGACAGTAGAAGAGTACAACGCTGAGTTCATTCGTCTAAGTCGCTTCTCCCGAACCTTGATCCCGACAGAAGAAGAGAAGGCTGAGAAGTTCTTTGACGGACTAAACTTCGAGCTACAGAGACTGATCGGATCCGTTGTACCTACCTTTTACTCAGACGTTCTTGTTGCAGCCCGACGCATAGAATGCGTCACCAGGAGAGAGACCAGCCTAAAGTGGCCTTCCACATCAGTACCAGCCAGAGCACCACAGAAAGAAGCTGCAAAGAGACCTCATATGCATCAGCTACCCAGAGCATCTCTGCAAATACTACCTACATGTCAATACTATGGCAAGGTAGGCCATATTGAGAGAGAATGCAGACGCAAGTTAGGATTATGCTTGATTTGCGAAACCAATCAATACTTAGCCAAGGATTGTCCTCATCATCGAGAGGGAGCACTAATGTTAAACAGACAAATGTTACCAGCACCAAGGCCAGTCTATCCAGCATTGGGAGTACCACAGACAGGAGTTGGAGGAGTCAGACCACCAGCCCCAGGAGAGTATCAGCCTAGGCCACCCTTGGCACCACAAGCAGCACTTTTCCAGCAGGCCCAGCAGCAGCAGAGGAATCCACTGCGAGGACGCGGACAAGCTTTTGCGATGACCTTGGAGGATGCACAAACTCGTGGAGTAGCTAATGCGCATAAGTTCGTAGCTATCTATTCTAGTATTGCTTTAGTTCGTGCCTGTTGGTTCGTGACCTTAGCCTTTGTCACGACCCGCACCCGGTGTAGGGATGCAAGTCGGGAACAACGCTCAGCCTACGCCGCAGCATCGGCAGTAGAACGCTATCTTGGTCAACTATACTATCTAATTATCTCACTATAAAGCATAAACCTCCAATAATATCTCAACTCCAAGATGAGAGTATAATCAACTTACTTCAACACAATACTCAATCATATTACTATGGCATGAGAAGATATCAAAGAAGTCTAACATAACTATGCAGTTAATATAACAACAACAAATAGAAATAATATCCAAACACAAATATATTCCGGAAACAAATCCGGTACCAAAATGCTAAAGAGAACTAACTATGCTAACTAATGAATCCGGCTAAATCTCTCGACAGTCACTCCAGAACTAGTGGGTCCAAGTCTGCACCATCTATAGGCTGAGGTCCGTAGTATGTCGGACACCAATCTCCTGGATCCTCTGAAAAATATTTTCCAGTCAGGAATGGAACGAAGTACAACCCAATAGCAGTTCCAATTAATTAACAAAAACTATAAAATAGTACAATAGAAGATGCTATCTAGGATGAGGATATAACTGATAATCAAGAACAATGAGAGAATAAGCAATACTAGCAACATAATATAATCAATGCATACAAGAATAAAGGAATGAACTATAATGTCAGAATAGAACAAGGTAATCAATGAACTGAATAATAGAATATACAATAACTATGTGATTTGAGATACTAACTAAATATGTGATCGGCCTGGAAGATTCAATGATTACACTAAGGAGCTAACTCAACCATACGTGAATTGCATGGTTAGTTAGTAGCCAATGATTACACTACTAGCCGATAGTTTCTTGATCACATATTTAATTGGTATTTCCCCCGCCCTGACTGATAGGATGGATCGAATCATGACACGTCACTAGCCAATGTATCCAATTTTTAATCTACAATATTCAATGTTATCCAATACCAATAAGGACAATATCCGATACCATCTCCATAATCAAGGTAACATCCCATGACTGACGATCCAATAACAATACAAATTCGTGTACCATCGTGTCAAGAATCATAAGTAACATTTCTAAATACTTGAATTATAGTGGTAATCAAATAATGGAAACTATCAGAGAATGTACTCGCCTGTGGTCCAGAACAAATAATGAAAAATGATGTCCGAACTGGTGTCATAGACCTATATATGAAATATTGTATTAATACAAGTTTTTGGAAAGAGAAATAAATTAAACTAGTCAACTTTCTAGGTCATAAAGTCATTTCTAAGTCAAAAGTCAAACTAGGTCAACTCTAAGTCAACTATAGTCAAATTATGGTCAACTACCTATTTCTAGGTTGCATGAGTCTAACTCAAAGATATTGGGCTCACACACTATGAATCTAGGCCATACAAGCTACATCTTAGGATACTAAGATACAGTATCTTAGAATACGCAAACAAGGGATAAATATAACACATATGTACATATCAAACAATATTATATATATAAAATTCTAATTACAAATGCTAAATGGATACCTTGGTTTCAAACCAACTTGGTATCACAATACTAAACCTCTATCTTGATATCCAAACCCAATACCTTGATTATCCTCCAATACCTTGATACTTATCTTGGCATCTCAAGGTAAATTCAAAACTTTATTTATACTAACTACCCAACAATAATAATAAACTACTATGCATTTAATATTTGTATAATACTATATACCTTATTTTAGTCACCTTAATACCAACCCATAATTAGTTTACAACTATCATATTACTTACGCCAATACCTACTACTCATACCTTGGTATATCTTGATACTTACCTTGGTATCTCAAGGTAATTGCCAAAATCTCATATATATACTAACTACCCATCAATAATTATATATATCAATCCAATATAACTCTAGTATGTACTAATAGAATAATATTAACTACCAACTACACACTAACTATTAATACATATATACGTACATACATATCTACAAATATATAATATATAAAAGATACTCATAACAATTGATAACTAAAATATACTAACTATTTTAATAAATTTATATGCTACAACTAAATATATACATATATAGTATACTATAATACAAATAGCAATTATGAACATATTTATATATATATATTAATATCTAATATATTAAAAACTGCCAAACTGTCGCTAAATATCCTGTCCACTGTCGCAGAAAGCTGCTGTGTATATAGATACACTGCAGTTTTTGTGACAGTTTTCTGCACTGTCACTAAAAACTGTCGCTGAAGCTTCTGATACTTTGCTGATACACTGTTGTTTCAGCGACAGTTTTCTGCAACTGTCGCTGACTGCTGTCGCTGAAAAGCTGCTATTATTTGCATTCGTTGCTGCTGTTGCGACACTTCTGGCTCGCTGCTGTCGCTAAAAATATATGTATATATATATATATACAATATATATATAAATAAATATATATATAACCCACCATATATATTTATATAATATATATTTATACAATATATATATAAAACTATATATAACTATACATATATTTATACATAGTAAATTGTATAAAATACCACATAGTAACATACACACACACATATAGTAATATGTATATATAACTATACATATATGTATACATATATATAATCATACAATAATATAAATACATAACAATATATAATATAACTATATATATAACCACATATAAATATATCTACTATATTATATATACATATGCTACCACTTATAAATATATATCTACATATATATATATATATATATATATATATATATATATATAAATAATCATATAATAACTATAAATAATCTAACTACTTAATTAAATATACACATATATTATATAAAACATATACATATATTTACATCCCTAACATATATTATAACATATATATTAATGCATGTAGAAGAAAGCTACATAATATATATTCTATTAATACATAGATCTATGATACAATAAATACTATAATAAATATACATAATATATATATAATATATATAGATAAATACACAATTATAATTCAAGAATTAAAGCACAATTAATTAGATCTACACATAAACACACAACAATTGGAGAGTATCACACCGTATCCCACTAGATCTAGGATACGCATGCGACACGAGTCCACCACACATCCAATTGCACCCCGAAGGACACAAACAAATCACATATAATATTTATGAATAAAACAAAGTGTCAAATATAGATCTATGTGTCCGTGTCAAAATAGACATGTACAAAGTCCCGTGTCGGAGGGAAAACCCCCAAAACAACACGTATCACCAAATTATTGGGATACGGCCTATACGTACCCAATTGTGGACATGACACTAGCCCCAAACATATAAACATATGCCAAATTGATCTATAGGATCAATTGACACACACAACAAAAGTCGTTTTTGGAATTCCCCCAAAATTGACACAAAAAGCACCATAACTTTCTCCATAGGCCTCCTATGAACACAAAACCAAATTCTATGGGTAGTATATACATATGGGTTGATTATTCATGATTAAATCTCAGATTTAGAATCTATTTTAAGGGAAAAAAAACTAAATTGTACCTATTGGGAGATGGATTCCCAATGAAACCTCCAAAATTGGTGAAATTGGCCTCCAACTTATAGATTCTTGCTCCTCTTTGTAGATCCTTGCTTCCTCCTTCTAGATCCTTACTCTTCTAGTCTCCAATGGTGATTTGGAAAGGAATTGGGTAGAAATTTGATAGGGATTTGATGAAATTTGGTTGAGGGAAATTTTAGATCTAGATTTGGAATGAAAAATGGAGAGAAAGTTTTTATCTCCTTTATATAGGTCTCGCTTGCCCCCTCCCTCAAGCTACTATGTAAAGTCTAAAATACCCCTTGGGACCTCTCATGAAGAAATTAATTAAGGAGGGAAGCTTCTAGTCTAATGGTTTAATTAATTTAATCATCCTCCTAATTAATGGGCTTTCTAGTTGGGCTCAATTCTAACAATTAATACATGTTGGTCCATGAGTCTAAACTAAACTAGTTAAGTCCACTAACACAAGTCCAAAAAATAAATCTATTATGCTAATAATAAATAAATAATACAATAAATAAATAAATATTTAACATGTACAATATTTAATTAATTATGAAATGACCAAAATACCATTTTCTAGAAAATACGGTAGTGACAGCCTTAACCTGGTAGTTTTGATCTTGCTAATAATTGATAACCTAGTATATTTTTATAAGTGATAACCTAGTTTTTCTAAACTGTAGTTTTCTAGATTTCATTTATTCTGGAAATTGCATAACTTCCATTTGCTTAGGGAAATGATTCCCTATGTGTTTTTCCTTAAACCCTCATCCTTGATTCTCCTTGATCGTGATGTGCTTCGAACAATGCTTGCAACCGTGTCATCTCTGTTGATCGGTTATTCTTTGATTGCGAGGACGCAATCCTCTTAAGGGGGTAGATTGTAAATCTCCTGAATTTTCAGGAATTTTAAAAATCAATTTTCATAATTTTTTAGAATTTTCTGGAATTTTTAATGAATTAAAATCAAGGTGATTTAGATTTAAACAAAATTTAAATGATGCTAATCAATATTAAAATATTATGAAAATAATATTTTTGGATATAAAATAAAATATTAGACATAGGATAATTTTCCTGGAATTTATTGGACCCCGAAAATATTTTTAAAGACCTAAAAACTAAGTTTTATTAAACCCTAAATTAAACCCAAATAAACCGGTTTATTTGTGAACCAAACCAAACCAAACCATGCTGAACCAGAGCCTAAACCAACCCTAACCCTAGCGGGTCGGGTCAGATTTAAACCCGACCCGAAACCCGAACCCCGAAACCCTTAGCCTATCGGATCGGGTCGGATCCCATCCACCGCCCGACCCGACCCGAACCCGTTAACCCTAACCTAACCCCCGTTTCCCCGACCCTTCGGCTCCGCCGCCCTCCGCCCACAACCGCCGGCTGCCCCGCTCCCCGCGCCGCTCGGCCTCCCTGCAACCGCCGGAGACCCCTCGGTTCCCCTCCCTGCAACCGTCGGCCGCTCAGCTCCTCCCCGCCTCTTATATAAACCCTCTCCGCCCCGATCCTCCACCAGCGCAGTCCTCGTCGCCCTCCACCTCACCCCGTCGTCTCCGAGCTCCACCTCTCAGCCACCGCGACCCCGCCCTCACAGCCACCGTCGTCCCCGGCCTCCCCGTCGTCCTCGCCTCTCCCCCAGCACCGCGAGCAGCCCCGGCCACCTCTCTCCTCCGCCTCCAGCCTCCATGAACGTCTCCACCTCCGCCGCCGTGCCAGCTGTCACGACCCGCACCCGGAAATTCGGGCACGAGTGCGTGGGTACGTCCAGCCTACGCCGCAGTGTCGGCGGTAGTACGCTGTCTAGGGCATGATCACAGGTGATAAATCTAGCTCATTCACAATAATTAAATAGGCAAGAAAAAAATAGCAGGAAAAGAATGCTAAGATTTTATAACCAGAATATGATAATCAGATCCAGAGTTTATTACAGAACCATAGATTATACCGGGGACAAACCCGATTACTAAGATGAAAGGAAATAAACAACTAATGCTAACTACTCTGCAGGAGTAGTCTCCTGGGTGGGAACCGGCTCTGCAACTGTATCACCTGCTGTCTCATAGGGGCCATAATAAGTAGGGGCAAGATCCTCATCATCGCCTAAATCAACAGATCCAATCAGGAAAGGAGCAAAGTACACAGTGCACAACAAGATTAAAACTAAATATTCGTGACAGGTAGAAAATAACTGACTAAGCATTATGTTGAGAAATGCGTAAGTAAGTAGTGAAATTAACTGAGAACTAATGTTATAAAACAAGACTAGAAGTAAAGTATGATTAATTGCTATAAACCAGAAATACGAGTAAAACAGGAAAAATGTGACAGGAAATATAACTGTAACAAGACAACAAGAACTGCAACAAGACAGGAACTATGTGCGTGAACTTGTGTATTTAGAATACATAGTTGGCATGTAGGGGTTTATAAGGCTAATAAGGCCGTCATAGACGACTAGTGACTAGGAACAATCAAGTATAAGGCTGATGGTACAGTCGCGTACCAACAGCTAGTAACAGGACCTGGGGGAAGGGTAAACTACATGCCTCCTAGTATTCTCCCACCCGACACGGAAAACAAGACATGAAATCCCGTATTCAGGACATGAAATCCAGAATTCTAACACTACGTGTAATCATCAAGAATACTAGTAGAGTAGGAAATTAATTATCACAATATAAAGATTAACTTGAAGTGCAGGTACTTGCCTGTTGTTTGGATCTGATTAATTGTTCTTCGGAGAAATATCCAGAGATGAGTCCAAATGCTGAAATAGACATTACCATCATGCTCAGAAGATGTCAAATAGCTAGAAACGCCTGTCCTTGGGTCCAATTTGGAGACAAGGGCAAAACTGGCAGTTTCGGGTCAAAACGGGGTCCGCCGGTGGGCCCGCTTTGCACCGAAAAATGTGTCCGGGTCAAAGGTCTCCAAATTCACCAAACTTAGTGTCAACAGGTCAGGAACGCTGATACGAACCCAACGGAACTTCCAGATTTGGATTCCGATGAGCGGAACACAAAATTGCCCGTCGAGCGGGGCCTGTGGGGCCCACGACACGCGATTTCGTCAACGTTCTCAGAATCGAACCAAACTTGACCCACAGGACCAGCGTATCGCTACGAGTCCGATGGCATAAGTTTCGTCTCGATCTGACGAGTGTACACGAAGTTAGGGCAAATTGCAGAAAGGGCGAATACGGGGCGATGTCCGCGGATACGCGTTGATTCCGGTGTGCACGCACACCCGAATCAGCTTCCACGAAATCTCATACGTCCGTACCAACGCTGCGCACGTATCTGTGAAGACCGCACGCGACCAAGTCGTCCCGTTTGGCGGGACGTACTCAGTTCCGGGGTGAAACAGGGTCTGGTTTTTCCTGTTTTTGGATCGCGGTGTGCGATCACCACAGGACGCGATGTCCCGAACAGTTTGTCCGGACACCGAGAGGGTCATACAGGCTTCACAACGCAATTTGCAGAATCGGAAACAGAGCTACGAGGCAAAAGTTACACGCACTTGAAGGGGACCCGAAAATCAGGGTCGAGACGTGTCTGTGTCGTGTCCGACACGGAATCCAAATTAGGGTTAGGGTTAGGGCTTCTGGCCGGCTACGGCGGCGGGGCGTTGGCCGGCGGCGCGCTGGGAGGCCGAGGGCGGCTCGCCGGGGACGGGCGGAGGCGCTGGTGGGCGGGGCGGCACCGGAGTCCGGCGGGAGGCGCTGCCCGCTGCTGCTGCTGCTGCTGAAGTGACTGGGGACGGCGGAGCGGGGCGCCGGAGGGGAGGAGGTGGCCGGGGAAGAAGGGGGAGGCCGTCAGCGGGGCACGGCGGCGCTGCTAGGGCGGAGGGCGAGGTGGCTGGAGCGGAGGCGGTGAGGGTTTAGGGGTTATATAGGGAGAGGAGGTGGTGGTACGGCCCGAGGGAGGCGGTGGGGTGGTCGACGTGGCGGGGTGCGCGGAGGGGAGGCCGGAGGATGCGGCGGGCGGCCCGGGCGGAGCGGCGCCGGACTCGGGCTCAGGGTCGTGGGGGAGAGAGAGGGGGGTCGGGTCGGGTTTGCGGGTCGGGCGGCGGTCAGACCCGACCCGACCCGGTGGGGAGCGGGCTGGGTTTGGGTTCGGGCTGGGCCCGGTGAGCCGGGCCCAGTGGGCTGGGTATTATGTAAATAATAATAATAATAATAATAATAATAATAATAATAATAATAATAATAATAATAATAATTAATTAATTAATAATTAAATAGTTTTTAGGTGTTTTAAAAATAGGTCCGGGGTCCAATAAATTCCAGAAAAATTGTCCTAAGTCCAGTTTTTCATTTTACACCCAAAAATATTATTTTTATAATATTTTAATATTGTTTAATATCAATTAAAAATCATGTAATAATTCAAAACCCTGATTTTAATTTCAGAAAATTCCCAGAAAATTCCAGAAAATTGTGAAAAATCTAATTTTAATATTTTTGAAAAATCAGGGGCTTACAATCTACCCAACTTATAAAATTTCGTCCTCAAAATTTAAATTATGGCAGGGTTCTCTCTGTCCAAACTCACTTGATTATAGTCTAACGGGTTTCTCTCAGGTGGACATTACGGTCGCTACCCAACTTATAATTTTACCCACCTATCCTCTAAGGCTGTACAACTAGTAAAGCTAGGTCCAACTTAATAAATCATGGTATTGAATCTTTAAGTCTGCAACACAAAACACATCACCTAGGGTATTGCCTTAGTCATAAAGGGTTATCATCTAGCACTACAAATCAAACTTATACCAAACACAGGATTTTGTCTTTCCGAAGTAAGGGAAGACGAGGATCAATAATAAAGAGTTCAAGGGCGAGGTGGTAGGACAGGAGTATAGGGATCAAGGCATTTTAATGAATTCTAATGGGAATTGTCAGGCAGTTATGGATTAAGATTCCATTCTGGTAATCATTTATTCGCATGCTCGTATTAGTACGGTTATGTAACTGATACGATATGCTCGGACATGTTTAGGGGCAAGTATACTAGTCACTATATCTCTCAACCCACGTAAAATAGTCATGCGAAGTGCGAATCAAAATGCACTAAGGTTGATCAGACCGTAGTACACTGATTCTGAGTAGACACTTGTATTAGTGGGGTTGATCAGGCCTCAATAATACATGTGTCATGAACAAGCCCGGTAAAAGGGTAAGCTTGCAAAACTAGGCTATAAAATAGCAGCATATGTCAAGTTCAGCAAAATTAAGTGCGCTAGATGATGATGAAAAGGAGGTACAAATTATTTAAATCCACAAAACAACACATAGTAAGCATAATAGCAACCTCTAAAATCTTCTATAGTTATCAAATTTAAAAGCATACCAGGTATTTAGCAAGTTCAAAATGACTAAGTTGGGGCTGAGGTCACGAACCAATAGGCACGAAAACAATACTACGAATCACTTACGCGCATTAGCTGCTCCCAAAGTTTGCGCGTTCTCCACGGTCATCACGTAAGCTTGTCCGCGTCCTGGAGCAGTGGGGCAGTCCCTCACTCGATGTTCTGTTGATCCACAATATAGACAGGCACCTAGTCTCATCCTACAAACTTGCCAGGTGTGACCTTGTTTTCGACAAAAGCCACAAGTGGGAACTCGTTGGGTCTGCCCTTGAGCTTGATGTTGGGGTGCTGGAGCTCGAGGGAGAGGACGCTGGGCTTGCTGCGGGGATCTCTGCTGTTGTTGTTGTTGAAAAGGGCATTTGTTGGGTCCCGCATTTCCGGTATCTCTTTCTCGCTTTAGCTTATGCCCCATGTCTCGCTCAACGCCTTGTGCCACGTTTAAGATTTCCTCATAAGTGCAAGCTCGGCTGGTGGTGACAGCAAGGCGAATATCCGGAGACAGCCCCTTCTTGAATCTACGGGCTCTGTCCTCCGGGGTACGAACCATGTACTCCGCAAAGTGGCTTAACCTGCTAAATTCAGCAGTATACTCATCAACAGTCAGGTTACCTTGTTCCAATCTCTCGAATTGGCTTTCGAGAGCTTCCCGAGCCACTTCGGGGTAGAATTTCTCCTTGAATAGCCTCTTAAAATCTTCCCAGGTGATGTCAGGAGCAGATAGTTGGGGTTCATCTCTGAACCAGGTCCGAGCTATGTCAAACAGTTGCAGGCTTGCGGACTCCACTTTGAGATCATCAGGGACCCGAGCAGTCTTCAGGAGTCGCTCTACGTTCTCTATCCATTCATCGGCGTAGAGAATGCCCTCAGTTCTATAGAATTCTAGGGGTTTAAGGTTCTTGAAGTCTTTGGCACTCCCTGGCCTCTTGTGTGTCGACTCCTGGGACCTAAGAGCTTCTGAGAGGCTGGTCCGCAGAAGTGCAGTCTGTTCTTTCTGGGATTCTACTAGTCCCTGGAACACTCCAAGTAGTTGTGCCCCATCTAAAGTAACTGCCGGAGTAGATGGAGGTGGAGGGAGTGCAAGAGTTTCGGGCACAGTCTGCTCAGCTGGTTCTGATGTGCCTCCTACTGTGTTCCTTGTCTGAACCATTCTGAAAGATGAAGGGATAGGGAGATCAGAATAGATTACTTGGAAATCAAGGGCGATAGAAAAATTGATCAGAAGTGATATCAAGAATTGAAATAAGGACCCTATACTGTGAATGAGCTTTTCCTAGAATCCTCAATCTTATTGCAGGACTGTTCGGTCCCTAAGTTGAAACCGAACAATTTAGTCGTTTGACCTGCATGGGCCACCACTAAAATGTGTCATGACCCGCACCCGGAAATTCGAGCACGAGTGCGTGGGTACGTCCAGCCTACGCCGCAGTGTCGGCGGTAGTACGCTGTCTAGGGCATGATCACAGGTAATAAATCTAGCTCATTCACAATAATTAAATAGGCAAGGAAAAAATAGCAGGAAAAGAATGCTAAGATTTTATAACCAGAATATGATAATCAGATCCAGAGTTTATTACAGAACCATAGATTATATCGGGGACAAACCCGATTACTAAGATGAAAGGAAATAAACAACTAATGCTAACTACTCTGCAGGAGTAGTCTCCTGGGTGGGAACCGGCTCTGCAACTGTATCACCTGCTGTCTCATAGGGGCCATAATAAGTAGGGGCAAGATCCTCATCATCGCCTAAATCAACAGATCCAATCAGGAAAGGAGCAAAGTACACAGTGCACAACAAGATTAAAACTAAATATTCGTGACAGGTAGAAAATAACTGACTAAGCATTATGTTGAGAAATGCGTAAGTAAGTAGTGAAATTAACTGAGAACTAATGTTATAAAACAAGACTAGAAGTAAAGTATGATTAATTGCTATAAACCAGAAATACGAGTAAAACAGGAAAAATGTGACAGGAAATATAACTGTAACAAGACAACAAGAACTGCAACAAGACAGGAACTATGTGCGTGAACTTGTGTATTTAGAATACATAGTTGGCATGTAGGGGTTTATAAGGCTAATAAGGCCGTCATAGACGACTAGTGACTAGGAACAATCAAGTATAAGGCTGATGGTACAGTCGCGTACCAACAGCTAGTAACAGGACCTGGGGGAAGGGTAAACTACATGCCTCCTAGTATTCTCCCACCCGACACGGAAAACAAGACATGAAATCCCGTATTCAGGACATGAAATCCAGAATTCTAACACTACGTGTAATCATCAAGAATACTAGTAGAGTAGGAAATTAATTATCACAATATAAAGATTAACTTGAAGTGCAGGTACTTGCCTGTTGTTTGGATCTGATTAATTGTTCTTCGGAGAAATATCCAGAGATGAGTCCAAATGCTGAAATAGACATTACCATCATGCTCAGAAGATGTCAAATAGCTAGAAACGCCTGTCCTTGGGTCCAATTTGGAGACAAGGGCAAAACTGGCAGTTTCGGGTCAAAACGGGGTCCGCCGGTGGGCCCGCTTTGCACCGAAAAATGTGTCCGGGTCAAAGGTCTCCAAATTCACCAAACTTAGTGTCAACAGGTCAGGAACGCTGATACGAACCCAACGGAACTTCCAGATTTGGATTTCGATGAGCGGAACACAAAATTGCCCGTCGAGCGGGGCCTGTGGGGCCCACGACACGCGATTTCGTCAACGTTCTCAGAATCGAACCAAACTTGACCCACAGGACCAGCGTATCGCTACGAGTCCGATGGCATAAGTTTCGTCTCGATCTGACGAGTGTACACGAAGTTAGGGCAAATTGCAGAAAGGGCGAATACGGGGCGATGTCCGCGGATACGCGTTGATTCCGGTGTGCACGCACACCCGAATCAGCTTCCACGAAATCTCACACGTCCGTACCAACGCTGCGCACGTATCTGTGAAGACCGCACGCGACCAAGTCGTCCCGTTTGGCGGGACGTACTCAGTTCCGGGGTGAAACAGGGTCTGGTTTTTCCTGTTTTTGGATCGCGGTGTGCGATCACCACAGGACGCGATGTCCCGAACAGTTTGTCCGGACACCGAGAGGGTCATACAGGCTTCACAACGCAATTTGCAGAATCGGAAACAGAGCTACGAGGCAAAAGTTACACGCACCTGAAGGGGACCCGAAAATCAGGGTCGAGACGTGTCCGTGTCGTGTCCGACACGGAATCTAAATTAGGGTTAGGGTTAGGGCTTCTGGCCGGCTACGGCGGCGGGGCGTTGGCCGGCGGCGCGCTGGGAGGCCGAGGGCGGCTCGCCGGGGACGGACCGAGGCGCTGGTGGGCGGGGCGGCGCCGGAGTCCGGCGGGAGGCGCTGCCCGCTGCTGCTGCTGCTGCTGAAGTGACTGGGGACGGCGGAGCGGGGCGCCGGAGGGGAGGAGGTGGCTGGGGAAGAAGGGGGAGGCCGTCAGCGGGGCACGGCGGCGCTGCTAGGGCGGAGGGCGAGGTGGCTGGAGCGGAGGCGGTGAGGGTTTAGGGGTTATATAGGGAGAGGAGGTGGTGGTGCGGCCCGAGGGAGGCGGTGGGGTGGTCGACGTGGCGGGGTGCGCGGAGGGGAGGCCGGAGGATGCGGCGGGCGGCCCGGGCGGAGCGGCGCCGGACTCGGGCTCAGGGTCGTGGGGGAGAGAGAGGGGGGCCGGGTCGGGTTTGCGGGTCGGGCGGCGGTCAGACCCGACCCGACCCGGTGGGGAGCGGGCTGGGTTTGGGTTCGGGCTGGGCCCGGTGGGCCGGGCCCAGTGGGCTGGGTATTATGTAAATAATAATAATAATAATAATAACAATAATAATAATAATAATAAATAATTAATTAATTAATAATTAAATAGTTTTTAGGTGTTTTAAAAATAGGTCCGGGGTCCAATAAATTTCAGAAAAATTGTCCTAAGTCCAGTTTTTCATTTTACACCCAAAAATATTATTTTTATAATATTTTAATGTTGTTTAATATCAATTAAAAATCATGTAATAATTTAAAACCCTGATTTTAATTTCAGAAAATTTCCAGAAAATTCCAGAAAATTGTGAAAAATCTAATTTTAATATTTTTGAAAAATCAGGGGCTTACACCAGCTCCGGCCGTCTTCGGTGACAGCAAAACCCTAACCCTAATCCTAGCCGCCGTGTCGCGAAGCGCGCATTTCAGCACTCTGTGGAGCCCTGTTCAGGTAGCCGTTTCTCTCTCCTCGCTGCCCCGTTTCCTATTCCATATGTTGTGACACGAACCCTGCGTGACCCTCTCGATACCCGTGCAACCCGCTTGGTGTGTCGCGTCCTGTGGCGATCGCGAACTGCGATCCAAAATCAGGAAAATATTTGCCCTGCTTTTCCCCGGAACTGAGTGCATCCCGCCAAACGGGACGACTTGGTCGTGTGCGGACTTCACCGAAAGATGTGCACCATTAATACGGACGTGTGGGATTTCGCAGAAGTTGATTTGGATGTGCGTGCATACCGAAATCAACGCGTATCCGTCGACAACACCCCGTATTGGTCCTGTTCTGGAACTCATAGTAACTTTGTGTACACACGTCGGATCGAAACAAAACTTGTGCCCTCGGACTCGTAGCAATACGCTGGTCCTGTGATCCAATTTTGGTTTGATTCTGAGAACGTTGACAAAATTGCGTATTGTAGTCCCGTGGCTCCACTCGATGGGTGATTTTGTGATCGGCTCATCGAAATCCAGTTCTGGATATTCCTTTGGGTTCGTATCGTCGTTCTGGACTTGTTGACACTAAGTTTAACGAATTTAGAGAATATTGTCTCTGACACGTTTTTCGGTGCGAAGCGGCCCACATGTAGACCCCGCTTTGACCAAGAACTGTCATTTTTGTCCCTGTGTCCAAATTGGACTCAAGGACAGGCGTTTCTACATATTTGATATTTTCTGAATCTGATGGTGATGTCTATTTCAGCAACCGAAACCGAAAGGATACTTCATCTCCAATTTAGATATTTTTTATTATGAACTGGAACTTGAGGTTCAGGAGGAGTACCTGCAAATCCCGCTGCTACCAGAGCTACAGTTGGAGTCAGAACCCCAGGAAGTTATACTTTGCCATACTTGTAGTATATTGATTCATATTATTCTCGTGTTCTATTACTGTGATCTATATGTTGTACCTAGGACCGTGTGACTTACTTAGCGTCCGAATAATATTCGGGTGCCAACGCCGTACACGGAGTTGTGTAACGTCACCTAGACATGGATATCAAAACCCTATACTTTCTCGTGCTTGCATCACCAAGTACGTCATAACCCAGGACACCTGACACTATTCATGAGACAGAATCTTCCTGAGATATTCATGGTGATTCTGTATAGGGTACATAATTCATGACATAGATATTGCATGTGCTTAGATATCATTATGACTTGCTGCATTAGATATAATCTTGCGTGACATGGACGTGAGACATTGTGGACATGAGACGTGTGATTACATTAGGTGGGGAGAGACACACATGATACAGGCTGATTTTATATATATATGTCCACTACATAGTAAATTATATAGTAAATTATATAGTATCTCTGCTACAGGCTCCCAGACACAGAGCTCGTCGTAGTCTCAGCCTAAGTCTAGTGATGCTCTCATCTTGCATTTCACTTAGCTGATTATATAGTTTACCCTATTGATTCATTTATTGTTGCACTGCATTATTTATGGCTTGAGTTATTATGTACCTTGCTATGTCCCCTGAGGACCTGGATCCGGATTATGTCCCTAGGAATAGCAGAAGAGATCTACCCCGAGGTATACGGGACCAGAGCATTAGCAGGAGCAGAAGTAGGAATAGGTGCATACATTGGAGCAGTACCGGGAACCGAGGACGAGGTGATTGCCGAGGATTTCTCCTGAGTATATGCTTCTTCTATACTCAGTCTTTGATGCTATTAAAATTCTTGTTTAATGAACAGTTGTATCAGACTTGTTATCGGGTTGTTCTCCGCTTTATTTACTTGTGATTTGATGATGATTATATTTCACTTTGTTGATATTGATATATTCATTCCCGTGGATGAGATTAGTATATTTAGTCCCTTATTGTTGTACTACAGCTTAAGTACATCCTGATGGGTCCATTAAATTGGGTTTGTCCATCGGTGTGTGCTGCTGGCCATTGACACGTGTCTAGTCCCTCGATATTTTAGGACTGGGACGTGACACTCTTCGCTAGACCCATGTTGGTGCTGGATCCTCCTGTGTTCCTCGGCCTTTTAGAGCCAAGATCTAAGTCATCCCTCGCTCTCTGCACCTGTCTGAGAATCTCCTCGAAGGTGGTAGTAGAATATCCGTTGGTGTGAGATTTGACCTCCCAGTTCAGGCCCTTCCTGAACTTCCTGGCTCTACCTCTTGGGTTCTGCACCTCCACGAAGTGACCTAGTCGACAATACTCCGCCGCATACTCTTCCACTGACATACCTCCCTGGACGAGGTACTGGAACTAGCTCTCCAAGGATATAAGAGCCACGTCTGGGAAGAACTTCTCCTTGAAAAGCTCTTTGAAGGCTTTCCAAGTGAGTTCTGGTACTGCAATCCTGGAGTCTGTCCGGAACCATGTCAAAGCAATATCGAACATCATACACCTTGCTGCCTCTATCTGTATCATCTCTTGAATCTACGCCAGCCGCAGGTTTCACTCGATGTCCTCGATCCAATTATCTGCATAGAGAATCCCCTCTGTGCCTCTAAAGTCCTTCGGGCCCATCCTCTTGAAGTCTATGATGGTACCCGGCCTCGGCTGCTGAGAAATAAACTGAGGTAGCGCCGTCTGTAGCTGGACTGTAGTAGCTCTCTCAACTGTTGTAAGTGCGATCTGGTGAGCATTCTCCACGCTCTATCGCAGGACCTCGGACTGTCGCTGCTGTGCTTCCATCATCTGCTGGAAGAGCGCGAATATCTGTATCTGATCAACTACAGGTGGTAGGGGTAGAAGATACCTGGAAGCTGTCTGCCCTGTCCTCGGTACTGGAGGTGGAGCACCTCCGAAAGCTGCTGTTGATATGCCCACCTGAACCAGTGAAGCTGATCTCCTGAATGTAGGTACTGGACCATCATCTAAGGGTGCTTCCCTCAAGGGTGATGAAGTGACTAATCGTGCTGTCGCGACACCTGATCGCTGGGAACGCGTCTTCGACGGCATCCTGAAGATAGATTAAAATACGGAATCAATATTGAATACGATACGATATCATCAAAGAAGAACAGAACTTTATTCAAAGTAAAAGACAATATTCAATAGATAAGGATTTGCAAATAGGTTTTTGGAATATTTCCTAGTTGTGATTGAGTAAACTCTTAGCCTAAATCCTATTTTCTAAAGCAGGCTCGTAGCAGTACTCTAGACGAGCACAACTATGATATAAATCTAGACCTGCATGGGCCACCACTAAAAATGTATCACGAACCACACCTGGATATTCGGGCACGAGTACGTGGTTACGCCCAGCCTACGCCGCAGCATCGGCGGTAGAACGCTGCCTGGGTCATTTTTAGCTATCTAACATCTCAACAATATAATATGGTACCTGTCAATCATCTGAACTCCGAACGAAGGAGCAATATGGTATCTTACAAGTATGACTAATCTCAATCACAAAATAAACTAAGGAAGAATAATGCACGAATGGATATAGCGAAGGAAAGAATAAGATACAATCCAAAATCTGAAATAATAATACAAACTGTGAATCTCCACAAAGAATAGAATAGTCTAATACAATCAAACACAATAACTAGACCTCCTCAGGCTCTGCAACTAAGTCCTCCTAGTCTATAGGAGTATCCTCTATAGGTACGTCGTCCTGCGGCCCGTAGAATGTGGGACACTGCTCTATAAGCCAGTCATCTGGAAAAATATATCCAGTCAGGATTGGAGCGAAGTACATACCTCTGAAGCAGTTTCAATAACATAATCGAGCATATAAAACAGATAATAGAAATAAAATACAAGATCACTAAACATATGAATGAATGAACAATAGATATACAGGTAATGTACGAGAATATAGAACAACAATATGAATATCAGCAATATGATAAAATAACTGTAATCTAAACTAATGTGCCTCAGAATACAAGTTTATTATGTGATCGGGTTGGGTGAACATGATCAGGTAAGATGATTGCAAGTGAGATATGTAACCAGATTATACACGATGTAACAATGAGACTTTGATCACATAATCAACTCCTACTCTCCCATCCCCAACTAATACCAATGGATCCAATCACGACACACTACGAACACAAACTATAATCACTGAACACGAGTAGTGGCTGTACACGAATATCATAACCACCGAACATGAGCGGTGGATATACACAAATAAGCACACTGAACACGAGTAGTGTGTGAACACGAAATATAATCAATATCCAATATACACGATGAGATACATGTACATGAGTATCCACTGAACACGGTAGGGGATAACATCTCCTGACGGGATCCATGTAGTATAAGTTTGTGAAATCACTGTATCGGGATCAAGTATACAATTCTAGAATATGCATATATACAATATTATGAATTAAAAACTATCAGAGAAATGTACTCGCCTGAAGTCCTGAGCAAGGTGTGTCTCTCGATGCCCAAGCTAGTGTCACACAGGCCTATATATGGTATGTTGCATCAATACAAGGTTCAAGAATAAAAATAAGTTAAGTTGATGCAATTCTAAGTCAATAAACCATTTCTAGGTCAAACCGATTAAATCTAGGTTACAAGATTCTAACACTAGGTCACTAAGTCGATACACTATGAAACTAAACTATACAAGCTGATCTAAGAAACTAAAAGGCACTCAAAAATCCGTATCCTAAGATACGCAAGTTTAATTATATAAAAATAGTACTTTAGATAGATATAAAAGTCAATAGTTATAATACTATAACAATACAAATGAAATAGGATACCTTGGCCTTGCACCAATGCGTATCACACCTATCTCGACACCCAAACCCAATACCTTGGGTATCGACCCAATACCTTTGTATTACCTTGGTATCCCGAGGTAATCCAAAACTCTAACATATAGCTAAAACAAAATATAAAACCCCAACCTAATATACTAAATATAACCAATATTTACTGAGCTACTATAATAGATATCAATACATAGAAAACTAACTATAATATAATACATCCATACCTACATAAATACATATAGCTAATATAGATAACTATCAACATAGATACATATATAACTAATTATATACTAAACATGCTAACCAATGTAACTAAGCAACTAATCTACTTACAATATCTATTACTAACTAGCTAATATAGAAGTCAACTAGACTAATCAAATATCCAAACCCAAGTACCCAAAACACTGCACAAGCTGAACACTATTATTGCATTCTAACTAATGAACAGTGAACACTGATACTGAAATTATACTGATACCTTGGACTGAAACTGATACCTACACAGTGAACTGTTCTAAAAATTGATACTATGCTCGGCTCTTACTGAGTTGCTACTATTACACTCAGTCGTTCTGCTGTTGTCTCCTCCCCCTTACTAATTTGATGCCATGGAGATTGATGCTGCACTGATTCCTACCTCTGGTGTTGCTGATACCCTTCTTGCAAGAGCAACTGCTGAGCCTTCCTCACACTGCTGAATGCAGTATTCTGTACTGCCTCGAGTTGATACTCTTGTGTGCACATCTCTGAGGTGTTGCTGCTACTGAGTGCACAGCAGTTTTTTGTACTGAAACTGATACACAGTGCCTGATACTGTGCAGTATTGCACAATTATTGAAACCCATCTTTGTACAGTAGCCCGAGCTCTACTCTCGGTGATGCACTGCCCATTGCACACCTGCAGAAGCTGATTTGCTGCTCCTCTCTTGCTGAGCACTGATGCTCCTCTCCCCCACTCACTGCCACTTCAAGGACCCGAGCTCCTCTCCCCTTGCACTGATACAACACAGTGCCACTACTCATCTCACACACACACACAAACTCACAACCACTCACACAAACACATATATACATATAAACACTCACACACACATGGATAACTAGTTATATATATATGTATATATACACATATAGATATATGTATCAAGGTATCACAACTACTTATGTATATAGATACATATATATATACTCTCACACTTAAATACAAACACACACACACACACACACACACACACACACACACATATATATATATATATATATATATATATATATATATATATATATATATATATATATATATATATACACTATCATATATACTATTATATTCATATATATATCACATAAATATTATATAGATATATAAATACACATGTACATATAAAAATGATCAAAACAACCAAACACGCGGAGTGTACCACATCTGTATCACACTAATTCTATGATACGCTTGCGATACGGTTCCAACACACAACCAAACGTATTCCGGAGGCTACGAACAAGTATAATACACTAAATATGAATAATATGTATAGTAATTAGATCAACTACGTGTCCGTGTCATAATATAATATGCATAAGTCCCCGTATCGGAGAAAAACTCCTAAAATCAATCCATTTGGTCAAATTGACGAGATACGGCCTATACGTACCCAATTATGGACACAACACTAGTCATAAACAAGCAATCATATATCAATTTGATCTATTAGACCATATGATAAATACCACATGTGCCAATCTCAGAATTCTCCTAAAATTGACACCAAAATGTACATAACTTCCATCGTAGGTCTCCGATGAACCTAAAATCAATTCCTATGGGTAGCCTATGCATGTAGGCTAGTTTCTCGTGGTTAAATCTCAGATTTAGAGTCTACTAGAAGGAAAAAACTGAAATATACCTATTGGGAGATGGATTTCCAATAAAAAGTCTCCAAATAGAAAGTAGCTCCTCTCATTGTAGATCTTGGTCTCCTCCTTCTTGATCTTTGCTTCCTTCTTGTAGATCCTTGATGTAGAAGCCTCTAATAAAGAATAGAAAAAAAATTTGAGAAGAAATTGGTGGAGGAATGATAAGGGAAAGAAGGAAATTGGAAAGGGAAAAAATATAGATCTAAAGAAATTAGGAATTAAAATGAGGGTGACACTCTCTTTCCTCCCTCTATGGCCGGCCATATACCCTCTCCATGCTAGTGTGAAATGTCCTAATTACCCCTTGGGGCCTCTCATGAAGAAATTAATTAGGGAGGAAAGGTTCTAGTCTAATGGTTTCACTAATTAATACAACATCATAATCCATTGGCCTATTTCATGGGCTCAATCTAAACTCATATGAAATATTGGATTCATGCAACTAATAAAATAGGTTAGGTCCACTACACAAGTCTAAAATAAATCTACAAGTAACAATCAATAATTAATACAATAATTAAATAATCATGTATGCACCATATTTAAATATAAAATAATCCTAAAATAAAATACCCGTATCAATTACCAAACTACCCTTGAATGAAAATGTGAGGGTGATACATATTACAACTAATGTGAGATCCTCGACAACCAGTGAGGGCCACGTGTCAAGTTGACCAAGTCATGCACACAATAACTCAGATCACAGGCTGAGATCTCATGAATAGCCTTTCGTAATTAATGCTATGTGGCAGCCTGACCGTGACATGGGCTCACAGTTGAAACTATATTTTGTTAAGGATAACCATGTAGCAACCCCAAAAGACATGCGCGCATAGCACATGCGCACGTATAGCCATTCAGTGTAGATGACTATAAATATCAGGAATGTATTCCCACACACACATGGACGTACAATGAGACATAGAGAAAGCATACTCAAGAGCCCATTTATTGTCTTTCGTGCCAGTAACCCAAAGATTTAGCAAGTTTCTTCGCAGTCGAACCGTCAACGGAGTAAAGGAGTCAGCAGCAGTACTCGATCTCCATCGCCACACTTTCCAGAATCTTAATTGTACTTAGATTTCTTATTTAAGGACTCTTTGTACTCTTTGTTTTTAATTTACAAAATTGAGTTAGTAAAACTCATTTTTGGGAACAATAGTGAATATTACCCAAGATTATCATCCTTTTCTACAACAAATATTAACATTCACAATATATAGATGTGTCATAAATGTGTCCATGCATCAATTGTTAGCCTTCATAAAATATAAGTGTGTCATAAATTTACCCTACAAATAGATAGATAGACTTATAAACTGTCATGCCCCAACCTCGTAGAGTTGATAATCCTTCCCCGGACGTGATGCCGTGCGAGTCTAGATTATACTCGCACAAGTCAAGAAGATAAAATATAAGAGTTTTCATAAAAAATACCGAGTCATAGTGAAAGATTTATAGTCATAATAAAACACTCAGAGTATGCAAGCTAAGCAAAGCACTTTTATATATGATTGTAGTGGTTACAAAGGCTCTGAATAGCCCCATTGAATATGCCAAGTTGGCTTACAAAAATCTTTGATCTCTCTTGCTCACAAAGAATTTCCACCATTCCATACATCATATCTTCGTATATCAAGCACACCTCTACACATTGCCAAATCTGAGCTTCCAACGCCTTTGGTACATTCAAGCGATCTTTCATACCTGGGAGGTTGGGGGATCAGTATGCATCTTGTACTGGTAAGCAGGATAATCCACTCGTCTAAACCGACACTAAGTAATCATATGAAGCATACAGATTATATGGTGATCTATCTATTAGAACTTAGGTGAATTTCAGTTCATGTTGAGGCATGCATCAAAAGCAGCAAATTATGTTCGCATGTAAACCTTGAAGTTATGAAAGCATATTTGCATGTATTGCATTTGAATCCCTTAAGCAGACAAGCATGTTATAACTCGATCGCATTGATACTTAAACTTGTTATATCATGCCACCTCAATCATTAAGCATGTTATATTTGAATCGCATCGTTAACTAAGCAAGCCATACTTGTATAGCGTGCGTAATGCATGAAATAAGTTGAATCGCCTCGCTCAATACAAATCTGAATATATAGCCAATGTGTGCACTCTTGCTTGAGGCAAGGCAATATTCACCCTTCTGGCTCAAATGTTCGATAGCCCACCGCATCTAAACACTAAAACGCATCACTCAATCGTGACTTATATCTAAATTCGATGCGTACACCATTACACGGATACAAGATGAACACTTTTCTCACCCATGCATCAGACGTTCATTAATACACTCCTTATCTATATGATGATCACTGGCGACACGCATGTCTACCATATTGGACTTCTCTCTTTGATAAGTAAGTGACACATCAATTCCGGGTTGCGAGCCCCACAGAAGGTAACATCTTATCCATAATATACGACGGTCCTGCCAGCCCAGGTTACAAGCCCGACTGGAGGTCCCGTAATTATCCGTTCTATTCTGCCAGCCACAGGGAGAATAACTTTTTCTCCTCCGAGGCCAAACGATCTCGGTGCTCCAGAACCTATCTCGTTCAAGGATCTGCAAGCCTTGTGCACATGCACTTGTCCATAACCATTTACCATGCAATATTTTGAATGTAAGTACGATGAGGTACATATTTTCTCACCCACTATACTTTAGTGCCTCTTCATTTGTAAGTATGATCGAGGAACAAGTATACTCATCCCAATAAATCCCAGCAACTCTTCCGTCCTCCAAATCATTGTCCTTGGCTACCCATAGTCACCAAATACTCTTGAGTCACCATACCACTTCTTGAAACAGTGTTACATGGTGCCCTATCCCTGAATGATAGTTCTGTGGCACCATTTCCCTTTCGATATCGTATTCGATGGTGCCCTATCCCCGATTCTTTTTTGCGGTTAAGGTTGTTGTACATTACCTCAGTGGAGCATTTTGCTAGAGACGGTGATCACAGGTTCGCCAGAGGAGAGGTGTTGCGAGGAATATTGAACAAACGAAATAAAGCCCTCCTTCCTGCAGCCCTATTCTATAAATTAGGATGGCCATGTTACTGATAACCACAGAACAAGCAATGAATCCCCAACGACAAACGGACAAGGGGGCAGGGCATTTTTGGGGAGTAGCCCGCTTCTTCAGAAACTTATGTGACACCATGTCCCATCCGACACAGTTACACAATTTTGAACCGTAATTGCATGCTCCGCTAATGAAACATTCTCGTTTGATACACGTGCCCTTGATGCATACCTCGATATACTTTTATTTCAATGTTCTATCTTAGTTTTCAACTTATATTCCGACTTTTGTTCTCCAAACCACGCACGTTGAATCTATGATATCGCTAATAAGCAATTGATGTATTTTATTAAACATAAAGGAGTAGAGAAGAAGGGTCAGGGACCGCCCACCTTATACTCATCTGCTTATCGTTCTGTCAAGCCGACACAGCCTATCACTTTACCTGAGTCAATACAGCTTATCCACAATTTTTGTGATCTGATGCAAAATACTATTCACTTAACTAGTATAACCATACGAGCAGACCATATTTCTTAATCATCCGACCTGAGCGGATTTAAGGAAGACTACACCATCGCTTAAGTTTCACTATCTTTGCACTTCTCTGAATGAACCTACTGGTTTCTTTGCACGATTTATGACTCCGTGCTTATGTCCGCATCGGGATAAATTATCGACCTCAGAATATTTTGCTTAAAAGCCTGCAAATAAAACCAAAATCTGAATCAATACTTGTTTCCAATTCTGACTTATTGAAATACAACCAACCCAATACCTCGTTTCAATCCGACTCAGTGTAATGCACCGTGCAGAGCGGGATATTACACAAACAGATTGATATTAGCATGCAGTCTAACTATATGACAGTCATTGGCACCATACACCATATTGTACTATAGCTTTTAGTTAAACGATGATCCTTTCAGCGCGAGTAGGGAGCCCCACTGAAAGTTTCCAAATAACCATGTGCTAGTATGTTAGCACAACTATCCATTTTCTACTTAGATCGAATCGGTCCCGGTGTCCCGACGACCGTTCAAGGAATAAAATCTTTTGCACAAATTATCCATGAACATACATGCATATGCAACTTAGCTATAAAAATATAACATGCATGCTAAAAGAACTTGAAATAACTATATAACATATTCTATTTGTTATCACCAGATTTCTTGAGTCATCACTCGCACTTTCATTCTTTCCAGTCCAGGGATTATTACCTTGGCGACTCTACGATCCCAAACTTTTTTTTTATAAATTTTATCTCTGAAACAACAATACCATATTCCATAATATAACATAACATCAATACTATATTCCATATAATAATATAACAACAATACTATATTACACAAGTATATAACAACAATACTATATTTCATATGTCTATAACAACAACCCACTAAAAGTTTTCGAATAACCATGTGCTAATATGTTAGCACAACTATCCATTTTTCTCCTAGAACGAATCGGTCCCGGTGTCCCGACGACCGTTCGTGGAATAAAATCTTCTTCACAAATTATCCATAACCATACATGCATATGCAACTTAGCTATAAAAATATAACATGCATGATAAAAGAACTTGAAATAACTATATATCATATTTTATTTGCAATCACCAGATTTCTTAAGTCATCGCTCGCACTTTCATTCTTTCCGGTCCAGGGATTACTACCTTGGCACGGTCCCAAACTTTTTATGTAAATCCTATCTCTGAAATAACAATACCATATTCCATAATATAACATAACAACAATACTATATTCCATATAATAATATATCAACAACACTATATTACACAAGTATATAACAACAATAGTACATTCAATATGTCTATAACAACAGTTTAATATTTTATGTTCTATAGCAGCAAGTTAACAACAATGATATTATTATTTTTTATCTTAGTTCTTTTTTACTTAGCATTAACAAACTCATGGCATATAGAAACAAAAATGAGTAACATCTTTTTATTAAGTGTGAAGGTAAATGAGAGAATGATCAAAACCACCAATCATAGACGAATCAACTTCGTCCCGAACGTAATGAACTCTGAATGATTCCTCTGCATGAATCCAATTCCAACCAAGACCTTCAAGCCAACATATCAGCACAATGCACTATGCAGAGCATGAGATTACATAGTTTAGGGTAATTTTTTGTTTTCAAAATAAAATAGTTTCCTTTCCCATAATAAAGATAACTTGTACAGACTGAATGCTAAGTTATCCTTCTCCCTCGTGGGCGTTGTCCACGTCTCATCCACCCACTGTATTCATCTCCTTACAACGATATTGCTCAGCGCATACCACCTCCTCCTTCTATTGTTGTGCACTTCTATCGCAATTGCTACGACATAATAGAAGAGGGGGTCGAGAAGAATATGAGGAGGAGGATAGGGAGGAAGGTATGGGCTTATCATGGGTTGGAAGAAGAAGAATAGGTGGGGAGGAGGAGAAAGAAAAAGAAGAAAATAAGGAGTTGGCTGATAATATGAAATTTTAGGTTATTTTTATGGTTTTGTTAAGTAAAATATATTCGAGTAGAATTTTAAAGCTAGACCAAATCAATAAATGGGACAAATCAGGTTAACACCCTTGATCCAAACCGGGACTTAGCTCCGACCCATTTATTAATCAAGTCAGACTAATATACCCGTATATTTCTCGAACCCCATTTAAATATGACTCAAACCCACAGGCTCACGGACCGGGACCCAAATTGCGACCCCTATTTGAGACTCCATTAGATCTTTTATATCATCTAGGGCGAATATGTATCACATACCAACTTGGACCTTTGGATATCGAATCCCTATACTTTTGAATCCCTATATTTGTGACTAGGTCCTTGACTGCATCTAAAGTCTCTCTTGTCCATCCATCGTGACACTTAGTCTTAAAATTAGCATGTTGGGCCCACTTATAGCTCCCATGATATACATGTTGTACTCTTTTCTATGCTTAAAAAAGAAAAAAACTTGAATTTTTCCTTTTTTTATTCTATTTCTTAGTCTAGACCAAAGTCCATTTCCTAAAATAAAAAATGAAAAAAAAATTCTTATAAAAATTCAAATTTCCCCCCACCAAAAATTTAACTTGCCACCCCTCCCCCCAAAAAATTTGAGTCAAGCTCCTAATTTCATAAAAAAATCTTATTGTTAGGCAAAACGTTTAGCTGAAAAACATCTAATATTGTTAAAAAAAAGTTAAAAATTTAAATTATATTAAAATAGGTTAAATATGATGTGAATATATATTAACTAGGATGTGTGTAAATATATTTTTAGGACTTAGATATATGTTTAGTTATATAATATTAAAATAGTTTAAATATAATTTAAATATATTTTAATTAGTATTTGTTATAGATATTTTTTAGGACTTTGGATATATTTTTAGTTAGATAATACCAGCATAGTTAGATAATAACAGAATTTTAGAATTTTATACAAATTTATTAAGGCCGAGGAATTAAATTTTTTTTTTATACATACATATGACTTAGACGGTTCATTTTTAGCCATTTTCAAGCCTATTTACAATAGCAAAGATAAAGAGACTTAAAATGACTCAAAATGAGTCGTCTAAATCATATCTCTACTCTTATAATGAAACTTGGAAGTAAGCGTCGTACGTGACATATATCTGGTTTAGAGATTCTTTTACTTAACCCGGACATGCAACCCTTATCATTGCTTTACTGAAATCCAAACGCCAGTGAGTTAAAATAAGAGCTCTTGTCATTGAGATTGACACCGGAAGAAGGTAGTACAGGGGTAACCTCCATCTGCTTTCAGGAGACAGGATCCACATTGCTTCAAGTAGAGAGCTCAAAGAAGTGGCTCAAAATTGAGTCATCTAACCGTATGTAAATACTCCACTAACTTTTTTTTTTAAATAACTAATGATTTAACTAACTAATATTATTTATTTACAATTAAACAATTATAACTCAAGTGGTTAAGATGTAAGGTATTTTTCTTGGTTATTTGACCATGATTCCTAGGAACAACAAAATTTATAATAATTTTATATTTTAATTTTTTAACATTTTTTTTATGCACCAGCAATGCATGTGCACGTTACTAGCGTATACAATTGCATAATTAAGAAGAAGAAATTAAATCATAATTAATTCCTACACCTTATGTATGAAATACATAAATTCTGGAATTATCTAACTAAACATATATTAAGTCCTTAAAATATATCTGTAACAAATCCTAAAGTCCTAAAAATATATCTATAACAAAAAAAATCATAATTATGATATTATCTAACTAAACGTCCAAAAATATATCTATAACAAATTCTAAAGTCCCAAAAATATATCTATAACAAAAAAAAAAATCTAAAGTTTTGGTATTATCTAATTGAACATATATTAAGTCCTAAAAATATATATAACAAATCTTAAAATCCAAAAAACATATCTTTGACAAACCATAATTTTAAAAAAGTGTATAAAATTTTACAATTTTGATATTGTCTAACTAAGTATATATTCAAATTCTTAAAAAATATCTATAACAAATCATAATTAAAATATATCTAAATTATATTTAAACAATTTTAATATAATTTAAATTATTTGTCTAATTTTTTAACAATATTGGAGTTATATCGTCTAAAATTAAATTTTTTTTTTTTTTTGAAAGAATACTTGGTGCAAACAAAACATCAATCCACCTGAACGCGACTCTGACTAAGTAATCATAAAGATAAAAATGAAATAAAATAAAACTCTTCGGGTCAATAATTCTCCGCCGTCCAAACCAACCAACCAACCAACCAACATATATTCCTAACCGGCGCGTATATTCCACCAATAAATAAGTAAATCTCGTAATTTCGTCCAAGCCCCAGTCATAAATTCCTCCTCCTCTCCCCGATTCCGATTCTCCCGAAATTCTCCAAAGACCGCTGACTTTTTCCTCTTTCTTCTTCAAATGGCGGCTTCAACGGAGACCGGCACCCTGCTGGCGCGCATCCCACCGTCGGATCTCGCCGGTCTGGCGTCGTCGCGGCACATCAACCGCACGATTCCCGTGTCGGTAAGGTTATCCCGGTCGTCGTTCCGTAGGGGTATTTCCGTCAGATCGGCTAAGACTACGGAACGGGAGGAGGAGAAGAACTTCGGTGCGACCAATGGCGCTCTACTCCCTGTGCGAACTTCTAATCCTCTTTTTTAAAAATGCTTTTTTTTTTTTTTGCTTAATATCAAAGTGGGATGCAACTAGGAAAGGACACGACGCTGACACGTCTCCGAGACAGGACGTGGTGTTTGGAGTGTCGGTGCTTGCCAGGCTAAAAAGTAATTTCTTTTTTGTACAACTTGCTACCAATTTGTACAACTTTGTAACTTGCTGCCATGAACTTCCAAGATTGCAAGTTTTATGGTAGTAATCGTTTCTTCTGCAACTTAATACCATAAACTATCGCTTATTCTGCAAGTTAGTACGATATTAACTTTGAAGTCATGGTAGTAATTTGCAAAGCGTGAAAGTTCATGGTATTTTGTTGCAAACTAAACAAAATAAAGTTCACGAAGGAAGGAGAGTATACAAGGATAAACCCACACGGGAAAAATCACTTACAATTGAACTTATGTGTGTGTTGGGCCGCAAAGACACAAAATTAACCAAAACGTTTAAATATCAGCCCAATTAATATCAATTTCCTTGTGCATTTTGGAATTGGTAAGCCTAAATCTGGTTTGATACAACCGATTCTTACTGACATCAGCCAATTTCTTAGACCTTGTTTCGTAAAGCACGCATGTGCGCGCACACACACACATATATGTGTTTAACATACATACAAATGTAACATATATACATAAGAAACATATTATGTATCGGACGTACCTAGCATATGTGCTCACATATGTACATACATAGCATAGCATGCATATGCACATACATATTTATGTACATCTATGTTGCAAGAATACGGATACTAACACGGATACGAGATGCGAGCATTTTCAAATAGGTATAAACATCGTTACTTTTGTCGCATGAATATGGACAAGATACGGATAATGGATGCGAACATCATTTTGTGGTGTCTTTGCAACATAGATATACATACACATATAATGTAGGATATAGATTGTAACTACATCGTGAATCAAACCTAGGCCGACTCACTATAAGTGAAATATTGTTCTCGTATATCGACAATTGCCAAACATAGCAGGCGTATGCACATACATGTTTATGTACATTGTAGAAAGGAAAAGATTGATTCATTATCAATAAAAGAGTACATATATATAGGAGAGGCTAGTTCCTCTCTCTATTATTCTATCCGATGTGGGACTAAAGTCCACTAATACTTTAACACCCTCCCTCAAACCGGAGCATAAATGTCAAACATGTCCAGATTGTTACAAAGAAACTGAATCCGAGGACCTGAAAGAGACTTTGTGAAAATGTCAGCTATCTGATCATCGGTCCTCATATGGTAAAATTTTATTAATCCCTTTTGATATTCATCACGGACAAAGTGGCAGTCAATCTCAATATGTTTTGACCTTTCATGAAATACCGGATTGGTGGCAATATGGATAGATGACTGATTGTCACACCACATATCTGTAGCGTCAGATCCTGCTTCTTCTTCTCCCAGGTCCTTCAGAAGATGCTGCAGATATAACGCCTCTGTTGTGCCATGAGCAATAGCCCGATACTCTGCTTCTGAACTTGATCGCGAGACCACACTTTGCTTCTTGCTCTTCCATGAAAATAAATTACCGTCAATAAAAATTGAATAGCCAGATGTAGATCGTCTATCCATATGACATGCACCCTAGTCTGCATCTGTAAAACATTCTAGACGAGTATGTCCCTGATGCTCCATCCGAATTTCTCTTTCCGGATTCTGGGTTAGATAGCGCAGGATTCTGAGAACTCTCTGTCAATGCGGAACTCGTGGAGAAGCCATAAATCTACTCGCGACACTTACGTTAAAAGAAATATATGGACAAGTCATGACCGCCAAGTAGTTGAGTTTTTCAACCACTTGACAATACTGGTCTGGATTGGTCATCAGTGCCCTTCATCGGGAGTAACTTTACCCCTGGGTACATGGGTGAGGTTGCTCCTTTAGCTTGTATTATTCCGACAATAGTTAGGATGTCCAGCACATATTTTCTCTGAGACATTACAATGTGCTTCTTACCTCGTGTGATCTCAATGCCCAAGAAGTAATTCAATGCTCCCATATCCTTCGTCTGAAACTTCTTCAGCCCTGCAATACCCTGGTTGTTATCTCCCGTAATCACAATGTCATCAACGTAGACACCAAGTAGTATCATTCCAGCTGATGTATGTCGGTAAAATATCGAATGATCATTCTTCAATTGACACATGCCAAACTGAGTAACGACATTTGTAAATCGACCAAACCAAGCACGAGGTAATTGTTTGAGACCGTAGAGGGCCTTTCGCAGATAACATACTTTATCCTTCCTTGCAACAAATCCAGGAGGTTGCATCACATACACTTCTTCTTCAAGGTCCCTATGAATAAAGGCATTCTTCACATCTAACTGCAGGAGGGACCAATCATAGCGGACGACTAATGCGATAAGCACTTACACAGAAGTCATCCTGGCAACTGGGGAAAATGTCTCAAAATAATCTTCACCATATGTCTGAGAATATCCTTTAGCCACCAATCGAACTTTCAGACGATCAAGAGTGACATCTGATTTCACCTTGATTGTAAACACCCACTTGCAACTGACCGCATTCTTGTGCGTAGGCAAGTGCACCAAGTCCCACGTATAGTTCTCCCGAAGCGCTCGTATCTCCTCTTCCATAGCTGCTCGTCAACCAGGATGTTTGAGTCCTTCATCCGCAGAATTGGAAATCTGAATCCCGTCAATAGTTGCCACCAAAGACTGAGTCTGACTCGCGAGCCCGTTGCAGTGCCAACAACTCAAAGGATGGTCGCGGCATGTATGACGGGGTCGAGCAGGTATAACAGGCAGTGGTGAATCAGTGGAGCTGGAGGAGGACGATGGTACGATGGCCAAGGGCACCATCGGTGATATTTGTTCTGTCGGAACTGGTGAATCAATGGAGCTGGAGGATGACGATGGCACGATAGCCGGGAGCACATTGGTGATGCTTGTTCTATCGGAGTATATAAGACTGACGATGTCGGTTCTGATTGGGGTGATATTTGCAGATCGTCTGACTGGGAGACGGGCTCGGCAGGGGAGGGGGGCTGTTGTGTTTGAACTGGAAACAACAGAAAATTCTCTTCTAGGTAAACCTTGGGAACATAATTTGTAGTTGGTGAGAGTGGAGGAAACTCATTTTCAACAAAAGTAACGTCCCGAGACATAAAATACCTCTTCAAAGTTGGAGAAAAATAATGATACCTTTTTTAATCTTTTGGATACCCAAGAAAAATATACTTTATTGCCTTTGGATCCTACTTAGAAAGAGTAGGTCGTGTATCCTGAACATAACACAAGCAGCCAAAAATTTTGATGGGTAGAGGAAACGGCTCATGATTGGGATATAACCGAGAAAATGGAGTCGTACCATTGAAAACAGAATATTGCATTCGATTGTTCAGATAACAGGACCAAAATTTTCTGGAAGAACGTGCTTGAAACATAAGAGCATGCATTATTTCCAAAAGGTGACGATTCTTGCGTTCAGCCACACCATTCTGTTGTGGTATGTAAGAACAGGAAGTTTGGTGGATAATGCCATGTCTAGCCAGATGAGAATTGAACTCACAAAATAAATACTCACGGTCATTGTCACTCCGAAAATACTTAATAGGAACCCCAAATTCGGTTTGGATTTCCGCATAAAAATTGCACCAAATATTAAATAATTCGGAGCGATTTTTCATCAAGTGGACAAAAGTGACACATGAGTAGTCATCAACAAAGGAAACAAAATACTTAAATCTCATCACAGATTCAATAGGACAAGGCCCACATACATCAGAGTGCACTAGCTCAAAGGGAGCTGATGCAACTTTATTTAGACTCACCGGATAGGGTACCCGGTGATGTTTAGCCAAACTATATGACTCACAAGAAAATGGAACAGAAAAATTCAAAGCGGGATACATCTTTTGGAGTGCTTGGATAGATGGATGACCTAACCGACAGTGCAACTCAAACGAATCAAGTTTCACGCTGGCACATGCAACGAAAGAATTCATGTCAAACAAGTACAAGCCTCTAGCCACATGTCCCCTACTAATAGTCCTCCCAGTCTTTAGGTCCTGAAAAACACAACCATCAGAAAAAAATGTTACGAAATATTGTAAGTCACGAGTAATTCTACTAATGGATATCAGACTGAATGGATTGTTATGTGTGTGTGTGTAAAACTGATCCAAGTGGCAAACTAGGAGAAAGACGGGTGTTTCCTTTTCCACGAACCCTTAGGAAACTGTCATTTGCAACAGTAATGTCTAATACATGACCGGCAGATATATAATCACACAACATACTTGCATCACTTGTCATGTAGTCAGATGCACCTGAGCCGATCACCTACTGCTTTGACTTGTTCACACACGCTGTTGAGTATCCGGCTGTGAATCTAGATGTGGAGGCTTCACTACGACGCTGAGCTTGAAATTCAACAAATTCGACATAGGCCTCTGTCGTCATCTGTACGGATATCCCATCGGAATTATCTGATGCAACATTGGCAGCAAAAGCTTTAGGACACTGCTACTGGAAATGGCCTTGTTAACCACAATTGAAGCATATGCGCGATCTTCCGCCATCACGGTCGTCGTTGTCTCGTCCACCATTACGGTCAACATTTCGGCCACCACGACCTCCACGAAATTCATCCCGAACAGCACCCAGGACAGACCGATTAGCAGGGACATAACCCGAAGAAGTCTCAATGACTTTTGCTGTCAGTAGGACACGGAAGTGGGCTTCCATCAAAGACGAAACCTCAGTCCCAGCAATGATCCGAGACCGTGCAGAGTCTGCATCAGGACGAAGGGAGGCAAGATACTCCATGACGTAGAGATGCTGGCGTTGAGTTCTTGCCTCATTAATATCTGTCGTCAAGGGTAGCACGCGATCCACCTCATCAGTTATTGTCTTGAAGGCACGAAATTGGTCCGTATGTGACTTTTCTTCTTGATCAACTCGGTAGACACCAACGACCGAGTCATAGATGCGAGACAAATCATGTTTGCCATCAAACGCTGGTACAAGGACCTCCCACAACTCCTTCACCGAATCTGTGTTCTAAACCATGTCCTGCACTGATGGTTCCATCGAATTCATCAACTATGTGAACAGTCGACTGTCATCAGTCTCCCCATGCTCGTATGTGGGATCACTCACTGCTGGGGGTTGTCAGTCAGATGTTTTGACAACCGTATTTTCTGAAGCGTCTTCTCGACCTTCTTGCGCCATGTCGAGTAACCATCTGGTCCATCCAACCGTCTATCGACAAGTCGAACCGATGAAACAATCATGCCGGTGCCCAATGTCCCCGCCACTGTATTTTCGGCACTGGTGTTAGTCTACGTGACCTAGACTCAGGTACGGGTTTCGGGTACGGGTACATATCCAAGGGTCGGGCCCTTCAAACTCATAATTGAAGGACACACAGACTCGGCTAAAAAGGATCCAAATTTTGGATACGAAGTCAATCTGGTTGGTTCTTTGCGCCCACCTGTCTCCAAGAAAGGGAGAGAAGAAGCGCGTGATTCCCTGACCAAGCGGCGGAAGCTCAGCCTAGAAGAAAGACAAAAAGGAGATAGAATGCCTTTCTTCTCTTAGGATCTTTCTTGAAAGAGGTGGAATACGGGGATATAACTATTAAAATAAATACAGTTGAATATGCTTTCATAAAAATACACATCATGTAATTAATTTTGTATGGCTTCATAAAAGACATGTAATTAAATTTGCACGATTTCATAAAAAGGTATTCTCTAATTAAATTTGTATGATTTCATAAAAAGACACAGTTGTAATAAAGTTTGCATTGTTTCATATATTTAAGCTTATAATAAAATTTGCATGGTTTCATAAAAAGTCATCATGTAATTAAATTTGTAAGATTTCATAACTTTCTACCAATCCACCATATTAAAATAAATTATCTACTTCACTACCACATTAAAATAAACTATCTACTTCACTATCAGTCTTTCGATTGTCACCATAAAGAACCATGAAGGATCTGATTGTCACTTTGGAGGATCGGATACGGATTCCATACCCATGTTCTACCCGGTAGATACAGGTACTTCTCCTAAAGTGGAGAGTCCGGGTAACATAGGTGTTAGTAGCACTGTTATTCGTCTTAATGTTCGTCATCCTTCAATGTTCTCGATTCGACTGTCGTTTGGTCGTCCTAACCCGATAATCTCATCAACTCTTCCAATGCGCGATCAACGTAGCCAGAACCGACTTACGCAAGGAAAGAAGAGAGTGAAAGTGGATCACACAAGTCAGGACAGAGAAGCAACCCAGGTTACTCTCTGTTAGATCATGATGTGGATACCGGGTCAGGAACCGAGATTCACGCAAACCCAGGTATGCTCTCTGTTAACTCCTGATACCCTCGTCAAGATTCAGAGGTTCATGCAAACAAACCATTGTCTACCCTCTGAGTATGCTCTATAATCTCATAACTCACATTGAGATCGAAATCAGAGGATCACACAAGAGTTCCTCTCTGATTATCCACGACCCAACAAGCAACTCGCCTACACCATCATACGACAAGGACGAGGTCGGCTGCAGGGGTGGGGGGGGTTGGGGGTAAAGGGAGGCCGGGGGGGGTTGGTTCCACTCGAGCAGAGGGAGGCGGACGGGGGGGGGGGGGGGAGAAAGGATTTTTTTTTTTTTAAAGAAATGATTGAGAGTTTTGGCCCTGATACCACGTAGAAAGGAAAATATTGATTGATTCATTATCAATAAAGGAGTACATATATTATATAGAAGAGCTAGATCCTCTCTCTATTATTCTATCCGATGTGGGACTAAAGTCTACTAATATTTTAACATACATCTATGTTGCAAGAATATGGATACTGCCACGGATACGAGATACAAGCACTTTTAAATAGGTACAAACATAGTTAGCTATGTTGCATGAGAATAGACACGATACAAATAAGGATACCGACATCATTTTGTGGCGTCCGTGCAACATAGACATACATAGTTACACACATACAATGTAGCTTGTAACTACATCGTTGACCAAACCTAGAGTTGACCCACTACAAATGAAATATTGTTCTCGTATCCACTATGTCCAGACATAGCATACGTATGCACAAGGCCGATCCTACAATCCACAGGACCTAGGACGAATACGAAAATTGGGCCTTCCTTATCCACAGTTAACTAATTATTAAAAAAGTTCTCTTAGCATTTTGTGTGTGTGTGTGTGTGTGTGTGTGTGTGAGAGAGAGAGAGAGAGAGAGCTGAAATAGGGTGGGGATTTTTTCCCTTTTTTTTTTCCAGCGGATCTTTAATGAAATGGATTTAGATATGGGCATATTCTCTTTTCAGAAAAATTTAGTTTTTGGCTTTTTTCTTCAAACTTGGGCATTTTTGTTAAAAAAAGATTAGTCTATGTTTGATAGTAAGCCTATGCTACTTTAGGAAGAACGGGCCTCACAGAATTGGAGGCCTCTGGAGGTCACCCAGCCCGCCCATGCTTTCGGTCGGACCTGCGTATGCACATACATATTTACGTACATCTATGTTGCAAGAATACGGATAATGACACAGATAAGGGATACGAGCATTTCAGATAGGTACAAATGTAGTTACTGATGTTGCATGAGTACGGACATGATACAAGTACGATACATACATCATTTTGTGGTGTCCATGCAACATAGACGTATATACATACATACACACGTACAATGCAGGATATATGTTGTAACTATTTCGTGAACCAAACCTAGAGCCAACATACTAGAAATAAAATATTGTTCTCTTATCATGACAATGTCCAGCTTGAGTAGGTGCATGCCAGGTGCCTGTCCATGCATATTTCAGGGTATTGTGAAGATAAGCCGACGAGCCTGAAATGTTCGAAGAAAGTAGTCTATTCTTTATGTGTTAAAGCTTAAGATGGACGGGATCATCTAGGGACCTGATTTTGACTTCACAGAAATGTTTATACAGTAATTCGATTAATTGGATTATGAGCATCTGGAATGTATCTAACGTGCTACTTTTTCTTCTTGCAACTAGTATTCCTGTCTCTAACCAAACATGCATCTTAACTTGATCAGGAAAAATTGAACTCCTCTAATGCGATTGAGTTGAACGACATCAAGGTGGCGGATGCAACATTAGTTTCAAATCCTCGAAGGAAAACTAAGATAGTATGTACAATTGGTCCTTCCACGAGTTCACGTGACATGATATGGAAGCTAGCAGAAGCTGGAATGAATATTGTACGGCTAAATATGTCTCATGGGGACCACCAATCGCATCAAAAGACTATTGATTTGGTTAAGGAATATAATGCCAAAGCTAAAGATAATGCTATTGCCATTATGTTGGACACCAAGGTACATCTGCTGCTTTTAAGCTTCTTTTATCATTTTGCAGTTTGCTCACTGCCTTTAAATGTTTTGAGTAGATTGTATTATTTACCCAGGAAACCCAGAAAAATTCAGTTATTGGACCATTGGCATTGCCACATTCTAGCTCCAATAATATTGCAGAAGGATGTCAATTATAGCATTCTTTTGTGCTGCATAAATGCCACTTCCAATGTTGACTGTTTATGTCTTGCAAAATGAATTGGTGACCAGTTTCCTTACATATTAGGTTTTACTACTTAAAAATTCTCATCCCAAACTAAATGAACTTTACATCATATTAATTTATACACGATAATGCAACATGTTCTAACTCATCCTATTCTTTAGTCTACTTAAGGATGTTCAAATATTTTAATGTGTACTCAGCACATTGTCTCATATCGACATGTATACTTACCGATCAGTACTGTCTGTTGCAATTTGACCTAACCATATACATGTTAATACTAATTGTCTCTTTAGCATCTTTGCGCTCGCATGCAGTATTATAGTCATATCCACTATATACATTTAGGTTATTATCAACAAATTATCAAAAATTCAATAAGTAGTTCATTAAGTGAATCATCATTGATGATGCTGGTAAATTATGGGGATAATTTTTTTTACTTTCATGATAGTTGACCAATGTCATATTGCAGCTTTTACTACTACTTTCTGCTAGTACGCTGGAGCAAAGCTTTTGAAAACATATGCAAAATTCAGCAATGTGAAAATAGTCAATTACTATATATTACTGAGAAATTTAGGCTATTTTAGTGTCAAAAACTTATTTATCTTGTTTCTCACATAAACTTAAGTTTGAGACTTGATTCATTCAATGCTGTAACATTCTGTATATGCTGGTCATCTCTATGCCTATTACGTCCCCCTGATATGAGAGGCCCTGATATGAGAGGATTGAGTATTATTGTCCAGAACTCCAGTTTAAATGAGAAAAAAAATTCCGTTACGTGATAATGGTAGTTAAAGGTGTAATTGATGGGTGTTTTTTGGCCTTTTGATGACATTTGGCCTGTATCTTCAAATTCTGACTCAAAAACACTTGGCAGTTTATGTTCTCTTTATTGAATCCTGAGATCTAGGTGGACATAAATGAGTAAATTCTCACTCTCTGTTTTTTTAATCCTTTTAGGGTGATGATTTTTCTTGATATCATTTCCCTTCTAGCAGTTACTTCTTTAGTATAGTTATTTGAAAGAAGAGTTGTGAATACTGACGTATCAGATGAAAACACTTCATACAGGGCCCTGAAGTAAGAAGTGGGGATTTGCCAAAACCCATAATGATTAAGGAGGGACAGGAGTTCAATTTCACGATCAAAAGAGGAGTCAGCACCGAAAACACCGTTAGCGTCAATTATGATGACTTCATTAACGATGTAGATGTTGGTGATATGTTATTGGTCGATGGTGGGTGCTGGTTTTTCATAATGAATTTGTTCATACCTAAGTATTCTCCAGATACTGTTATCTATTTTATTGTTTTAACTGCTATACTTTGCAACCAATAATATTCAGTTTACTGATTGTCTATGGTAATATTTCTGTCGTGTATGACTAAGTAAGGATTGGTGTCAAAGGATTCATGCTGAATCAGCTTGTGACAAATCATTATATCAGATGGATAAATTAAAGGATTTGCTTACTATGAAAATTTGACAATGAGGATTGATGTCGAAGGTCGTGCTGAATCAGCTTGTGACAAATATTTCAGATAAATTAATTAAAGGATATGATTAATAGGAAATATTGACAGCAGATTACCTTGTTATTTTGCTTGTAGGGGGGATGATGTCACTGGTTGTGAGATCAAAAAGTTCTGATACAGTCAAGTGTGAGGTGATTGATGGTGGAGAACTGAAATCAAGGCGCCACTTAAATGTTCGTGGCAAGAGTGCAACACTTCCATCAATAACAGGTTGCTTCTATATCTCTAGGAGATATGTAAGACTTAAAATGTGCATACTTCAAATTCTAAGATTCCATTCTGAAATATCTGATAATTATTGGTGATATTTTGACATTTCCACAGAAAAAGACTGGGAAGACATAAAATTTGGTGTGGACAATAAAATTGATTTCTTTGCAGTTTCATTTGTTAAAGATGCCAAAGTTGTTCATCAACTGAAAGATTATCTCAGAAGTCAGTCTAGACAAATATTTCCACTGTTACTTTTTTCTCCTTTTAATATTCTTTTGGAAAGTGATGCAATCTTACCTTTCTTTTTCTTTCTCTTTCTTTCTTTAAGGTTGTAATGCAGATATTCATGTAATTGTCAAAATTGAAAGTGCTGATTCTATACCAAATCTTCAATCTATCATATCTGCTTCTGATGGGGTAAGTTATTCTGTTCATAGAGTTAAGATAGAATTGATTTGTTTTCAGTAAGCAATTTAGCTTAGCATGGACGCTGCTCATATAAAATCATAACTGTAGCAGCCTCTGGTGCATTTTATAAAACTAGTAGCTTGTTGCTGATGATTTCAAACTTCTTCATGTGCATTTGATCCAAGTTATACCTAATTGCTCATGATACAGATTCGACTGTATCTTGTCAAACTAAAGAGTTCATTGTTAGTTGTTAGAACTAAGTAAGCTAGATGCCTATATCAAAATAGCAGCTCTATGTACATTTAGAACATATGATATCTTATTATTTATTTATTTTAACTTGATTGGCATATTTTATAGGCAATGGTAGCTCGTGGAGATCTTGGAGCCGAGCTTCCAATTGAAGAAGTTCCACTCCTCCAGGTGATTATTTTACACACTTATTAATAATACATCTATTCACCTATAAAATTACAAATATATATATATATATATATATATATATATATATATATATATATATATATATTTGGAAGAGGGAATTGTGTTACAGACTCTTGGCCCGAAGGCCTACAAATTCGGTCCGAAGGCCCGCCCCTGCACCTGTACCGCACCTGCACTGCACCTATAACCAACTCACCACTTAATTCCCCCAAAGGGGAATTAAATGGTGCCCACGAGGCTCGAACCCGCAACCACCTGGTAATATGCATCGGTCTTAACCACTAGGCTAGACGTCATATATATATATATATATATATATATATATATATATATATATATATATATACTTGCCCCCCGAATTGGTAATATTTAATGCCCCATTAAGTTGTGCCCTTTCTCATTCCTGGTATGCAACATAATGTTAGTTAATGAGTATGTAAATTGTAAATTATAGCTTTATTTGATGATAAATATGTTTAGGGTGTTAGAAGTCGAAAGTTATTTCTCAAGTAGCTTAAATTGTCTCAACCCCAAGAAAATCCTCCCACCCCGAGCCACCAACACTAGAGAAAAGGTAAAGACAATCTTGCTAAATGTATAGTAATGCTTAGTTTGGATTAGGATTTGCAAAATGGGTATTTGTGTAAATGATGTTTCTAGAATGCTCGGTGTTCAAGCGCTTGAGCCTCAAATGAGCATGGTTGTTAATGAAACATAATGGCAGCCAAACAGCTAGCACATTATGTTTCAGCTCCAAATAGCCTCCAAATGGGAGGCTACTGTAAACCAAACTACCCCAAGTGGTTTCATTTTACGCTCGGTCAAGATTTTTTTCACGATTAGCCAATTACATGCCAATTAGTTGCAATTACATGACCACCTGGAAGTGCTGCTTAATAGGCAGCCTCATTAATTGGATTAAATCACCCGTTTGGTGTCATATCTACAATAAATGGCAACATGCAGTAGGCATATGCATCTGAATAATGAAGATCTGGACTAAAAATTTATAAAAGTTGCATCTTCAAATTCATAGGAGCCAACATGGCTTGTTGTTGTCACATAGTGAAGCTTCAAGCATGCTAACTTTTATATTTGCAAGTAGATTTAGAGACTAAATATAAAGATCAAAGGTGAGTGATATTGACACCTTTCCTCTTTCATAAGAAAAACTGATGCTGGTTGCTTGTTCAAGATAAGAGTATGTTAGACATGCTTTCTCCCTCACTTGTTGATGATAAATTGTGTTACTATTTTGTGTTACTATTCACCAAATTATTTGGTTTAATCTTTTTAAGAACATGACTTGCTCATCTATCAAATAGGAGGAGATCATTAGAAGGTGTCGTAGCATGAAGAAACCAGTGATTGTAGCGACAAACATGTTGGAAAGCATGATTGGCCAACCAGCACCAACGAGAGCTGAAGTTTCTGACATAGCTATTGCAGTCCGAGAAGGCACTGATGCCGTCATGCTATCTGGTGAAACTGCCCATGGAAAGTAAGCTATCAAATTTCTCATCTTAAGGTTCTTGCATAATCAGAGTGATTAGTTATAATGAGAAAACATAGAACCTTGTTCTATTTTGTGAATATTGTAATACATTTTATTATTCATGTCCTTTAAATTTGAAGCCACCTTTAAATGAGTAGATTGACGGCAGCAACATTATATATGCTAGAAGAAAGGAAACATTATTCATTAATGTATTTATTGCTTGATCGTGTCCCAATACTTTGACTATGGTCATCAAAATGTTATCAGTGTCTGTGGTAGTAACTTCATAATTTTCGGTTTAGGTATCCACTGAAAGCAGTTAAAGTGATGCATACGGTGGCATTAAGGACTGAGTCAAGCCTTTCTTCCAGTATAACCTATCCAATTCTTTCTGCTGCTGTCCAGGTATTTGTGGTGCAACCTGTTAATTAAAAAATCATTTTATGTTCTTTTTCCTTTTCTTATTTAGCTGTCGGATTGGTCTTGGATCGCTCATATCATAACAAGGTATTTAGTTACAAGATGGTGGAATGTTATCAATCTTATTCCCACTAATGTTCATTACTTTTTCTTGAAAGGCCCCTAAAGGTGAGGAGTTTTTGCAAAGCTATTTGAGTGCAACGTTTGCCTCCCATGCAACGATGATGGCAAATACCCTTGAAACTCCTATTATGGTATTCACAAGAACTGGCTCCATGGCTATTCTTCTAAGTCATTATCGGCCTTCTTCTACAATTTTCGCATTTACAAACAAGTAAGTATTTCTGTGTTCAAATGTTTCCATTATGCTAAGAGTTGAATGCTTATTTTAACCACTTGATCTACTCTTCAAAAGGTATATTAAGCCGTAATTAATTTTTTACATTCACTGTGTCAAATAGAGCTGAAATGGCACTATCTAGATTAGATTTTTTCCCTCAACATTATCTTCAAAGAACTTAAGGGCCAATTTACTAGTTAGTAAATCCATTTTTAACATGCCTTGCAGAGAAGAGATTAAGCAGAGGCTGGCACTTTATCAGGGGGTACTACCCATACATATGCATTTATCAGATGATGCAGAAGAGACCTTCTCAAGAGCAATAAACTGTTTGCTGGTATTGCACAATGCTCACAACCTTCAGATGTGTTTAGTAAAATCTTCTTCTTTTAAGCTTACACATTCAATTTGATGAAACAGGAAAGGAAATATCTCAAGGAGGGAGAACGTGTTACCCTTGTTCAGAGTGGAACACAGCCAATCTGGCGAAATGAGTCTACTCATCAAATTCAAGTCCGTAAGGCCCAAGGCTGACGTGAATACTTCCAAATACATAATTCTTTGATCAAGTTATCTTCATGGTTAGTTACCATCCCAGAGCGAATTGTCTATTGCGGAAGAAAAGTTTTGTATGGGTTGCTTGTCATGCGACTGTAGCGTTAGAATTTCTTAAATTAAGAGAACAAAATGGGCAGGTCTTTTGTCCAACTCCAGGCTGGCAATGCGCACAAATGAAAGAAATTACTATGTAACATTGTAAATGTGCACTAGATTTTAAGAAAAATAATTTATGATAAACTTAAATATTTTATTTTGCCTAGGAATGCCCTCATTTCCTTGCTCAGAGATAAGGACAGATGAACATCGAGATGACTTCATAGTACTGTAGATGCTTGCACCTTGAAGGCTTCAAGTTAGTTGTTCAGATATGCAGCGTGTTTGGAAGCACCTGAATATATGGCATTTTCACATTAATACCTGAGCGCACACTCACACATGCTTGTATGATTTTTCTATGTTACATCTTCGAATGTAGCCTTCGTTAGGGTGGCAATGGGGTAGGATGGGGAAGGGTTGCAGCACGCTTTGTTAAGGCCATATATTAGGTTGCTAGACCTGACCTGGTTATGTGCCATGATTGTTAACCATTGCATGCTAAAGGTTCGATTATTGTAATCTCTTGACTTGATTATGACTCTACCCCCATTTTTGTACTCTTCAAAGCTTCTTGCAGAGCGATAATGAACAATCAAATCTTTTAGTCATTAATATGTAATTTATACTTACGCTGTAGTACTTTTGAATCTATTTTACATGATATGATTCTTTAGATCAGTTTAGACAGAAATATAATATGTTTTCTTGGATTTGTTTCTAGTTTTTTTTTCTTTTTCCTTTTTTTTGGGTGTGTGTGTGTGTGTGGGGGGGGGGGGGGGTCCTTATTGTACTTGTCTACCATTATAAAATAGGCTAATCTGCAACTTAATACCTATAAAATAGGCTAATCTGCAACTTAATACCTACAAGTTTCACTATCACCAATGCTACTTATACCCCCACACTATTTTTATGTGTATGTCGGTATCCGAAAGAAAGTTCTCTGTTCTATACTTGAAATACCCGTAACAGAAGTACAGTGTGGTAATTAATAGAATTTTTTTGTTCTATACTTGATGTACCTGTAACAGAAGGTTGGTGCGGTGTTCAAAAGAAAATTCTTCCATCAATGAATGATCAATGTTCAACAGGATATATGAACTAAGGTGAATTTTTTTAATTGATTCCAATTGCTTGGATGTGTTTGAAAGCCTCAAATAAACAAAAGTAATGAGAAAAGGAAGAAAAATAATAGGGAGAAAGGGGTAGATTTTGGATCCAATGAGGGGAAGATTAAAAAAGATAAAAAATTGGGGGGAAAGTGAAAAAGTCTACCACTGGGTTGAGTTCCAGTTTTAGTCCATTAGGATCTTGTAGGAAAGGAAAAAAAGATGGACTATCTTCTTGCTTAAAGTCAAGTCATGTGCGATCAGTTAAGTGGGAAAAGGAAGATCGTTGCCTTTATTGGTGTGGCAGAGTTCATCTGATAAGGGGGCAGGGAATGATAAGGGGTCAGGGAATAAGATTGTCTTTATTGGTAAGTTTCATCTGATTTGATAAGGGGAGAAAGAAAAACAAAGGAAGAAAAAGAAAAAAAAAATGAAAAAGAAACTCGGTCAATACCAGCGAGCAGAATGGTCGTGCGATAAGGTTTTAGCTGACCGAGGATCAATGCCTTCTGGCGGGTCAAGAGAGAGAGAGGGGCTCAAATAATACCCTCTAGCAAGATGGTATTGTCATGAGAGTTATTTCTCATGTACAACTCGAGCAAGACGTGTAAAGTTATGGTTCATGTGTAGCCAAAAGAAATTATCAATTTCATTTTTGGGTTTATTTGGATTTTGGTGTTTTTTTTTCGTTATTGTAATTGTAATTCTCTATTATTGTAAACAAAGATCAACTCCACATTGGGGTGCATGATTGGATTTTTCTAAAGAATCATTCGGGCTCTTAAGGGTCATGTCCTTTGTAACACCAACAAAAACCATATCCTTGCATAAAACTTGAAAGCACGGTTCATTTAGGTCTATCTCCAGTCCTAGTGACTCCATTAACTACTAAGTAGTGTATATTGCTCCTCTTTACGGGAGCATCTTTGGTCTGCATAGCACACAACGTCCAATTATGTTTGTCGATGAAAAATTACAATATGTAAGAAGTATCATAGCTTTGCTACTGATTATATATGGAGCCTAGAAGTATACCCTGCTTATTTTGAGTACTTTCACGATAATACTCTTGTAAAGGTTAAATACTTACTTACATACATAGTCCTGTGAATTTCTAATCATTCTTCTGGCCTATGCTAAAGTAGGAATTCTGTAGTACTTTGTCAATCATATAAATGGAAGCATAAAACCTCAATGAAACTAGTCAAATTAAGACACGAAATTTGCAGTTTATTTTATTTTGAAGAGCTGAAGTCCTTATTCTTAAGAGGGGATTGGAGATAATAGTCTGATAAAAGATGAAGTAGGGACGATAAGCACGATAGGCTTAGTTGCCTTGGATTGAAAGAACCTAAGGTAGCTCGGGCTATTTCAGGGTTTGGTGGACTGCCGGAACTGTGGGTTGGACCTGAACATACATGTAGCTCTTCGCCTTCCAGTGGTGGGCACAGAGTAGAAGATAATAGTGAACAGACACACCATGCCCTACTTTTATTCGATCACAGTTCAATTGCTCTCTCCCTTTCATTTACCGGTGTAATCTCTGATGAGTTTGATCTGCCTTCCAGTTTGATGCTTCTGTACAATTTAGCACATGCCACAAATATAGCCAAGTCTATAGTGACGAGGGCTGCTAGTAGGAAGTAGAACTTGTCCATATGACCATTGTTGAGATCGTCAGGTATCCAACCCGCTTGATTGCCACTGGCTGTAATCTTCATGACCACTGTAACGATTAAGCTGCTGAAATAACCCCCAAGTGCCATTGATGCCGCGAATAGAGCACTTCCGAAGCTTTTTAAACCATCTGGGGCCTGGCAGTTGAAGAATTCCAGCTGTCCCACTAGCATAAACACCTCCGAAACTCCCATCAGCACATACTGAGGGATTTGCCACATGATGCTGAGAGAGCTGGTGCGTTCGCAATCATCACAATCATGTTTAGCATGCATTTTCCTCTGGTACTCAACTATACCAGCTGAGACCATTGAAAATGCTGCGATGACAAGCCCAATCCCCATCCTCTGAAGCTCCGTGAGCCCTTCAGGATCCTTCCGCAGCATAGCTACGAAGGGCACAATAAATAGTCTGTATATGACGACGAATCCTGACACACTTAGTATCTCGAAGATTGACATGCTTGCTGGGGGGACGGAGAATGATGAGATGGAAGTGTTCATAGCCGCAGCCTGTTCAACAAAGACGGAGCCCATCTGATTGTAAGCAACCGCGTACATTATAGTGCAGAGCCATATTGGCAGGAGTCTTAATATGCACTTGACTTCTTCTACTTGTGTGATTGTACATAGTTTCCATTGGCTTGGTGGATGTTGATGATCCTGTGTAGTAGAGAGGTCCTCAGGTGTCGCGGCTGCTGCTCTGTCCAAAAATCTTAAGAAAGATGACCATGAGAGACGATTTAGTTACTGTTGAGTAAAAATGCCTAGAAGTGCAATTGAGAATGAAACTTTTTTAGGTGTTGTTCATGTAAGCTTAATGTGCTATCACAACTATTTTAAATCTAGAAATGTGGTTTAACTTACTTAAAATCCGGGGTATGGAGTATCTTTCTACCTCCATTGAATGCATTCTTTCCCTCAACTTCATAGAGATGCTCTGCATTATGGGGCATGACAACCTTTCTTTTCTTAGTAGCAGCAACGATCACCTGGCAAACTCTGGATAGAGGGTTGCCGTGTGCCTTGAAGTGCCTAAACCGTGGAGTCCCGGCAAGAAACAGGACCAGCGCTAAAAGTGCAGCTCCTGAAGAAAGCCCGAAACCTAGAACCCATTTCCCTTTGTCTTCAAAATAGACCACAGCAGTATTCGAAAAGAGGGTGCCGATGTTGTTAGCTACAAAGAAGTAGCTGAAGAAGGCGACCTTTGAAGCTTGTTCCTTGGGGTCGTCTTCATCAAACTGGTCTGCTCCAAATGTTGTTATCGAAGGCTGGTAGGCTCCATTTCCCAGGGCAATCTGGTATATGGATAGGTAAAATATTTTGATCGCCAGGTTGGTTGGTGATTTACATTGTGGATGATCCAGTCCAGGAGTACAATGTTTGAATACCATAAAGTAGGAAGATAGTGATAGCTCGATCAGTCCCTGTCATCATGCACATATTTAATTCAGATATACCACTGAGGGCTACCATAAGGTTCATTCAAATGGTTTTTCCAATACCTAGTTGTAAAGCCTTGAAGGCTATAAGATTATAGAGGTTACAAAGTTTTTATCGGGTTAAGAAGACGACAATGCTTCTGTTAGTTGTTATATGTCTGATCGTAAGTGTGATGGTATACATTATAAGTTACTGTGCTGTGAGGCTGGTCTTTAATCTCATTTTGGGGATCCAAGAGCGAGATAAGTTATGAGATTTGGTAATTCTAGCCTGAGACAGGCTGAGACTAACAATCTTGGCCAAGATCTCATTTAGGTCAGGGTATCTAAATCTTGTATCCTTAAGCACTGATTACAGAGAAAATCATTCAATAATAAACTGTACGTTGAAAGATGGTAGGAATAAATATAAAACTGACTAAGACGCTAATGGTTTTAAAGAACTTACTAAGTATGTTTCCATTAAATTGAGGAAAATAGCCTCGTAAATCATTGCATATCTAGAAATAGTGACTTAAGCACATTGAGCTTTAAAAACTTGTTAAAAAAAGATGGATTAACCTATGATATGTTGTTTATGTTTAGTATTTTTTTTTTTTTTTTTTTGAGAGAGAACTGTTTTATCTTTAATATGTTAACAAGTACACTTTTGACATGCAAAACATTTAACAGATGGATTAACCCATGATATGCTGTTTATGTTTAGTAATTTTTTTTTTTTTTGAGAGAACTGTTTTATCTTTAATATGTTAACAAGTACACTTTTGACATGCAAAACAGCGTTTACTGCTTTTGTGATGCCAATAACGACAATTATCTTGGACAATATGACTACAATAACCAGTAAATATCATAGTTTGAAGTATCGGCCGGTACCGATCCGATACGGCCGATACCGATACAGTTTGGCATGTCCCGATCCGATACCGACCGATACCCGATACTGACCGATACGACATTAGAGGTCTCTTTTCCGGTCAATTCGGCAAAGAAAATTGAATTAAAAAAGACCAATTAGCAAGGGCGTAAAAGCATAGTAAGGTTGTAAAAGAATATAAATGAGAAAAACTTATCTATCGCATATAAATCAATCCACAATGGTGACTACTATTTCATTCAATTTCAAAAATACTAAGAAATAACACTAAAAATACTTTAAATTATGCATAAATGTATAAAATATATTTTCTAAAATGTTAATAATTTACTAATAGTTGTTTGCTTTCCGATACCAAAAAATTCGATACTCCGATCCGAAACCGCCGATACTACCGATACTGCCGATCCCGATACTCATTGGAATGGTCCGATACCGATTCCGATACCGATACTTTGAACCTTGGTAAATATAAGCATTTCAACTAAGAGTTTAGGCGTTTCCCCTAATAATTTGCCAAGCTAATTTTTGCAGTCTTGCTGTCGTTATCACTTACAGTGCAGGATAGGTTTTTGTCATCTTTGTAAATTGTTGGTGTCACATTGTGTGACATTTAATCTTTCCCTGGACCGTTACATAAGCACTAGGTACCAGGAGATCATAACTGGTGTCAAGTGTTCTAGATTATGATCCGTCTTTGGGGACAACATATGACAAAATTAGCATAAAATCATAACCTTTAATTGATTCCCACTTATTTGTAGCCTACATAGTAAACCCTTGTTTGCTGATCACTCAGAGTGTATATTGGGCAGAAATATGGGGACTTACAGTGACAAATATGAGCTGAAAGAAGGCACTCGAGTTGTATCTCCCACAGTAAGAGTCACTGAAGGCTCCTACTAGGGAGAAAATGTAGGTTGTTCCAGTCCAGTTGCTGACATTATTTGCCGCTTTGGCATTGTCCTGCCCCAGCACCTTTGTCATGAAGACCACCAGGTTCACCCCGACACCAGAGAGCGCTAGGGTTACTAGGGCTTGGTTCACTGTTGCAAATTCAGGAATAGAAAAATTTGGGATCAAGGTAGAATTTTGAGGATTTTTCCTAATTGTTGTTTTAGGGAGAAAAGATTCCGAGAAGATTATACAAGGAAAACTTACGGAGAACAAGGACCGCGACACTCCACCCTCCCGTTTTGGCTTTGATTGCACGGCGGCCTTTCCGATCGACAGTTCCATCACGGGTAAACTCGTCAGCTTCATCCATCTCATGTATTTCTTCAACCTAAGAACATCAAAGTGCTTGTCGGATTAGCATACAAATCGGTTTTGTTTTCACAAATGTATTATTTGGTGAAACCTTATGATCTTGAAAAGTTTTTAGACTTCATCAAGAACTTATAAAGAGAGTCGTACTTACAACCGAAACATCTGCCATCTTTCCTCCGCGAAGGGAAACCGTTATGTAATATGCTCTCACTCGTTGAATCCTGTTTTTTTTTGTTTTTAACTACCCTACCTCCTTTTTTGTATGCAAAATTCCAGGCGGGAAATTGATTGTAGTGGAGTGCTAATAGCAAGGTTTTTCTAGCTTCATGCAGGAAGGGGTTCACATGTACGTATGCTGCATCTGCACATACCTGGTAACGTTGTAATTGAGTACATTGCTGATGAGCGCTGAGGTTTTCTGTTGTAGAACACTGAACACTGGACAATGGTAACACTGGACAATGGTAAAACATTCCATTCTCCTTTTATTCTGTTGTCAGCCTGCCGTTAGTTTTCAGCATTTAATTTTTTCCTTTTAGAAGGAATGTTTTATAACGGTTACATGAAAATTGCTCTTGAGATATCACACTAGAAAGAATTTCTGCTCACAGTGCTGGAATTGCTCGGGAAAGAGAGAGTATCTGATGATTTATATCTGAACCCAATTTGGGACTGTTTGAGATGTGGTAATACATATGAGAATATGATATTCGCAATTGTATTAGTATAGTAAAAAATTCATGGGAATAATATGTTCTCTTGGGTATCATGCTCCCATTGTGGTGGTTCCTTCTTGATTTCCATCATATGACGGAACATTATTTCCATGCTGACGTGGGTTCCCTCCTACTAATTGAGATAAAAGAATCAGTAGATTTGTTCAGTGCTATGAACTTATAATTATGGAATCGATCCGATTGCATGATTATAAATTCATTCCACACCGGATAAGATCGGAATAGGATTATGTACATTTTAATTATGAAAAGGGATCATTCGAGTGTATATAAATAGATACTATGTTTATATACGGCTCCCTACGTTGATTAGAAATGTGTGAATGAACCTATCTATCAATATTTAGCACATCACTTATTTGGACTTCTGTTTATATGAAATCGAAAAATATGTTTGATTCTACATCTTTTTGTATATATATATATATATATATATATATATATATATATATGTGTGTGTGTGTGTGTGTGTGTGTGTGTGTGTGTGTGTGTGAATTATTTCCAATTTAGTAAAATAACAGATCTGTGAATTGTACATGAAAGTAGGATGCAAAAAGTGTAATGTGATAGGGGTGAGCATTCCGTCCGAACCGAAATAGTCAAAACTGAATAAATCAAAATTCTAAAAAACCAAAATTAAATCGAAATTAGCCAAAACCGAACCGAACCGAACCGAATAAGCTATTCAGTTATTCGATTTGTTCTGTTGGACTATTGTTATTGTTTAATAGATCGGACCTAAAGTTAGAATTGTGGTTAAATTATATTAAGAATTATAATTTTATACACATATTTGTTATATTTCAAGACTTCAAAAAATATATATATAATTGTTATTTTTAAAATATACACAATTTAATCACAAAATATGCATAGAATTAGGATATTTATATAATTGCATAAATTTTATTCGGTTTTCGATTTTTGACCGAAATTTGAAACCGAAATCAAAATCGAATAAGGAATTTTAGTATTTTCAAAACCGAAATCGAATCGATTTTTCTTCAAAACCGAACAAAATCTCTTATTCGGTTCGGTTCGATTTTCGGTCCAAAATCGAATAATGCTCACCCCTAGTGATAGTCATTTGCGCTGGGGTACAGGTCTTGGATTGGAAGCTCAGGTTTGCCAAGCTTGGTGATGGTCTAAAAAGAAGTTTGATAAAAGTTGAGTCTAATGATAGATAAATAGTGGAGGGCTGGGAAATAGATAAATGAGATTGGTTAGATACTAGATAGCATTTTAAGTGAATCGTGCCGAGTTCGATATCATGTCTCATAGATCAACTTCGTTTTGGATCCCGCGGTATCTACACAGGGTCGGGCTGGACATTTGGGTTGCCTAAGTATGAACTTATTTTGGTTTCCGTTTGATCCTTGTTGGCTGGTTCTGGGGATTACTTGCGACCCAATCCTCTTGTAAGCCATGTTTGATCTGGAAGGTTGTCCAAATTCGAAGTCTTGTCAGACTTATTCCTGGACCGGTTCTGTATCTACACTTAGGACCTGTTTGGTAAAACGGTATTTGGGTCCAGAAGTGGATACTTTACTGAATTTGGGCCTGGATCCAGAGACCCGGTGTTTGGTTTAAGGCGAGAATTGGGATTGGAAAGCTGCGTTGGAAAACGTGTGCATTTTCCTTGTATTTCCTGCTCTTCCACATCCCCATTCATGAAGAGGATGTGGGTGGTTTTTGAAGTAGAGGACTCCTGAGTTCCCCCCACTCCCCGAAGGCGGTTGGATTTGGCGGAACTGGGTCTCCGTTCTCCTCACCCCCTTGTCTCTCCCGCCATTAGCACTGTATGTTGTTCTAAACCGTTAGTACTAGATTTTTTTTTCCCATTTGATGGCTCTTTCTTCTTCTACGAAAGATTTTTAGTACTGGATGCTTGGTGATAAACTGATTTTTCTCAAGAAGTATGAAAGAAGCTGTCTTTTTTTTTTTTTGTAACGATGTATTTTTTTTTCCTATTTGGTGTTGATATGATGATTTACCATTTATTGTTGAAAGTTTTTAGTTGATTTTTTTTTTATACAACATTATTTGGTTTTGTCTTGCATGTCTTTGATTTATGTGTAGATATTAGATTTGACATTATTTCTTCATGGATTCGAGTTAGAAAGTTATTTTGTGAATTTTTTTCGAAAAAATCATTCGTTTAGAAGGTTGTAACTTTTTTTTCTCTCGTTTATGCTGTTGGAATGTCCTGATCTACCATCTGTTCCAGATGAAAAAGTTCGTTCGTAGTTAAAAAAAATTCTTCCTATACAACATTATTTGGGTTTGTCTTGCATGTCTTTGATTTATGTGTAGATGTTAGATCTGGCTTTATTTCTTCATGGATCCGAGTTAGAAAGTTATTTTGTGAAAAAAAATTCCAAAAATTCCTTCGTTTAGAAGGTTGTAACTTTTTTTCTTCCATGTATGCTATTGGAATGTCCTGATCTACCATTTGTTCCAGATAAAAATTCGTACTTAAATTTTTTTTTTTTTCCTATACAACATTATTTGGTTTTGACTTGCATGTCTTTGATTTATGTATAGATGTTAGATTTAGCTTTATATCTTCATGGATCGGAGTTAGAAAGTTATTTTGTGAATTTTTTTTCCAAAAATTTCTTGTTTTATAAGGTTGTAATTATTTTTCTTCCGTTTATGTTGTTGTAATGTCCTGATATACCATTTGTTCATGATCGTAAAATTCGTTCTTAGTTAAAAAAAGTACTATACAACATTATTTGGTTTTGTCTTGCATGTCTTTGATTTATGTATAGATGTTAGAACTGGCTTTATTTCTTCATGGATCCGAGTTAGAAAATAATTTATGTGTTGATGTTTTAAAAAATTTATATTCTTTAGCTGTTGTTCGATTTTTGTAGATTTTATTTTTGTTGTCAAAGTTATCTGTACGCTAAAATTCATGAATCGTAATTTTTTGCTCATGTAAGTATAATGCTTAATTTATATTAAATGATTGCTTCTTGTAAGCATAGGAAGTTAGTATCATTATATTAGCAAAGTTTGGTAACCTGAAAAAGTTCTGAATGGTCAGGTTCTGTGACAATTTTGTGTTAATTAGCAAAGTTAGTATCATTGGATTACTGCTAATTTGCTTGTGATATTAACTTCCGTAAATCTTAACCAATATTTTTCATATTGGTTCTACTTATCTAAATTATATGGCATGTTTTGTGTATGTTTTATTTAGACTATATCATCTTTAGCTTGAGGCATATTTTTGTATGTGATGATGAGTTGATGTTGATTTCACTCTACCTCTATTATACTTTTTTTGGTCGACTATGAGGGGGAGGAGAGAATTTGAGGGATTTTGGGTAAACCAAAGCTTTTTAGTGACTTTTGTAGCATTCTCCCATCTTGTGTGGTGGGTTGAAGATGCAGCATTCCTTAGTGAGAAGCTTATAAAATATTCTACTATGTTTGATTGCACTCCTCATCACACTATGATGGATTGTAGAGGTAACAATTATTGCTAATTTGCCTATGATATAGCTTTCCTAAATCTAAGCCAATATTTTTCATGTTGGTTCTATTTATCTAAATTATATGGCATGTTTTGTGTAGACAATATCATCTTTATCCTGAGGCAATTTTTTTGTATGTCATGATGAGTTGTTTTTTATTTCACTCTGCCTTTATTTTTATTTTTTTGGTCGATTGTGATGAGGGAGAAAATTTGTGGGGTTTTGGGTAAACCAAAGCTTTAGTGACTTTTGAAGCATTCCTCCATCTTGTGTGGTGGGTTGAAGAGGCAGCATTCCTTAGTGAGAAGCTTGTAAAATATTCTACTATGTTTGTTTGCACTCCTCATCACACTTATGATGGGTTGTAGAGGTAACAATTGGTTGCTAATTTGCCTATGATATAACTTTTCTAAATCTTAGTCAAATTTTTATGTCCCAATTTCATGCTACTTAGCTATATTAAATAACATGTTTTGTGTATGTTAATTTTATAACTATATTAGCTTGAAATTTTCTAATGCACACTTACAACCCTAATTCTAGCCTATATCCAAACTGGGACAATATTGGACAGTACATATGATCCAAGTCCAAATCCAATAAATTATCCACTTCTGGACCCAAATATCGTTTACGAAACAGGCCCTTTATTACTATTTCTGATCAGTTTTGTTACTATAACTCTTGCGTTTTTTTAATATGGTACTATGTACCAAAAAATTTCCCTATGTAGGAAGATGGATTTCTCTGATCCTACTGATCCTACGATACTAGCAGTTGTGGCTAGTACCCTGAGTGCGATTATTGTCATTCTATCTTTACCAGGTGAGAAAAATTAACGCACTGGTATTGCTAGGGAGCCTTCTGAGCTTAGGCAACAATGGAGAGATGCACATATGTATCGAATATTGTGGGGAGGACAAGACAAGTGCATATCATATCTTAGGATGAGCACAACATCATTCTATACTTTAGTATGTTTGCTTAGGAGCAACGGGTCACTTCGAGATAGTCGTTGGGTTTGTGTGGAAGAGCAAGTGGCAATATTTTTTTACATGTTAGGACACAAGTCCAAGAACAGAGCATGCACTGTTGACTTTGTGCGTTCTGGAGAAACCATCTCGAGATATTTTAATCTTTTATTAGGGGCTATATTTACACTTAGTGATTTAGTGATGAAACAACATGGATCTATAACTCCTATTGAGATCAAACAAAACTGTGAATGGTTTTCTTACTTTGAGGTAACAATACTATAATATGTCTATGTATTACGTATTTCTTAGGGACATTTATAAATTAACTAACAAAATATGTTGGGTTATAGGATTGTATCGGTTTGATATATGGAACCCACATCCAAGCCACATTACCTTTATCAGATGTCCCTCATTTTAGGAGTAGGAAAGATACATTGACACAGAATGTATTAGCCGCTGCAACTCCAAATAAGCATTTCACATATGTCATAGCTGGTTGGGAGGGATCGGCTAGTGATATGACTGTTTTAAAGGATGTCCTCTCTAAACCTCCCCCTAATGCCCTTAAAGTTATCCAAGGTATTACATATAGTTGCCTTAAATTTTACAAAAAGTTATCCTAGGTATTATATATAGTTGGCCTAAATGTGATATATATATATATATATATATATATATATATATATATATATATATATATATATATATATATATAAGAAAATACTATCTGGTAGATGTTGGATATACGACCATGCCTGGATTCATAGTCCCATATCATGGAGTGAGGTATCATATATCACAAACCAAATGGCGTGAACCTAGGAATGCAAAGGAGCTATTCAATTACAGGCATTCAAAATTGCGCAGTAAAATATAATGTGCTTTTGGTACACTCAAGAATCGGTTCTGCATTCTAGGATGCAAGAAGTTTCACTCTTTCTCCACCCAAGTTGACATTGTGATTGTTTGCTGTGTTTTTGCATAATTTTATACTTGGAATTGATCCACACGATCGATTATGTGTTGAGGAAGATGGCATAGAAGCAGGGACCGTGTTCGAAAATGATACCGTATATCAGTTCTTCACAGTCAGTCCAAAGAAGTGTGAAGAAGGCGTGAGAAGATTTTCGTGATAATATAGCTACTCAAATGTGGCATGACTACTGTATGGGAAAATGTACCTAAACATTAACCTAATCTTAACATTTTGGTGTTGTTTGATTAGGTATATTTTAATCTTAAGTTTATATGTTCATTTCTTTTTTTGTCACTTTTTATGTCAAATTCTCTGGCTATGACTATATGTCCAGGTTCTGTCCCATTTTGTGTCCCAGTTTATATGCTTCCGCTTCTGCAAGTTTTTCTCATGTTTATATGTTTAATTTATGCACCTTTTATGTTTCAGTTTTTGCATAATTTGATACATTTTTTAATCGTATCTTTCAGGCCAGTGTGCCCTCAGTTGGGTTTTCCAGTTTGCATGTTTCATTGATGGTGTATTTGGTGTTTCAGTTTTGAAGTTCATTTCAGTGATCTTCTACCCCATAGTGTACTTTCTGTTTTATATGTTTTCTTTGAATTTCAGATGAAATGTCTGATAATTTTGCCAAACATGGTAATAATCCTTTTTTCCACCTAAGTTGAGACGTTCGTCTTTGGGTAGAGAAACGATGAGCCTTCCCCCACTAGGTCATTCTGCCTTTTCGGTCGATAGTTCATTACCAAACATAAATTGGGGTAGAACGAATGATCCCTACTTGGATTCATATCCGTATATCCAAAGCGAAAGTTCTAATCCGGAGCGAGAAAACAACGTGTTAGTTACAACTTCCCCTAAAAAGAAGAACCCAAACAAGAGGAAAGGGTTATCTCAAAGCAACAAACGTTGGCACCAATCTCATACAGACTTGCTTCTATCTGTTCTTTGTGAGGAGGCAAACACTTGTGGTAAGGCAGACAAAAACTTCAAGAGATGCTCTTTACAAAGGGGGGCAATTGTCGTTAATCAAAAGTTTGGTGAGAGTTATACAAGTGAGAACGTTCATAATCACTTAAGAGTGCAAAAGTCAAAATGGTTTGAATTCTTGAAAGCTAAGGAGATGTTTGGGGCTGTTTGGGATGAGAAAACTAAAATTGTTATTTTGGATGACGAAACCTACAACGATCTAGAGAAGGTAATATGTACTAATAATATAAACATATGTTCAACTTCATTTAAACTATGTGAACAAGTTATCTTTTGATCTAGCTTGTACTAATGTGCCCTTTGCATTTTGTCTTTAGGCTAAATCGAAGTTGTGTCTATACATCAACAAACCCATAAGAAACTATGATTTATTATGGGTGGTATGTGGAGATGACCATGCAACTGGTAGTCAATCTAGGTCCTGCTACGATCAATATGGTGGTTATGAGAAGGAGGTAGTTAATTTGGATGATTTGAATGAGGAGCCTAAAGGGAAAAACAATGAACCTACTAAATCTCCTGCCCCAACTAGGTCAAAAAGCTCTCAATCATCAGGTTATAAGCGTAGTAGAGAGTTGGCAGATGAGTATGTAACACCCCGTTCCGCTCAAGCGGACTGCCGTCTCAATCGGCAATCGTGCAGCTGTCCTGACCCACTTTGCCTCGATCAAGAAGCAAAGGATATCCAGACTTGCCCCTACAGGAATCCGGCTTAGGCTTTCAGAGGCTCGCTCAGACGTATCGCTCTACCGAGGCGAATCATCGCTAAGGTGGGTGGCTACGGTGAACTTGTCTTTGCTTAGCCAGCACACATAAAATCTGGAATATTCATGCTAGTCGCTAGGTGATACACCCCCTGCATGCTAATAAATCCAACGCACCTAGCTAAGGGAATAATCCCAACTTGTATTGCTTGCTAGAACATGGAAATGAAATACTGCTTATATATGTTCAGACCGTCGCATGCTAAGTCCCTAACGGTTTCACCTCTCGGCTTACCTTCGGGCCCGAGCAACGTGCCTGCTTATGTTCCTAGAAACGCATGCTTGTCTGCTTGAATGTTGCCGTATTTTCATCCAACTCCGGGAGACTACTCAGTAGTCGTTCCGTGTATGATTGACCCTGCAAGTATCCAGGACCGTTAGGTCACCAGGCAGCCCCGAACCAGGGGAATGCATCAAGACAAGTTATTGTACAAAGAACAAGATCCAAGTATCCCGTGTACTCGTGTACTCGTGTTCCCGTGCACTCGTGTTCTCGTGTTTTCTTGTTCAAAGTGCACGCGTGTTCTCGTGTTCTCGTGTATCTCGTGATAATTGAATAACCCAAAAAGAAAGTGCATGTCGCGGACTAGTTCCACGGACGGTCACCGGGGCACCGGGGCCGATCCGGTCCAGATGGAGCTCGTGTGTAGTCGTCGTGTTCGGGACTAGGTAGCTTGCAATGCCTTGTGTACTCTCGTAGCATGCTACCCTTGTCCTCGGCTACGTCCATAATGGCTTTGCCAGCGACCGTGTTCATATAGATAAGTCATCCTCGCTTAGCGGCTATCCGCGTGCGAGTCATTGCATCGCATCAAGAAACAACTGAACACCTGAACGATCATGTTAAAATGACCCTCCTGTTTGCATATGCTATGCCTCCTGAATGTTATACTTGCCCGTGCTTGAATTAACGATGTTTGCTTCAATGTTTGCCTTGGATAGGGAAGGAGATGGTAAGTTGGTAAGTCTCGTCGTGTTTCCTCTAACATCGCACGGCGCACTGCCCGACACGATAGGCTATTCAATATCTGCATGAAACTGATCCTAAGGCAACTAGAGAGACAACTTAATAGTTGTGCATGGAACCTGTATTACGTGTTTGGATTTGTCGAGCGGGCGAGTAGCTTCCCCACCAGTGCATTCAATGTACTGATAATCCACCAATTTGTATGCAGGGTGCGGAAGAACCTCGTTCGGTGCGAATGCCTCCAACGTGCGTGCTAAGGCCAGGAGTTCCCTCTGAAGCCTTGCAACGGTGCGTCCGGGACTGAAGCACATATACAAGACATAATGTTGGAGCGTCGCCTGACCCTCGCCTGTACAATCATTCCATAGTTGTAGCCACTTGGCACGCTTTTACTGTTTCAGAGAGAGAGGCTTGAGCGACTTGTAATCTCGGCTATACGCCGCCTGTAACACATGTTTAATCAATAAAAAGAGTTGCTTTACTTTAAACTTGTGTATCAATGCTTCCGCTATATTGTCGACTCAGTGAACCTGTTATCAAATCGCTATGCGTTCATGACTCCGCTGCACTCGGACAATCTGTGCGACTCTGTGGCTTAGAACTCTAACCGCCAGCCAATGAACCATGGCCTTGCACGGGCGTGGCTCACGCTCGTGCGGCATCACGCCCGGATGGGTTAAGCGATCGTTCCGCGGGAGCGCTGGCGAGGGTGATTCCCGCCTAGCGGGAATGGCCGATTTGCCTGCGGAAGATCGGGGCGTGACAGAGTACATGCCTAACTTGGTCCAATCTTTGAAGGTAATTGGTGATGCACTAGAAACAGGTTTTGTGTCTGCTCATGTTGAAAAATTGGGTAATAAAGTATGTGATCTAGGAGACTATTTTGAAGAAGATGCCATCAACGCTGCTTATGATTACCTTATTGACAACCATCGTGAAGGTAAGAAATCTGTAGGTTCACCCCTTGCACAACGCATTAAATGGGTGGAGGCTTTCAAAGCCAGGACTATACCTCTCCAAATGAGGACTAGTGCTCTCCTACTTTGCCCTAGTAGAAGATGGGTCAATCTCCAAGGTGAAGGGGTTTTGCTTGTATAAAAAAATAAGGTTGTGTGATATTAATTTCAAGCTATTAACTTACTTTTGTAATATTTGGGTGCACGGACAATTACACTTTATGTTACTACTCTAGAAAGTAGAGAACTATGTAATATTTAGATGCAAGACGTACTTTGGCATATTGCACTATATGTATACTTAATCTGCCTTTTATTTTCAGTTTCTATTTCCACTTTGTATTTTATATCTGCCTTTTATTTCCAGCCTATAAATACCTCTACCATGCCTTACTATGTTGTCCTCAATGGGAGATTTCCCGGAGTCAATACCAAGTGGGCCGATTGCTATAATCAAGTTAATGGGTTTAAGGGTGCTTTCTACTTCAAATGTCAAGATAGGGAGGAAGCTTTTGGATACTTCCAAAAGCCATTATATGCTGACCAACCTCTGCATACAACAAAAGTACATTATGAACCTATTCAGACCTTTAAAATGTCTTCATTTTGGTTTTTGTTCGTCATTTGCTTGTCCTTTTTAATCTTGTATAAGTTCTAGATTCATCACTATGGACATTAGTCATGTTAGAACATGATAACATGATTGTTGTAATATTCTGTTATTTTATTTTGTTTACTATGATGTTTTGAAAAAGTATGTTCAACAGTCTTATGTTGATGGATTTAACAGTTTTTTTGATGGATTTAATAGTTTTATGTTGCTTATTTACTTTTTATATTCTTATTTTCTACCTTATTTTAGTGTTTAATATGTGTTGTGATGAGGGGGCAGATTTGAGGCACTTGGATGCTGGATATATTAGTGAGATTGGTGGCATTCCCTTTGTAGTGTGATGGGTCGAAGAGGTAACAAACTTAGTATTAAACGTTTCATACTATGTTTTGATGCATTCCTTATCATGCTACACATGTTGAAGAGGTAACCATCTTTGTTACTTTGTCCATGATATTGAAATCACAAACTCTGGGCCAAATAGTATATTTTGCAAGCATTTTTTTGGATTTATTCACTTTATTTCCTCTATTTTTTGGGTTTATCACAAATTGGCTGCCATACTGCCCCTTTATGCTGATTTATACTTATGTTGACTCAAAGCTGGTAATTCCCCCATATTTTTTACAAACTACAGTTTTTTTTTCCATATAATTTGCTATCTTGCTATGTTCATACTGTGCCTTCTTCAATTTGGTGATGGCGGTGATGGCTAATTTGGTGAATACAAGGGGGCATGAACTGCACCATTTTTTATTCTATTTATTCTATTCTATTTGATGTCTTAATGTTTCATTTTTTTGTGGTCTTTATTATATTTTTCATACAAGACTATGATGAGGATTTGTGAAAATATGAGATTAAGGCTGGCAGGTTTGCTTTAAATTTGGGTGGAAACATTTAGTTTTATTTTGGTCTACAAGCATGAGACTCAGCCTGTTGGCTGCCTATGAATTTCTTGTTGCCTGGTTTATTTTGATTTGGCATGTTCTTATGAATTTCTTGTTGGCTGGAATTAGCATTTTTTGGGGTTTGGTGCTCGTGAATCTTTGAACTTCTTACTGGTTGTTGGAGGCATTTAAATCTTGGGTTCTATTTGATAACTGTTATAACGTGGATTACTAAAGGGTTGGATTTTCACTTTGTATTTTAGTCCCACATTGGTTAGAGATTAGTATTACACCTTCATTGGGTTGTATAAATAAGGCTTTTGCCTCACACTATGTGATTACACTAAGAAGAGATATTATCTCCTATTTTCTTCTTCCTTCTTCTACGTTTATTAGAACACGTTTATTCTAACACGTTATCAGTACGAAGCTCTAACATGAGGAAATAAGCGAGAGCATCTTAGTGAAGCCGTCATTTGCGGATTCTCCACTTTGGTAATATGTATGGTTATTTATGTTTATTTTTTCTGCATATTCATACCCTAGGCGCAGCCTGATGTTGATGTTTATACATCTCTTAACATAACGCTAGGACAAAAAGAATAATTTTTATCCATTCATTTCACTTTATTTAGTTATCTCTGATATCACTCTGATGTTAATCGCATATAGATCTCTCGGAGAGAACACTGGAGTTATTCTTTATTTCTTTCTTTCTTTCTTTTATATATGTTAATACATTCAGATAAAAATCATCAAAGATCTGATGACCATGAATATGAATTGTTTGGTTATATATATAAGACTTCTGGAACATCATTGTTCAAAGCATACCATATGTGGTATTTTTGAAAGACTTCTTGAACATAATCATTGTTCGAAGCATACCATAAACATCTAGTGTTTGGTATTTACTTACGACTTCTGGAACATCATTGTTCGAAGCATACCACGAACAAGATTTGTTTGGTATAAATAGACTTCTGAAACATCATTGTTTGAAGCATACACCATGAACATGAATTGTTTGATGATTTACCAAGTTCTTATGTTAACTTGATATTATTGATCTTATACAGCAATATGTCAAGCTTCACAAAGCATGATTTCAAGCCTCTAAACTTAGAAGACCAGAACTTTCTCAAATGGAGATTGGATGCTGAATTGCACCTTCAAGCCAAAAGCTTAGGTGATATAATTATGGCTGATAAGCCAATATATGTACAAGATAAAACGAAGGCTTTAATTTTTCTAATACATCATATTCATGATGATCTCAAGACTGAGTACTTAACAGTCAAGGACCCCTTGGTGCTATGGAATTCTCTAGCTGGGAGATATGATCACCAGAAAATGGTCATACTACTAGGTGCACTCCATGAATGGCTCAATCTACGTTTCCAAGATTGTAAGACAGTTGCAGCCTATAATTCAGCTATGTTCAGGATTACTTCAAAATTGAAGTTATGTGGTGAAGAAGTGACAGAGCATTTCATGCTAGAGAAAATATTTACCATATTTCATGCGACTAATATGAATCTACAACAGACGTATAGGGAGATGAATTTTAAGAAGTATTCTGAACTCATTGTTGTCTTACTCGTGTCCGAGAAAAACAATGAGTTATTATCAAAAACTATACTAGTAGACCAACTGGGTCTGCACCAATTCCAGCTGAAGTGAATGCGCTAGTGCTCGAAAATATGTAACCAATACTAGGGATCGAGGAAATCACAGAGGTAGAGGGCATGGACGCCGTGGAAGCCAAAGAAATGGCTACAATCCGGGTCCAAGGAACGATACACAGTTCAAAAATAAGGGATTTAATCTTCGAAGAAATAATGCCCAAAATTTTAATCCAGCTGCTCCAACTGATATTTACAAATGGTGTGGAAGAGCTTGTCATTAGATGCGAAATTGTCGCACCGCACAAAATAAAGTGGACGAGTATGAAGCCTCAAGGAGTGTGGAGACTATTCTCATGGAGGGTACAACACACATGAATTTTAATGATTTCTTCCAAGATAAGGATGGAAATACAATTTCGGAAGACCAGTTCAACGCCATGATAGGCGAAGTCAATGGATAGTTATTGTATGCTTATCTAAGTTTATTTACTTTCCACTCTGAATAAATTGGTCATTATATGATCAATAGTCTAGGTAGTTTACTTTCTTTGAAGCAGTTTTATTTAGATTTAGATCAAGTTGTAATAATTGGCAATATGCCAAGTTTAACTATTTAGTAGCATATTAATATATTATTAATTTTTGTTTTTTAAATGTGTGGACAATGATGATGGCATATGATTGATAGATAGTGCAACAACTCACACTATATTGAAAACTAAGAAGTTTTTCACAACATATGTCTCAAACACTGCCAAGGTGGTCACCATTGTTGGACCCGTGCAGATTATGGAAGATTGTGGTAAGGCCGATGATGTGTTGCCAAATGGAACACACTTAGTAATTCAAAATGCATTATTCTCTAGTAGATCTAATAGAAATCTACTCAACTTTAGAGATATTCGAATGAACGGGTTTCATGTTGAAACTATGAACGATGATAGCAAAGGGTATCTTTGTATCACCTCTAATGTTAGAAGCAATAAGCTCATATTAGAAAAGTGCAATTTAATCTCATCGGGGCTATATCAAACTAATCCGAAGGTAGTAGAATCTCACCCCATCACTAGCAAAAGGCTAAAGAATCCAAGGAATCTAATCCTTTGGCATGACAGATTGGGTCATCCAGGATCGAATATGTTGAGAAAGGTCATCAACAATACCAATGGGCAAAATTTATCATACCAAAGTCTTTCCTTTCCTACTGAACATTTGTATGTAGCTTGTTCACATGGTAAACTCATTACAAGACCTTCACTTCTCAAAATAGATTCTGAATCACCACCATTCCTTTAGAGAATACAAGGTGATATTTGCGGACCAATTGATCCTGCTAGCGGACATTTCAGGTATTTTATTATTCTAATAGATGCTTCTAGTCGATGGTTAAATATTTCTTTACTCTCATCTATAAATTTTGTCTTCTCCAAGCTACTTTCTCAGCTGATTAAGCTTAAGACTCATTTTCTTGACCAACATGTTAGAACAATTCGACTTGATAATGCAGTTGAGTTCACTTTCCGTACTTTTGATGATTATTGCGCTTCCATAGGAATAGAAGTTGAACATTATGTCCCTCATGTTCATACCCAAAATGGTTTAGCAGAGTCATTGATTAAGCATTTTCAGCACATAGCAAGGCATTTACCCATGCAATCAAACTTACATGTTTCAGCTTGGGGATATGCCATATTACATACTACTAAATTGATCATTGAGGCCAACTATATATCATGAAGTTTCACCATCACAACTTGTGACAGGACATTAACCTATCATCTCTCATTTGCGTAAATTTGGTTGTGTTGTTTATGTTCCTATTCTCCCTCATCAGCGATCTAAAATGGGACCTCAGCGCCGTTTAGGAATTTATATTGGTTTTGATTCGCCATCAATCATTAGATATTTGTAACCTTTAACTGGTAATATTTTTACTGCTAGATTCGCAGACTGCCATTTTGATGAGACTAAATTTTTGACGTTAGGGGGAGATAAGAAAGAAAAAAAATGTTCTTACAGAACCATTCGCCACAAATAAACGAAATAAATTATCGTGGGATAATTCCACTCTATCTCATCTAGATCCCCGTACTAATCAATGTGAAACTAAGGTACGAAGGATATTGCATCTACAGGAGATTGCAAATCAAATGCCAGATGCATTTACTGATACAGCTAAAGTGATTAAATCACATGTGCCCGCTGTAAATGCGCCAGCTCGAATTGATATCTTTGTAGAAAAAAATAGCAGAGTGGTTAATGAATCTACTGCACGTCAGAAGCGTGGTAGACCTATAGGTTCGAAGGACTTAGTCCCTAGAAAGAGAAAATGCCCAAGTAACGCTCTTAAGGAGGTTACACATAAAGCTCAAGAAGAGGTTATGGATGATAGATCCATACTCTCTGAAAACCCAGAAGAGGTTATTGTCTTAAAAAATATACAAGCCCAAGAGGAGGCTCAGGTACCTGAAAGCAAAGAGATCTCTATGTTTTATACATATACAAGAGAGGTATGGGATCGCAAAGATATAACAATAGATGAGATATTCCCATTCTCATTAGCTACTAAAATATCTAAGGGCATTGATGACACTGAACCACGTAGCATCGATGAATGTCGACAAAGAAAAGATTGGCCAAAATGGAAGGATGTTATTCAAGCAGAATTGGATTCCCTTAATAAACGTGGAGTGTTCGATCTATAGTACAAACACCAAAATACGTCAGACCGGTAGGTTACAAGTGTGTGTTTATAAGAAAGTGAAATGAAAAGAATGAAATTGCTTGATTTAAGGCACAATTAGTGGCACAAGGGTTTTCTCAGAGACCCAGAATTGATTATGAAGAGACGTATTCTCCCGTAATGGATGCAACAACGTTCCGTTATTTGATAAGTCTGACAGTAGAGAAAAAGCTGGACATGAGACTTATGGACATTGTAACAGCCTATTTATATGGTGATTTAGATAGCGATATCTATATGAATATCCCAGATGGATTTAACCTACCCAACTCAAAAGCTAAGAACATGCATTCCATAAAGCTAAAATATTCATTGTATGGTTTGAAATAATCCGAAAGGATGTGGTACAACCGTCTTAGTGAATATATGAAAAGGGAGGGATATGAGAATAATCCTATATGCCCATGTGTCTTCATAAAAAAAAATCTAAGGAGGGTTTCTCTATAGTTGAAGTATATGTCGATGACATAAACTTGATTGGGACAAGACATGAAATCAATGAGACTGCAAACTATCTGAAAAAGGAGTTCGAGATGAAAGATCTCAGAGATACGAAATATTGTCTCGGATTACAAATTGAGCATTGCACTAATGGAATTTTAGTGCATCAATCCAAATACACAAAAAAAAATATTGAAACAGTTCAATATGGATAAAGCTCATCCCCTTAGCACTCCAATGGTTGTTCGATCTTTAGATATCAATAAAGATCCATATCGTCCTAAGGACGATAATGTAATAATGTTAGGACCTGAAGTATTGTAGCTTAGTGCCATTGGGGCATTAATGTATCTATCACAATGTACAAGGCCAGACATATCATTCTCTGTCAATCTGTTGGCTAGATATAGCTCGGCGCCAACTCGCAGACATTGGAATGGCATTAAACATGTGATGAGATATCTTCGTGGAACTACCGACATGGAATTATTTTATACTTGTGGTTTATCTGACATCGCGAATCTATTTGGCTTAACAGATTCAGGTTATTTATATGATCCCCATAAATGTCGTTCACAAACTGGATATGTGTTTCTTAATAGCAATGCATCTATTTCTTAGCGTTCAACAAAACAGACAATGGTTGCTACCTCCTCAAATCACTCAAAAATATTGGCTCTCCATGAAGCAAGTAGAGAATGTATTTGGCTGAGATCGTTGATTCAACACATTCGTAGCTCTTGTCAAATTTTTCCTACCACAAATACTCCAACTGTTATTCGTGAGGATAATGCAGCATGTATTACACAAATTCAAGGTAGATTTATTAAAGGAGACAGGACCAAGCACATCTCACCGAAGTTTTTCTATACTCATGAGCTTCATAAGAACTTTGATATTGACATCCAACAAGTTCGCTGAAGTGATAATCTTGCAGACTTGTTCACCAAATCGTTGTCAAAGTCAACTTTTCAGAAACTAGTTCATGGAATTGGAATACGACGTCTTCATCAGCTGACTGTTCAGGATCAACATCATCAGGGGGAGTGATTGTTTTCAGGGGGGATACATTTTGTATGAACTATAACGCATTGTACTCTTTTTTCTTAGTCATGGATTTTTTTAATTGGATTTTTTCCTGACAAGGTTTTATTGAGGCAACATTAAGCGTGTCCAACACCTATCTAAGTCATCATAAAGATTGTACTTTTTTCTTTCGCACATGTTTTGTCCTAATGGATTTTTCTGACAAAGTTTTAACGAGACAATAGGCTTAGAGATAGTGGTCATCCAAAGGGGGGTGTTATAACGTGGGTTACCAAAGGGTTGGATTCTCACTTTGTATTTTAGTCCCACATTGGTTAGAGATTAGTATTACACCTTCATTGGGTTGTATAAATAAGGCATTTGTCTCCGACTATGTGATTACACTAAGAAGAGATCTTCTATCCTATTTTCTTCTTCCTTCTTTTACGTTTATTCTAACAATAACTGCTATTTTTTAATTAGGGTGTATAAGAATGCTCAAGTATCAAAAAGTAAACCAGCTTCTTATTCATCCTACTGCACTTCTTATTCATCCTCTGAGCCTAAGTTTATTGGGTTTTAATTAGGGTGTATATGAATACCCAAGTTTCAAAATGGTTTACCGAGTTTGGTGTGGAGATGGCAAATTTTTTTTTTACTCTTCGTTTTGAAATTGTTATTTTTTTTGCAGTTACTACTTGTTTTTCTTTAGCAGTGATGAGATGGATTGACTCAACAGAAGATGCTCTCTTTGGGTTAAATCGAGATCTTGTGCATGGTATATTCAGTGCCAACGATTGGCGCAAATTTGGTTTCTATGTTTCAAGTGGATATGGCTTTTGTTCAAAGAATACGCATTTGGGTTGGATATAACTCTATATTGTACTCTTGAATTACCTCTGAGGCAGTTTTTTTGTGACATTAGATAATTTGGCAATTTTATGTTAACTTCAATTTGTTCTATGCTTCAATTTGGTTTCTCTGAGCCCAAGTGCAACTCCTTTTTTGGTATGATAGCTTGAACTTATTTTCAAGCTGCCACATTCATATATGTTCTATATTTAAGATGTGTTATCGCAGGAGCAAATTGGGTGCACTCACATTTTTTAAAAGAAATCTCCAAACATTATATAAGATTGTTATTCTTAATTTTACAACTTCTATTTTTGATGATTTCTTAGAAGAAATCTTCAAACTTTGTTCTCAATATGGTATAATTTGGATTACAAGTTACTTCGAATTTCTCGGTGGTAACCTCGTCATTTTTTAAATTGGTAACCATATCTCAAGTTATTCTACTTCTTATCATGCTGGCTAAACACCAGAAGTAAAAATAATCGGATTTCATGTCCCATTTTTCATGTTTTTACCAAACTAAGAAACTGAAGAAAGTCAATTTCCAATCCCAAATCCTATGCTAACCAAACAGTTTTGGTACTTCTAAATTCAGTTAGTGCTTCACTACTTTCCACTATGAATTTGGACTTACCGCTTCTAAATTTATTTTACCGTTTACCAAACAGTCCCTTAAATCTTTTTAGCGAGCGCAGAAACTTACGTTCAACGGTCCTACTAACACTATTGTAGGCTGAGGATGTTGATCTGCTACAACATCCAAGGGTGACAAAAACTGACTAGCGAGGTCATGACTAACACTACAGTTAGGTTGCTACACAGACGACCTTCATTTATGTCATTCGGGTGAAGGATGAATCGGTGTGGGACCACAATAGAAATGGATTCCTACATCTTATATATGTTCATATGTATTAGTACATATCATTTATATTGGTCTACATGTGTATTGGTTCATGTAGAAATATGAACCTATGGTTCATATCCATTTTTTCCATATATATATATATATATATATATATATATATATATATATATATATATATATATATATTAAGGGTTTAAGATTTTTGCTCTTAAGCATTTTCATATGTCCCCAAAATAACAATCGTTTGATTGTATTTCATTTTCTAGTAACTAAAATTTGGTTTATGATTTAATTTGGACGGATTTTTGAAGTTTCGAACCTATTTTAGGATTTTTGAACTTCGAAAATTCTTCTACAGTCGCGATGGGGACAATGATGGACGGTCAAAAAATTTGACAGTCCTTCCAATTTGTATGACTGTCAAATTTTTTGACAATTCTAAAAAAAAATGTTATTCAATGAATTTTGACAATCATTCCAATTTGTCGGACTGTCAAAATTTTTAACAGTTCTAAAGAAAATATGTTATTTAATGAACATATTTTATTTAGGACTGTCAACTTTTTTGACAGTCTTTTTAATTGTTAGAACTGTCAAATATTTTGACAGTCCTAACTATAGACATTTTTCAACCATATAAAATTTTTGGGGTTATTTATGTTGGAAAATATTACCTTCGATTCATGAAAACAAAAATACAATAAGTTAGATATACCAGTCTACGGGAAAGTCGTGCATCAAGCACTGCCCTAAGAGTTTATTCGAGGTATATGTGCAGACATCCTCTCGAATTCTCCTAGTGGTAAAACTCCCTTGCTACCGGCGTTCCGTCGCCGCACACGGCTTCGGAAGAATGATCCAAACTTAGCTTTGCCCAGAGAGGAAAGAAAAAAAATGGAATGAATAAATGATAGTTTTGTAGACGGAAAGAGGGAGGAGTTAACTTTCATGGAGAAGGAGAAATGAGAAGACTATAAAATTTTTCATACCCCAAACTTGCTGGATCTACAGAGATATATAGAGGCCAAAGACCAAAAGTTTTTTAATAGAAATAATGGCCATAAATACCACCTAATGAATAGCCAAATAAAGAAAGCTATTATAATGCATTGAATGGAGAGGAATGGTGTTTAAAAAATTGGTTTTTTCAATAATAATAATAACAATCCCCCCCAAAAAAACAAGTTTTAAAAGATAGAGATAACAATATTTAACAGAGATAGAAGTAGAGAATTTTTGGGCAAGTAAATACTATGCATAAATGAGATGGACTACAACCTTGAATCTCACATAGTGACTATTGTCTTTGTCGAAGTGCTTGATGGACTAAGCCTTGAATCAGACTTCTTGAACCAGATTCAGAAAATAACACACATAGTACGCTAGAGGTCCTTGGATCTATCGGGGCGGCGCTTTTGATTGGCCATGCGCACTTTTTCATATTCATGAGAGTTGTCTGGGATTAACCTGTCCCATAGTCGCGGCCTTCACGACCTCTCATATAGGTAAGTCCTTAAAGGGTTGGTGATCGGTGTCAACCCTGCATTATAATGCTTGGACCTATTAAGAGTTTAAAAAACTCATCCTAACCAGATTACACAGGAACACTGTCACCATAGGGATGGGGAATTATTGTACGCATGTACAGCCACTTGGACATTATTTTAATAAGATTTTAATCTTGGGTCAGTGTTCCATAAAAATCACCTAAGTCCAGCTTGTTTCTACCTATTGAACCGGCTTCTTGGGATCTCCAGTCAGACTCGGTTGGGTTGCCACTGCTGGTGACTTACTTATGGGCTTAACCCCATCCCCCTCGATGATTCTAGAATTAATTTTCTAGACAAACTCTTGGTCAAGAGTAAACAAACTCTTCGTCAAGAGATCTATGAAGTTCGTTTACGACTTTATAGTCAAGAACCATATTTTTGCCATTTAGGCTCTTTTAATGTCTTGAATTGCAGCTACAAGTACCTGTTCATCTTAGAACTCATAGAAACATGCTTTAGTAGTTTTAAAGGCAAATTGATTATCACAATTTATTTAAAAATAAATGACAGGTATGTAAATTTGTATATACATAATAAAATATTTGAGCTATTCAGCTTCAGCACAAGCTACATTTAAAATTAACCGTTTCAGAGTCTATGATACTCCTAGCCATGATAGTTTGTCACATGGACCTATCATCTTATGAGTATCTAGGTTGTTCCACATGTGAACCCTTATTCATCTTCCGCTGCAACTCAGTGTTATAAGAGCGAGCATTTACATTCAAAGAATATGCTATAAAAGACTCAGAAAAGCACTTAGAATTATAAACAAAAATAATAATATTCTATTTCTTTAGGAATTTTGGCATGACTGAGCTAGAAGGTTTGATTACTCTTAAATTAGACTCAGTGTAATCAGAATCCTTTAACATAGGTATAATTTCGTCAATAGTTGATTTAATCTCTAGGGTATTGAGCCAAAAAACTTATCTGACTCTGCTATATTTTAAAGTATGAACTAGCGAACCTTTTAGGCTTGACACTAGAAGATTCATCTTTACCAGTCATGTTTAAATATGACATACTAAAGTTCTGCAGGAATAGTGTATGAATATTAGAGTAATAGTTTGGGTAAATTTTGCTAATCAACCTTTACAAATCTTTAGTCTATCAAGTTTTGATCAACTTGGGTTAGCTGTAGGGGCCGGTTTCCAGCTAGAGGTGGTCCGAAGACACTTAAATACCGTGTCGCTTAGGGCTATTTACACCCGTTTGACAGAAGGACCATTTTGGCTTTTACCCAAACTAATCTTCACTTTAAAACTAAGATTTAAAGGGAATTAGAATATCACTAAATTATTTACTTTTGACTAAATATTTGAATGTATCAAAAGAAATTATAATGTCGTATATTATATGCAAATTGATGTTTGCCTATCATAATCACAATATCAAACATTTAGTCAAAAGGAATTATGAAGTCACAGATAGTATGCAAACCAATGTTTGTCAAACATGTAACAGAATAATATTAATTTCTTTGTCTGACTAAAATTCTAATATTGTGTGTCACTACCCAATTCTAGAAAATAGGGACTTTTTTTTATAAATTGTGTATTAATTATAAATAATTATATTTATATTTAATTATTAGTTGTATTATTTTTTGCTTGGTTGTTTTAGGGTTTTGGCTAGTCTAGACCAATGTCAGATCCTAGTGGACCCATGTCCAACCCAACCAACACCCTTGTGAGGCTTATTTTTGGGTTTAGAATAGTTATTATATTTTTAATAAGTTAGTTGGAGTGATTAGGAGTTAATTTGAGTACTTTTGGAACCCCAAACCCAAATCTCAATTAGCATGACTAAAGGGGAGGGCTTTTTGGTCATTTCTATCCATGTAAACCCTTCTTTAATGCTATGGCCGGCCCCTATCCAGATCTGGACAGCAGCCCCCCCCCCCCCCATTCTCTTCTTCATTCCTTCACTTCTTCTTCTTCTTCTTCTTCTTCTTCTTCTTCTTCTTCTCCATTCTCCATTTTCTTCTTCTTCTTCCTTCTTCCAACAAGTCTCAAGTAAGTCATTTCTTCTCTTTCTTCTTCTATTCTTCATGGATGTGAACCCTAACCATTTGCTTTTCCCTAACCTAGGTGTGTAGAGCCTAGATTTACTGTGGAGGCTTGATTTGGAGGCTTGGAGGCTTTAGGGTGGTGATTTCAAGGGTTTTGGAGACTTTGGCCTTGGGATTCCAACTCCCAAGAGGTAAACCCTAACTTTTTTCTTAGTGGTTGCTATTATATAGTGTAATTAGTAGTTTAGAACCTTCCTAGACCTTAAGGATACCCGTGGGAGAAAGTTAGAACAAGTTTGGTTGTGTTTGGAGACTTTGACATTAGGTTTTGTGTCAATTTTGGATGAAATTCGAGATTGGCCCAATTTTGGGTGATGCCCTAGGTTAGATGGACCTAGGTAGACGTGCTTGGGTGTCTTGAGGGTTAGTACGTGTCTCCGTTCGGACACGTGAGGTCGTGTCGTAGAGAAATGGGCGTTTTGGGGGTTTTCGTCGTCGTAGGTTCTATGTGCGCGCGCATTTTTGCCACGGACCTAGAATCGATGATTTAGTATTTTTTTCTAGGATCTAGACATTGATTAGAACCCGTGGGTAAATTTTGGGCCGATTCTGAGTAGGTTTGGTGTACGTTTCATGAGGTTTTGTGAACCGCACACCACGTGTTCGTCGAAATGACCGAACGGCCATTTCGACTTAGTTTCTTGGTTTCGGGCTTGTGCGCGCGTTGGGTTAGCTTCGGGGAGTATGTGCTAGAGTTCTCGGGTTGTATTTTATATATTTATAGTTATTTATAGGTATAGGGGTCGTTGGGCGTGCGTTGGAGGGGTGTTGTGTGTTGGTTGTGTGTTGTGTGTGTTGTGTGTGTTTATATATATATGTATATGTATGAGTTTATATATATATGTATGTGTGTCTATATATATAAATATGTTTTTATATATATGTACGAGTGTGTGTGTATATATCTATATAAATATGTGTTTGTATATGTTTATATGAATGAGTATATGTGTTTGTATATGTGTATATAATTATGCGTTCTAGCATAGGTTTTAGAGGGTTTAGGCGGGGTGCGTAGCTTAGGTCGAGGTATTGGATACCGAGGGTATCCCGATATCTCGAGGAGGCGAGTTTGAGGGTTTACTAGCTTAATGAGCTAATTTTGACCTAAAATTTTAGGGGCACCCTAGTTTGACCTAGCGTTGACCATAATTGTCCTCGTTGACCGTAAAAGTCCACGTTTGACCTAGTTTTGACCCTGTGTTGACTTTTTGGACCCAATGTTGACTTTTTGACCCAAATTTCACCGGTTTGACCCGTTCGACCTAGAATAACCTTAGAACCTTGTTTTTAGTTATTTTATATCAGTTTAACTCTTTAGAACCATGTTTAATCTTGCTTTTCGCAATAGGTTCTTGCGACGCCAGTCCGGATCTCGATCCTCATCAGTTGCTCAAGACGTCAGGCGAGTACCTACCTCTGATTGTTTTTATTTCATGATAGCGTTTATATCACCTGTTCTAGAACTGTAATACTTGATTCTGACACATGTTTCACGAGCTGGTACTAGTGGATCTTGTCATGAGATGCTATCCCCCTTACCGTGTTCAGCGGGTACTCTATCACGTGTATTTCATCATGTGTTTCGGGTATTGATTCTCATGTGCTATCATGTGCTTCGTGTGCTCTCGCATTCATGTGCGCGAGTTATTTATCATGTACATAGCGTGTCGTAGTTGGATCCAAGAGTATTAGTGGGGGAGGAGAGTAGGAGTTGGTTATGTGATCAAAGCCAAACAGTATTCATATGTATGTCGGTTATGCAACTCACGCATAACGGAGTTATCGTAGATTATTCATGTGCAACCTAAGCCGATCACATAACGAACTTGTGCTCAAGGCACTTAGCTAGTATTCATGTTTTCTCACATGCAGTTACTTCTCTACTACTTGTATAGTTCTCCAGTTTTACATTGCAGCTACTTTATCTGCTCCACCATGTATTTATTTTCCTGTGCATCTTGTATACTTTTCTATTGCTAGTCATATACACCTTACCATATATTTGGAGTTGCTTTCAGAGTTATGTACTTCACTCCAGTCCTGACTGGGCATATTTTTTCCAGAGGATCCTGAGGATTTTTGCCCGATATTCTACGGGCCGGGCGTCGAGGAGTGTTGTGACCCGGAGACTGAGGAGGAGCCCGTCGAGGAGACGTTGTTAGCACCCTAGTAGCTAGGTGGGTTTTCCTGGGTTGTTCCCAGTTGCTATTCTGGATGACTGTATTTATTATTTTGTTGCTTCTGTGATGTTGTAGACTTTAGACTTGGACTGTATATTTGGTTATTGTTCTTGCTCTCTTTGATTCTTGTTTCTTTGTAACATCTTATCGTGCTTTTACTCTTCCCCTAGTTATTGTGATTGAGGCATATATATATTGCGTGGTTGCCCTCCTTTTGGAGAGGTTATATTGACAGGTTTTGTGAGATATAGATATTGTGACCTAGAACGGACCTTTACAGCGTTCTACCGCCGATTATGAGATATAGATATTTATGGTTGCCTTCATAAATATGTACCATCTGATTTGTGTTAATAGTAATTATCTTTACACAATTATAATCATGCAAGATTTGAAAAACAACATATATTTTTATATTTGACAAAATGTCGATGATATATTGTGTTAAACTAGTGGACTAAAAAAGGAAGTTTTTTTTTTGTACAGTATTCTACTTAACAGTAGAAGTTCAACCAAATATCCACCAAATGTTAGGATGTTAAGTTATTATTTTATTCTAGCCAAAAACAATGACTAGATATAACCACTAAAAGAATAATTTGTTTATTGTCTATATAAATATTACCTATATAGCAGTGACAGGATAATAGCTTAAATATAATATTTCTTGTTAAACAGGAAAAATTAAGTAATAGATATAGAAATAGATTTGGACGACTACTCTACAATTCTATAAGGGAATAGATCCTAGCATGTCATTCAGGCTGATCTAAACTTACTATGTCTTTCAAGTCAAGGAATGACAACAATATTTCACAATAATTGGAATTGCAATGATCCTTTAGTGAAAGTATTCTTTGATCAAACTTTTGAGTTGAATGCTGACATTTGGGAGTTCTCCATTAGTAGGGAGGATGAAAGATACAAGAATAAATGATATTCCATTTATCACTGATGTGTCTAATGGTTTGTGAACATATTAACATTTATTTTCTACGATAGAACATCTTGTAAACCATTACGTTAAAACAACATGTAAACCATTAGTAGACAACATATTTATGACAGAATGTATCCTGCATGTAAACCATTAGTACGTGGGAGAACTATTTAACCATTTATAGAAGAAGAAAAATATTAAAAAAAATAGCTCCCAACATATCATATAAGCATGTTTATGTATGTGATCTGTTTCCATATGGTCATTGAATACAAAAAATATTATCTACTGAAAAATTAGGTCGTAGCCTTCTAATTATTAATAACATTTATATCATTACTAATTATTCGTAACAAAAAAAAAACATAAGATACTAATTAATTCCATAAGAGTCAATAAAATAATATAACTCTATAGGTGCCATGCATATACTTTAATTGTCACATTTATCTACCCCTTATCAACCTTTATATATACGACACCAATTAATTTCGATATTAAATTACCACAAATGTCATATGGAATAGTAATTCAGAAGGCTAATAACGAAAAAATGAATTTAGATACCTACATCTGATTCTCCTTCAAGATGAGCTTCATTGGATATTCTCTAATCCTATCATTTCACAAAAAATCTCAATTATTTGTGCAGAGAGTAATGATAATTATCATAACAAACAAGTAAAGACATATTCTTCAACGGTTACTTACATCCATCTTTAATAGTTGGCTCAATCAAAAATTCTTGAAATAAAAATAAATTAAATACTAACGAAAAATAAAACAATCGGACTTTATATACATGTATAGAAGGGAGGCGTTCCGATTTTTTTTGATAAAAATAAAATCACAATACAAAAACAAATGACGCATTGTCACCACAAGACCATAAATGCAACATATTATTAACAAACACAGATTGATCTCTGCATCTAAAATCTTTCTAACAATCATGTTCTAGAAACTCTGGCAAAACCTCAGATTACTAGAGTACATGAGGTGTATTGCATACAGAGAAAGGCAACTGATACATGGTGCCATTAATATGTCACCTCTTATCCTTTTGATCTCTCTCCTCAACAAAACATAGGGATAAAGAAATACATCTAGAGCCAACTTTTAGTTGCTATATTTCAGGAAAGGCAATCAAAATTAATTCACATAATTATGTAAATATTTGAAAGTGAAGATATTCTTCCTATTAGCAATCTCCCAAATAAAATTACTAATATCAATTTGTTTCTTATCTACTCGTAAAGCAATCATCTTGCTTCCAAAAAACAAGTGAAACCAGCCAGCCCTTCATTCTCAAGGTTGTGTTTTGATAATTACCTGAATATTTATTCTCAGAAGATGGAGGATCAAGCAATATGTGTCCTGTGGGAGCGCTGCAACATGGTGATTCACGTTCAACGGGGATGATCGAGCTTGCGGAAGATTGGGGCATGACAGCTGACCGGCTGGTGGTTGTCCTGCTACCGAAAAAACTCTAGATGGCTGATCGGAAGGACCAAGAACAGTGTCCCTGAAAGATAGAGAATACTAGAATCAAATCGGAAGGACAGGATAGATCGATAATCAAAGCAGATGTTGAATCAAGATTTCTGGGATACAAATTCGATGCTGGAGAAGATCACGGAGTAGCATGATTGAGACATCTAAACAATGATAAACCCCCATACTTCTAAATTTTCAGACCTGCATAGGCCACCACTTAAACCGTGTCATGCCCCAGAACCAGAATACTGGAGTGCGAGGGCGGATAAAGCCAGCTACGTATACCAGAGTACTCTATACCCCGAAATACGGTCACGGCTTTCTAGACATGTGAGGGTTTACTCTACAATCCAACGGGCATTCCTGGGTCAAGAGTCCTAGTTGTCTCAATCTCAAGCAAGCAACAAGTTACAAGAAGTATAATTACCAAATATATAATAGTAAGACGTCCCAAACTATACATACATAGATGATCATGAAGCTAGTTACCAAAATAAAAAACTAGCAGAGTGCAATATTATATGATCAGCTCTAGCTATAATATAGAATATGCTTTATATGTAGGCCTGTAGGCTAGAATGTCAAGAATCAAAACACGAGCTAAACACGTGCTCGGTGGCTAAATGCCTCAAAAGTATAAGTACAAGATCAGTTGGGTGATGAAGAAGAAACCCACTCAAGTCATCGGGTGTTCCTCGTGTTCACCATCTGGAGGCGGAATGTATGGGAGATTCTGCGGTGTTGCTCCAAAATATGGCCATAAAAAACCAGTGGGGTCGGACCCCAAAATAGCAAAGTACCACAAGGGGTCCAACTTAAGAACTAAAATCAGCATGCAAACATTTAATAGCATAAGGAAATATAAATCAGAGCAATATGTAAATAAGCAGTTATATGAATCACGGGTACAGTTCTGAATTAGTAGCTGGGTGATCCAAGACAAGACAAGACTAAAAAATATGCAATCACGACCAAACATGACCTACGTCTTACTACCATTAACTAACTAGGGTTATCACAATCCTGGTTACTAAAAAATGCAGTTGAGATTCCATACAGCCACATGCCCTGCAGACTATCCGGGTTATCCAGACGTAAAAGTACATATCATAGATTAATTAAGTAGATAGTATTTTTTTCTGATAAATTGCAACACTCGGTGGTGTGCTGAAAATGTGTCCCTCACGACGGGGAGCTCCAAATCCATAATGTGTCGCTGGGATACCGGGATTGCATATAGCCAAGAAATCTCTCTAGATGATTCTAGATAATTATTTTAGTTATTAACTTAGACAAGTTATCAAGAATTCCTGACCATGGTGCTCAGAAATCTGTCTTAGACATGATGCAAGACTGGACAATAGCTTAATAAGTACAATCAGGACAGGGACAAGCAAGCAAGCAAGCACGAGAATTTATCTTATCAGTACAAGCATTTCAGTTCTGGAGATTCTAGCATGTCAGGAGTGAGCTACGTCGAGCCACTATCAGGTTTATCAGTATATGTCAGGTATCTGGAGCCAGGGATCAAGTTCATTCAGTACAAGTCAGGTATCTGGAGTCAGGGATCAAGTTCATTCAGTACAAGTCCGGTATCTGGAGTTCTCAGTTTAACAATGCCATTACATTCCATATTCCGGGTATTCCCTGTTCTGGTAAGTGTAGCATCCATGTTATAAGCAATTTAGAAATAACAGGCATCATGTGAATTTAACTAATTGGGTCAAGCACAAGGAGTAAATAATCCATAAGAGAACATATAGCAAAGGAAAACATTGCTACTGTAAGTGCAAGAAGTTCATGATATGAGTCGGCCGCAGGCAAGAAACAGGCCGCATGGATCAAACTGGCTGCATGCAAGAAGCTAGCCGCATGCAGGAAGCTGGCCGCATGGATCAAGACAAGGTCCACTCCTCGGGACAAGGGTTGAGTGACGGGAATAAATACAAGGCCAGGCAGTGACTAAAGAAGAAAAAACAAATTCAGGAGAAATTGTGCCAAGACGGCGCCGAGTCATGCATTGGGAAAGGGATACATAGCTCGGGGATGCTTGGACAATTTTAGCCGCATAGACAAATTTGGTCGCATGCTCCTCTGGGCCGCATGTAATTAGGAACTTAGAGAAATTTCTTTCGTTCAAGTTTCATGCATTTGGTCAAGGGACGCATGTGCAGATTCAGCCATGCATCCAACAAGATGGCCGCATGCTGACTTTAGAGTGAGAAGTCCAGGCCGCATGCAAAGCATGTCGCATGGAGCTCCTTCGTCCCAGAATAGCAAATTTCAGTCATGGAAAAGCTCCAAGTCCTAAAAATATGATTCTCCATGAAATCTTTATTTCCAGCTCAAATCCAGAGAAGTAAAGTTCTAAATCACTTGAAATCAGATGCTCTCTCACATAGAACAACTAGTTTTGGAAAACAACAAGTTTTAAGAGATCAAAACTATAAAAATGTCAAGAACACATTAAACTAAAAATGTAGATCTAGTCCAACCAAGCTATCAAAACAGAAAATACCAAGAAGTAAACATGCATAGGAGTTCATAGAGCATAATATAGACTAATAAAATACAAGAAGTCCACAATAATATAAAAGTGCAAGTTCTTCCTTATTTGACAAGATGTACTTGCCTAAAATCACCACTAACTACTACCAAGGGAAAGGGGAGGGGGACCGGTCCTGGGATGCTCTCGGCTAGGGAGGAGGGGAAAGGAAAGGAGAAGAAATAAAAATAGGAGAAAAGTGAAATAACGGAGAAGAGAGAGAAAGAGAGGGATTATATATCAATGATGTCCTGTATTTATGCTTCACCAAATGAGAAAAAAAGGGACTGTTTTTTGGAGTGTTTCAAGACGTTTGCTAAGGAGAATTTCTTGCCGTGGGTGCTAATAGGCGATTTTAAAACACTATTTACAAATCTAAAAATTACATAAGAGCAGCTAAAAAAATCAAAAAAAAAATATGGAAAGCAATATACAGCAATAACACACATATACAAGATATGAACATAAAAAATACGCAATAGTGAGACGAGTTTCACACCAACAATCCACGGATAATCTCTAGAAAGGCTGGGGTGTCCAGTATTGTCGGCACTACGGGAGATACGGGAACACCTGGAGCCTGCTGCTCTGTCCCATTTATTATGGGCTCAACTCGGATCCTTGGCTGGGGTTCTACAGGATCTCGTTCCACTGGCAACTCTTCCTCTCTTATCGCTATAGCATCGGGGAAAGGAGAAGCCCTCAAGAAGAGCACAAGAAACAATCAAGTACCGGACAAGAAAGAACAAGGAAGCAATCAATCTGAAATTTTTTAAGATGAGTATCGAAGAGGATAAATTTAGAATTTCAAGAAGGATCATATTTGATTGAGAATCATATGACCATGACAACCCACAAGTCTGAAGAACAAACCTGCATGGGCCACCACTAATGTCACGTCTCAGTACCGGAATACAGAGACGGACATAGCCAGCTACCCCATACAAGGTACTATACATCGTACGTCGATCACGGTTGTAATAATATAATGGGGTGCATGCTACAATTAAGTCTCTTATGGTCAAGAAATTCTATGTCTCAATCATTCAAACAAAAAACAGTAAACATAGAACATATATGATAAAGCAATAAGGCATCACAAACGCTTTCTCAAAATATTCTAGAGATCAGATGTGCAAAATAAGAAACTGGCAGAGCATGAAAAGTACATGACAGTAATCAGCTGCAGTCTGATTTAATATAATCATGTAATGGGACTAATGTCCAAACGTGCCGGCTAACAGGTGCCGGTGGCTAAACGCCAAAAAGAAGAAAATATACAATGACGAGCAAGGAAGAATAAAACCCACTCATAATAACCGGTAGAGAACTAACTAGAAGAATAAGTCATATTATAGTATATAATAATATAATCTCTTATTAGCTTTTGAAGGAAGCAAGTGTAGCTTTGAAAGCGGTGATAAAAATAAGGGTTTTCTTTCATATATTCAGTTATCCTCTACGACCATATTTCTGGTAAGCGCCATAAATTGGGGGATAGTACGTTGGATCCTAGGGTGCTGGCTCGGAATCTGGCCATGCAAAACTAGTGGATTTAGTGTAAGCCCCCTGATTTTCAGAATTGTTAATTTGGATTTTTTTGCAATTTTCCTGGGATTTTTTTGTAATTAAAACCTAGGCTTTTGATAATTAAATAATTTTTAATTACTGTTAATTAATATTAAAATATTATAGAAATAATATTTTATGGTGTAAAATGGAAAATCGGACATAGGGCAATTTTCTGGGAATTTATTGGACTCTGAAATCCTTTTAAAGCCCTGAAAACCGATGTAGAGTTAAACCGAATTAAACCCGTGCCAACGCCCGACCTCCCCATGAGAGCCGAAGCCAAGCTCAAGGAGCGTTGACCCAGCCCAAATCCTAGATCTAACCCTAGTCTAATTTCTGTATGTATAAATACATAATTTTTTATTCTTTCTCCACAAAAGAAAATAACAAAAAATCCCTATTTTCCTAAAACAAATCCCTAACCCTAGCCATCAGCCGCCCTTTTCCCCTGACCTCCCTCCGGCCCGACTCCGGCGGCGCACCGCCGCGTCCCTCCCAACCGACGGTGCAGGGCCCGACCGCCCCGCGGTGCAGACTCCACCCCGCTCCCGCCTCCCTCGTCCGGCCGGCTGACCCGCAGCGGCTCCGAACCACCCTCAACCTCCTCCGCTCGGTTTCCCCTCCGCGCGAGCGCCGCCCGTGTTCACCCATCGATCCCCGCCTCGAGACCCAACACTTTCCCGAGTCCGCCACTCGAATCCTCGCCCCGAGCAGCCCCCCAGACCCCCGTCGACCTCAGCCCGACCCCGACAGTGCCGAGCGCCGCCTCCCACACGCACAGCCGCCGAATCCAGTGCCCTCGATGACTTCCCTCAGGCCCGTTCCCCTCCGCTCAGGACGACGAGCCGCCCCCGCCGACCAGAGCAGCTACCCTCCGACGGATCTCTGACAGCATCCTGAACCCTAGCCTGGACACAGCAACAGTACCGGACACGGACGCAGGACACGAAGCAGGACTCGGACACGACTCGGACACGTGGAAATCAGTCTTTACGGAGCCCTGTTCAGGTAGCGTTTCCTCTCTCTCCATAATTCCGTTTTCGATTCCGTCAGTTGCATCGTGTAGACTGTATGACCCTCTCGGTGCCCGTGTAACTCGTTCGGTGCATCGCATCCTGTGGTGATCGCGAACCGCGATCGAAAAACAGGAAAAACAACGCCCTGTTTCATCCCGGAACTGAGTGCGCCCCGCCAAACGGGATGACTTGGTCGCGCGCGCTCTTCATCGATACGTGCGCGTCGTCGATACAGACGTGCGAAATTTCGCAGAAGTTGATTTGGATGTGCGTGCGTACCGGAATCAACGCGTATCCGCGAACACCGTCCCGTATCCGTCAGTTCTGGAATATGCTGTAACTTAGTGTACACATGTCGGATCGAGACAAAACTTACGCCATCGGACTCGTAGCAATATGCTGGTTCTGTGACCCAAGTTTGGTTCGGTTCTGAGGACGTTGACAAAATCGCGTATCGTGGGCCCCATAGGCTCCACTTGACGGGCAATTTTGTGATCGGCTCATCAGAATCCAATTCTAGAAGTTCCGTTGGGTTCGTATTATCGTTCCTGACTTGTAGACTCTGAGTTTGAGGAATTTAGAGACCTTTGACCCTGGCACAATTTTCGGTGCAAAGTGGCCCACATGTGGCCCCCACTTTGGCCCGAAAATATTATTTTTGCCCTGTGTCTGAATTGGACTCAAGGACAGGCGTTTCTAGCTATTTGATATTTTCTGAATCTAATGGTGATGTTTATTTCAGCAACCGGAGTAGTACCTGCAGATCACACTGAGACCAGAGCTACAGTTGGAGCCAGGACCCCAAGCAAGTGTACCTCGCCAAAACTTGCAGTTCTTGTTACTTATTTCCTTGGCTTATATATATATATATATATTATGGTACATGCTTGACCTAGGACCGTGTGACTTTACTTAGCGTCCGATTCATAGTCGGGTGCCAACACCGTACGCGGCGTTGTGTATTGTCATCTAGACATGGATACCGAGACCCATCTTTCTCGTACTTGTCCTATCAAGTACATCATAACCCAGGACACTTGACACTATTTATGAGACAGAATCTTCCTGAGATATTCATGGTAATTCTGTATAGGATACAGGTTTCATGACATATTCTTTATATATATGCTTAGAGCTTATTATGACTTGTTGCATTAGATATGATTGTGCGTGACATGGACATCGGGCCACATGGACATGAGATATATGATTACATTGGGTGGAAAGAGACACACAGGCTACAGGTTGATTTTATATTATGCCGGCGTCTCAGTCTTTCGCTGAGCTAGACGACCACATGATATCACTGCTACCGGCTCCCCGACACAGAGCTTGTAGTGGTTTCAGCCTGAGTTCTAGTGCTGCTCTCATCTTAAATTTTGCTTAGCTGGTTATATAGTGTTCCCATCTTGTTTCATTTATTGCTGGAGAGACACACAGGCTACAGGTTGATTTTATATTATGCCGGTGTCTCAGTCTCACGCTGAGCTAGACGACCACATGATATCTCTGCTACCGGCTCCCCTACACAGAGCTTGTAGTTGTTTCAGCCTGAGTACTGGTGATGTTCTCACCTGCATTTCACATGGATTGTTACATATTTACCCTGTTTATTTCATTGACTATTTTACTGCATTATTATGGCTTGTATTTTCTGTACCTTATTATGTCCCCTGAGGACCTGGATCCGGATTATGTCCCCAGGATTAGCAGAGGAGATCCACCCAGAGTTATACAGTATAGGAGCATTAGCAGGAGCAGAAGCAGGGACAGGAGCAGTTACTGGATTAGTACCAGAATCATCAGACGAGCGATCACCGAGGTTATCTTCTGAGTATATATTGTTTCATACTCAGTATTGGCTGTAGTTATCTTTATTCTTGTATCTTGACAGATGTATCAGACTCATTGTCGGGTTATTTCCCGGGTTTATATTCATTAGATATGATCTTGCTTTATGATTCTGATATTGTGGTATTTATTTTGTGGATGAGACTAGTATATTTAGACCATTATTGTTACATTACAGCTTAAGCATGCCCCGATGGATCCATTAAATTGGGTTTGTCCATCGGTGTGTGCTGCTGGCCATTATCACGCGTCTGGTCCCTCGGTATTTTGGGACTGGGACGTGACATGGTTTTTGTGGTGGCCCATGCAGGTCAACGACTAAATTGTTCTATTTCAACTCAGGGATCGAGCAAGCCTGCAATAAGAATAGGATAAGTTTCTAGGACCTCATCCACTTGCTTGAAACGTTTTTGATATCTATATCGGATTCGAATTAAATTCTTGACTTGCATCCTGCCTTGATTCCTGAGCGCCTTTTATTGTTTATTTTGGTTGCAGAGTTATGGATTCACGATCAAACAACGAGACTCCTGCAAGATCACCACGAGATGTTGTGGTAAACAACGAAGAGGAAGTAACACCAGTAGAAAAAGGTCAATCAGCTCAACAATGTAGTCAAGCGAATCAGCATGCCTCAGGAATCCAGCAAGATGACATTCCACCATCGACGCAATTTACTCCACAAATGCCCGTATTTCCACAAGGGCAGGCCATGGACGGACAACAGATGTTTCAATTGATCTAAGCAATAATGCAAGCTCAACAAGAGACTTTGAGTCGCAGCCTAGCACTTGTACTGGAGCAGGCGAATCTACCAGCACGACGGCCAACGACGGGCTCTATTTCTGATTTCCGTTAGCTGAAGCCCCGTACCTTCTCAGGCAAAGAGGACCCCACAGAAGTTCATGAGTGGCTCACCAACACTCAACATCAATTAGAAGCAGCCGAGCTTCCAAAAGAATATTGGATGACTGCTGTCAGAATGCAGTTGACGGACAATGCTCATCACTGGTGGCTATCTGAGAAGACACGGCTTGGACCAGACCGAGTCACTTGGGAAGAGTTTTTCAGAATCTTTCAGGAGATGTACATACCAGCCATCGCTCGATCAGAACTTCGCGACAATTTAATCGCCTCACTCAAGACAGTATGACAGTAGAAGAGTACAACGCAGAATTCATTCATCTAAGTCGCTTCGCCCCACCTGATCCCGACAAAAGAAGAGAAGGCTGAGAAGTTCTTCGACGGATTAAACATTGAGCTACAGAAACTAATTGGATCCGTTGCACCTACATCTTACCCGGACGTCCTTGTTGCAGCCCGACGCATGGAGCGCGTCATCAGGAGAGAGACCAGTCTGAAGCGATCGTCCACATCAGCACCAGCCGGAGCACCACAGGAAGAAGTTGCAAAGAGGCCTCACATGCACCAGCCACCAGAAGCATCTCCACAAGCACTACCTATCTGTCAATATTGTCGCAAGCGAGGCCATATTGAGGACGAGTGCAGACGAAAAAGGAAAGTATGTTTAGCTTGCGGATCCAGTCAGCATTCATTAAGGGAATGCCCTGAGCGTCAAGAAAGAGCACCAAGGGTTCACCAACAAGCGTTACCAGAACCGAGGCCAACCTATCCAGCATTGGGAGCACCCCCAACGGAAGTTGAAAGAGACCTACCACCAGCTCCAGGAGGGTATCAGCCGAGGCCACCTTTGATACCACAAGCAACACTCTTCCAGCAGGCTCAACAACAGCAGAGGAATCAACTGCAAGAACGTGAACAAGCTCCAGCGATGACTTTGGAAGACGCACAGACCCATGGAGTAGCTAATGCGTGTAATTTGTCGTAGTTATCTGTTTATCGATTTGTTTTATCTCGTGCCTATTGGTTCGTGACCTCAGCCTTAACCTATGTAGTTTTGACTTGCTAATAATTTATAACCTAGAATGTTTTTATAATTGATAACTGTAGAGATTTTAGAGTCTTTTGTTATTGTGCTTATTTTGGGTTGTTTTGTGAACTTGAGTTAAGTTGTACCTCCTTTCATCATCATCTAGCGTACTTGTATTTGTTGTACTACCTTGACTTATGTTGCTAATATAGCCTAGTTTTGCAAGCTCATTTTTTTATCGAGCTTGTTCATGACATATGTATTATTGGGTCGACACACTAATACAATTGTTTATTCAGAATCAGTGTATTATGGTCTGATCAACCTTGGTGCATTTTGGTTCTCTCTTCGCACGACTACTTCACGTGGATTGAGATATATAGTTGACTAGTATACTTGCCCTCTAGATATGTCTGAGCATATCGTATCAGTTACATAACTGTACTAATACGAGTATGCGAACAAAGGAATACCAGAATAGGATTTTAATCCATAACTGCTTGACGATTTCCATTTGAATTCGTTAAACGCCTTGATCCTGATACTTCTATTCTAATACCTCACCCTTGAACTCTTTATTATTGATCTTCATCTTCCCTTATTTCGGAAAGACGAAACCTCATGCTTGGTATAAGTTTGATATATAGACAGTACTAGATATACCCCACAGGCCGGTCGTATTGTTGAAGACCCTTTTATATAAAGGATTAAGGGAATACCATAGGTGATATGTTGGGTGTTAAAGACTTGAGGATTCAATAACATGATTAAATAAGTTGGAGCATAGCTTTATTAGATGTATAGCCTTAGATGATAGATGGGTAAATTCTAAGTTGGGTAGAGACCGCAATGTTCACTTGAGAGGAATCTTTTAGACTGTAATCAAGTGAGATTGGATAGAATGAACCCTACCATATTTTAATTTCGAGGACAAAATTTTTATAAGTTGGGTAGATTGTAAGCCCCCTGATTTTCAGAATTGTTAATTTAGATTTTTCTGCAATTTTCCTGGGATTTTTCTGTAATTAAAACCTAGTCTTTTGATAATTAAATAATTTTTAATTAATGTTAATTAATATTAAAATATTATAGAAATAATATTTTATGGTGTAAAATGGAAAATCGGACATAGGACAATTTTTCGGGAATTTATTGGACTCCGAAATCCTTTTAAAGCCCTGAAAACCGATGTAGAGTTAAACCGAATTAAACCCGTGCCAACGCCCGACCTCCCCATGAGAGCCGAAGCCAAGCTCAAGGAGCGTTGACCCAGCCCAAATCCTAGGTCTAACCCTAGTCTAATTTATGTATGTATAAATACATAATTTTCTATTCTTTCTCCACAAAAGAAAATAACAAAAAATTACTATTTTCCTAAAACAAATCCCTAACCCTAACCCTAGACATCAGCCGCCCTTTTCCCCTGACCTCCCTCCGGCCCGACTACGGCGGCGCACCGCCGCGTCCGCCCCGACCGACGGTGCAGGGCCCGACCGCCCCGCGGTGCAGACTCCACCCCGCTCCCGCCTCCCTCGTCCGGCCGGCTGACCCGCAGCGGCTCCGGACCACCCTCAACCTCCTCCGCTCAGTTTCCCCTCCGCGCGAGCGCCACCCGCGTTCACCCATCGATCCCCGCCTCGAGACCCAATACTTCCCCGTGTCTGCAACTCGAATCCTCGCCCCGAGCAGCCCCCCAGACCCCCGTCGACCTCAGCCCGACCCCGACAGCGCCGAGCGCCGCCTCCCACACGCACAGCCGCCGAATCCAGCGCCCTCGACGACTTCCCTCAGCCTCGTTCCCCTCCGCTCAGGCCAACGAGCCGCCCCTGCCGACCAGAGCAGCTACCCTCCGACGGATCTCCGACAGCATCCTGAACCCTAGCTTGGACACAGCAACAGTACCGGACACGGACGCAGGACACGGACGCAGGACACGAAGCAAGACTCGGACACGTGGAAATCAGTCTTCACGGAGCCCTGTTCAGGTAGCATTTCCTCCCTCTCCATAATTCCGTTTTTCATTCCGTCAGTTGCGTTACGTAGACTATATGACCCTCTCGGTGTCCGTGCAACTCGCTCGGTGCATCGCGTCCTGTGGCGATCGTGAACCGCGATCCAAAAACAGGAAAAACAACGCCATATTTTATCCCGGAACTGAGTACGTCCCGCCAAACGGGACAACTTGGTCGCGCGCGGTCTTCACTGATACGTGCACGTCGTCGATACGGACGTGCAGAATTTTGTAGAAGTTAATTTGGATGTGCGTGCGCACCGGAATCAATGCGTATCCGCGGACACCGTCCCGTATCCGTCAGTTCTGGAACATGCTGTAACTTAGTGTACACACGTCGGATCGAGACGAAACTTGCGACATCGGACTCGTAGCAATACGCTGGTCCTGTGACCCAAGTTTGGTTCAGTTCTGAGGACGTTGACAAAATCGCGTATCGTGGGCCCCACAAGCTCTACTTGACGGGCGATTTGTGATCGGCTCATCGGAATCCAATTCTGGAAGTTCCGTTGGGTTCGTATCATCATTCCTGACTTGTAGACACTGAGTTTGAGGAATTTGGAGACCGTTGACCCTGGCACAATTTTCGGTGCAAAGTGGCCCATATGTGGCCGCCGCTTTGGCCCGAAAATATTATTTTTGCCCTGTGTCCGAATTGGACTCAAGGACAGGCGTTTCTAGCTATTTGATATTTTTTGAATCTAATGGTGATGTTTATTTCAGCAACCGGAGTAGTACCTGCAGATCACACTGAGACCAGAGCTACAGTTGGAGCCAGGACCCCAGGCAAGTGTACCTCGCCAAAACTTGCAGTTCTTGTTACTTATTTCCTTGGCTTATATATATATATATATTGTGGTACATGCTTGACCTAGGACCGTGTGACTTTACTTAGCGTCCGATTCATAGTCGGGTGCCAACACCGTACGCGGCGTTGTGTATTATCATCTAGACATGGATACCGAGACCCATCTTCCTCGTACTTGTCCTATCAAGTACATCATAACCCAGGACACTTGATACTATTCATGAGACAGAATCTTCCTGAGATATTCATGGTGATTCTGTATAGGATACATGTTTCATGACATATTCTTTATATATATGCTTAGAGCTTATTATGACTTGTTGCATTAGATATGATTGTGCGTGACATGGACATCGGGCCACATGGACATGAGACGTATGATTACATTGGGTGGGGAGAGACACACATGCTACAGGTTGATTTTATATTATGCCGGCGTCTCAGTCTTTCGCTGAGCTAGACGACCACATGATATCACTGCTACCGGCTCCCCGACACAGAGCTTGTAGTGGTTTCAGCCTGAGTTCTAGTGCTGCTCTCATCTTGCATTTTACTTAGCTGGTTATATAGTGTTCCCATCTTGCTTCATTTATTTCTGGAGAGACACACAGGCTACAGGTTGATTTTATATTATGTCGGTGTCTCAGTCTCACGCTGAGCTAGACGACCACATGATATCTCTGCTACCGGCTCCCCTACACAGAGCTTGTAGTTGTTTCAGCCTGAGTACTGGTGATGTTCTCACCTGCATTTCACATGGATGGTTACATATTTGCCCTGTTTATTTTATTGACTATTTTACTGCATTATTATGGCTTATATTTTCTGTACCTTGTTATGTCCCCTGAGGACCTGGATCCGGATTATGTCCCCAGGATTAGCAGAGGAGATCCACCCAGAGTTATACAGTATAGGAGCATTAGCAGGAGCAGAAGCAGGAACATGAGAAGTTACTGGATTAGTACCAGAATCAGTAGACGAGCGATCACCGAGGTTATCTTCTGAGTACATATTGTTTCATACTCAGTATTGGCTGTAGTTATCTTTATTCTTGTATCTTGACAGATGTATCAGACTCATTTTCGTGTTATTTCTCGGGTTTATATTCATTAGATATGATCTTGCTTTATGATTCTGATATTGTGGTATTTATTCTGTGGATGAGACTAGTATATTTAGACCATTATTGTTACATTACAGCTTAAGCATGCCCCGATGGATCCATTAAATTGGGTTTGTCCATCGGTGTGTGCTGCTGGCCATTATCACGCATCTGGTCCCTCGGTATTTTGGGACTGGGGCGTGACATTTAGACACCAAATAGCAAGTACCACAAAGGAAGCACGAAATAGAGAAACAAAAACCCAAGAAGTAATTATATAATAATACATAGGTTCAGTGTCGTAACTTAGGTCCATGGTATATCCTAGCGCAAAGGCCCAACCCTACAACCAAACAAGGATAAGGGTTGAACCATCATACTATGATAGTCCATTTTCCTGGGTTACTAACCGAATAATACAATCACAACCAAGTCATTTTTTTATATCGGTCAATCACTTGTACGGCTTGCTATTTTGTGGAGTCTGAGGTTATCTCAGAAACAATGCATAATAGGTATCCTCAGATCATGCCAGTGCCGAACATGAGCTAACCGAGCCAAATAAGGAATATATAGGCACTTGCAGGATGCACCAGTCCCCCGTAAGGCCACTGCGCTAAAAATACGGTATTAGCGGTTCCAATGCTCCTATAGTGAAACAGTGACTCGACATATTTATAATAAGTCAGATACTGCACTCCACTAAGGCGGATAATATACAGTATCTGTGGTGGCCAGCCCACAGCGCGCTTAGAATGAGTCTCTGTGGGAAGGTTCGTTGGCATGATCTCGGGATACCGTTTCCTCCAAATGTTACTACCACTTTTAGTTACTTAATTAGCCCTATATTGTGTTTAAAATATCAATGTGTGGTCACATAAAAATTTTCCTTAAGATATCGTACAAAGTATGGACACGCTATATACGAATCCATGAAAGTTCAATCTGGATTTACCCGAGCATGTATGCAACATTCAATCGACATCCTAGCCATACTTTGGTAGTTGACTCGCTTATTATGTCCGTGCTAGAAAAAAGTAGTATGTATATACAATATCATGCATTCAGGAGATTTGGAGGCATTCTCGATGCACAATCCAAATATAAATCACTTAACACGTGACATGGTATGTCGCGCCTCGACGGACATTTGATCATATACACTTTCCAGGCAATAATTTGTATCAGTACAGATACAGTATTCGAGCCCAATTACCAATTATATATTGGGTCACATGAATCAAGATCATATTATAACACGAAGCTTATGTCATGCACATAGCCGGTTAGTCACTATCTACTTACTCTGGTTTATACTAAAATCTCAGTTCAACTCATGCCATGTTCATAGCCAATCTTAGCTCATGGTCATGTCTGGCACGAGGTCTGATTACTAAATTCATTCTTCCTTAGAATTATAACACTAGCATTAACTCAAATATAAATCATAAAAGAATAAGGAAATCAATCAAACAATCAAGGCCGCATGGGTCTCTAGGCCGCATATGAAGTCCTCGTCGCATATGAAGTCTGGGCCGCATGGACCACTTGGCCGCATGTGAAGTCTGGGCCGCATAGACCACTTGGTCGCATATGAAGTCTGGGCCGCATGCTTAGGGTTAAAGTCTACTCCTTGGGACAAGTGTTGAAGTGACGGCCAATAAATAAAGTGTCAGTGATGTGACATAGAGTGAATGATGTGGCTGATGTGACAATGCAATAAGGTGTGTCAGAGAGAAAAGGACAAAGTCATACAAATATGTGCCAACGGTTCAGAGTCATGCGTCCAAGAAAGGTGGCCGCATGCTCTGTTTGTCGCATAGATTGCCTCTTGGACTTAACAAAATTTTCATTCGTTTAGTGAGTTAAAACACAAGAATCTCAAGGACACTTGTGTAAAATAAGTAATCATGCGTCCAACAAGATGGACGCATGCTGGTCAGTATATGCGGCACAAAATTCAGGCCGCATAGCACTCGGGCTGCATAGCACTCTCTGATGCATATGATGCTGGCCGCATGAGCACTTCGTCTTCTCCAACAGTAATTTGGCCATGGCGGAAGCCCCAAAAATCGAAGATTTGTTTTAACCATAAAATTCTCATTTTAAGGCCAAATCATGTGAACCAAATGCCAAAACTCTTTAAATTGAAAGCTCTATCATGTAGCAAAAACAGGTTTTCAAAAATATATGTTAAATAGATCAAAACCAAGAAAAACTCAAGAAGCCCATAAAAGTCCTACGTTAGAAATGTAGATCTATATTAATCCATCCACGAAATCCAAAAACTCCTAAGTTCTAAAAGTATCTAAAATCATGCAAAGAACATAATAATCAAATCAGATGGAGGGTTTCTCCATTTCTCATACAAGATGTACTTACCTATGGAAATGGGAGAGAAAACACAAGAGAGAGAAAGAAAATAAAGTAATGAAGAGAGAGAATAAGAGATTGGCTTATATATGGTAGGGTTGAACCAATAGTTCTCATAACTTGAACCAATCCACAAAATGAACCATGAACCAGGTTAGACCAAAGAATGTGTCTAATATCTATCCACATGCAACCATGCTAAAATAAAATACGTTCCAAATACGTATATCGGGAACGGAGAGTGACATTAATGTTGAAATCTTCTATTAAATTTAAAGATGTTATTACACATTATTGTAATGTTAATCCTAGTTTTGATTATCAAATAACTGAAAATGATTGGTTAATTGCCAGTTCAAAATTTAAAATTTTAGAATTATTTCACAATGCTACATGTACTTTATATGGAGTTTACTATCCAATTTCTCATTTAGCTTTAATAGAAATTATTACCATGTCTCATTTATTTTGTAAATTATGAATTATTCTTGGTTTTGATTATGTTGTTTCCAAAATTGAAGCAAAATTTCTAAAATATTAGGGTGATTTGTATCCTAAGTTTAAATTAGATGGTGTACTTATATATAAGACGAATTTAATGACAATATTAATGTTGAGATAGGTAGCTTAAAAGTAGAAATTAAAGATGTTTTAGATAGTTTAATTACTTTATATAAAGAGAGTTGTATCGAGCCGACCAGGTACAACCATTCAAGGTAGTAGTAGCTCTGATTTTATGTCTAAATTATCACATGCTAATAGTGTACTATAAAGGAAGAGACAAAAACAATCTTTCCTACACTCAAGAACTGTCCTTATATTTAAATTCTTATGAAGAAGATGAAGATGACTATGCATCTTATTTTTCAATTTTAAAATGGTGAAAAAGACACACAAAAAATGTATCATATACTTTCTTCTATAGCACGTGATATTCTAATGGTCCCGGTGTCCACGGTAGCATGAAATCATATTTTAGTGCCGGTTCAAAGATGATAAGCAAGAAGAGGACCAGGATGCTGTCAGATATTTTGGAAGCCTACGTCTGCGTTCAAGATTTGGTTCGTGTTCAAAAATAAACTCAAAACTTAAGAGATGAAAGTGCCGACATCATTGAGTTGGACTTTCAGTCTTTTACTTTGGTGGATGCTACTGAAGGAGGAGCTAAGCAATAAACTTGGATGAAAGACGAACAATCGACGACAGATGACGGAAAAGAAAAAAAAATTACTTATACATTTTATTACAAATTTTATGAAAATAAAATATTAACATTCAATTTTTTTATTAGTCAATGTTATAGCAGATTTAAATTTTATTGGCATTAATAAAAAAATTCAACTTTTTCCATCTCAAAATTTTGCCTCAATTATGTGTTTTGTTAGTTAATGTTGTTTACATCTAATATATTTTGTTATGAAAAGGATAATTTTCTATTTAAATTTATATAAAAAAAATTAATTCGCTTATATAACAAAAATTTATAAACTTAACAAATCTTAACTTTTATATAATTTTAATTAACTAACAAATAATTTATATATATATATATATATATATATATATATATATATATATATATATATATATATATATATATATAATCTATTTTTATTTAAATTTATTAACTTATTATATATTTAACTTATATATACAATGCTTAAAAAAATAAAACAAAATTTGCGGGCCAGCTCGGACCAAGACTGGTTCGGTCTTGTCCGTGTCCCTAAGATGATCATGGATCCGTCCGTGTCCCTAAGATGATCATGGATCCAAACTGAGTCCAAATATTCTACTTTCGTACCGATTCGGCCTGACCCGTTTCATCTCTCAAATTGAGTTGGCTCGATTCGAATCCGGTCAAAACCGGTCAGTGCTGGCCGGCCGGCCCATTAAGCACCATGAGGTAGTTTGTTGGTTTTACTAAGAAAAACCTTCCAACAACCAGAGAGAACATCATTACAAGAATATATCTATCATCTATAGATAACAACGGACCTCCCTCTCTCTCCTCCTGTCGGCTCCTCTCCAAAGCGGTACTCTCTCTACAATTCTCTGTAGATTTTTACTTGGTATGTCACTATCATCAATTGTGTTTCTGTACAAAATCTGTTTTTTTTTTTCTGTTGCTGGAGATTTAGATTTGAGGATCAATATTGTTGATGGGTTTTGGGTCAATTTGATTATGAGTTAAGAAGCGTTGTTTAGATAGAAAGTTGTCAACTTTACCCTTTTTTTCTTCTGAGAGAAAAAAATGGATAAGTTCTGTGCTTGAACATGGGAAAGATTGAATCTTTCAGAGTTATCAGTCCCCAATCTGAGTAAAGTTTGGAAGTATGATGGTTGGTCAATGGAGGGATAGTGGGCTATTGTTTGAATATGGTTGTTAAATACGCTTGCAGAGGAAAGGGGAGAGATTTTGTGTTTATAGGAAAGAAGGGATGTTTGCAAAGGAAAAGGTTTTAATGGGTTGATAATGGTCCTGTTGATGAATTTTTTTGTTTGGCGAATAATTTTTGTAGGGCCTGATTTTGTAATGGACAAGGGAAAACTTTGAAAAGATTCATGTGGCAAAATAGTTTATCATGTTAATGGCAAAGTGTAGAAAATTTTGATGATATCTTTGTTAGAAAGTGTATCTTGTAATTAGTATTTGCTTTTGCTATTGCCCCCTTGCGTACATATTTTGTGTAGTAGTTCCAATCACTCGCATTAAAGATTAATGGGGAAATTCTTCCTAGATGGTAACAGAACGGGTTATAATCACGGTTTTGAGTAGAAAGTCCAACCCCAATAATTTTCTTTCTAAAACCAATTCATTTGTGTCTCTTGATCCACCCTAGCATTCGGATTCCACGACTATTTTCCATATTATGTATGGACTTAGGTATGCTTCTTTCTATTTTCGTTATGACTTTCTTGGTGTTGGTAACAGTTGTTCTCTACCCCTTAGGGTAGCCGATGAAACATCTCATTGTATGGTTTCAGAAGTCATCTTCATCCCACCCAAAGTTTCCTAATGTACTTTTCTTTGTAAGAATGTTCAATGTTCTATTTGTTATACAGTTAGCCGAGACAATATTTTTTTTCTTTGAATTCTATTTTCCGGGTTTCATTTAGGAACATACAATCTTTGGTTCATTTAAGAATTCTATTCCTGGGTCTGATCTTCAAGACAGTAATCTTCATGCTAAACTGGTAACTTTTGGCCTTTTAATATCAATAAATATATGATACAAAGGCTGTTGCATCATGGCAATCTTTTGTTGCAGTTGTTGAAGCTGGAATTTAGTAGACTAGTGATATTCACGTGCGATGCACGTAATTTTTTTTTCCTAATAGAATTAAATAATTAGATAGAAATTTAAATTATATTAGAATAGTTTAAATATAATTTTAATTAAAAATTGTTATAGATATATTTTTAGATTTTAGGATATATATTTAGATAATATCATTTAGTTGGTTTAAATACATTAAAATAGTTTAAACTATATAGGAATTTAAATTAGATAGAAATTTAGAAAATTTTACTTGATGGGTGAGGGTGAAGGATATACACATGTGACATTTAAAAGAATTAAAAAAATAGATTGAGGATTTACAAACGGCTTGGACGGCTCACTTTTCAACCGTTTCCAATCCGCATTATATAGTAGAAGATGTGTTGAATTCGTTGCCAGCAGTCCTCAGACTAAGGTAGAATAGGCATGACTTTCATCTCACCTGATGCAGAACAAAAGCAGCCATATAACTCAGCTCGTGTCGTAATCTCAGAATCCACCAAGCAATACTTGAACCTTTAAGGACCATGGCTGAAAATCCACTGAAAATAATACCTAACTCAAAGAACAATATTATTGATATAGTTATCAACTGGCAACATATGGGTTCTGTGTATAGCCACCAAAGTGCCTTACGAAGTTACAATGCTTAAAATAGTAAGCTTCATAATTAAACCAAACCAAATTAAAGTAGAACTCCTAATGACTCTCAAAAGCTAACTACTGGCCTTGTAGAACTATCAGAATTCTTATGCTACATAATAGGATATTCAGTGAAATACATTTTGTGGATGAAGAGTGATGGGATATTCTCATTGTTATAAAATACATGACCATAGCTACAATGTACACTGTAACCCAATCAAACGACATACAGATACAAGCTTTCCAATTCGTGGTACATTTGCGATCCGGATCCTTATATCTTGGGATCCGAATCCAAATTGAAATCTCACTAGAAACTTGCTTTTACAAAAGATCCCTTCAACGGCATAAAAGTTGGGAAAAAGCTCGAGATTTCTTGTCAATTTGGGACACCACAACTAAACAATTCTTATGAACTTTTACTTTTAGTTTGTACGGTAATTGTTTCTACATTGCCTCTTCAGTCGTGATACATGAGCGAGCACTAAATTTTGCATGTTACTCATGCAAGAAGAGAATGATTGTTCTGATTTATGATGCTTTTATTATTTTGTCTGAAGCTTCTTAATCTTTCTTATTTTTGTTTTACGGTTTTTCTTGCATGCTTTTTTGGTCCGGCACAGTTATACCATTTTATTTATGTTTGAAATAATTTGTTCTACTTAATAATGTACGACTGAAAAGTCAACTTATTTATATCTTATTTAATATAAAGCAATGGGTTTCAAATATTATTATGTTCACTTTAAGTTTTTTAATTTCTTTGTGGTGACATAATTGAATTTTGAACAAAGTAGCTAAGATTGTAAGTAGTACTGTAAGCGTACAGTGAACCAAATGTGTGAAGCAAATTAGTCTACCCCCTATGTACCGAGAATAAAGGCAAGTAGCCTACCTCGTGAATACCATGACCCAAGACGTACTGTGTTGCAAGTAACCAAGGATGGGCCTTAGCCCAAAACTAGGTGGCCCAGACCACTGGCAATGGAGATCAATGCCTGTCAACCACAAGTGGGTGAATGCTTTTGCTAATTAACATGAATGGGTTTGTTGATAAAGAATTCTTTCTATGCCTTCAATTTTAGTTTTATTTATTTGGTTGGCAGTTAACTATTCTATTATCAAATTCGGTAGGTTTCAAATAAAATTTTATTTTGCACATTTCCTACTCTTATCTATGTTGTAGCATTTTTCCATTTTGAACATTTACATATGGACTTTATTCATTAGTAATATGGATATTACAGCATTCACTTAATTCTACCTAGACCCCTTGGTGCTATTCCTCACCTTGCCGCTAGTGTCTGCCATTTTCTTCTAGAACACTAGTTCTTTGGTATGTTTCTTCCCATTAGCTTATCTCGTGATAATTAGTTGGCACTTGATGTCGTGCATGAGATTTATCCAGTATATGCACTTCATTTCTTGTGGTAGTTTTGAAAAAAATTCAATTTCTCTTTGCATTTTATTTAGTTATTGAACAATTTGTTCAAAAGGTATTTAAGGTAAAAACAAGACCATATAATTTCCTTCTAAGGGTTCTCAGAACTCAAGGTTTTTATCAATGTTTTATGTCCTTGTACTCTTTTATATGTTTATACTTATCTTGCTGGGGAAGTTACTTATAAAATTGGAATAACTGAGATGAGATATAAGGTGTTTGTGTGTAGAGAACTCAATGCTATCTAGAGTTCAATTTTATAGTTTATAAGTGATGTTCTATATATGTCAATGGATTGATTTATGTTCACAAATACAAAATATGATATATGACATCATACACAATACATAAATCTGGAAACACTATTCATGTTATCTATTTTGATTCAGCATCTGCTTAATGGTCTTCTTTGTACTTTAGTTGTCAATTTGAGTGTAGCATTCACCTCCCTAAATATTTAATTTAAGATGGTCTGCTTCAATAAACCAAACTAGGATGTAACCATAATAGCATCTGGTTGCAGTCCCTTGATTATGATCTCCTCTTTCTAAATTTAGAATGCATGTCCATCACCTTCAACCCAATTGTCAGGATTCTTATCTCCTTCAAAACTACATGAATACATCCTGGCATCCCTCCATCACATGTTAATTAAGAAGGTGGTAGTGGTGATCTATGTTGCACGAAACAGACACTGATATGGATAAGAAGACGATACGAATATGGGATACGGACATTGTCAGATAGGTAAAGTAAGTAGTCAACTATGATGTACGATAGTACTTGCATAGATACAATTACGGAGCGATACGGGTACGGGCACCCTTTTGCTCGTGTTTGTGCAACATAGGTGGTGATAAAGTTCATGATTAGAGCTCACAATGATGATGGCAGCATACTCATACTTGTACTGTATGTGAAACCCCCAATAGTCCCATATTAGATAGAAGATGGAAGTGAAGTCTTGTTATGCTTATATTTGTGTACTTGGGTTTCATGTGTACATCCGGGTTAAGCATTTTGGTAAGTGGATAGCCAAGTGATGATGCATAGGCCAGGCCAAGGAGCCGTGGGTCGGGTCATGACAGTGTAAAAGAAGACACTGGCTTCAAAGGGATACTTTTCATTTATTGGTAAATACCTCTTGGTTGCACTGAAGCATAATAGGAATCTTTTGACTAGTAACAGAGTACTATTAATTAACATGTGATGGAGGCATGGACAGCACTAAATTCCCTTGTGAAAAAAAGCCGAATAGTTCACAACACCAAAGGGGGATTTAGCTTGGGTGTAGGAAAAATGGTAAGTACGGTTGCAATCACCCACAAACAATGTAAATTTCTGCGAAAATAAAAACCATAGAAATGTAGTTGGACTGAAGTCGTCGGATTGCCGAAAGAGAATTGTTTGCTAAACCTAAGTAGTTTAGAACTTTAATTTCTTAAATCTTACAAGGGTGGATATTCTGGATTGAACAATTGATACATTAAAAGTGTTGGGGTTGGTGAGCCAACTCTAGAAGTTAAGTTTAGCCCCACATTGCCCAAACCCCAAGTGTGTATTTCAATATAATGCTCATCATTGTATTGACTTGTGCACATGGGGTGTGGTAGTCCATGTGGCTTGTGGGATGTTTTTCCAAGAGGGCAAGGATCAAGACACCATAGATTGTAATCTTATTCTACCTACTATTGTGTCATATTACATAGATTGTAATCTTCTCAATTTTGAAGCTTCGTTTCGTCGTAGTCGGGATCAAACTGTGATTTTCAATATCTAACAGTTTTGAGTCCACCTTTGCAACCCCGGCACTAACAAAAAGTTCCGAAAGGAATGACATGAACTCTTACTCTGCACTCTGCAGGCTGGTAGATATACTATATATGGACTCCACAGGCAAAGAGGCTTCTGAAGAACTTGTTCGAGAATCACTTATAGCGATCTCTCAGTGTATTGCAGAAAATAACCTTGCTTCCAATGTGTTGGGCCACAAACCTGGCGATGCTGGTACTGTCATTGAGAGAAAAGACAGTGGATGTGCAGAAGAATATAGGTCTAAGCTGATCTCCATTTCATGCACACCATCTCCGGACTCTCAACCTGGGCATTCTACTGGAGAAAATCTAAGCAGTTGAAGAAAAAGAAAAAAAAAAACTGTTCTTGGAGACCTCTTGGTATATATTTTTTTCATGCTTAATTTGTAAGTTCTGATGAAACTTTGGTCAAAGTCCATGGGATCATGACATGTTGGTTACGATAGGGAGCTCCCGTGTGGATGGGTACGGTTCGAATCTCCCCTTAGGAACTTAGTTCCTAATCTGGTAGAAAGGACATAAAAGAAAGAAAAAACTTTGGTCAATCGACATCCGCTCAGGTGCAACTTTGCATCATTCTTGTGTAAATATCATGCCTTTTGTATGCTGAGAACTTTGCAACATTGCTTCTAAGTAATAATAAGGGTTTATTTACACTAACCTCCCCCTATGTTTTCGGTTTATTAAACATATCTTCCTTACTTTTAAAATAATTATACGGACCTCTCATCTGCTTTATGTTGTAAGAATGGTTAGCAAAGGCGGGTCTAGAAACTGAAGTTGTACTGGGCTACAACATATTCGAATTGGCTAGAGGTGGGCTAACCTATATATAAAAAATTAATAGTACTCTGTTACTAGTCAAAATGAAATTTACATTTCTATGGTTTTTATTTTCGCAAAAAGAATGTATAGGTTAGCCCACCTTCTGCGAAAATAAAAACCATAGAAATGTATAGGTTAGCCCACCTTTGCTAACCATTCTTTTTCATTTTACAGAAAAATTAATAGTACTCTGTTACTCGTCAAAATGATATATACGGACCTCTTTTTCATGTTTGACAATGAAACTTTTTTATTTAGAGAGGATATAATGGAGAAAATGAAACTAAAAATAAAAATTTAGGACTTGAGGTGGTATAAAATCCAGGGTGTAAACGCTAATTAGCAAAAAAATGGTACAATCCAATAACTTGTGAAAAAGGTGTCAAGGGGGTGGGGTTGAAATCATACTTAACCACAAAATTTGTTATTTGCTAGACAACTATAGATGTTTTGTACAACTTCCCAAGCAAAAAAATGTACTATGTTGACTATGTATCCTCGTATATTTCAAATGCAGCATTCATCCAAAGAATTCAAGTGCACAGTGTTCTCATGATTTGGTTGGGTTTTAGTTGTGACCATGTGTGACCATCTACTTAGTAAGTGGAGAACTAACCTAATTAATATTTGTGGAAATTTGGTACAACCTCCTGCATTATCAAACCTTTCTTAAAATATTTTTTTATTCTAAATATACACTCAGTATACCATCCACCCCTAAATACTAATATACTTATATAATGTCCACTTTTCTGCAGATAATATAATTATGTTAAAAGACGTATATGTCATACCATAAGGGACAAACCTTTCTCGAAGACAAAAATACATTGTCTAAAATAACCCAAAAGTTATATAATTTTACAACTCTACCATCTCTATTTTCCTCCACATTTTTGTTTCATATGTGAGTAAATTATCAAACTTGTTCATGACTGTATAAAGTATATTAAATGTATTAAGTGTACTTTATTTCTTATGGAAGTCTCCCTTTCCGTGGATATATGAGTATCACATATCCACATCAGACTTATATTTATCATAAGTTAGATTATAGTGATCATAAGTTAGATTGACTGCAAAAAATAGAATTTAGAAAAAAAAATCTAAAATAAATATAATTTAAACATAATAAATATTCTAATATTAATTTTTCTAGAAGATAATTTGTGTAGTAAGAAACTAAGTTAGGAACTAAATTTCTCAGAATATCTCGATTATAACAATATAAACTAGTAGTCAGGCACACACATTGCATGTGCAAAATGACTATACATTCTTTAGAATTATAAATTTTAAAGCTAAAATTTAATCTCATTCAAATATAATTTTTAAATTTTAATATTTGAACAACTTTAATCTTATTTGAATATAAAATTTAGAATTTAAAAGTAAAAGTATATCTAAATTTTAAATTTAAATATAATACTTTTTAATGTAACCTTACAATATATTAGATATTTTTGCATCTTATATAAATCTAAGATTTTAACTTTTATATCAATATTTAAAGTTGATAGGTATTAAATTTAAGGCTTAAATTCAACTTGATATCCTCAACTATTCCAGTTTTTCAACTTATACCATAAACTATAATATCATACAAATTACTATCATCAACTATTGAATATTTTCAAGTTGATACCCTTCTCAGCCAGGGATTAATTTTTTTCGTTTCAACAAACATAAATAATATATTTTTATCAAATTATCCCCACCCCTTCCGCTCCCGCCGTCGTTGCTGATGTTGCCGCCGCCGAGGAAAGAAAATGGGGGGGGGGGGGGGGGGGGGGGGGGGGGGGGATATTTTTATCTTTTAGGATTTTTCATACTATTAGGGTATTGAGTTGTACAATTATAGTTAAGGTATTAAGTTGTCTAATATTAAATTTAGGATATCAAGTTAAAATTTAGCCCAAATTTAATCCAACCGGAGAAGCACTTAAAGTCGTTTAAATAAGTAAATTGGCTTTGCGTTGTATGCTTGTAAATATATTAGTAAGTGCAATGTATGAAAATAATAAAAAAGAGAACTATACTTTTATGGATTTCTTGAAACTACATGTGCTTGTAACCGAGCTTGAAGTTGTCTGGTGGATATCAGAAATACCCTGAAGCCAAAACTACAAAGTAAACATATAGACTCAAAGAGAACATAAATCAATGTCAGCCATGAACAAATAACATGCAGATACCCATCCATACCAGCATGTAATGCTAGTTCAGGAACATGACTGAATAAAACAAAAAAAAAGTACATATAATACTCGTTAAAAAATAAACTATAATGCAAATTCTTCTATAAGATAAATCAAAATTTTAGATTCATAACAAAGCCAAATATGTCAAAATTAAGAAGAACACATTATACCAGTGATAAGAAACACCGTTGAGTTGGAATTAACATACCGATCATTAGATGCATTCACTGAAGTAAAAAAAAAAAAAGTCACATCAAATCCATCAAAAAATCTTAGAAAAAAAATGAAAAAAAAAAAAACTGACTTCATGAGATCGATCATGACCGAGAAGTCGAAGGAGTTGCAGGAGACTTATTGGATTGGAATAAAAATTAAGAAGGAGAGGTAGAGAGAGACAAAGAGGGAAAGTAGTGCAAATAATTTTTTTTCTCTTTTTTATTCTCATTTCAAGGAGAGAGAGAGAGAGAGAGAGAACCATATGGGAATGAGACTGGCAACAATAGAGAAAAAAAAGAGAGGAGGAGGTTACACGGTTTTAGATTAGTTTTCTAAAAGGTATATCACCAAAATAATAATGATATTCCTGATATTTAGATTATATAATAGTATAGATATAGAAAAAAAAAAAGTATGGATACATGAGATCTATTAATATACCATAAAACATTTATAAGTTTAGGATTATTAATCTAATTAATATGGGAGATATCCACAATAACCAAATTAGCCAATAATTCCTAAAATGCAAGAATACAAAATAAAATTACAAATACTTCAGAAATTAAATTAATATTTTTATAGTTTAGAAACATAAACATACGGATGTTATAAATGAACAAATAAATACAAATTTAACGATTGTGTGATTTATTACATAGTAATATGTAACAAAGTAATGTTATTTGTTATATTTTTTTGAAGCCTATCTTTTATTTGTATTATGTTAGATATTGTTATTATTTGTTACATATAAGAATAATATGTGACATCTATATGTAACAAGTTACATGTTACTACTATTTTGTTACATATAATAGACATATATAACATCTACTTATAATTTGTGGTATATATCTAATTTGTTACCATTGCATCTAACTTGTGACCTTGGAACCTAACTGTTAATTTTTATACTTCATGTGTGACTTTGATAACGAACTTGTGATAATAACATGTGACGTGTGACATTTTCATATAACTTATGATATTGATATCTAATTTGTGAACAACGCATGGAACGTTGTGACATCGGTAGATAATATGTGATATTAGTATTTGTGATATTTGTACTTTATCTGTGATATTGATATATATACTTATTACTTGTCGTTGTAACACATTATAAATAAAATTGTATGTTGCACACAAATCGAGACAAAAATAGAGACCAGGATTTGACTGAAATACAAGTGAAAATAAATCGTATCAAAATAAAGTAAGAAGAAATTTCAAGACTATGGATACAAACCACTTCGTAAACGAAGTTTTAGAGCATAATCAGCATAAAAAATAAAATTCTACACGTAATTAATAATAAAATAATTCATTAGTGGGTCCAAGAGAGATTGTTGACACTTTTTAATGAGGACTTTCTTAAGAGATTAGTACAATTAATATATATAATTTTCTTTAAATAACTATCTTTACTTTATGATACAAATATAAAAAGTATATGAGTGCATTGTAATTTAGCTTTTGTACAAAAAAAATTCTTTAATATTCCCATGCTGTATTGAATTCGAAGTTCCCCTCCCCGTAAGTTATGTCCATTATGAGTTGTGCTACTACAACAATTCTCCTTCTAAATATAGCTCTTTACTTTTTATTTTCCATCCACTTTAACTTTTCATAACATTGACATACTTAGCCTAAATCTATCTATATTAAACTATTATCCATGCTTTCTTCTTTAGATTATTTAGTTTTATAGTCTAGCATAATATTCGAAATTTGAGTTTGGATTTTCATATTATCCGGAAAAAATGTCTGGATTTCGTCCTAACGGTCGACTTGGACTGATCGTTAGATCTTGTACCATGTCTCTATGATATTCAAATTTACGTTTAGTTCAGGGTCTTGTCTAATATTTCAAATTTTGCTTAGAGGTCTCAATTTTGGACGATCTTCTGGACAATATTTAAACATAAACACAGATTTGAAAATATTATACTAGGTCTGATCAATGGATACCCTACGGAAAAAAAAAGGGATGTATATTCAAGATTGAAAATTAGATTTGACATGTTTATAGGGCTCTAAATAACCTCTCAAATTGTTAATAAACTATGTCATCAATGTGTCTGTTTTCCAAACTTTATCATTATTTATGAAGACCCTATAATAATTATTTTGATTAAAATAATGTGTTTAAAAATCTTAAACAAATACTAATCTCGATTAAAGACCAACAAAAGTCCAAGATTCCCATACCTAATAGTCCAATTCCTTGGACTTTTCTTTTAGCATATGGGGAGCAGGACAAGGGGGAAAGTTGTTCCCTCTCCTCACACTAAATGTCAATTAACAATCCAATTTTCCTCACCCTTCCCCCCCATGTGGACCCCACTTCTCCTCTGGCCAGTCAACCCCCATGCCATGGAGACTCAACTGAGCTTCATGTGGGACCCAAAAGTAAGTAAGTACACTTCCACTCCATTGTTAGAGAATAAAGAATTTATTCTTACTCCACAATTAGGCACTAGGGTTGTTAGTTAATTAGATCCGATAATCTGGATCGGAATCCGACTCCGACTTCAAATTCAAACCGAGTTTATCCAAGTTGGGCCAAAATAGATTTGATGTGGTTAAAATCATAAGATTCAGATCCATCGTTTAGTATGAACTAAGTTATTTTTGTCTGGTAGAATAAAAATTCGTGTTACGAAACTTTTCATATATAAAATATTGTTTATATTTTGATCGCCTCCTGCATGAGCATGAAACTTGTGGCAAAGAGACGCCATTCTTTACTGTAGTAATCTACTTGTAGCTTATTCTATTCAAAATATATATATATATATATATATATATATATATATATATATTTGTGTGTGTGTTTGTTGGAAACGAGACTACTTGCGGAACCGAGCAAAACGTACAAACCAAAAACGCCAAATACAAATCGCATACACAGAGATTTTTGACGTGGAAAATTCTTGCGGAAAAAACCACGGGACGATCGGAGTCCAACCCTGAAAAGCGTCAACTAATGGAATAAGAAATACACCGACTCCTTACAAGCTTTTCACCGATCCAAACGGATCACCACAACTCTTTTGGAACAGAAAATAGATTATAACCACGAAGAAAAAAGACAACGAGAAATACCCAAACGGCCCCAATCATTCTTTCTCCTCTCCAATGTTGCAATGGCACTTTTGTCTCATTTTATTTCCTTGTTGCTATTTTTTTTAGAGAGAGATATATTTTAGGGCAATGAGACACCTATATATAGCCTCAAACCCACAACTAGCATTCATATTATAGATAGGAATATCCAATCCAAATACAAATCTATTGACATATTCCTATTATATGTAGGAATATTCAATCCAAATAAATTGAGGTATTCCTATTATATGTAGAAATACTCAATCCTACTCCGGAGTATTTTACACATAGGTTGGGAACCCCACCCACTCCAACAAATCTCCCCATTCACAACTATGTGGAGGAAGTCGTCATCCCGACGATCCGCCTGCAGTACTCAAACTTTTCTCTTGGTAGAACCTTTGTGAACATATCTGCTCCGTTGTCATCTGTATGAACCTTCTCAAGCGTCGCTTCCTTCTTGTCAACCACATCCCGTATCCAATGATACCGGGTATCAATGTGCTTGGACCGGCTATGAAATGTCTGGTTCTTCATAAGGTGAATAGCACTCTTACTATCGCAAAGCAAATGATACTACTCCTGCTTTAGCCCAATTTCCTACAGTAGCTTCTTCATCCGCATCAACTCCTTGCAAGCCTCCGTCGCCGCAATGTATTCTGCCTCTGTCGTCGACAAGGCAACACACTTCTGTAAACGCGACTGCCACGATACTCCTCCACCAGCAAACATCATCACATAGCCAGAAGTCGATTGTCTCATCTCTACATCTCCAGCCATATCAGCGTCGGTATATCCAACCAGCTTCGACTCGTCACCACCAAATAAAAGTCTCCAATCGGCAGTACCCTGAAGATATCGTAGAATCAACTTGACCCCATTCCAATGTACCCTTCCAGGATTGGAAGTGTACCTGCTAATTGTGCCGACTGTGTGAGCATTGTCTGGCCTCGTACATACCATAGCATACATAAGACTCCCCACGGCTGAGGCATATGAAACTCGTACCATATCTTCCTTCTCGTCCTCAGTAGATGGACACTGCTCCTCAGTGAACTTAAAGTGAGTCGTAAGGGGGTTACTCACTTTCTTGGACCCGTCCATCCCGAAATGCTGAAGTATCCGATAAATGTACTTCTTTTGGGACAAGTGTAGCAGCTTGGACTCTCTCTCTCTCTTTCTCTCTCTCTCTCTCGGCTGATCTCCATCCCAAGAATAGTCTTCGCTGCGCCCAAATCCTTCATAGAGAAGGCCGTGCCCAGTTGGCGCTTCAACTCTGCTATCATGGTGGCATTCCGACCCACCAACAGCATATCATCAACATAAAGCAACAAAATGATGAAATTCTCCTCGGCGAAGTACCTCACAAAAATACAATGATCCGACGTCGTCCGTGCATAGCCATGCTCCCCCATAAATGACTCAAACTTCCTGTACCACTGCCTCGGAGCCTGTTTCAGACCATACAAGCTCTTCCTCAACCGGCAGACCAAATATGACTTGCCCTTCTCACAGAATCCCTCTGGCTACTCCATGTACAACTCCTCCTTAAGATTATCATGGAAGAATGTCGTCTTCATGTCCATTTGCTCGACCTCCAAGTCAAAACTGGTTGTCAATGCTAGCACCACCCATATAGACGGCTGCTTGACGAATGGAGAAAAGATCTCATTATAATCTACATCTTTTTGCTGACCGTAGCCTTTAACTACCAGCCTCGCTTTGTATCGAGAGCGAGTAGCATCATCTGTCTGCTTCACTCTGAACACCCATCGATTCTTCAAAGCCTTCTTGTCATTTGGCAATCGTACCAGATCATAAATATAGTTGGCATCCAAGAAACTTATCTCCTCCTACATGGCCTCCATCCACTCCTGTCTGTGTTCGTCTTTCATAGCCTCTGCGAAACTTTTGGGTTCTCCCCCGTCAGTCAGTAGCACATATTCACCCGGTGAGTATCTCGTAGATGGTCGACGCTCTCTATCGCTCCTCCTCAACGGAACCACTGGTGCTGGTTGTATATCTACAGTCTTCTCCCCTCCAGGAACAGCCTCCTCGGCATGCTCATCCTCCTGAGGGTCACCCTGACCACCATTAGCAGGCTGATGATCAAGGCTGAAAGCAACTCCATGTACTGTCTCTCCCATAACTGGATCCTCTGTAAACCCCCTCACCCAAAATTAGGGCTACTTGGCTTAGATAGTGAAATTAGGGCTAATTTGAACCAATTAGAATAAGAACACGGCATTTAATTTAAGTGCGAAACAATTATGACACGTAGCGCACCTTACCGTTGCTCGATAATTGGAGCACCTCACTAGCCGTTGCCTATCTACGAATTTCACAACATTGACCTAGACGTGCCCGCCTACCTTTCTGGCCCTTGTGCAACTCATAATATTGCTTTCTTGTGCTACATTTTAGTCACACAATAAACGTCGCGGACGTTATTTATTAATTATAAATAAATTCTAATTTTGTACCCATGTGCGTCCCAATCGAAATCGTGAACCCAATCTTGACCGTTTTGTACGACCTGGATTTTATTAATAATCTACTCTGTATCCTCTACGTTTGTAATCCCCCTGATTTTCAAGAATTTTTAAATTTGGATTTTTCTGAATTTCTGGAATTTTCTTGGATTTTTCTGTAATTTAAATAAGATATTTTAATTTTTAAAAGGATTTTTAAATATTATTAATTAATATTAAAATATTATGAAAATAATATTTTATGGTGTAAAATAGAAAACTAGACATAGGGTAATTTTCTGGAAATTTATTGGATCCCGGATGAATTTTTAAAGCATTAAAAACTATTATTTATTTTAACCAATTAATTAAACCCAACATTGAACCAAAATTAACCGACCCGGTCTAACCAACCCAACCCAAACCCAATTCAGACTAGCGGGTCGGGCCGGGTCCGCCCAACCCGCAACCCACTCCAACCCGCAACCCGATAACCTCTCCCCTCCCAACGTTCACCCGACCCCTGACCTACCCCCGCCGTCGGCGACCCTCCGGCTCCCTGCGAACGCCCGCCGCCACCGCTCTCCATCTTCCCCGACCCTCCGCCTCCTCTCCCCGCAACGGCCTCCGCCTGTCTTCCTCCTCCTTCCTATATAAAGCCCCAGCCGGCCATATCTCCTCTCCCCTCCGCCGATGCTCACCTCCCCGCCGTGCCGCGCGCCGCCCCAGCACGCCGTCCTCCGCCTGACGCCACTCGGCCCCTCGCCTGAACCCGCCTCCCTCTCCCCAGCCTCGTCCACAGGCTGCTCCATCTCCCACCAGCTCCGTCGACGGCAGCCCGGCCCTCTCCTTCTTCTTCTTCCTTCCCCGCTCGGTCGCAAGCCCCAGCCGTAGCAGCAGTTTCCCCCGCCCGCTCCAGTCGTCGGCCGTCCTCCGGACCTCGCCGCCCGGCCGCCCAGGACCTCCTCGAGCTTCCACCGACCGCAGCCGACCAGAACCCCCGCTCCCCGCGGCCTGACACGGATGCCCTAGCTCGGACACGGTTGGGACACAGTGTCCAGGACACGAAACGGATACGAAGATTCGGTTTTCTGGATCCCAGTTCAGGTATTCATAACTTCTTGCTCGTAGCTCGGAATTCGATTCTGTAAATTTTATCGCGTAGCCTGTTTGACCCTCTCGGTGCCCGGACAAACCGCTCGGGGCATCGCGTCCTGTGGTGATCGCACACCGCGATCCAAAAACAGGAAAAACTTAGCCCTGTTTCACCTCGGAATCGAGTACGCCCCGCCAAACGGAACGACTTGGTCGCGTGCGATCTTCACAGATACGTGCGCGTCGTTGATATGGACGTGCAAGATTTCGCAGAAGCTGATTCCGATGTGCGTGCACACCGAAATCAGTGCGTATCCGCGGACACCGCCCCGTATCCGACTTTTCTGTTTCTCGCTGTAACTTAGTGTACACACGTCGGATCGAGACGAAACTTGCGTCATCGGACTCGTAGCAATACGCTGGTCCTGTGAGCCAAGTTTGGTTCGATTCTGAGAACTTTGACAAAATTGCGTGTCGTGGGCCCCACAGACTCCACTTGACGGGCGATTTTGAGAACGGCTCATCGGAATCCAAATTTGGAAGTTCCATTGGGTTCGTATTATCGTTCCTGACCTGTTGACACTAAGTTGGACTATTTTTTGAGACCTTTGACCCTGACGTATTTTTCGGTGCAAAGCGGCCCACATTTGGACCCCGTTTGCCCCGAAAATGACGTTTTTGCCCTTGTCTCCAAATTGGACTCAAGGACAGGCAATCCTAGCTGTTTAATATTTTCTGGACCTGATGGTGATGTCTGTTTCAGCAACCAGAGTACTGCCTGCAATCCCCGCTGAAGTCAGAGCTACAATTGGAGACAAAACCCAGGCAAGTATACCTTGCCAAATCCTGCAGTTTTGTTGCTTATCTCCTGGATTATTTTTCATTGTCTTGCAAGATATTTGTACAATGGTTGCATGCTTTTCAATTGTTACTTTTCTGTCATATATAGTTCTTGATGCTTGTTGATTTATTCCTGCTGCTCTAGTTTTATTTCCTCGTTTTGCGTGCATGTACATTATTTGCTCTTTTCCTTGGATCACTACTTGTTCCATAGACATATTGTTTACTCTGCATTCCTGGAGTTGACTTGACTGATTTCTCAGTTCCTAGATGATTGTTATTGGACATTGACTACACTTGAGCAAACCTCGATTGTGAGTACCCATAGTACTGCAATAGAGAATTGTTCATTTGACTACCTCCTTCGTGAGCTCCCGTTGGGCTGCGAAAGAGACATACTATAGACTGTGAGTCCCCGTTGGACTGCTTTCTATAGGATCGTGATCTCCTATTGAGATGCGATTACCCCGATTGCTAGTAGTCATGTCTGATAGCATCACTGGCATGCCACTGTCTTAGATATAGTGATTTCTCGTGTCTTATTTGGTGTGTTTACTTTCTTCTCTATCTTGCATGTCATTTACTATATTTGGCTCGTATTCTTTTGTATCTTGCTATGTCCCCTGAGGACCTGGTTTTGTTCTCCAGATTTAGCAGACGAGGAGTACCGCAGCTTACGGACCAACACCAGATGAGAGTTTGATTGCAGTTGATGGCCCTGCTTATACTTAGTTACTTTCTAGCATGGTTTATTTATCTCTTTCTTGTCTATATTTTTTTGTTTGTCGGTAGTGGATTTGTCTCCACCCGACTTAGTATTATTTCTTGTTGGATATTCGACAGTAACTTTACTTTCAGCATTTAATTCAGTTTTGTTTTAGTTCATGGTGTTCTATGGATGAGATTAGTAAACCCTGACTAATATAATACAGCTTAAGTACGCTCCGATGGATCCATTAAATTGGGTTTGTCCATCGGTGTGTGCTGCTGGCCATTATCACGCGTCCAGTCCCTCGGTATTTTGGGACTGGGGCGTGACATGGTTTTTGTGTGGTGGCCCATACAGGTCAACGACTAAATTGTTCGGTTTCAACTTAGGGACCGAACAGGCCTGCAATAAGAATAGGATAAATTTTAGTATCTCATCCACTTGCTTGAAACGTTCTTGATATCTATATCGGATTCGAATCAATTTCTTGAATTGTATCCTGCCTTGATTCCTGTACGCCTCATATTATTTATTTTGGTTGCAGAGTTATGGATTCACAAGCAAACGATGAGACTCCTGCAATATCACCATGGGATGCTTTGGTAACCAATGAAGAGGAAGTAACACCAGTAGAAGAAGGTCCATCCGCTCAACAGCACAGTCAAGCGAATCAACAATACGACATTCCACCATCGACGCAATTGCCCGTAATTCCACCAGGGCAGGCCATGGACGGGCAGCAGATGTTTCAACTGATCCATGCAATAGTGCAAGCTCAACAAGAGGCTTGGAGTCGTAGCTTAGTAACAGTACTAGAGTAGGCACGACGGCCAACGACGGGTTCTATCGCCGATTTTTGCCAGCTGAAGCCCCGTACCTTCTCAGGAAAAGAGGAGCCCACCGAAGTTCATGAGTGGCTCACCAACACACAACATCAATTAGAAGCAGCTAAACTTCCAAGGGAACGTTGGATGACTGCCGTTAGAATGCAGTTGACGGACAATGCTCATCACTGGTGGCTATCTGAAGAGACCCGGCTCGGACCAGACCGAGTCACTTGGGAAGAGTTCTCTAGACTCTTTCTGGAGATGTACATTCCAGCCATTGCTCGATCAGAACTTCGGGATAAGTTCAATCGCCTCATTCAAGACAATCTGACAGTGGAAGAGTACAACGTGGAGTTCATTCGCCTGAGTCGTTTTGCCCCTACTTTGATTCAGGCAGAAGAAGAAAAGGCTGAGAAGTTCTTCGACGGACTAAACATTGAGCTACAGAAACTGATTGGATCCGTTGCGCCTACATCTTATCCGGATGTTCTTACTGCAGCACGACGCATGGAGCGTGTCATCAGGAGAGAGACCAATCTGAAGAGGTCATCCACATCAGCATCAGCCGGAGCACCACAGAAAGAAACTGCAAAGAGACTTCACAGTTACCAGCCACCAGAAGCATCTCCACAGGCAATACCTGTCTGTTCATATTGTCACAGGCAAGGTTATATTGAGGACCAGTGCAGACGCAAAAAGAGATTATGTTTAGCTTGCGGATCCAGTCAGCATTTGTTAAAGGAATGCCCAGAGCATCAAGAAAGAGCACCAAAAGTTAACCAGCAAGCGTTACCAGTACCGAGGACAATCTATCCAGCGTTGGGAGCACCACAAACGGAAGTTCGAGAAGTTCTACCACCAGCTTCAGGAGGGTATCCGCCGAGGCCACCCTTGATACCCCAGGTACTGCTCTTCCAGCAGGCTCAGCAGCAGCAGAGGAATCGACGGCGAGGACGCAGATAAGCCCTGACGATGATCTTTGAGAACGCGCAGAACCAAGAAGTAGCTAATGCGCGTAAGTTCTTGTAGTTTTATGTTTCTAGATCGTGCCTGTTGATTCGTGACCCTAGCCTTAACCAGATAATTTTAACTTGATAACCTAGTGATCACCTAGTAATGTTGCTGTTAAATTAATATATTTTTAAAAAGAATAACCTGGTTTTCTAAAACTGTAATTTTCTAGAGTTCCCATATTTGGGAAATTGCATAACTTTTAATGCTTAGGGAAATAATTTTTCTAGGTGTTACTCTCAACCTTGACATTCCTTGATTTTGATGTGCTTCGAACAATAGTTGTAACCGTGTCATTTCTGTTGACCGGTTATTCTTTGATTGCGAGGACGCAATCCTCTTAAGGGGGGTAGATTGTAATCCCCCTGATTTTCAAGAATTTTTTAATTTGAATTTTTCTGAATTTCTGGATTTTTCTTGGATTTTTCTGTAATTTAAATAAGGTATTTTAATTTTTAAAAGGATTTTTAAATGTTATTAATTAATATTAAAATATTATAAAAATAATATTTTATGGTGTAAAATAGAAAACTAGACAGGGTAATTTTCTGAGAATTTATTGGATCCCGGATGAATTTTTAAAGCATTAAAAACTATTATTTATTTTAACCAATTAATTAAACCCAACATTAAACCAAAATTAACCGACCCGGTCTAACCAACCCAACCCAAACCCAATTCAGACTAGCGGGTCAGGCCGGGTCCGCCCAACCCGCAACCCACTCCAACCCGCAACCCGATAACCTCTTCCCTCCCAACGTTCACCCGACCCCTGACCTACCCCCGCCGCCGGCGACCCTCCGGCTCCCTGCGAACGCCCGCCGCCACCGCTCTCCATCTTTCCCGACCCTCCGCCTCCTCTCCCCGCAATGGCCTCCGCCTGTCTTCCTCCTCCTTCCTATATAAAGCCCCAGCCGGCCATATCTCCTCTCCCCTCCGCCGGCGCTCACCTCCCCGCCGTGCCGCGCGTTGCCCCAGCACGCCGTCCTCCGCCTGACGCCACTCGGCCCCTCGCCTGAACCCGCCTCCCTCTCCCCAGCCTCGACCACAGGCTGCTCCATCTCCCACCAGCTCCGTCGACGGCAGCCCGGCCCTCTCCTCCTTCTTCTTCCTTCCCCGCTCGGTCGCAAGCCCCAGCCGTAGCAGCAGTTTCCCCCGCCCGCTCCAGTCGTCGGCCGTCCTCCGGACCTCGCCGCCCGGCCGCCTAGGACCTCCTCGAGCTTCCACCGACCGCAGCCGACCAGAACCCCCGCTCCCCGCGGCCTGACACGGATGCCCTAGCTCGGACACGGTTGGGACACAGTGTCCAGGACACGAAACGGATACGAAGATTCGGTTTTCTGGAGCCCAGTTCAGGTATTCATAACTTCTTGCTCGTAGCTCGGAATTCGATTCCGTAAATTTTATCGCGTAGCCTGTTTGACCCTCTCGGTGCCCGAACAAACCGCTCGGGGCATCGCGTCCTGTGGTGATCGCACACCGCGATCCAAAAACAGGAAAAACTTAGCCCTGTTTCACCTCGGAATCGAGTACGCCCCGCCAAACGGAACGACTTGGTCGCGTGCGGTCTTCACAGATGCGTGCGCGTCGTTGATACGGACGTGCGGGATTTCGCAGAAGCTGATTCGGATGTGCGTGCACACCGGAATCAGTGCGTATCCGCGGACACCGCCCCGTATCCGACTTTTTTGTTTCTCGCTGTAACTTAGTGTACACACGTCGGATCGAGACGAAACTTGCGTCATCGGACTCATAGCAATACGCTGGTCCTGTGAGTCAAGTTTGGTTCGATTCTGAGAACTTTGACAAAATTGCGTGTCGTGGGCCCCACAGACTCCACTTGACGGGCGATTTTGAGAACGGCTCATCGAAATCCAAATCTGGAAGTTCCGTTAGGTTCGTATCATCGTTCCTGACCTGTTGACACTAAGTTGGACTATTTTTTGAGACCTTTGATCCTGACGCATTTTTCGGTGCAAAGCGGCCCACATTTGGACCCCGTTTGCCCCGAAAATGACGTTTTTGCCCTTGTCTCCAAATTGGACTCAAGGACAGGCAATCCTAGCTGTTTAATATTTTCTGGACCTGATGGTGATGTCTGTTTCAGCAACTGGAGTACTGCCTGCAATCCCCGCTGAAGTCAGAGCTACAATTGGAGACAAAACCCAGGCAAGTATACCTTGCCAAATCCTGCAGTTTTGTTGCTTATCTCCTGGATTATTTTTCATTGTCTTGCAAGATATTTGTACAATGGTTGCATGCTTTTCAATTGTTACTTTTCTGTCATATATAGTTCTTGATGCTTGTTGATTTATTCCTGCTGCTCTAGTTTTATTTCCTCGTTTTGCGTGCATGTACATTATTTGCTCTTTTCCTTGGATCACTACTTGTTCCATAGACATATTGTTTACTCTGCATTCCTGGAGTTGACTTGACTGATTTCTCAGTTCCTAGATGATTGTTATTGGACATTGACTACACTTGAGCAAACCTCGATTGTGAGTACCCATAGTACTGCAATAGAGAATTGTTCATTTGACTACCTCCTTCGTGAGCTCCCGTTGGGCTGCGAAAGAGACATACTATAGACTGTGAGTCCTCGTTGGACTGCTTTCTATAGGATCGTGATCTCCCATTGAGATGCGATTACCCCAATTGCTAGTAGTCATGTCTGATAGCATCACTACCATGCCACTGTCTTAGATATAGTGATTTCTCGTGTCTTATTTGGTGTGTTTACTTTCTTCTCTATCTTGCATGTCATTTACTATATTTGGCTCGTATTCTTTTTTATCTTGCTATGTCCCCTGAGGACCTGGTTTTGTTCTCCAGATTTAGCAGACGAGGAGTACCGCAGCTTACGGACCAACACCAGATGAGAGTTTGATTGCAGTTGATGGCCCTGCTTATACTTAGTTACTTTCTAGCATGGTTTATTTATCTCTTTCTTGTCTATATTTTTTTGTTTGTCGGTAGTGGATTTGTCTCCACCCGACTTAGTATTATTTCTTGCTGGATATTCGACAGTAACTTTACTTTCAGCATTTAATTCAGTTTTGTTTTAGTTCATGGTGTTCTATGGATGAGATTAGTAAACCCTGACTAATATAATACAGCTTAAGTACGCTCTGATGGATCCATTAAATTGGGTTTGTCCATCGGTGTGTGCTGCTGGCCATTATCACGCGTCCAGTCCCTCGGTATTTTGGGACTGGGGCGTGACAACGTCCCAGACCCTTTGTTCCGCCTATTTTTATTTTTATGTGCTTCTAATTAATTCTAGAACATCGTGCGCGTTCGATTTAATTAATTAAATCGAATTTTCCGCCTTTGTGCAATTTTCCAATTATTGGGGGGATTTTACACAAAAACGCATTAAGGTATCCTCATCATTGGACAATTCATGAAGAAACTCAATTTTCCCTTCATGAAGATTTTTCCCATAATTTTCACGATGTGCAACGCGCGCACATCGCTCTCGTATATTTAAACCCCATCCTTGCATTTTAATTAATGTAATTCTAGCCTTCCCAAACACCCTCATGAGAGCCAAGGCCCAACCCTAAGGATAGTTGACCAAGCCCACAAATTCCTAGGTCAACCCAAACCAAAAGTCCCCATGTATAAATACTCTCTTCCATTACTTTTCTTTTCCTATTTTATTCCCAAAACCAATCTTTCCCATAGCCGACTCCCCCTTTTTCCCTGTACATAGCCAACTCCCCCTTCTTCCCTGTGCACCCCTTGGCCGGAGCTCCGCCATGAACCCGTCGGACCACACCCAGCCGACACCCCCTATACCCATACTGTTCTTCTTCCCCGCCTCTCCACGAGCTCGCGAGCCGACCCACGACCGATCTTCTCCGAGCCCAGACCGACGTCCCCGCCGACTTCCCGGGCAACCACGAGCAGTCACCTGCACCTACCACCAGTCTCCTCCGCTCTCCTCCTCCCCTGTCTTTCCTTCTCCCCTTGGCCGGCCTCCGGTCAGTCGACAGCAGTCATCATCATCCTCCTCCTCTTTATCTTCTTCATCATCCTCCTCCTCTTCATCTTCATCATCATCCTCCCCATCTCGCCCTCTCCCTCTCCGCTGACGACGGCAAGGTTGTTTACTGCTGCTGACAGCGATGATATCCGCACAGCTGTTCAATATGTCAGCAGGTTTAGGCCATGGACAACTTTAATGGGTGTTGGCTGGGGATACGGTGCAAATATGCTTACTAAATATCTTGCTGAAGTGGTAGAGATAACTCCTCTTGCAGCTGCTGCTTGCATTGATACTCCTTTTGACGTGGGGGAAGCTACAAGGTCATTCCCCCATCATGCTGCTATGGACCAAAAACTCACAGGTGGGTTGAAAGAGATTTTCAGAGCTAATAAGGAACTTTTCCAAGGAAAAGCTAAAGACTTCTATTCCATGATGAGTACGAGAAAGCTGGTCAACAAAGTGAAGATACCTGTTCTTTTTATACAGAGTGATGATGGCACAGTACCACTTATCTCTGTTCCACGCAGCACAATTTCAGAAAATCCTTTTACAAGCCTGCTCTTTGTTCTTGTCTGTCATCGTCATCATCGTCGTCAACATCTCCTCGCCGCCGTCCAGTTGATCCCGTGCACGTACTCTGAGGTATGAACCTATCGGTCTGCTCCATTTATGTGTGCTTGTGTGTATGCCAATAGGATATTAGTATTGCTTATTGACTGTTAGCTGATGACGGACCCTGAGTCGGTGAACCCTGTACTGCGTACACGAACTTGTACTCGTACGCGTATATTAATTAGTTTGATATAATTATATATATTTAGTATGTATATACTATTCAACTTAGAATATGTATAATTAAGGAATATATATGGTGTATGTGTATATTGTAATTAATTATATATTAATAAATAATTAGGAGTAGGTGTATTCAGATTGTATGACCTAGGACACCGTGGACTACCCCGTATTTGTCCCTGACCTTGTTGACCCTAAGAACAATGTTGGTGTCTGCCTTGAGTACACCGACGTACTGGCGAGACCGTGTTAGTTGACTGACTTATTGTGTGCAGTACTTCAAGACCCGACCCCCGCGTAATTCAATGCGTAATTGACCGTGTTAGATGATTAGTGCCACCCTCTAGTGTACCCGAGTCCAGTATAAATATTGTTGTGTGTGCACTAGTGTAATGACTAATGATTTTATTGTATTATATTCATATGTACATAGGATGTTGGAATTATTCTGCGCGACTGTTGGAGCAGGTTATTGGTACATCACAGCTTTCTTGTCAGGCAAGTATACCTTGCCATTGTACTGTTTTTACATTCCATATGAGGCATGCATGTTTATTTTCTGTTTATTTAGTTCATTTATTTTAAACTGCTATATAAACTGCGCGTCCAAGGAAACTTGGGTGCAACGACGGTGTCGTCGTACTATGTTTTATTTATGTATATGCATTGGACCTACTTTATGCGACTACCCCATTTTCATGAGGCATTTATGTTTCATTGGCCATGACACTATTCATACACGAGTGTGAGTCACATGTAGGACACGGACTTGCGTATTCGGCTGGCCACTGGTACGTATAGGTCGTGCGACGGATAGGGATAACTGCCAATAGAAACTTTGCATGCTAGTAGACCTGGCGGTTATTAGAGGTATTATCGTGTCATGGACATGACATGCTTAGAGCATTGGGTGGAGAGAACAACAAGTACCGTATTTGGGCTCCATTGCACTTTCCTTGTGTAACCCGTACGCTCCGCCGGAGATACGCGGTCATGATGACCCCTATATATTATCATGGCGGGCCTCCGACGTTCGAAAGTCGTCGTGCCTTTGTAGGCCCCTGGATCTCCAAGAGAACTATGCCAATCCTATTTATGGCCAGATAGCCCACTTGTTAGAAAGTTGTTCTCAAACTGCATTCACATAGATGGTTAGGCGACCCCGATGGATGTTTATTTTCAGTACTTTATTGGCATGTGCTTTTTGTATCTTGTTACGTCCCTCTGAGGACCTGGTCCGCTGCCAGGTGTACCTGTTCTTGAGTATTTGCAGAAGCACAAATTTGGATGGTTATAGATGCTTCGTGGATGTCTTCTCTTCGAGCCGTGATCGATAGCTGGTATACTTATATTGGGCTTGATTGTGTTGTACTCATATTGTATTTACTTTTCCATTTGAGTTGGTAGTGGATTTGTTTCCATCCAACTATCATCCTTAGATACTTCTTATTGAGATCTAGTTTCATAGACATTGGTTATTTTATTCATATTTGATTTTCGTGGATGAGATTTAGATTATACCCTGTGACTTGTATTACATTTTATACCACTTGTGGATTTGATATTCATATTACAGCGTAAGTGTGGATTTGGTTTCCATATATTGGAGTTGCCATATCCATACGGCTGGCATGCTTACGTGTCCTAGTCCTACGTATTTTTGGGACTGGGGCGTGACATCCTCTGCGATGTCCTCTGGAAACTGCTCGAAGCGAAATGACTCTAACTCAGGCAATTCCTCAGTCTCAGAAGGAATCTCGGAATCCTGAGTGTTGGTCATGGTCTGATCCTCGACGAATACCATGTCCCTGCTTCTGTAGAGCTTTCTTCCCACTGGATCGTAGAGTCTATAGCCAAACTCATCCCGACCGTAGCCGACAAAGACGCACCGACTCGTCTTTGACTCAAGTTTGGATCTCTCGTCCTTTGGTACATATATGAAGGCCTTACAACCAAACACTCGCAGGTGATTGTATGACGGCTCTTTGTTGTACCATACTTTGTCAGGCACATCACCCTGAAAAGGAGCACTAGGAGATAAATTAATAATATAAGCAGCTGTGTAAAGTGCCTCACCCCTATAGTTGTCTGATAAGTTTGCTTATGACATCAAACACCGCACCTTCTCCATTAGCGTCATGTTCATCTGCTCCGCTATACCGTTGAGCTGCAGTATCTTTGGTGGAGTCTTCTGGTGTCGTATCCTTTGCTCTCTGTATTAAGCATCAAAGGGACCGATATACTCGTCGCCATTGTCCGACTGAACATAAAGCAGCTTCTTGTCCGTCTCCCTTTAAACAGAGGCCTGAAACTCCTTGAAAGTGGGCAACACCTGATCCTTAGTATTTAAGGTATAGACTCAAACCTTTCTGGAACAGTCATCAATAAATGTTACAAAATAAGAAGCACCATCAATGGATTTTACCTTCATAGGGCCGCAGACATCCGAGTGAATCAACTCAACCAACGTCGACTTCCTTGAACTTGGGTGACTTTGGAAAGACATCCTATTTTTTTCCCGCCAAACAGTACGTGCACTTCTCCAACTATATAGACTTTAGCCCTGGAATCACCTTCCTGTTCACCAAGTAGCTCATCCCCTTCTCGCTGATATAGCTACGTTAACCTCATGTGTCCCATGTACGCTCCCTTCCATATAGTAGAGTCCGAACCTCTTACTTCCTCTAGCAATCACCATCGAACCTCTGGAAAGCTTCTACTAATTGTTTCCGAAGAGACTGAAGAAACCCTCGTCATCCAACCTTCCAACCGACACCAGGTTGAAACAAATATCAGGGACATAACGGACATCTTTGAGAACAAGAACTGCACCTGTCTTTGTCCTCAAATGCACATCTCCAATGGCAACCGCCTTCGATACATCTCCATTGCCCATCTTCAACACTTCACAGTCGCCTGTTGTGTATGTAGCAAATAGTGCCCTGTTGTGAGATACGTTCGCTGAAGCACCTGAGTCACCAGCAAAGAGTTGTCATCGCAGGCGAGGTTCATAACTACCTCATCACCTACAATGATCACGTCGCCTCTATGTGTCGAGGCCACCATTGTAGTGTCGCACTTTGATTTCCCTTGTCGCCCTTCTTCTCTTTCTTCCAAGTACAACAGTTCCGCTTGATGCGGCCCTTCTTGCCATAATGGTAACACTCCGAGTCCTCGTACCGACCCTTGGATCTTTTTCTATTTTTGTTTCTGCCACCGCCTGGACCCCTGCTTTTACCCCTTTTTCGGCTCTCTGAAACAAGCGCCTCTGAGTGGGATGTGGATGAAGTGCCCTGAGAACATCTCCGCATCTCTTCATTCAGTACCCTGCTCTTGGCAAACTTCAGATTGACCATGCCTTCCGGAGCAAAAGCGATCATAGACACTCGTACGGTCTCCCACGAGTCTGACAATGTACACAACAACCATAGTCCCTGAACCTCGTCGTCGAACTTGACTCCCATCGAGGATAGCTGGTCAACCACGCCCTGGAACTCCCTCAAGTGATCAGTAATAGACGTCACATCTTTGTACCGCAGACCTATCATCATCCGGATTAGGAAAATTTTATTTACTCCGGTCTTCTTCACATACAAAGATTCCAGCTTGTCCCACAGTGTCCTCGCGTTCTCAATACTGGCAACGTGGTTGTACACGTTCTCGTCAATAAACTGCCTGATGTATCCATACACCTGTATATGCTCGAAATTCCAGTCCTCTTCGGATTTGTCACTGGACCTCTCGGAAGCAAATATCGGCAACTGCAGATTCTTGACAAATAACAGATCCTTCATCTTACTCCTCCAGTAATAATAGTTGGTACCGTTCAGGTTTACCAGAGTACCTGCGAGAGAACCGAGCAAAACGCACAAACAAAAAATGCCAAACACAAATCACAGACACAGAGATTTTTGACATGAAAAATTCTTGCGAAAAAAATCACGGGACGATCAGAGTCCAACTCTGAAAAGCCTCTACTAATGGAATAAAAAATACACCGACTCCTTACAAACTTCTCACCGATCCAAACGGATCATCACAACTCTTTTGGAACAGAAAATAGATTATAACCACGAAGAAGAAAGACAACGAAAATTTTTCGAAATTGATCTCTTTCTTTGAAACGGCCTCCAATTCATCTTTCTCCTCTCCAATGTTGCAATGGCACTATTGTCTCATTTTCTCTCATTGTTGCTATATTTTTTTTTTAGAGAGAGATATATTTTAGGGCCAGGAGACACACCTATATATAGCCTCAAACCCACAACTATCATTCCTATTATAGATAGGAATATCCAATCCAAATCCAAATCCAAATCCATTGACATTTCTATTATATGTAGGAATATCCAATCCAAATCCATTGAGATATCCAATCCAAATAAATTGAGGTATTCTTATCATATGTATAAATATTCAATCATACTCCGAAATATTTTTCACATAGATTAAAAATTTCACCCACTCCAACAAAAAAATATATATATATTACAACCAAGGACGGACAAGATACTTTATACCCTTATAGGGTCTGTTTGATTGCTTGAGAGTAACTACTGAAATTTGGTGAAGTGATTTAAAGCCAAGTTTCAAAATAATAAAAAAAAAATTTGTTTAATTTTTTCTCCACATCCAAATTCCAAAACATAACTTGGACTTTCAATACTTTTTGAGCTTAAAGTAGCACGTTCATGAATTATTTTCAATGTTTAATTTAGATTTGCACAACTTTTGCTCTCAATATCATCCTCTTTCGAGCAATCCGAAGCTTGTATCGGTACCTCTCTGAAACAATTTTTAGAACTTTTTTTTTTTTAAGGAAAAACAAGCAGAAGTTATCGGTACGGGTTCAAAACGAGCGCTAAGCGAATTTGGCCCGGCCCGATAGCAGCCCTAGCAACCACACCAGTTGCAGTAATTAATTAAGAAGTGGGTAATCACAGGTTTTTCTCTGCATGTGAGGATGTGGTCAGTGAAGTCATCCTTCCCTGCCTGCTCCACCCAATTGTCATGAAGTGCTTTTGCTGTTGGATTCTTTGTGGTGGATTTTCCTTCTTTTACCAGTTACCACACCTATGCAAGTGAGCTCAATGAGTAGAAAATGAGAGGGAAGTGGAGCAATCACTGATGAACTCAAATTTGACCTGCAGGTCTGTGGAATTTAATGCTTCTGCTATAGTGGCAGAGGAAGTAAAAGTCCATGCAGGAGTGTTTTGGTATTTCTACTTGTGACGAAAGTCATCATAATTTCTTTTACTTATTAAGAATGAAATTACATTTTAGACCTATGATAAAACAATTTTCAAATTTTAGATCGAAAATTTTCTTTTTTTTTTTCTTACCAATTTATAGCACCTATTATCAACTTTCCTTATTATTTAAATTCTGAAGACTTGACCTTATAACTTCCTAAACAGTCATGTTTACAAATTGATCGCTAGTTGATTAATTTGGCTTCGATATCAGATTCTGTGCATCTCTTGTCAAACTATTTAATAGTAGTTGTATCAAATTAATTATATATATATATCAGAAATTGTTTTATATAAAATTAAATTATCTGTAGAGAAACTAAGTTCTTTAAATTTATTTGGAGCAAAAAAAAAAAAAAAAATCTTGACAAGGATGTTTTGATTCTGGCTTATTAAAAATTTATAAACAAAACAAAAACGTTTTTGTTAAGAGAGATCTTAAATTTATCAAATTTTTTATTCAATGAAAATTTATAAAGTAATAAGCAATTTTTTTTAAAAAATGAAAACGTCCTTATCATGAAAGTTTTCAATTTTTGTACAGAGAATGATTTTTTTTTGACAATATAATCCTCTGTAATAGATAAAAATAAATAAATCTCAAAATGAAAAAAGATCTCACCCATTTACTTAATTTTTTTTTTCAAGAATATTTATTTTATGCATAGAATTAATAAATAAATAAATAAATAAAGTTGGGAACGCACACGCTTGATTTTTTTTTAATTGTTTGCAATACGGTCCTCTATAATCCATTATTTGCATTATGGACTTTTAATCAACTTTAAAGTTGGGAATGTGTATGGTATGGACCATTTTTTCAAATAATGGATTACAAAGGATCATAAAAATAAAATCTCAAACGTCCTTACCAGGAGTATTTTTCAACTTAGAATTTTTTATATTATTTTTATTTATTAATTCTATGCTAAATCTCAAGGAAGAAACAAACATTGTATGAAATATTTTTTTTTTCCGACGAAAAAAATAAAAAAATGAAATGCCACTAGTAGAGACGTCTTCACCAGAAAAATAAAGTAAAAAGAAAACTTGAAAACGCGTCTGATGAGGACATTTTCATGAATAAAAAATTTGTTACAAGGACGTTTTTTATAACTTTTTAATAAGTGAGAACCAAAATGCCCTTGTCAACGACGTTTCTTTTCTCTCCAAATAATTTTAACGAACTTGTTTCTTACCGATAATTTAATAATAATTTAATATTTTGTAAATATATATATATATATATATATATATATATATATATATATATATATATATATATATATATATTACTTGTGAGTTATGAACAACTGATGTAACAATTATTAAAATCTTTATTAGTATATAATGAAAATTTTTCAATTTTACCCTAATTTTTTTAAAATATATCCTTACATATGTTGATCAATTAATATTGTTCATTAAATTAATAAAAACAGTTATGTAATTACATGAAGTGTCTTTTAGTCTTCCTAAGTAGTTTTAATAAAGATTAGAACAATTATAATAGTTATTTTTTAGTCTTTTTAATAATAATATATGAAATACATCCAATACATGTACATATATACTAGTTGAAACTAATAACTCATTGTGAATCACACGCTCTCATGTAGTCGTACGATATTTTGTTTTTAAAAAATGAAACAAATTGAAAACTGAAAAACCATACAAAAAAAAATATGTAGAAAAAAAATAAAAAAGAACAAAAAAGACTGAAAAACCAAAAAAAACTTTTAAAAATGGAGAAGGATAAGAAAAAAAAGAAAAAAAAAGATTTTTTTTAAAGAATACTAAAAAAATATTTTTTTGTCCGGAAAAAAAATATATCAACCCATTCATGAGGAATATGATTCCCATATTTTGTAGTAAATTATTTGCATGAGTATTTATAATTCTCAAAAATAAATTTTATGACCTAAATAAATATGAGAATAAATATTCTACTCTAAATATTTTCAAAAATTAAAAAAATTGACTGCGTACCAAGCGACCCCTAAAGGACACTTGTTGAGTAAATTATGATGGGTTTCGTTCCATTTATTTTAATCTTATTAAATTTGACAAAGTTGGATGGAGTTAAGTCAGACTTAGGAGACTAAACTTGTTTTATAGTTAATTTACATTATATAATTTTTATTTGCACGCAAAGCCAACCCCTTGACCAGCCTAATCCTAAACAAATGCACTCGGTTGGTGAGATGCAAATGTGCAGCTCCATCCGTCGCAACAAACAACAAAACGTAAAATAAATAAAAAGAAGTTAAAATAAAACTCTTATAAAAAAATAATACATATTTAATAAATTATTCGTTTCGCATTGGTATTATTATTGCATGCAGATGCGACAAGATTCGTGCCTTTGACTCGGTGACAACGACGTCGTCTAGATCCCATCGAATCGCGACCGTCCATTCATTACCCCGCTCATGGAGATGGCACCACATTGACGAAAGTGCCCCTCGCAGTTATCCACCAAAACCAGAGGCAATTTCGGACCACCATCGTTGACTTGTTTCTCCCTCCCCTGCCACGTCAACAAATAGCTGCCACGTATTGACGTTAATTGATTAAATAAATAAATAAATATATACGTAATAAATAGGCGAAGATATATAGAGAGAGAAAGAGTGTAGAGAGTAGAGAGAGAGTGTGGTGATTTCAAATGTGATGGGGAGCGGCGCATCCCGTCACCTCCTCGGCTGCTTCCCGTGCTCCGCCGCCTCCGTAGTCGGCGGAGCAGACGACGGAGCCGGCGAAGACCCCGGACTCGGCCCGCTCGACGAAACCCTAGGCCACTCCTTCTGCTACGTCACCGCCGGTCCCACTGCCGCCTCCGCCGCCGACGTGTCCGACTCCGACTCCGCCTTCCGGCTGATCTCCGGCGCTTCCGTCTCCGCCAACTCCTCCGCCCCCGTCCCGATCTACGACTCCCTCACCCCCACCACCTCCGCCGCCCCCAGATCCCACTTCCGCAGCTCCTCCTCCTTCTCCGCCATCCCCCTCCAGCTCGCCGCCGGCGGAGCCTCCGCATCCGGCCCCCTCGACCGCGGCTTCTTCCTCTCGGGCCCCCTCGAGCGCGGGAGTTCCGGGCCCCTCGACTCTTTCTCCGGACCCTTAGTAAAGAAGTCGTCGAGAAAGAGGGGTATTTCCGGAAGGATAAAGAGGGCCTCGCTCCTCCTCCCGAGGAGCTTCTCGGAGAAGAACCGCCCCTGGGTTGTCCCGCTCCGAAGCTTCCCTAGGAAGAAATGCGAGAGCAACGAGGAGGAGGACGATGACGTGGAAGGCGGCGGCGGCTGCGGAAACGTCCAGTGGGCCCACGGGAAGGCCGGGGAGGACCGAGTACACGTAGTGGTTTCCGAGGAGCACCGCTGGCTCTTTGTCGGCATCTACGACGGGTTCAACGGCCCGGAGGCGCCCGAGTTTCTCGTCGACAATCTCTACAAGTCGGTGTTCGCTGAGCTCAAAGGCCTGTTCTGGGAGGAGGAAGAAGAAGACGGTAATGACGGTGGGCAAGGAGCTGGCCAAGAAGTGGCATTTAGGAAATTATGGGAGATTTTAGCCGACGGGGACGAGGACGAGGATGGCGGGTTGGAGTTCACCGGGTCAGGCCGGTTTGGGTACTCGTTGTCCAAACTAAGGACCGGGTTCGGGAGTTGGAGGAAGGACGTGAAGCCGAAATCAAAGCCGCTTCAGGAAGACGGTGGCAAGGCAAGGAGGAGGAGGAAGGTGGGGGCGGTGTCCGATCACGAATCGGTGCTCAGGGCTCTCGAGAGGGCACTGGGGGTCACAGAGAACGCGTATCTGGAGATGACCGATCGGGTGATCGATTGCAATCCGGAGCTGGCACTAATGGGCTCGTGCCTTCTGGTGGTGCTGATGAGGGATGAGGATGTCTATGTTATGAATTTGGGTGATAGCCGGGCGATCGTGGCTCAGTATAGGGACAAGAGAGCGGCCGAGGAAAAGAAGTTTGGTGGTGATAGTGGTGAGGAGATAGATAGAATAGGGGAGAATGTAGATAGAGTAGAGATACAGGTTCCCGGGAGAGAAGCTATGCAATTGGCGACATTGCAGCTGTCGACAGATCATAGTACTAGCATTCCAGAAGTAAGATTTTGTTACGAATAAACTACATGTTCATAACTTTTTTACTAGCATTATGTTGAAGTTTGTGGAGTAATTCTAGTTATTGATGTTTGAGCATTGTTTGAGGGATTGTGTCTGTGAATGCAAAGCTTATGGATCATGTGTATAGACTAAGTTGCGAATTGGGCTCAATATCAAAGAGTTTTTAGGAGTAGACATACTGGTGGTCGATAAAGACACAGGCATAGGGGTTTTCATGACAATAGTCAAAAATTCTATTCGTTTTCAGTTAGGTCTTAACCCCCTGGCGGCATTAGTTTTTTTTTTTTTTTACTTCGTTTTTAGCCCAACCCATGTAATCCTTACCTTCTTATGCATCCATAGCAGAAGATTACGCTCAACCTACGCTGTGTTTGCTTTCTAGCTGAAATGCTTTGGCATGCCTCTTTTACTAGTATGAGGTTACTGATGAATTTTGTCTCTGTAGGAAGTTATCAGAATAAGGGAAGAACACCCTGATGATGATCAGTGCGTTACTAATGGCAGAGTGAAGGGCCGTCTCAAAGTTACTCGTGCATTTGGGGCTGGATATCTTAAACACGTATGCTTCTGTCACAAGATTGTCTTTTGTATGTCCCTGTTCAGGATCTATTTCCTATTTGAAATTCATTTAGCCATAAAATATTCAATGTGTTTATTATTTGCAAAATTTAAATGGAAAATTTGTCCCTTCTCTCGAAAGGAAAATAAGAGCAAGTAATTTCAAACAACAAAATGTCATTCATGCATGGCACTAAAAGATTGTTGTTATCTAGTGCTAAATTCATGCCACTTGCGCCTTTGTTGCCACCTCCAAATCAGTGGAGTTGACTAGTCTACTATGGTTATGGTTTATGACCACTAGGTCATTTTAAATATATCCTGACCAACTGCTAGAGCCTAGAAACATAGTTTCATGTTGCCTTTCGGCCCCTTTCACTGATCGGTTGCACTGCCATGTCTTTGCCTGCAGCCTAGGTGGAATGATACATTACTAGAAATGTTCCGAAGCGAATACATCGGAAGCAAGCCATATATATCATGTATACCTTCTCTCTGTCACCATAGATTGGGTACAAATGACCAATTTTTAGTCCTCTCCTCTGATGGCTTGTATCAGTATCTGAATAACGAGGAGGTGGTTTTACATGTTGAAAGTTTCATGGAAAGGTTTCCAGATGGGGACCCTGCACAAAGTTTAATAGAGGAGCTCCTCTTCCGTGCAGCCAAAGAAGCTGGTAAGGACTAATTTTCTGGAATGGTCACTTGTTTACATAGGATACTACTATATCATGAAATACATGTGCACATACACTGACATGAGTAATCAATTTTATCCAATCTGTTTGTACTAAGAATTATGTATCCTGTTTGCTAGTAGTTTATTTTTCAGATATCTACCGTGAAAACTGGAAGTGTTTCTGATATTTGCTTTAAAACTTATATTGGTGTCATTTGGAATGTAGATCCAAAACCCTCACTTAAATCTAGGTACTGAACTAGCAATAAAGTGTACTAAAACAAGGGTTTTAAGTATCAGACGAAACAGAGAGAAAACAGGCCAATTGAAACCACCAAAACTCCTGAGACTGCCAAAACCAATACCCATTGGAAGGGACCAAAACCGAGTTTTGGAACCTTGGCTAGAACAAGTTGTTCACAAACATTGTTAAAAGCAAAATTAACATGTAACTATGCTGTTGCTCTCACCATGTAGGGCGCTTCTTTTTCTATTAGTGCTTAATTTTTTATTATCCTTCTTACTTACTCATTTTTTTAACATGATAACTATGCAGTTGCTCTCACCATGTAGGACACTTCTTTTTCTATCAGTGCTTAATTTTTTATTATCCTTCTAAACATATTTCCCTTCTTTTTTTCCTTCTAAAATTGTTTATTATTTGCTAATTTTGAAGAAAGTTCTTAAGAAGTTTTAATAGTTTGGCCTAGTTGGTCAGTGGCAACTTAGGATCCACGAATTTTACTTTTGTTGAGGTTTGAACTCAAATACTGGAAATAGAAAATGTGTGGACATCTATGATACAATTTTAAAATTCGTTGGAAGGTATCCAAAGTTCTTTAACATTTTTGCATTTGGGTATTATCCAAGGTTCAAAGTATCGGTATCGGAATCGGTATCGGACCATTCCTATGAGTATCGGGATTGGCGGTATCGGTAGTATCGGCGGTTTTGGATCGGAGTATCGGATTTTTTGGTATCGGAAAGCAAACAACTATTAGTAAATTACTAACATTTTAGAGAATATATTTTATACATTTATGCATAATTTAAAGTATTTTCAGTATTGTTTCTTAGTATTTTTGATATTGAATGAAATAGTAGTCATCCTTGTCGATTGATTTATATGCGATAGATAAGTTTTTCTCTTTTATATGTTTTTACGACCTTACTATGCTTTTACATCATTTCTAATTGGTCTTTTTAATTCAAATTTTTTTGCCGAATTGACTGGAAAAGAGACCTCTAATGTCGGTATCGGTTAGTATGGGGTATCGGGTATCGGTCGGTATCGGATCGGGACATGCCAAACTGTATCGGTATCGGCCGTATCGGATCGGTATCGGCCGATACTTTAAACTATGGTTATCAAGCCATCCACGCTAAAGAGGAGTAACCACCTGGTTATGATGCATTTCAAAATTTTATTGGATGGATCTAGAAGAATGCTATCCTACTTGAATACATGACTGTGACTAGACTATAATTGCTGCTCAAAAGGAAGAGAACGAGTAAGGCTTATCTTGCTTTGATTCTGTGGAGCATATCACCGTGACAGCGGATATCATAGTTCATCAGAAGTTGAAATTGCACGGTGATCCCTGTTCAAGTACAAAATCAACGAGTCCTCTCTTCTTGTGTTTGCACTTATGAAATTCTAATTAGACATTACAATCCTTCTTCAGCACAGCTAAGATGGAAATGCAAAAAGGATACACAAATGAACAACAGTTAGGACTATATGTTTGATGATTTGGTCAACTCTGTCTCTAGGTCAACTAAAATACAGTGGAAATAATAGTGCATGAGTAAGTTATCATCAAGCAAAGAGAAGCGTTATCTGAAATAGAGTAAAAAACAAAGGTGCAAACTGCAAAGACGGCTACAATCAAGCATAGAAATTTAGATGCATCTTGTGATGTGTTCGATAATACAAGTGAATTGTGCCCAGAAAATCAAATCGAGAAAGAAGGGTTTGTAGCTGTTCTTGCGACGTCTGTGTTCGAAAATACAAGTGAATTCATGTCAGAAAATAAAATTAATAATACGAGTGGATTCATGTCAAGAAAATCCGAGATGGGTTTTTAGCAGTTTTAAAATGTGCAAGAGTGATGGATGAATGTTCATCATGGCTATGTGAATGTGAAGTAAAGGGAGAATAAGATGAAGATTTTATGAAGGAATGCAGTGATCAAATGTGTAGTCACTAGCATTGTAAATGGAGCAGATATAAAGAAAATATAGATATTACCATAATTGTATTTGTTTTCTTCTAGCGGATGTGAATATAGATTCTGATAGCATTGATACTTGAAGCCTGAATGCAAGTTCTTTTTAACATTATTATGCCCTAAGCACGAATACCCCAAAATTGGCGTATCACAGTGTCTGTGTCAAATACGTAGTGTAATCCAAATGGACACTAAAAAATATGCTAGGAAATGTCAAAATCAGTGTTGTCCATGTTATTGTGTTTGTATCATGTTGCATATTTGTATCTGTGTAGTATTGTTAATGCGTCTTGTAGTCTTGTTCAATCATATGAGTGAATCTTTAGTGTATGCAATGTTGTTGCACGTCTATCAGCCCATGAGCATCAAAAGGCTTATTTTATTTATTTTCATCAAATGATCAAAATGTTTTAAAGTTTCTATATAGCATAGATTTGAAGTTGGCTTTAACTTGCCCTCAGCCTACTACACTCTTAGCTTCTTAGATTGATTTATACACAAAATCCTTCCTCCAGAATATGGAGTAGGTATTTGTAGAAGCAAGATATATTAGGACTTTCAGATTCAGGTGTGCTCCATATTCTATTATGATTCAATATTTAACATCCTGCAAATGCTCCACAGGGATAGTGCACAAAATACAAGTTTCTAGCCTAAGGATTGTGGATTAGATTACAGACACACGAGACAACAAATCTGTAATGAAATTCTATAAAACATCTAGATACAACTAGTCTTTATCCCAAATTTTTGGGGTTTGGCTAAATAAACACACCTAGATGTGTAGCAAATTTATGCATAAATCTCAATATTTGTCATAATACACGTTGGAAGGAACCAACTGATAATCGAAAATAATCTCATGCCAAAATGAATTAAAAAACAATGGGCATGTCAAGCACATATTGAACAATGCCTCTATAAACGTTAGATACCCACTTCTAGCTTTTTTATACGGTAGACATGGATTTTGAGTATCTCCCATGTTCCCAAAGGTGTCTGAGACCAGACACAGTTAAGGCATCTTTGCAAGGGTCTATGCTTCCTAGTTGCTAACCAAAATTCTTTTAAGTTGGGCTAACAGTCAGTGAAAGGTTTTCCTCCTCCTGGTTCTCCTCTGTCTTCCTCCTGGTATGGATATCTAGGATCACTGATATTAGCCTTGGTATACCTGTCTTCAACGCGGATACCAAGGACAAGGTAAAGAGAGGAGAGTAAGTAAGAATGCCATATTCCTTGGGTAAGCGAGTATGCATGCTGAAATCCTCCACAAAGTCGGGGGAAAGCACGGTAAGTTTGGATGGATTCCTCCACCAAACCTACGTTTTTATTTAATTTTTGCCGTGTTATGATTTTCTTATGTTATTTCAAACGAAAATCTGCTGACTACAATCACTTGTGACTAAAGAAACCAAGTTCAATGCCTGTAGGTCCGGCTACACCATACTTGCTAAGGCAATACATTAAAAAGATAGGATAAGAAAGACATGTATTTATGGGAAGTTGGAGGTGGTGCCACCAGTAAGGAGTAGTGATAAAAGGTAGTTAAAGTAGTCACTACTAAATGAACATAGATTGAAGTTTTAAAAAGGATATATGGTTTTTGTTAGTGTTACATAGGAGGTGGCCCATTAACAGAGCTGAAAGGAAGAAAGGATTCGAACAGCCAACCGCAAAAATTTGGGATAAAGACTTTGTTGTTGTTGTTGTACACCGTTCTCTGCAAAGATATAAATGGTTGATTGTTCAGTTGAAACCTAGGATCTTTAAAACCTTAATGATACTGATTATCATGAAGCTGTTGCAGTTTAGAACACTTTCTTTGCTACTGATGCATGCGATGATTGTGACTGTTGCTTTTATCTGTCCCATATCCTGTATGAAATTTCCCCACGTCACTTTCTACTGAATGAATTTTAATCAATAGGAAAACCATCTTTTTTTATCCACTGATTGATATCAAATGATTTCACTCCTTGAGGACCTCCCTGGATATCTC